>OZ005656.1:147538186-148268186 GCA_963930645.1 Salticus scenicus | reverse complement strand
TTATCATTATGGCCTATGACCAAAATTTTGGGTCAAGTGCTATAGTGGTTAAACGCCTTATTCGTTTGAGACGAAGATTTATACGCATGTCTTCGTCGCACGGACTGTATAAATTTTGGTGAATCTAGTGTTTATAGTATTTTTACAGGGACACAAAGAATAATTTTTATGGTTATGGTCTATATGAATCAAATTCTTTAAAACTGCTGATACGGGTTTTTTAAAATGAGTTGAAAATTTACAAATAGCTTTAGCTCATTGTTTGCATAAATTTTGGTGAATCTAGCACATACAGTTGGTTTACAGGGACACAACGAAAAATTCCTTACAATTATAGCCTACGAGCTGAAATTATTCGAAGTGCGATAGCGCCGTAAATTCCATATCAGAATGAGATGAATACATATATACAAGTTAAAGGTTACCGTTGCTCAAAATGTATAGTTCTTCTTGAATCTAGCATTTATAGTACCTTTGTTACAGAGACGCAGCAAAAATCTTTATTATGATGGCCTCTGGGCTGAAATAATTAGCGTCTAAATGTCTCATCTGATTGAGTTGGATTGTATTGAATAGAGTTAATAGAGTTAATTTAGACATATAATTAATTTACGTGAATTTACCGTAATTTCTAAGTTAGAATATTGTATATTTCCAATGGCTTTTATATTAGCATAGTAAAAAGTTATGTCATATGTTAGTGCTATTATATGTTAATATATATATATATATATATATATATATACATGTATGCGTGATATATATTATTAAATAGGAATCTTGCTCTTTTTAAAAAAATGATGTAATGTACACTGTTAAAAATTTCAACAAAAAACTCTGTGTAATCTTAAGTCTTATGTAAAATTACAGAGAAAAATGAATGGAGATGTTAAAAAACTTACTTTGTATCTTCACTTTAATAACTAATATTAATTTAATTAATTATTGGTGAGAATATATTGCGGACTTGGAAAGCTTTTTCTAAGTATAAACAGTCATTTTTAATTTTAATTAAAAAAAATAATAATAAAATTTGGTAAAAATACAGAATAAAGGTTGATAATCTCGATTATTCTCTTTTAACTAAGAATTACTGTAAATTTACAGAGACTCTGGATAAATATTTACATTAAATTGACAGAAAATTTTTAACAGTGTAGTGCATCATAAGTTATCGTTAAAGAATACATATATTACAATATTCAATATATAAAAATACATTATCGCTAAGAAATTTTTTAATAGTAAGCATCAGCATAGTCAAAAAATCAAAATCAAAAATTACGTACAGTCAGTAACAAAAGTCTCCGAACACTAGCAAAAATCCCTACTTAAAAAAGTACACTTAATAAAGTTTTGTCAAATAAATACTTGTCGAATCGTGTTCTTAGACTGACTAAGAACAGGATTCGACAAGGATTTATTTAAAAAAAAACTGTATTAAGTGTACCTTTTTTACATCGGAATTTTTGCTAGTGTTCGGAGACTTTTGTTACCGACTGTATATTCAAACATTTTTTTTTTAATTGAAATAATGTATAAAGACAGCATTTATTGCAATGCACTGCAATCCAATGACGTATATTTATACGCAACATAATATATATATATATATATATATATATATATATATATATATATATATATATATATATATATATATATATATATATATATATATCCATCATTTTTCAAACCTACCGTAAAATAATTTTCAGTACGAAAAAAAAAGATATATATATATATATATATATATATATATATATATATATATCATAACAATGCTATTCCATCTCTAAGTTCATATATTAGGAACAAAACGATTCATTAAAGGCTTAAGTTTCAGCATCCTTTGGGAAAATGAACCATACAAAATGTTCTTTTAGAAATGAAAGTAAGTGTATCAAAGGGCTTCATTATTAGCCTTTCGTTGAATGCTGCTCTTGGGAAACAAAACGCTTGTAGGTTCATTAGTTTGTTGTTTTGAAACACTAAATCTTTCGAAATGAAAACATAATATAATTTCTCTAATAAGTACTAATGAAAAGCTTTAAATTTTCTTATTTTTTTGTTAAGCTTCTGCGAAATTGTTTCCTCATAACTGTTCTAAATGCTTAAATCTAAGAAAAATTAGGTAAAATTATCATGATTATTATAATTTTTAGATTATATCAGTGGACAAATATTTATTTAGCATAAGATCAAATTAGATTTTGTCAGTGTAAAAAATTGATTTTATCATTTATATAATATAGAAACACATTAAAAAAAAAACGTATTATTATAATGACAATTGCAATACTATTTAATTTTAATATTTATTTATTTATTTATTTTAGCATAAATTAGTTTTGTTTATTTATTTATTTTTACTTTATTAGTTATATATATATATATATATATATATATATATATTTAATTTTCTTTTTTCTACTAATTTATTAAAATTTAAAATTGTTGTTCCTATAAAAAATAAATGCAGTTGCAGTATCTATGTGACATACCAGAATATAGACAGTGTCCACTAAATACTGTAACACTTCAAAAATGAGTTAATTTTAATCGTTTTGTTAAATAAATTTATTTAAACCATTTCATACACAACATATAAGACTAGACGTAGCTGTGCCTCGACGATAGCTGCAGAGAACCCGCGACCATCTTGTTAAGCTTAGGTTTCGTTTCGAGTCAATTTTTACTACATATTAACACCTGTGTTAGTTTTTTTTTTTATATATATATTTTTTTTTTTTTTATTGTCACACGTTTCGGATTGTGATTTTTTCCCTTTTTCTTTCCATGATAATTGCTATGGATTTTGAAAACTTTCTTCTGTTTTTTTTTTTTTTTTTTTTTTTTACATGTTTAAGGGGATGAATGATCTTCTAATGATAAATGGTACCAAAATCCGATAATAGTTTAAAAAAGAATAGTTAATAATCAATAAAGGTGGTGATCGATTCAAAAAAATTATTTCAAATTCATTTATAGGATTTATGATATTGGTGTATTTTTTTTTTTTTTATCTATTTTATATCTGAAAATAAAATGTTTCGATATTTGCAATAGCGTTTGTAGTCATATTACAGATTATCAGCATTTTTTATAGTGTCATTCTATTTTCAAAATTTGAAATTTTTTGCAATATATCCCATGATATATATATATATATATATATATATATATATATATATATATATATATATATATATATATATATATATATTTATGTGTGACATTTCTAAATTTACATAATAATAATAATAATAATAATAATATTAATAATAATAATAATAATAAAATAAACGAATTTAAAGTATTTGTGAATATTACAGTTTTAATTATATACGCTCAGAAAAAACATAGCCGTATTTTTAAATTTACCACATGGTCGAAAATGTTTTTGTAACCTACCTGTATATAGTTTTATTAGCAACTAGCAGGCTTTGCTCGCTTCACTGGACACTATTTAAACGATCTGCAAAATCACATATCATTAATAATAACCCAAGTTAAAGTTCTCACTGTGTTCGGTAGAGGTTTTTCCCGTTCGCAACGTAACGCGTTCGGGTCCCAACTGCCATCGGCAGCAACTTATCGTCTTCTTATTTCCTCTTTCCCAGCGGATAAGTTCGAATTTTTGCGAAATCCCGCAGATCCCATAGCTTTTCCAAGATCCTATAGCTCTAAAAGGAGGGGGGTTGCCGATTTTGCTCCATCGTAACATCCCCTCACTCCCTCTCCCCACCCACTCTGAAAAAAGTGTGTTTTTAGAAATATCCTAAAGAAGACACATGACTGTTTTCAATACCTTTGTACCACTTTTAGTAGCGCTGTACTCAAAAGTCCGGAATTTTTTAAAGTTCTCCAAAAAATGATTTTTCCCCTCCCTCCTGTAAGAATCAAGAGTTCCAGAATCATACATGACATTTTATTTATACTCAGTTCTAGTATGTTTAACAATAATTTCTTAACCCTGAAGTAATATTGGACCGAGTTAAACTTACAAACATTTTTTTTTTGCTTCGTGCCCCCCAAGGGGAAAGGGTGGAATTTCAATAAATTCCGTTACTTTCGGGGTCGGATACATGTAAACAGTCCAAGCACCAAAAACTGCGTCAGCAGCTCTCATAAATCTCCCAGGACAAGTTTTGCGCAAAAAGAAGTGTCTCGAATTTGCCCTTCGTAACACATACCCCCTCTCCCCAAAAAATGAAGGATCGCAAGAGAAACAAAAACGTGTTTTGCTAATATCCTAAAGAAGACGCATGGCTGTTTTCAACATCTTTGTTTCATTTTTGGTACAATTTTACTCAAATTGCAAAATGTCCCGCCAAAAATCGATTTTCCCCTTCCCTCATATTAAAAATCAAAATTTCCTAAATCGCAGATAGTGTATAATTTGTACTCATGTGTAGTCTCTTCATGTGCAATTTCTTCACTGGGAAGTAATTTGGAGCCGAGTTATGTTTACAAAGGTGTGTCTACTTTCTGTCCCCCCAAAAGGGAGAATGGGGGTAATTTCAATAAATTCCGTTACTTCAGGTGTAGGATACATGTAAACAATTTAAGCACCGAAATTCGTGTCCGCAGCTCCAATAGATTTATCACAAGGAAACATTCAAAAGGTGTCATCTTCAAAAAATATTGAAATATATATTTATATATATATATATATATATATCTTATTCTACTCTTCGTAAAACACCAGGAAGTGAAAAAAATATCGGCTGAAATGAATTAAAGCGACCACAAAAAATTATCAAAATTAAGCATATTTGGCGATTTTGCGCTGTTAGGCATTCAGTTCGCTAGCACCGAGATTACCGTGTACGAACAAAACCGTGTTTTGTTTCTCCGCCAAGTACTAATAATCAATTGCCTAACAATGTGAAATCGCCAAATATGCTTAATTTTGATAAATTTTTGTGGTCGCTGTAAATTATTTCAGCCGATATTTTTTTTTTTTTTTTTTTTTTTTACTTTCTGGTGTTTTAGGAAGAGTAGAATCACATATATTTTTTTCAATATTTTTTCAAGACAACACCTTTTGAATGTTTCCATGTCAGAACAAATTTAGCACTAAAAGGGATGTCAAGATTCCCCCCCCCCCACACACACAAAAAAAAAAAAAAAAAAAAAAAACACAAATCTCAAGAAAAAAAAAAAAAAAAAATGCGTTTTTGGAAATATCCTCAGGAAGTCGCATATCTTTTTCTTTTTTTTCTTTTTTTTTTTAAACATTCTTTGATCCATATTTGGTAGAGTTCTACTCAAAAGTCTCAATTTAGCGAAATTTCCCGCCAAAATTAGTTTTTTCCCCTCCATTTCCTTTAAAATCGAAAAACTTAAATCGCATATAGTGTTTTAATCGCACTTATAGCTAGTCTCCCCATGTGCATCTTTTTTTTTTTTTTTTTTTTTTTTTTACTGTGAAGTAATTTGGGGCCGAGTTAAGCTTACAACCGTGTTTTTTATTTTTATCCCCCTCCTTATGTGGGGAACGGAGGGTAATTGCGGAAAGGTTGATAGATATACTTTTAAGTTCGGTAAAGATCTAAATTCTTGTCAGGTGCTGTCGAATTCCGTCAAGTCGCTCTCACGTGATACCCGAAAAAATATAGCGTTACAGAAATACAGACTCGATGACACACACACAAACACGTGCAAAATTTTCATAAATCATTTTTGGCTCTTGTGGTGTAAAACGGGAAGATTTTTTATTCTCACAAATTTATAGATAAAAGTCTGATTTTATTAATATAGATAAACAGTTCAACAGTTTTAGATGTTGATATATTTTATAATTCGAATTCTTTTAAATATTCTGTTAAGAAAGGATAACTTTTCAAATTCATTCACATGTTTTAATTCTGCAAAAATGTATTTGTTATTTTCTATGGAATTACTTTATTTATTTATTTATTTATTTTTTGTTGTTGTAGCTTACGTCTCTGTGATTACACATTATTCTTAAATATTAAATGTGGAAATTGTTGGAAAACTTTGTCCTACAGCGAAAAATAGAGAACTTCTGAGTTTATACTTACATATTAATTTTTGTTTTGTTCTTAAGGGTACAGCGACGATTCCGTCGAAAAATGTCCATGTTAAATTTGATTACGAACGATCAAATCTGCTACAATTAAATTGTTGAGCAACTAAAATGACAATTAAACAATGGAAATGACAATAAAAATTCAGGTAAATCTGATAATATATATATATATATTTTTTTTTTTCAAACTTCTCAGAAATTGTCAACATTAAATTAATATAAATAGAACCAATAGCATATATTTTATTTTTGTATATTCTTACTTGATATCTTACAATTACCTAGTGTATATCGAAAACTTCATAAAAAAAATAATAAAATAAAATATAAATAAAGTAATAATAATTGCTTTGTTTATCTGCTTTATACATTCGTAAATTTAATTTTGCTTTCTCTGGATAAAAATTGGTGGATCTCCTATCACGTCTAAAACTCTTAAATTAAAAATGTTCATACAGGTTTAACATGTGACGATAACATAAAGGTATTTTAATTTTAATATTAGCAATAACAAAAATATAATTTTGAAATTTCTTTTCACTTCCAATTTTTTCTATATTCTATAAAAATTATCAATTGCATATGAGGCAAAGGAACTTTATTTTTAAAACGTTGTTTTTGTAGATACAGTCACATATTTACAAAATCTTTGGTATAAATAAAAAAAAAAAAAAAAAAAAAAAAAAAAAAAAAAAAAAACATTATGTGAAAGACAACTAGTCATTTAAGAAATTCCGCTAAGAACATTATTTCTTAGCACAGTCTATGTATTTTTCCATGCAAGACAGATCTTACCTTGTAGAATTTTTTTTAATATCACATGATAGCTTAATATAATCCTATGTCTTAATATCGTTTGGAATCATGTGATTTCCCCCACCAGTCTAAATAACTAGATGACACAGAATTAAAACTCTTGGATATACAGTGTTATTTATTGTCATTTTGTAAATTATAGCTTTATTTTTTAAAGATTCTTTTATTACTTCCTTCTATATTCAATAAAAGAAGGTATTAGATTCGTAAAAAAATTTTAGTTCTGGTTTACCATGGACTTACACGTTTTGAGAGTTTAAGAACATAATTAATATTTTTTCGAAAAGGTCTGTGAGTGTGCTACAAAATATTTTTGATGACTGTATCTCAGAAATGGCTTCACAGAATTTCATATAAATTCATATGCAGATGCACTTTAACATATATTTATCCCTATCAACTTTTGGTGTTATTCACCCAAGAGGTGGCTCTGCAATACAGTGCTTTCCCCATGTAGAAAGATGGTTATATATCAGGAAATGCAACACAAAATTACACATAAAATAATATACAAATAGATGCACATTGATATAAATTTGCGTCTACCAAATTTTGGTGATAATAGTTCAAAACTTAGCTCTGCTATGCAATATTTTTCGCAATATCAGGGAAGGCTATACCTCAAAAACTAATTCCCAGAATTGCATTATAAATTCATGTGCAGATTTACGTTAACATAATTTTGTATATCCCAACATTTTTTTTTTTTCGAAACAGACAACCGGGGACGCTGCTGTACACCGTTTTTCCCAATTTAAAAGAAGTCTATATCTTAGGTTCTGTTGCGTGTAATCGAACAATCCGTGAAAAGATCATTATGAAACATTATGCTTAATTAATATGAGTACATATAGGCCGAAAAGTGGTGTTTCTCTACTGCAATTTTTCACGAGAACGGAAAGGATGCCATCTGTCGGGTATATATTCACTTCGATTTTTATTTAGTTTCACCTTGACGTAAACTGTTGACTATGTAATCTAATATACGTATTCAACAGGTTTTCCTGTAGTCCTGTTTTTTAATATTTTCATATAGTTTTATAGGAATTTTTTTTAATAAATATGTATACATTTAGAATGATTTTTAAAGAAGCATTGTTAAAATGAAAAATACTTTTTATATTGTAAAAATTAACCCTGATAAAAGTTCTTAAGAATAAGTTCTAAAGCATCGCAGCCCACGACGCCCGTTATGGCGATGTCACTTTTGAAGAGTGCAAATTTCCCTTATAAGTGTCTTGCAATCGTATTCTTTGAAATCTTTAAAGCGAATGTTTCATCCACGTATCTGGAAAAATAACATAAAAAGTTATATTTTTCGTTTTTTTTTTTTTTTTTATTAATTAAAAAATATATATATTCGTCCAACTTTCTTAGTCATTATTTTTATAATTACTAATTGATAAGTGTATTTTTTGGTGTAAATTACGTGAATTTGCATAAAAAAGTATAGAAGGAAGTTTTGTGATGACTATATCATACTTGCCAACCATCTCATTAATAACCGCACAATTGTTAACGCCCCCTGAAAAAACGCCCATTTTCTCACACCACTATATTTTTAGAGTCACTCTTTCCAAATGTTGTTACGTTTAAATAAGACTAAAATTACTCTAAAAATTTATTGGTGTGAAAAAAAAAAAAAAAAGGCGGATACTAAAAAGTATACGTTTCATAATGAGATGGTTGGAAAGTATGCTATATATTAGTTTTCTTGCACTGGTTAGACACTAGTAAACTCTAGGTAAATTAAGAGCAACAGCCATAGAAATAATTAAACTGCACTATTGTAACTAATCATTTTTTATTGGAGAGCTATTCAATCATCATGGGAAAAACAGTTTTAATTGGTAAAAATATCTTAAAATGTTTTATACACACATAGAGTGTACGAGCAATCTTTGGTCAAGAGAGAGAGCTTCATGATAGCGTGTTATTTGAGCAGTGGTTTTGGAGAGAAGTCTCCGAGTTCTCAATCGAACAGTCAACATCCAACTGATGAATAACACCAAATGTTTCGAAAATAGCGTTAAATTCACAGCCAAACCCATTTCATTGTCTCTCGACTAAATTAATATAAATATTTTAAATTAAAAGAATCTCTTATAAACAAATTAAGGCCACCCCTTATGCCAACTTTCACGCCATAAATATTGTCTGCTTCCAAATAGACATACAATCTTCATCCTGTCATTTAGAATATTTAACCCTTTTATGTTATTTCAACGGACATTTGTTGCTCAATTTAGCTATAGTAAATAAACTTACTCAATTTAAAAGGATGAATTGTTATTTATAGAATAAGCAACGTATAATACATGAAAATAATATATATATATATATATATATATATATATATATATATATATTTATAAAACGATTTAGCTTTGGAATATAAGAATTCTGAAAAAACGATATTTTATTAAATGTATTTGAATTTGTAGGACTAATTTATTTTGTTAAAGAATAAGTTTCGATTTTCAAAAGATTTATTTCATAGATTAATTATTAAAACATTATTAAAATTAAGAAATTTTTTTATAGAGATACAAATGTGATTAAATATAAAAAATCATTTAGGATCTCGTTATATGTTTTAATAGAAATTTTATTTATGCAAAATTTAATATTTAATTATTAAATTTATTTGAAAATGAAAATAAAATCAATATATGTGAAAATACACCTTCACAGTGACCACAGCATATCCACTTTTTATTTATTTATTTAATTCATTTATTTTCTGTTAGATGTAAAAGCGTATTAAAAAAACAAATAGGAAATGTTTGTAATTTTGTTTTTATATGTAGCACTCAAATTATTATATAATGAACTTTATGAATTAATAAATAAACAAAACAAATTCATTACTTTTAAAGCTATTTTAAAATTGTATCACGTAAAAGGTAGAGAAGAAACACGCAATGTTTTTAAACAATGCTAGACATATCGACTTGAAAATAATTCGTTGCATTTTTATTTTTACTTTTTTACATACAGTATATGTTATGTTTTACGTTATAAATTAAACATTCCGAACTCTTATGATTGCGTACTGTCAGTTACATTATTGCAGAGTTATGAATACACGTATAAGATAACTTGAATCTTTTTATTTTATTTATTTATTTTGTTTATTGCACTAACATTATAAAGTACGGATCGGGAAATAAAAGAATTTCCTTAGTCAGAGAAATTGTTTTAGTATGCGAAAACTAATTTCTTCTTTATCACGTAGAAGAATCAGTAAAATCACGCAATTTCAAGTGCAAAAAAATAATGCTAGACACATTGTCATGAAAAGAAACCATTGTTTTATTTGGTGCAGAATTACTATCACGCTCTATGCTTTAAAGTTATAATATTAACTAATGAAAATGCTTTATAAATAGTATGTTTTTTCAATGAAAACACATTTAAGGATTGTTGTTTTTCACTTTTCATTCCTATTCAAAAGTGCAATGTTTACATGTTTTCTTCTTTCATTTAGTGAGGCGTTATCATGTATAAAGTGTTTCGCTGAATTATTCATTTTAAAAGGCCGTCAAAGTGTGTCATTAAAGTAAATACCAATTCATTTAGATAAAAAATTAAAAAAAAATGAATAAATAAATAAATAAACTGTTTCGGATTGAAATGAAACACCCTCGTAACCGAACATATCTAAACTAATTATGACAAAACACGAAATGTTATGTTTCATTATGACACAAACAATTATTGACAGTTTTTTTTTTTTTTTTTTTTTTTGTTACGTATTATGTATTATGTACCTTAATACATTTGTATACCATTTCTTCGGTGCCTTTTTGCTATTCTAGATTCCACAACAGTTTCTACGCTAAACAAATTTTCAGCAAATACGTACATAATTTCGATATTGTTTCAGTATTTTTAACCTTGACTTAAGGGGGTTACAATAAATATTGCTTATCAAATCAAATTGATAATACAAATTCATTTTATTTATTCATTTTATTTAATAGAGTCTACCATTATGTGCACTTTTTAAGTATTATTCAAAAGTGGTATGTAAAGATATTTCTTTTTTCATTAAGTGATGGCATATGTGTTTCATTTAATTTTTCATTTGAAAATGGCATGGATATTTGTCTTTAAAATAATAGCCTTGTTTCTAATTTATACAAAGAAAAAAGAGTGTGTAATACATTTGTATACATTGAGTGTATAACAAAATTACACGACTTTATTTAAAAAAAAAGAGAGAGAGAGGGGGGGGAGAGAGAGGGAGGGAGAGGGAGAGAGAGGGAGAAGGAGAGAAAAGGACATTGGAACAAGTTTTAGCAATAATGTCTACTCATTGCAAATTCCTAACATATACGAAATTTTAAAAAAATTTCTAATATTTTTAATTTTAATCCAATGCGATTACAATAAATTTTATCTACCATATGAAGTGCGATAAAATTAAATCAATTAATTTAATTATTTTTAACTAAAGCACGCTAGTTAAAGTCATGTTTTTCACTGTGATTTAAAAAAATAATATTTGGAATAATAAATTTTGGAAATTCGTCATTATTATTATTTTTTTTTTTCTGTGCCCTACATAATTTGTTTTAAACATTTTTTTCAGATCATAAATATAAAGTGAGTGAATATTACATAATATTTTATTAACATAATTATAAACAAAACTATTCATTTAAAGCCAAAGAATAAGAGAAGATGGATAATTACGACGAACCAAGAAGCACAATTTCCTCAGATGATCACATGAAATTATGGACAAGAAATAAAAATGAACTTTTGGTTCCGGACTCTTAAAAAACTCATAACCGTTAAACATTGAAAGAACTTTTTAAAATATCTGTTTCTTTTCATTTTAATTTTGTATTGTATTTTCGAGATTTACTCTACTGACTCTAGGGTGAGGATACTTAACGTCGAAAATGTACGAGTAGTGTAGTAATTTTTCTTTCATATCTCAAAAGATGGTGCTATATCTAATTACTGTTAGAGAATTTGATGGAAAGGAGCAATCTTCGAATAGTTTCAAAGGAGTTAGACCTTGGAAAATGACAAGCAGGCCTATTTTGTTTTTCGCAGTGAGCGAAGAATGATGTCGTAGAGTTCTTGTTTAACCGTATACAAATTTCTTATTATGGTTTGTGCATGAATACTCGTAGGCACTCAACTTTTATCAACATAAAGAGGATTCATTAAGTCAATAATTGTTGCCAGCTGTGTCAAGGTGATATCACTTGTTTTACATTTAATCTAAATTATTTTAAATCTAAATTAAATGTGAAGTTAATTCAAAATGTAATCTCTACTGTTTAGTGAACTGCACTCTACACACCAACCGTTACATATATGCGTGCGCGTACGTGTGTCCATTTTGCTTATCAACAACTCCCTGCATTATGTATTATAAAGAAATATATATATATATATTTTTTACTTAATTATTTTTTAGTATAAAATATTTGAATTGAAAAAAGTTTTTTTTTTTTTTTTTTCGGATTTCAAAGAAGAAAAAAGCATGACAAATATTCAAAAGTAAAAGAGTTCCTTTCCAAATTTTATAATAAAGTATTTTCGATTTGCCAGTAAATACATTATTTTAAAGAAATGTGTCAGGTATATTTATATTTATTTTAGAACAAACAAACAAAATGATTTAGAAGAAGAATGTTAAAGTATATTATATTTTCTCTTTCACACATTGTCAAAAAAATCAGTTGTATTTTTGCGTGTAAAGATGTTTCAAACTTCAGGCAATTTCTCTAGAGGAAAATGATAAATACTTCTGAGAGAGTGTGTGATTTGACTCTAAAATGTGAAAAACTATGGAGGTGCTCTATAATAATTTATTCAACACAATGACAAGTCATAAGACTTTATGACACATACGTTGAGTAAAATTACATGAAAGCTGCATTAGAAAACTTACGTTTTGCTCATTAGAATTATGAAGATTGAAATATGTTTTTTGCGTAGCCATTTAAAATATATTTTCGTATTATCTATATTATGTATGTATAAAAATAAAGTTCGGTATGACAGGTAGGATATCTTTTACAATGTATCTAAATGACAGGTTTGCTTTTCGGATATGAAAAGCAGCAATTGCTTTTACGTAAATATTAGATTTATTATAATATTTTGGATGTTCTTTAAAATATATTGCAAAGCAAATTAAGTAATGGTTAGCAAATTAAGTAGTTTAAGTAATGATTTTTTTAAAAGTTATATTAGGGAATAGTAGGCTAGTTTCATCTTGATATATTATTAATAAAAATATAGTCAGACTAATTAGGTACTTTTAAATTTATTATAAAATATGCGAAACTTTAAATGTATCTTTGATATAGAAAATCACAACTCAAATTTACATAAGTCATTTTATGGCTTCCGAGGGTGCATTTCCAAAGTATAATGCTGAAGTATTAAAAAGAGATTTTGCGCTGCACTGACACAGTATTGCACTCATAACGGTGCGCTAAATGCTGCCAAAATATTTTTCTGCAATTTCATTATTCAACATTCAAGATGCTAAAGGTTATATACATAAATATAGTGTCAGGTAGTTATTATATGATTTTAAGCTTTTTTCAACGTATTTTAAAATAACCAATACTTAAAAAAAAAAAAAAAAAAAAAAAAAAACAGCGATAGAGATAAATTTTAAAACATTTTCGATATCATTATATATTTCACTACTAATGCATATAAAGATTCCGGAGAATTATTCTAGTAGTAGTCTGCTTTACGCAACCGGCACAAAATGGTCGATTTTAGACAACATAAAAATACCGTTATTTCTGGAATGTGTGGAGGGACTGCAGTGAACTACAGTTGTGATTTCAAATAAGTGCTCACAGCAAATTCTTTGTAATAATAATAATAATAATGATAACAATAATAATTATTATTATTGCACACAGCGAATCTCTAGTGTGACATTAAACACACCAAACAACCAACCTTTTTTCTTATTAATTTAAAAAGTTCTGTCATGAAAATTTTCCAATGATATTTGTTATCTGTTATTGTCTCGTTTTCTATATCCAGTTACATGCTATTCCTTGCAACATTGTAAATTGTTATGCTTCTTTCTGGTGGTTTTAAATCGCCTTTGTTACATGAGAGCTTCCTTAAAATTCTTTCAAAAATGTCCAGTAACATCCTTTTCATTTCATAGATGTAGGGTCTTTTCATTCATAGACAGACTGAGAGGTACGTTGGTTTAAATATCTTTGGTCATGCAAAGGTCATGTTTCTAGATATTTAATTGAATTGCTCAAACATATGCTATTTTCCATTGTATAATTGTTTTATACTAAGTTTTGAAAAGGATATCGGTAAGTTTATTATTTGATAATAAAGCTGTGTATGCTATTATTTTAAAACTTTTTTTTTTTTTTTTTTTTTTTTTTTTTTATGCTTCGGAGAAATGAAAATGTGTAAGTGTGTATGTGTTCGTAACTGAGAAAAAAATTTATCGTGTTTGGTATTTTGTTTAATTAAATATATATAAGCAAAATAATCAAAGTCAGGTGAAATTTTAATCCCACATCACATGAGAGCTTTCATCAGGGAGCTCCTCCATGTAGGGAAAGGAATATAAGAAGTTTCTGACGAATCGCTGGTAATTTAACCAAAAAAACACGTTTCTAGCCCCCAACTTCCCACAGATGGAAGCAAGACCATACATCAAACGAATTTTATTTAGTACAAAACATAAAAAGCAATTAAATTCAGAAATCAAGCACAAAATATAATACATCAATATAAAATACAAGAATATAAATAATAAAAGAATACATAAATACATACATGGACAAACTGGATCAGTCATTAGAAAATGGAAAATTGAAAACCACCCCCCATTATAAACATAAGAACCCGTTTCAGCTAGTAGGTCCACTTACCAGCACTTAAATGTCGCCCAAAATGGAACAACAAACCTTAAGTGGGATTGTCATCAAGAATACAGAAATGTCTATTGATTAAAATAACAGATAAAGGTTAACAGTTAGTATGTTTTTGAGATTTTTCATAGGCAGATTCAGGTCTAAATTGTTATTGCAAATCATTTTAATTCTGTTTATTTGGGTGAACATAATATTTTTTAAAACTTTATGAGTAATACAGAAGAACCAATTTGTTAAATTACAAACTTTAAAGGTAAAATCTTGCCTTTTATCATAAATCCCAATAAACCAGTTATCATATATATATTTTTTATTTTTAAATCATGGAAAGAATTTTGGTCTTCAGAGTCAGTACGGTTTAATACAAGATCGGAGGAATAGATTTCAGCTGCATATTCCCAAAATCTACACACAGTTTATTGCAATTACGTCATCAATATACCTATAAAACTTAATATCTTTGAATTTTCTTTCAAACATAAACAAAAAAAAAAAATGTTGGCGAAGGCACTCGAGTAACTTTTTCCCTTCGGGATACCGAGAATTTGTAAAAAATAATTAACACTGTTAAACAAAAGATTATCAAAGATGCAAAATTTAATAAGGTTAATCCAGTAAACTTTTTCGCCTTTTATTACACGATAAAATTCTTCGTAATTTTTTTTCAAAAATTTCTAGAACCAAGTAATGTGGGATACTACCAAAAAGGTTTTCAAAATCACAAGTATTAATTGTAAAAATATTGAATGACTATTCCAGTTTGTCCATGTATGTATTTATATATTCTTGGATTATTTATATTCTTGGATTATTTATATTCTTGGATTATTTATATTCTTGGATTTTATATTGATGTATTATATTTTGTGCTTGATTTCTGAATTTAATTGTTTTTATGCTTTGTACTTATTAAAATTTGTTTGTTGTATGGTCTTGCTTCCATCTGTGAGAAGTTAGGGGCTAGAAGTTAGGGGCTAGGGTGTTTTTTAGTTAAAATACCAGAGTTTGGTCAGAAACTTCTCATATTCCTTTTCTTACATTAGAGAACTCCCCTGATGAAGACCCTCATGTGATTTGGGATTAAATTTTCATCTGAATTTGATTATTTTGCTTATTTATTATAGTTTTATATTTCCTTTTGCTGCATTTGCGCATTGGTTTATAAAATATATATATATATATATATATATATATATATATATATATATATATATATATATATATATTTAATAATTCAAGTTTTATTCTCTCCTATATTTAAATTTTATCTTATATATATATATATATATATATATATATATATATATATATATATATATATATATATATATATATATATATATATATATATATATATATATATATTAAGCATTTTGCATTAACAAAATGAATGCCTGTACAGTGCTGCAACCTATCATAAAATCATCAAGCTTGTCAAACGTCTCTCAAATACAAACAGTAATTCACCTTGTGTCAGTAAGAATAGCGGTTTTATTAAATACAAATTCTTTACTTTATCAAAATTCAGAAATTTTTGGAGGTAAGTATTACTAACTTTGTAATTTATTTATGTAGCAGTAGTATGAGTTAAAACTTAGTGTCATTTCCGGTAAGGGACTTGAGATAGTTAGTTGTCTGATTTTCATGAACTTATTTCAGTTAATAGATGGTTGAGTTTGATTTATTTTCCAAAATGGCGATTCGGTTAATGTGGAATACCAATCATTCATTGATATTTACAATTTTTTCACAACTTGAATGTTGATATCCTTTTCAGTACTATTTATTTCCAATAATAATTTAGAAAAAATTTTTTACATTGCAAATATTTATTATATTCTTCTACAAATACTACCCTATTTCATACTATCCTTTAAAGAAATGGGTATTCTATTTTTCTCTTCATAAATATTCCATATTTTTCGCTTGTTCCATATTAACCGATTTTTTTATTTAATTAAACTAATATGCTCGTAAATCCTATTTTTTGTAACATAAAATCATCAAAACACAATAATAACAGTTAAAAGTTTCCTACAGTCCAATCCACAAAGATCCAGCATACTTCAGTTTACTGTAGTAGGTTCAAATATAAATAGTATTCCATACTCATGTACTTTATTCTAAATGAAATTAACAAAGAAAGTTTTTAAGTAATTATATCTAAAAATATATTTTTAATAGTAATTCTTTAAATATGGAAATATTATCTGTAAAGTTCATACATAAAAGTACACTAATGATGTTAATGAAAAGTAATAAATTTCGATAATTCTCCAAATTCTTCGTTAAGTTTATCATGAAATCGACCTAAGTAAAAATTA
This sequence comes from Salticus scenicus, assembly GCA_963930645.1. Classification (NCBI taxonomy): domain Eukaryota; kingdom Metazoa; phylum Arthropoda; class Arachnida; order Araneae; family Salticidae; genus Salticus; species Salticus scenicus. The sequence continues at coordinate 148,251,087 of OZ005656.1, read as the reverse complement.
TTAATTACAAATTAATGATTAAATTTTCATGAATACTTATTAATGTCCTTGAGACAATTTTGTATTTACAAAGAATTTGCAATATCAAATGCTAGAGGGTAACGTCGAAATTTATCTAAATTAAGCTGATATAAGATAAACAATAAGGGATAATTTTATAAAGAGCATTTATTTGAAATTCCTCCTAGTACAAACATTGAAATTAGTTTAAGGATCGAAGATCAGTGACCTAAAACATTTATAGAAATTAAATTTATTTGAATTAACCTTATCATGTTTTACATTTTTCTAGTAGTTTTATAATTTTAAAATATTTTAAAATTTATGTTTAAGTACAATCGTTTATCCGCTAAATAAATGAAATTAATCGAGTTTTAACGTATCGTTAAAATTAACTCATATATATATATAGATATACATATATAGATATATTTCTTTTTATACTGAGTTAAATATAAATATCTTTACCGAGTTAAATATAAATACTTTATTTTATTTTTTTTATTATTATTGGTTGTAGTAAGGAGTTTTAATGCGAATTTTGTTGGATATGTATTTCAAAATAGCATACCAATCGGTATACCGCGTATGTATCATAAGGTAACTGGTACATGATTATAAAACAAACGATGGAATTTCAAGAAGATCAAAAGTAAAGTGTTTTGATCGAAGGTGAAGTTATGTCATACCATAAGCTATTTATTCGTCACGACATTCATTACGAATCTCACCAACGAAAAAAAAATGCTGCAAACTATACAAATCAACTTGTTCCATTTACAAGGAAGAAATCAAATCGAAACACGCACATGGATTTTGGTTTTCACGTTTTGTTTGTGGCGATTTTGATGCTAAAGTTCGAGAACACAGCGACATTAGGCTAAACACTAAAAACGAGGATTTACACGTATAATTCGATGAAGGAAGATTCATCTCAAACACACATAGAACTTGCCGAACATTTAAAAGTATACTAAACAATGATTTATAATCGTTTACATGCACTTGGAAAGATTCAAAAAACAGGGAGATGACCCCCTTCCCCCTCACAAAAAAGAAAAAAAAAAGGTAAGGTGCATGATTCTGCTAAACAGTCAAAGCAGAATATACTGTATTTTTTTAGAGAAATTCATAAAGGGATACGACATCAGGATTTTGATAGTCCTAAATGAATATATATATATATATATATATATATATATATATATATATATATATATATATATATATATATAGGTGAATCACGCGAAGCAACAATATTAACGCTTAAACGAACCATTCGCTGTAAAATAATTGTGCTATGTATCCATGTATCCTCTATGCTTTGATGGATTTGCTTCATTACAAACTATCTAAACCAGATGTAAGTGTAACTGCTGAACTCTAAAAGCAACAATTCCTGTAATTGATCCGGGAAGTCAGAACAAAATGGATAAAGGTTTGCAGCTCCGTGAAATTGTTCCTTTATAAAGCAAGGCTTCATGTTGAAAAACCCATGAAGGACACTTTAACGAAGTCCAGTTGGGTGATTTTGAAGCACTCGGCGTATAGTCCCTTCAGCTCTTCTTCGAACTATCATTTGTTTCAATCAGGAGTGCATTGTCGGTGCTCCGTTTTTATTTAGAAATATTAATTGTATTTTTACAATGCTTTTGGTAATAAAATAGGATTGAGATTATTGTTAAAATGTATTGTTGGAAGAGTTCGTCGAAAGGCGGAGTACTTTCATCCATGGTTTTAGTCGATAAGCAGTACCTAGTCTTCTGTAAAATTCCCGACAGTGGATGAAGAAAGAAATTCATTAAACGAATTTGTTACGTTAAAACACGAATTGTACAACACTCATTACATCCGTCATTTGCCCGACCGTTAGATTAATAAGTAACTAATAAATCAATCTAAACATGCATCGATTTTTTCGATTTTTTCTTCTGTACGAGTAAAGGCATCTTGCATGTATTCAATATTTATTTTAATTGAATATTCCTTATTTATAAGAGTAAGGAATTTTGCAAAAATGCTATTAGACGTCTACGTTCTAACATTTTGAACAGTATGAATCAAAGTATACAATGTCGTGCATGTGTCCAAATATTTCCAGCTCATGGACCATCATGAATTACATCAAATACAGTTAGGAGAGTCATTAATTCCTTATCTAAATAAAGGAACACTAAAACAGTTAAGTCCTGTATGAAGATTCAACAAAGCAACTGTAGAAACTTGAATAAACTCGGTATTGTAAAAGCTAGGTATTCTCAGGCCTTATTTATAGCATAGATAGCTGTAATTTCTGTCTTTTATAAAATTCATGCTTAAAAATACGTTTTGTAGAATTAAAGATCAACAAAGTTTTAGACTTTTGCAGAATGGCAGTGCCTTACTTTGACGAGATCTTCCCCCCCCCCTCTCTCATTTTCGCCTACCCTACAGCAAGAAAAACAAAATGTAAAACAGTAGTCCTATGATAGAGAATTTAATGTTAACTATAATTAACGATACGATTTGTTTCGTGCATTTTATTACTAGGAATAGTCTCTGGAAGGCAGGTCTGGGATTTGAGATAGGTAAAATAAGGAGGAACAGTTCACTGGAACAGTTCCGGACGAAAAGACGAAGGAGCTGTTCCCTTTCCCTAATTCACACATTGTAAAAAATAACTATTACCAATTGCAAGAAATTCTCTGTGATTACAGAGAGTTTCTTGCAGCTAGTAATAGTTATTTTTTTACAGTGAGAAATCCAATCGGAAATTTTGAATGAACGGATTCCGGGTTCCTACTTGAGCTGTGCGCTGCGTTCTGCCGACAAAATGAGCATTGGCATTTACAATCATTAAGTGAAAGACATCTTCGTTTTCGAAATTGTCGCTATAATTTATAATGATGCGCACCTGCTCCTAACCGTTATTTTGGCGAAAATAGTTATGCCAAGTTAGGGTTGAATTTTTTCAACCGTCTTTTCTAAATTTAAAAATCCCCATTAGAATAACATTTAAACAAAGAAAACTTAACACTAGAACAGCCGGATTTTGAACTTACCTAAAACAGCCATTGGGGGTCAATTTGACCCTCATAAGAAACTCAAGCCCTATTAAAGTAAATGAGTCTTTTTAAAGATAAATGATATTGAAATTACAATATATAAGAGTTTTCGAAGGTTTTGTAAATTTTATTTTTTATTTATTTATTTTTTTAGAGTTCGTTTTTCCCAATGCTTAATTTTTTTTTTTTTTTTTTGTTAATGACAGTAAATGAATAATAATATATAATGCAATATATTTTACTACACAATATGCTTTAGCAGTAGTACAGGTAATAAAAAAAAACACAAAAGTTACAAATGCAAAAAATACAAATTAGCCTACAACATGTTTCAAAATGAGAAAATAAAAAATATAAACCATGAATAAACACATAAAATAAAAAGTCCGAAAGTTAGTTAGACGTTAGCACAAGTGCAACAATATACACGCTTGACAGTGACAGCAATACACTTACCACAAATTTGTTTCTGGCATCCTTCACAGCTTGCAGATGTTTTATTTTGTCCCTTACAGCGTTTAAAGGCACATTTCTTTCGTTTAAGTATCGGTACCCGATCTATAGGGGGGCACCTATTTCGTAAAGCTTCCACTCTTAGTTCTTCCACGAGCGAAAGAATAAATTCTCGACGGGAAATAGAGGTGTCTGAGGACTGTTTGAAAATTATCCAAGCATTCAATGCAGCAATGTCAAGGACGTTGTAAAAAACATGCACAGGCCATCTGCGAGTGCCACAATTTGTACTATATTTCCTAAGCATCTGGTCTGCAACGTCTACTCCACATTTAGTACGATTGTAGTACGTAACAGTATTCGGCTTCATCTTTGCACTGTTGTCCGTAAACACATCCGTGTGCATAGTGCTAAGAATCGCGACATTCTTTCTCTTCTTGCACCTATATATAGTGAGTGTTTTGTTCCCATATTTTAGTGCAGAAGATGAATATCGTGGAGAAGATGTGTCGCGAGCAATGGGTGGTAATTCTCTCTTGTTCAGACGCATCGTCCCTACGATTATAGTTTTCTTCGCAGAATGTTCATCTGCAAGTTTTACAGAAGTCAAAAAATTGTCAGTAGTGACGTTGAGTCCTTTGTTTAGATGTGGTTGTAGTAATTTGAGCACAACACTTTCCCCAAGTTGAACATCAGCTGGCCGCTCTTCATCCTTGCCTAAATAAGGGTAGCCATTCAAAATATACTTAGATTCTACATCAGTTGCTAGCCAGAACTTGATGCCGAACTTGTCTGGCTTATTTGCCATGTATTGGATGAATATGCACCTTGATTTACACGGCAATAGCTGTTCATCAACGGTTATTTCTGCTCCAGGGTTATAGCACAAATAACAATTTTATATCAGCTTGTACCAAATTTCAGAAGCAAGAGAAAATTTGTTCGTGGCAAGGCGTTCCGCTCTGCTACTTCGCACATCAAATCTGAGGTACCGCATGATTTCACGGAAACGATTGCGTGACATTGTCTCTCTGAACACGGGTGGTCCCCATTTATTGTTCCACAACTCATCTGCACAAAGTTTTGAATGACCTAGAGCTCCACGGGCATATAATAGAGCGAAAAAAGTGTCCAGTTCCACTAGAGTAACATACCAGTTGCTGTCATCTCCAAGCTGACGTCGTGCTTCAGCAACTGTACATGTTTGAATGTGTTTTACCATTGCTTCATTCACCATCAAACGCCAGGCCGAAGCAGGATTTGTCCCAATATTACGACGTGCAAAAGGCGTTGGTCCACTTGGAATTGATACAATATTGCGAGCTGGTGTGCGACCTGCAGTGGAAGTGGGGCAGTTACGGTTCATCGGAGTCCAAAGAATACCGCTGGATGAAGAGTACTTATCGTTACTGCAGCCATCAGAAAGATTTGGTACGTTATTCCTTCGTCCTTGCGACCACCGACGCCCACGAGAACGTCCTGATTTGGGAATAACAGGGGAAATCACATTAGTAGAATGTTCCACGGCATCACTGTCACTACTTTCGGATGACGACGAACTCTGTAAGTTCACATTATCAAGACGAAAATCTTCATCGTTGCTGTCATCACCACTGATATCTGAATCTAACTGCTCTAGGAGAGCAAGGGCCTCCTGTGTACTCAATCCTCTCCGCATTTATAAAAAAAAAAATGCTTACACTCTGGTCACAATGAAAAGTTTTATAAACACTGTTGTGCGATTGTGACGTCGTGTTCTGTTTTCTACATTAGCTCTAGCAGGAATGTTTCTCCCTCCAAACGTTCATTAGCACACCAGCGCCGTTAGGATACGTGCGCATTTCAGTGCGCAGAGTAACACTGCTCCCTGAAGGTGCGCGCGCAATAGAGAGAAGAGCGGTCTCCCTGCATCTCTATGCGTCATCGAAACAAACCCAAGCTGGAGTTTATTTTTCTCCTCTTAGTCATCGCGATAAGAGGTGAGTATTTCCTCGTGCACAGAAAACAAAAATAAGATATCAGGAATTCTAAAACAGACTTTTACTTGAAAATCAACCATTTTTCGTATGAGGGTCAAAATGACCCCTGTTGGCTGTTTAGGTATTTCTATGCTTATTTATTTGAATAATTAATATAAAAATACGAAAAATTGTCAGAGTACGCTTAGAAGTATTTCAGAAAAAGTCAAAAAATGTGAGCTGCGGTGCTCGCTTGTACGTTGAAATACAGCATGGGGCATCGAGAAAAAAGGCATAATGACCCCTACGGCGCTTCTAGTGTTAATTGGCGCCGTTGGCTTCTGGATGTTGTGATATTTCCACAATCTGGCGGATTACAAGTGTGTAGTCGGTCATGATTGCTGGGACTTCGACTAAGGTCACGGTACCATGAAGACGTAAATTTTTCGTGAGATAAAAATCTCTCTCACCTCAACCACCATTTTTAACGAATTCATAATTTATGGATACGTTCTGGGTTTGTCCTCTATTTATATGTCTTTAATATCTCAATAAAAATATTCATGGCTTTCGAAATTACTGGATTGAGATTTATTTTTAAAAATGACTTTTGTTTTTGACATAATTTTTTAGAGGACTGTGGCATATCAACGCCATAGAGATGATTTTTAAAAGTGTGCAAAACATACTAAAACTTGTAATACCGTCAAAAATCGGAAATTGAAATTACTTACAAATCCAACATATTCATATATGAATACAAATCAAAGTAAAAACTATGTTAGACTCTTATATAAAAATATATAAGTATGTATTTAGCATTGTAAATTAAAAATAAATAAGAAAAATAAATGTTTTATGGTTTTATTTAATAGCATTTTTTTAAATAAATAAACTAAAGAGACATTTTGGAACATACTCTTATATATATATGCAGAAAAAATACTAAGCTTTTGCTACCTTTGTGACAGAAAAACATTCATTTATTTATTTAGCATATTTGCATTCTACCAGGCCCTTGATAACGTTAGAATGCAAATAATGCTATTTTCTTATTCCAACTTCCTTTAATTCATTTAGATTTGCCTTTATTTCTTTTACGGTTTGATTTGGGTGGTCGTTGTTTTTGATCATTTTAATTGTTTGAATACTGATATTAAATCACGTTTAAATTCCAACTGTATGTACTGATAATATTATATTTCTACTGTTCGTTCTCATTATCTATCTATCTATATATTTAATTTATCTCTTTCCATTTCTATTATTTGATGAATGTTTCTATTGGTTTAATGGTTTTTGCAAATTATCTCATCTTTAGGCTTATGTGTTATGTGTGTGTCATTTCTCTTTTGCGTAAGTACTTTAACATGTTTTTACTAATCAGTGTAATCAAACTAAATTATTATCGTGACAATAATTTTATTCGAAATACATCTCATTTAAAATTTCATATGTTGGTATTTTCATGTGCCTTTCATTTGCTGTGTGTTGTAAAGGAATTAAATTATTCAAATTACATATACATATATATATATATATATATATATATATATATATAAGACAAATCTTAAAAATTAGATTAAATAAAACTTGAATTTTTAAATATAAAACTACTGGAAAAGAGTATTTATAAACCCATGCGCAAATGCATCAGACAGAAATATAAAACTATGATAAAGAATCCCAAAACACGTGGGAGCCCCCCATGGGGAGTCTTCAGGGGAGCCCCCCATGTAGGAAATGAAAAATGAGAACTTCCTGACGAAACGCTGGCTATTTAGGCAAAAAACACGTTTATAACCCCGCCTTCTCACTGATGGAAGCAAGACCATACAACAAGCGAATTGAATTAATAAAAATCATAAAAATCGATTAAATTCATTAATAAAGTACAAAAGTAAAAACATCAATGAAAATACAAGAATATAAATAAATACGAAGGCAAACTTAAATAGTTAGTAGAATGAGGAAAATTGAGACCCCTCCTTTCCCATCAAAAATATACAGCCCGCTTCGTGTGTTAGGGCCACTTACGCTGTTAAAAAAATGCAACTTTGCTGCCAGAAATTCTCTGTAATTACAGAAAAATACGTTTTGTCAACGTAATTTTTCCGTAATTTACGACTTTTTTCTCAAATTACAGAGAATTTCTTTCAGCAAAGTTGAATTTTTTTTAACAGCGTATCAGTTCTTAAATGTCGCCCGAACTGGATAAAAAAACCTTAAGCAAGGTTGTAATCATGAAGACTGAGTGATTTATTGAGTAGGAAAACATGATAGCGGTTGACAGTTAATATGTGTTTGAGATTTTTCTGAGGCAAATTCAGGTCTAAATGGTTATTGCAAATCATTTTAATTCTGTTCATTTGGGTAAACATAATATTTTTTAAAACTCTATCACTGACACATGAGAACGAATTCGTTAAATTACAAACTTTAAAGTTAAAATCCTGCCTTTTATCATAAATTCTTTTAAACCAGTTTTTACCCATTTTTTTTTTTTTTAATTTTTAAATCAAAATTTCTTTCCTGGATTAAAAAAAAAAAAAAGAAAAAGAAAAAGAAAAGAAAAGAAAAGAAAAAAGAAAAAGAGAAGAAAAAGGTACAAACGGGTTTATTTTAATTTATGATAAAAAGCAGGATTTTGATTTCAAAGTTTGTAATTTAAGGATTTGATTCACATGTATCAGTCATAGAGTTTTAAAAAATAGCATGTTCACTGAAGTCAACAGAATTAAAATGATTAGCAATAGCCATTTAGGCCTGAGTTTAGCTGTGGAAAATCCCAAAAACGTATTAACTGTCAACCGCTATCCTGTTTTTCTACTCAATAAACATCTCAGTCTTCTTGATTACAATCTTCCTTAAAGTTTTTTTTTTTTTTTTTTTTAATCTATTTCGGGCGACATTTAAGAACTGGTTAGTGGTCCTACCAGCCAAAGCGGACTCTATATTTTTATGGGGAAAGAAGGGGGGGGGGGGTTCAATTTTCCTCAATCTACTGACTATTTAAGTTTGACCTTGTACTTATTTATATTCTTGTATTTTTATTGACGCATTTACTTTTGAACTTTATTCATGAATTTATTTGATTTTTATGCTTTGAATTACTTTAATTCGTTTGCTGTATGATCTTGCTTCCATCTGTGAGAAGTCGAGGGCTAGAAAAATTTTTTTCTTGGCTAAATTGCCAATGTTTCGTCAGAAACTTCTCATTTTTCATTCCCTTCCTGGGGGAGGGGTCTCCCATGAAGAAGGTAGTCATGTGTTTTGGGATTAATTTTCATTTATTCTTAGTATATATACGCTTGCTTATATATATATATATATATATATATATATATATATATAGATAGATAGATAGATAGATAGATAGATAAATAGACCGAGTGAAATTTCGGGGAGGGGGGGAATTCATACACTATGCTCTCATGCCTAATCATTTCCATACTCAAAAGTTGTGGTATGTTTATATTATGCTTACAGTGAAGTTTATAATATCTTATATATCTTATAATTTATGTATCTTAATGCGCATGCTTATTTATTTTTTTAAACGACATTATATGCATTTTCTATTTTCTTTCAGGAATTAAAAATCGATTTTACAAAACTTTAAATTAATAAGTACGTCTGGAAAATTAATTATTAATTAAAATAATAGTATATACTAAAAAATCAATTTATTTCTTTTTAACCGACTTCAAAAAAGAAGGAAGGTTCTCAATTCAAACCGTACGTTTTTTTTATGTTTGTTAGCTCATAACTTCTGAACGGTTGCTCCGATTTTGTTACTTTTTGTTTTGTTGAAAAGGTCTTGGTCTACAATAGGTCCCATTGTAATATCTTACGATCCAAAGAAAATACAGGGTGCCCCAAAAAATCAGTTCAAACTCTTTGAACTGCTAAGCGGCTGCAGCTATAGTGATAAAAATGGTATGTAAGTATAGCAAAATGGCCATGCAGTACAAGGTTAAACCGCTTGCAGCGCCACCTGGTGGAAAATAACGGAGTTATTGTTCCTATCTCGAAAACAGTTCTAAAGAAAAAGTGAATTACAAAGCTGAAGAGTATGACTGATTTAGTACAAAAAGATAGTTTATACATTCATGCTAACGTTCCTATCTCGGAAACGGTTTAAAACAGGGGGAAAAAGTGAATTCTAAAATTGCAGAGCATCATCGATTTAGTACGGAAAGATAGTTTTGACATTGATGCTAAAAATACAACGCTAAAAACATGCATTTTTTTGTTCGCAATTTCTTACACTGTACACACTTGAGCTACATTGCTTACGTTGTAGCGTAGCTGGTGAGACATACGCTATGTAGTTCAAAATAAGGTTACTTGATACTTTTTGATTTTTTGTAGAGATCTTGGTCTGAAGTAGGTCCCATTACAACATCTTTACAATCTAAAGAAAATAAAGCACCATCTGGTGAAAAACAGCGGAATTAGCGCTCCTATCTCTAAAACGGTTCAAGATGAGAGTAAAGTTAATTACGAAGTTGTAGAGCATCATCGATTTACTACGAAAAGATAGTTTTTAGACATTATTGCTAAAAATAGCGACGTTTAAAACGTGCAGTTGTGTGTTCGCAATTTCCTACACTGCGCACACTTGAACTACGTTGCTCACTTTGCAGCGTAGCGGATGACACGTATACTCTGTGGTTCAAAGTACTGTTACTGTAAGCGGTAACATCGATTAGCGCAAAGTCGTTTTCAACCAACTTCAGAAAGGAGGGTGTTCTTAATTCGAGCTATGTGTTGTTGTTGGTGTTTGTAAGCTTAAAACTTCGTAAGAAATGCTCTAATTAACCGACTTCAAAAAGGAGGAGGTTCTCAATTCAAAACGTATGTTTTTTTTTTGTTTTTGTTTGTTAGCTCATAATTTCTGAACGGATGATCAGATTTTGACACTTTTTGTTTTATTGTAAAGGTGTTGGTCTGAAATAGGTCCCATTGTAAGATCTTTACGATCAAAAGAAAATACAGGGTGCCCAAAAAAGTCAGTCCCGACACTTTTAACTGCTGAACAGCTGCAGCTATAGTCATAAAAGTGGTATGTAAGTAAAGTGGACATGTGCTACGCGATTCAACCGCCTAAAGCCTAAAACGCCGCCTGGTGGAAAAGAGTGGAGTTAGCGATCCTATCACGGAAACGTTTCAAGACAGGGGAAAAAAGTGAATTATAAAATTGCAGAGCATCAGCGATGTAGTACGCAAAGATAGTTTAGACATTAATGCTAAAAATAGAACGCATAAAACGTGCATTTGTTTGTTCACAATTTCCTATTTTGTGCACACTTAAACGACATTGCATATGCTGTAGCGAAGCGGGTTATATTTATGCTATGTAAAATTCAAAGTATGGTTATTGTAAACGGTCACATCGATTAACGCATGGGCGTTTTAATCCGACTTCATAAAGAAAGAGGTTCTCAATACAAACCATGTTTCTCGTTGTTGTTGTTGAAATTTGTTAGCTTATAACTTCGTAAGAGATGATTTAATTTTAATATTTTTTTGTTGTTGTCGTAATGATCTTGGCCTGAAATAGGTTTCATTATGATTTCATTAAGATATAAACAAATTACAGGATACTCACAAAAGTCTGTTCTCACTCTAACTGCTGAACGCATGCAGCTACACTGGTAAAAGCAGTATGTAAGTATCGATGTTGAAACTTCTGTCCTCCAGCTGCAATGCATATTTTGCACTTTGTTTGAACTTTATGCCGCGCAATTTCCAGCGCAGCGGGTGACACGTATATTCACTGTAAAGTTCAATATATATGCCTAACAGAATTTTTGGTTACGAATACAACGTATTCGTTCTTTACATTTCTAAAGACTTTTTAATTTAACGTATGTTCGTTCAATATATAGTTTTTTGCTGATATCCGATAAAGACAAGAAAAGTGACACAACTTAAAATGCAGCATTTGAGAAAAATCTATTTAAAAATAACTTGACTAGGATAAATTTGACACAACTGTCTCTCTAGATGGAGATGTAACTTTTTTGTTCACATTGGGTGCATTTCATGTATATTTTTTCAGTGACATAAACCATTTTTTGAGTAATGTCACTTTTCTTGGAAGTTGTGATTTGTGAAACTTCCGTCGAACGTCTTCTGATGCTCTGTTATATAAATAAGTTTTCACTGAAAAGAGAAAAATAAAATATTTTTGCAAAAAAATAGAACCGACTCCAAAAAGGAACTACTATTCAAACAACAAAAAATGAAAGAAAATTGGCAGAAAATTGGTAGAACATGGAACTCTAAATTGCGCCTAAAAGTATAAAATAATTTCCTTCGCCAAACAACCTATAACACTACAATTAATCATAACTTTTGATGTCGGCGCAAAATTAAATAAAAATTGATACCTTTATTCAATACAAAAATCAAATCCTAATTAAAATACACATCTCACATTGTTACCCGCAAAAGGCAGCCGAAAACTGCTTTGATTCAAGAAAAGAAATAAGATTTCGTAAGCAGCAAAAGTTGGCGAAGATGCTGGTATCTGACGTCCTTGGTGAACGAAAAATCGCAAAATTATCTGGCAAAGATATTTAATTTCTTTGGGATATCATGATTATTTTGATACGGTATATCAACAGAGTAATCAAGAATATGAAACAACACATCGTACAATATATATTATGAAAATATACGTCTTGCGTGTATATTTTTGCCTTACGTTTTGATCGCCAAATCCAAAAGCCACCAAGAATGATAGTTATCAAAGTTATACCAAATCTTCAAAGGAAACTCTAACTTCGTCGAAAAATAAATACCATATTGTGAAGAATGTTCACTGTTCTATGTAGATGCTGCTAATGGACCAATTGTATACAGTGATAAAATAATAATGGAAACATGAAAATGGATCATTCGAGACAACAGCCTTTGTTGCTACCGATCTAAAGACAAACCTTTAAAAACTAATTTAATTTTATTTAATTTTGCGCCGACTTCAAAAGTTATGATTAATTGTAGTGTTATAGGTTGTTTGGCGAAGGAAATTATTTTATACTTTTAGGCGCAATTTACAGTTCCATTTTCTACCAATTTTCTGCCAATTTTCTTTCATTTTTAGTTGTTTGAATAGTAGTTCCTTTTTGGAGTCGGTTCTATTTTTTTACAAAAAGATTTTATTTCTTCTGAATTCTAGACATGCATTTTAGCCTTCTATAAAACGGAATAAAATCTACATATTCCCAGTTAAACTTGAACCACGTGTTTTATAGTTGCAATTAGAAAGAAAAGAAAATCTCAGTGTTTTACGCATTCTATATGGACATCTGTGTTTTATCACAGCAGAGGCGCTGAAAGAAAACGCAGTTCAAAAAGAAGGAACAATTTCGAAAACGAAGATGTCTTTCACTTAATGACTGTAAATGCCAATGCTCATTTTGTCGGCAGAACGCAGCGCACATATCAAGTAGGAACCCGGAATCCGTTCATTCAAAATTTCCGATTGGTTTTCTCACTGTAAAAAAATAACTATTACCAGCTGCAAGAAACTCCCTGTGATTGGAGAAAATAATTATTTTCTCCAATCACAGAGAGTTTCTTGCAGCTGGTAATAGTTATTTTTTTGCAGAGCTCCATTTGACTTGCTGTTCCGGGACAGTTCCACGGAACCGTTCCAAGTTTTCAAAGAACCTGCATTCTTGTTTTCCAACAGTAGCAGGAAATGCTCATATTTATCGGGGATCAGAAAAAATAACAATTTTATAAAAAATATCTCTTCTAATTTTATTGGAGTAAGACAGATAAACCTGTTGAAATTTTGTTTGTACTTTGCATAAAACATTTTGAGGCTTTTACAATTTCTTAATTTTTTAATTATTTTTATTATTATTATTAATTTTCTTGGTTTTTCACATGTATATTATCATTATTATTATTTTTTTTATTTTTATCCTCTAATAAAATAATAATGTTTTTCAGGTGGCATTTTTATGATAGTTATTTTTAAAAACTGTAATAAACTTCATCATACATATATAATTTTTAAGGTATTATAAATTTATAATTATCTCTTTTATCAGTATTTTGAGAGTTATCTTTGTACCAACTAGAGTTTAAGAAATATAAGTTTGACTTAGTTACTTCTTAAATCTTTCTTTCACTGTAGTATATAAATCTAACAAAATTCTTGTTATTGACTAAATATTTCCTTTGTAATATAAGTGGATTATAGAATTTTCCGCGCTACAACACATATATAATAAATTTACTGATTATGAATGTAATTAAAATCTAAATTAAATGGATATTTATTTCTGTATGCGAAAACAAGTAATAAAGCTTATTATTCATGGAGTAATGTAACTTAAATGTAATTAAAGAAACAATTCATTTCAATAAAAGCAGATAAACATAATTTATCCGATTACTTTACAAAGAGTTTTTTAATTAACATTTTAAGGATTTTCAATGTTCATTAAAATTTATCACGATAACTCAGTAGTGAAATTGCATATTTGCGTTATACATGCTCTCATAAACAGCTTAAAATGTGCAAACCAATAATTACAAAAGATTAAATATAAAACTTTATTTATAATACCCTTGTTAATTCTGCAGTTCTCGTTGAAAAATATGTTTGCAAATTTTAATGGAATATAACTAACCTAAAAATTCAGATTATTATTATTATTTTTTTAATAGAGAATAGTTTATAAAATTATTTACCAAAATTAAAAGATAGTTTATAATTATGAAAGGTTATTACACAATTTTTGAAAATATAAAATTTTAATTTTGGATTTCAGTTTTTTATTAATGAAATATTATTGTGTACTATAAATAATATCGATATACTTTCCATGATTTCTGATGCATGTCTGAATGCAATTTTTATTTTCTTTTACCAAAATAGATGATACAGAATGTATTGTTTTTGAGTCAAATTTACGTAATTCATTCCTTGTTACATTTATACGTTTCAAAGAGACCTGAATCCGAAAGACAAGTTTTTTGCGATTGTTCTATATGTGAGTTTGTGCGCTTGTGCCTGTTATAAGCACATCACAAGAAAAAATAACACAAATCAGTTAAAACTCCGCGTCCTATATCTGTATTTTATAGGGATGCTACACTTAACTTTTCGTTGAGATCTAGGAAATTGTTTGTGACACCCTTTGTTATTTAAATACATTGCATTTGTGGGGAAAATTTCAGGCAAGTAGAGTTTCACATCTATATGCTTTACTAAACCAAATAAAATGAATATATACTTTTACATGCGATTTATTGTGTCATCCACCATTCATTTATAGACTTACAGAAGAAAAAAAAAAGAAAAAGAATATAGAAGAATTAAAAAAAAGAATTAGAATATAGTGGTACAGTACTTGAAAACTGACGAAAGTGTATTTCAGGTTGTACTGTGTGTTATTAATACAGTATTATATTCATGCGCATCATTTATCGTGTACAGAAATTATACAATGTATGAAGAGCAAACAATTAAGCGAATACATTATTTTTCATTGAATGAAATTAGTGGAAGTTCTATATTATAATATTTTACCACATAAAAGAATACTCCTCAGGAACTGAAATTAATTCTTCATATATATATATATATATATAGTAAATAAAATATTATTACGCTAAACATTAATTTTTTGCTCTTTGAATATTTACACAATTAAGGTTTTTGAATAAATGAAGTCATGTCTTTAACGTTTGGTCTTTATCTCTCTCTCTCTTATCAGAGTGACATAAAAACAAATTGTTTCAGGCAATTGGAATGTTGTATTTTTAGGTTAATATAAATTTGTTATTGGAAAAGCTTTATCAGGATTTAAAAGTTACGAGGAATGGAGCATGTGAAAGTTTTCTGAATAATTTTAAATGAACTTCTAATTATAATAACAGATCTGAATTCTATATAAATATAGGTACAATAAGCAAATGGAGGGTTCAGGGTGGCGGTAGCTTCCTTCACACAGAATTCTTTGTCAAATAAAGTTGTTCCGTTACCTAATTTAAATTTTTTATAATGTAAATTTATATAACAATACTCGTTACCTTACACTTTAATCTCCAATCAGTTTTTTAGAGTGATTAATTTGAAGATAAGACAATGATGTGTCAATGACGCACCACATTATTTTATTCTTGTGGATATAAAAAATGATGTTACATAAAAAATTCTAACCATAAAATTTTCAACGTCAGCATATAATCTAAGAAATATTTTTCATTTAATAAATACTAATAATTACTTCTCATTTAATTGGACAAATTCGCTTACTTAATTAACAAGAATCTAAAAAAAAAATGCATGTCAGTATCATTAAATGCTGTTTATTTATTAATTAATCTTTGAGATGGAAATTGTAGGAATATTCAAGCAAACTTACCGATAATATATATACTGCGTTCAAAATATTCTTTTTAATTAATTTAAAAAAGTTTCAAGATTTTTTACCATTGCTACATAAATGTTTCTTTGAAGTTCTAAAACGTGATTTATTTCTAGCATAAACAATAAAGAATTGGCTATCGGACTTTGTTGATAATCGGGCATAAACATAATAATGCAACTCTTTCTAATTTAAATATTTTTTAATAATTTATTATTATTATTTTTTACCTTGGATCCTCTTAGAATTTTAGAGGTATACTTCTACCTCATAATTTTCATCTAAATGGACAGATAAAATTATATTATCAGTATGGACAATTTTGGTAAGTTTTGTGTTTTACATGCAGGATTTTCAAAGCAATGGAATATATATATATATATATATATATATATATACAGAAAACTTATTATATTACATCAGACAACACATACTGCAATCAGAATATAATAATTTTAAATATCTAAGTGGATTTCTGCAACTTTCGTAATTAGTTTACAATTGTGCATGAGCAAGATCAAATATAATTTATTGGTCAATTACATATATTAAAAAAAAAAAAAAATATTTTATCAAATAAGATGAATTCAAGAGAACATCACAGAGAGAAAAACTGAAATTCAATTACTTTCAATATGACGACTATACTTCGAGTAAAATGTACTTAAAATGTGGTTAAAATCCTTTACAAATTCATTGTTGTCTGTTTGATTATCAATCACAATATATAAGTTACTGTCAAAGTATGAAATGCCGGCATTCTATGAATGCCTTGTAGGCAAAGTGGGAAATATGAGAATTTTTAATACTTTCCCTAGGCCTTGTATAGGCAGGCATTCTATACAATGGCAAATGTTATTTAGGGAATGTATGGAAAAAGCTCCTGATAAGGCTATTATATAAATGATGTGCATTCCTCAAAAATACTAATGTTATTCTGAAAAAAAAATCTTCGAACTACATAAAGAAAGATGAAAGTTGTACGAAACAAAATTTATACCTTTCTTATTCAGAAAAACAAAATTTTCATTGAAAAAAGTAAGAAATTAAAATTAAACTACTTATTGCTACATGATAGGATTGAATGACATTTTGAATTACATTTCCTTATACTTTTCATGCAAAGACATTTAATATTTTGGCACTTTGTTTTACACATACATTCAACGAATTCTTGGCCGCTTCCCTTGGATTGAACAATTGCAGCTAACCGTAGAAGAATTTCGTGGTCCGGAATATCTTGAAATCTAAGCAAGTTCTTAAGGCATAAAGTGAATCGTTCTCTCGTATTTACTTGTTTTAAAATTCCTTCACAGAAGTTCCAAGTCGGTACAAGCCGCCCTATTTCGCACTCATTACAACTGCCAATATATTGTGCGAATCACCTTGCCCCTTGTCGACGACAGGAATAGGAACTCGAACAATAGTTCCCAAAGAAGCAGTGGGATTTTTTTTCGAATTCATTTCAATTTTTTTTCTTGTATTTCCAGATTGATTTTAGAATTTATTTTACCTTCAATAGCATTTTAAGCTTTGAAACAAAAGGTGCACAAAATATCCATTTCTTCCTATTTACTAGCATGGACACTATGAATACTTTTATGACACTTTTTGTATGTAAGTGCATTATTCGTTTCCTTTAAACATAGAAAACAGGTATCAGAAATGATAATCTCTTCAGTAAGCATGTGTTCATCGTGTTGATTTAATCAGTTATCGACTATAATCTCATACATTTTTTTTTTTTTTTAACAAGCTCTTTTTTACTTGCATAATGTGATTAGTTTCACCTTTTTTCCATTGTTTAGATGGTTTCTATTACTTTTTATCGCTGCTTCTCTGTAATTATGTCTTTTAAAACGTCTTCAGGTTGAAAATACTTTGTAAACCCTACTTTACGTTTGCAGCGAAAAACAACTTGGTATGGTGTTATTTTGATCCCGTAATGATAAGCTCTATTTTTCATAAATTGAGCGAAACGCAGTCCTTACTTCAGCGGTGAGATTTGTTATCCTCCATGCAAGTATAGAGCATATTTTTTATGTCATGATTACCTCTTTCGGCACTACCATGGCTTTATGAATGACGAGGCTTCCCATGGACGATCTTCAGTGCTGGCCAAAACACCTTCAACCTGGTCACCACATTATTGGCAAATTCCTTACCATTGTCTGACTGTAATATAGATGGCGCTCCAAGCTACAAAAATATGTCCACTAGGCTGTAGGCTACTTCTTCAGCTCTTTTTTGACGTTAAAGACTTGCGTATCACAAATATTAGGAGATGATCTTGGTATACCATAATAAATTTGTATTTTGTATCTGGATGGGACTGAAAGTCAATAAGATCTACTCGACAACGGGAATTAAATTCGGAAGGTATTAAATTCGAAAGTATTTGCGATTTGCCAGTAAATACATTATTTTAAAGAAATATGTCAGGTATATTTATATTTATTTTAAAGAACAAACAAACATAATGATTTAGAAGAAGAATGTTAGAGTATATTATATTTTCTCTTTCACACGTTGTCAAAAAAATAAGTTGTATATTTGCGTGTAAAGATGTTCAAATTTCACGCAATTTCTCTAGAGGAAAATGATAAATACTTCTGAGAGAGTGTGTGATTTGACTCTAAAATGTGAAAAACTATGGAGGTGCTCTATAATAATTTATTCAACACAATGACAAGTCATAAGACTTTATGACACATACGTTGAGTAAAATTACATGAAAGCTGCATTAGAAAACTTACGTTTTGCTCATTAAAATTATGAAGATTGAAATATGTTTTTTGCCTAGTCATTTAAAATATATTTTCGTATTTATTATATAAGTATAAAAATAAAGTTCGATATGACAAGTAGGATGTCTTTTACAATGTATCTAAATGACAATTTTGCTTTTCAGATATGAAAAGCAGCAATTGCTTTTACGTAAATATTAGATTTATTATAATATTTTGGATGTCCTTTAAAATATGTTGCAAAACAAATTAGTTTAAGTATTTTTTATTTTTTTTTAAAGTTATATTAGGCAATAGTAGGCTAGTTTCATTTTGATATATTATTAATAAAAATATAGTCAGACTAATTAGGTACTTTTAAATTTATTATAAAATATGCGAAACTTTAAATGTATCTTTGATATAGAAAATCACAACTAAAATTTACATAAGTCAATTTATGGCTTCCAAGGGTGCATTTACAAAAGATAATGCTAGAGTATTAAAAGGAGATTTTGCGCTCCACTGACACAATATTGCACTCATAACAGTGCGCTAAATGCTACCAAAATATTTTTCGGCAATTTCGTTATTTATTACTCAATGTTCAAGATGTTAAAATAACCAATATTAAAAAAATAAAATAAAATAAAATAAATAATAAAATAAATAAATGAATAAATAAATATGGCAGCAATAGAGATAAATCTTAAAACATGTTCGATATCACCATATATTTTACAAATAATGCATATGAAAATATCGGATAATTATTCTAGTATTCTGATTCACACAATCGGCAAAAAATGGTCGATTTTAGACAGCATGAAAATACCGTTATTTCTCAATGCGTGAGGGGGCTGCTGTGAACTACAGTTGCGCTTTCAACATTGTAAACGTAAATATTTTAAATTCATTTAAAAATGTGTCTTATATGCATGGTTACTTTTTAGGCGAAACAAAAAAAAGTCTTACTTTTTAAGAAACCTTGTTGCATCTGAAAAGTCTTTGCAAGTGTCTTAAAACGTCACCATGTTTTAGGCATAAAAACACCGCCATATTAGGCTTAAAAACACTACCTTTTTAAGGCGTTTTTAATAAATAAACAAATATGGCTTGCGATTATGTTTTTCTGTTAAAAATAAATTTTAAAATTGCTTAGATCATTAAAGAAATATTTATATATAAATCATTATTCCGCGTTGGGTTTGGAACTCACATTGTCCATGAAAACCGAAACCTCGAGCCAATCATTGTCGGAGTCAAGCACTTACCAATCACGCCACCGTTGAATACAGCGATCTGAGTTTTATTTCTAATTTTTTGCCATAAAACTATTGATAGTATGGTATTTCAAAGTTAATAAATATTACCTTAAATTTTATATCTATAGTTTTTTTTTTTTTTTTTTTTTTTTTTTTTTATGCATAACAAGTATGTGAAGATTTCAGCCCTCGATTATAATGATTTATTTCCTTAAAGTGATATTTAAATAAAAATAAACTGTAATCGTGGATTCAAAAAAATTTGTTGTTTTGCATTTAGATGTAAGTAAATATGTAAAAGGAAAAAGTTTTTAAATGGATAATAAGAAGAAGAAAGAAAGAAATAAGTTATGCACAAATTATTTATGATTGTGCACTTATAAATACGCTTTTTTCTCTATAAATTACTTGCTATGTCCATCTTCACACTTTTTCTTTTTATATAAGAAAGGTTTAAAGACAAATAATAGATAATTTATTTCATTTATTTATTTATTTTTAATGAAATTAGCTTTGTGTCTAAATATGCTGTTAAAGAATTATGTTAAAGATAATAGCATACATATATCATTCACATCTCTAGAGTATTATTCCATAAAAATTTGATTTCATAAAACTGCCATAATTTAAGTAGCTTAACTGCTTATTATGTAAAATAATAATACATTTATTGAATGTAGAAATAAGTAGGATAAACATATTTTCGTAAAATAGATCCCATATGAATAAACAATTTCTAGGTAATGCAAGTGTCTGAATTTTTAAAGTGTCTGAAAATTCAAACACGTTTGCTCTCTGAAAATTCGCGTATTTACGGGTTTCAGACAATTTCGTGTCTAAATTGGTATTTCAGAGATATTTTTGTCTTACATTAAGATATCTATAACGTCTAGTCTATATTTTAAGACATTTACGTCACTTAAATGCCGTTTCAGTTGTTTTTATGTCTTACTTTGAGAAACGTTTATTTACAGTGAAGTAGCAGTGCTCATAGCAAAATCTTTGTAGTAATAATAATTAACTATAATAATAATAATAATTATTATTATTATTGCACACAGCGAAGCTCTAGTGTGACTTTAAACACCACCAAACTTCCAACCTTTTATATTATTAATTTAAATAGTTCTGTCATGAATATTGTAAAATAATATTTGTTTTATATTATAATCTAGTTTTCCATATCTAATTACATGCCTTTTCTTGCAATATTGTAAAGTGTTATGTTTCCTTTCTGGTGATTTGAAATCACCTTCATTAAATAAGAACTTCCTTAAAATTCTTTCAAAAATGTCTAGTAACATTTTTTTTTTTCATATCATTGATGCAGGTTCTTTTCATTCATAGCAGATTGAGAGGTAGGTTGATATAAATATATTTGGTCATGAGTGGTCATGATTCTAGATATTTAATTGGATTTCTCAAACATATGCTATTTATCATTGTATTATGGTTTTATACTAAGTTCTGAAAAAGCATAAATGGAG
Source organism: Salticus scenicus (assembly GCA_963930645.1). Lineage (NCBI taxonomy): Eukaryota > Metazoa > Arthropoda > Arachnida > Araneae > Salticidae > Salticus > Salticus scenicus. The sequence continues at coordinate 148,229,754 of OZ005656.1, read as the reverse complement.
GTTTATTATTTGACAATAAAAATTATACAAGTTTATAGTATTATTTTAATTTTAAAACTTTTTATTCATGCATCCGAGAAACGAAAGTGTGTAAATGTGTATATGTCCGTAATTGAGTACAAAATTTATCGTGTTTGATGTTTTGTTTATAAAAAAAAAATAAATAAAAAATAATAATTTTTCGTAAGCATTTTGCGTTAACAAAATGAATGCCTGTACAGAGCTGCAACCTATCGGAATCATGCCAAACTTCTCTTCACTGGTCCTCAAATATAAACAGTAGTTCACCTTGTGTTAGTAAGACGAGCAGATTTTATTCCATACAAATTCTTAAGTTTATGAAAATTCAGAAATTTTTGGAGGTAAGTATTACTAACTCTGTAATTTATTTATGAAGCAGTAGAATGAGTTGAAACTCAGTGTCATTTCCGGTAAATCACTTGAGTTAGCTAGTTGTCTGATTTTCATGAACTTATTTAAGTCAATAGATGGTTGAGTTTGATTTATTTTCCAAAATGACGGTTCGGTTAATATGGAATACCAATTATTCAATGATATTTGCAATTTTTGCACAACTTGAATGTTGATATCTTTTTTCAGTACTATTTATTTCCAATAATAATTTCAAAATAAAATGTTTACATTGCACATATTTATTATTTTCTTCTACAAATACTACCCTATTTCACACTATTCTTTAAGGATATGGATATTCTATTTTCCCTTCATAATTATTCCATATTATCCGCTCGTTCCATATTAACCGATTTTTTTTTCCTTAATTAAATTTATATGCTTGTAAATCCTATTTTTTGTAACATAAAATCATCAAAACACATTAATAACAATTAAAAGTTTTCAACAGTCCAATCCACAAAGGTCCAGAATACTTCAGTTTACAATGGTGAATTCAAATATAAATAGTATTTTATACCCCTTATTCTAAATGAAATTAACAAAGCAATTTTTAAGCAATTATATCTAAAAATATATTTTTAATAATAACTATTTAAATATAGAAAGATTATTTCTAAAGTTCATACATAGAACTACACTAATGATACTAATGAAAAGTAATAAATCTCGATTACTGTCCAAATTATTCGTTAAGTTTATCATGAGAACGATTTAAGTAAAAATTATTAATTACAAATTAATGATTAAATTTTAATGAATACTTATTAATGTCCTTGAAACAATTTTATATTTACAAAGAATTTGTAATATCAAATGCTAGAGGGTAACGTTAAAATTTATCTAAATTAAGCTGATTGTAGATAAACAACAAGAGATACTTTTATAAAGAGCATATATTTGAAATTCCTTCTAGTACAAACATTGAAATTAGTTTAAGGATCAAAGATCAGTGACCTAAAAGATTTGCACAATTTAAATTTATTTGAATTAACCTTATCATGTTTTACATTTTTCTAGTAGTTTTGTACTTTTAAAACACTTTAAAATTTGTACAGTCGTTTATCCGCTAAATAAATAAAATTAATCGAGTTTTAACATATCGTTAAAATTAACTGATATATATATATATATATATATATATATATATATATATATATTTCTGTTTATACCGAGTTAAATATAGTTAATTATAAATACTTCATTTAAAAAAATATTATTGGGTGTAGTAAGAAGTTTTAAAGCGAATGCTGTTGGACATATACTTCGAAATAGTACACCATCGGTATACCGCGTATGTATCATGAGGTAACAGCTGCCTCATAATTATAATACAAACGATGAAATTTTAAGAAGAGCAAAAGTAAAGTGTTTTGATCGAATGTGAAGTTATGTTATACCATAAGCTATATATTCATCACTACATTCGTTACGAATATCACCAATGAAAAAAAAAAATGCTGGCAAACCAAACAAATCAGTCTGTTCTATTCTCAAGGAAGAAATCAAATCGAAACACGCACATGAATATTTTTTTAAACGTTTTATTTGTGGTGATTTTGATGTTAAAGTTCGAGAATACAGCGACATTAGACTAAACGCTAAGAATGAGGATTTGCACGCATTATACGATGAAGGAAGAGGCATCTCAAACACAAATAGATCTTGCCGAACTTTTAAAAGTATACCTAACAATGATTTTTAATCGTTTACATACACTAGGAAAGATTCAGAAAACAGGAAGACGACACGTGTACGTTATTGCGCCCCGCCTCCCCCTCCACAAAAAAAAAAAAAAAAAAAAAAAAAAAAGTGATACCTTGTATTGTGATTATTCTGCTAAACAGTCAGTGCAGAATATATTTCTTATAGATATCCATAAAGAGATATGACATAAGGTCATATTTTGACAGTCCTAAATGAAAAATAATGGGTGAATCCTGTGAAGCAACAATATTAACGCTTAATCGAACCATTCACGGTAAAATAATTGTGCTGTGTATCTTGTATGCTTTGATGGGTGTACTTCATTACAAACTATCTAAACCTGATGTAAGTATAACTGCTGATCTATAAAAGCAACAATTCCTGTGACTGATCCAGGAAGTCAGAACAAAACGGATAAAGATTTGCAGCTCCGTGAAATTGTTCCTTTATAACGCAAGCCTCACGTAGCAAAACCGATCAAGGACACTTTAGCGAATTTCAGTTGGGTGATTTTGAAGCACTCGGCGTATAATCTTTACACATCTTCTTCCAAATATCATTTGTTTCAGTCAGGGGTGCATTGTCAGCGATAATATTTTTATTTAGAAATATTAATTGTATTTTTTCATTGGTTTTGGTAATTAAATAGGATTGAGATTATTGCTAAAAAATATTGTTGGAAGAGTTCGTCGAAAGGCGGAGCACTTTCACCCATGGTTTTAGTCGAAAAGCAATACCTAGTCTTCTGTAAAATTCGGACTGTGGATGAAGTAAGAAATTGATTAAACGAATTTGTTCCGTTAAAACACGAATCGTACAGTCAGCCAAAAAAAAACGCCCCCCCCCCTAATTTTGCCGTAAATTATCGTAGAAACATGCGGGTGGTACCTATCGATCTGTAATAACGTCTAGGTTTTAATGGTGAAGTTAGATTTTGCTTAAGAGGTTATCTACGTATTAAAGCAGGCATAAACTTCATTTTTTTTCATTGACGACCCCAATTTTTGAGCTCATATTCCTATTTCTGAGATCAAGGCAGTTCGGAAAACATACCTATGTATGTACATTGTATCAATTCTATATTTTAGACTGTCTATACATTTAGAAAATATAAATCGTGATCTACCACACAATATACATTATTTATTAAATTTCACACCGGAAAAAAGTTCAGAAATGTTAATTATGAAATAGAAAACGATTCTAATTCGCAAAACTTTCTGTGATAGTTTATGAATTAAAAGAGTTTTATTGGTTTCTATTTATTAAACTTTGAATAGTAAAATACATCACTTCATACGAAGAAAGTTAAATATCTTGAATCACATGAACCCTACAATACAATGTTGAATTACAAAAAATCTAGGTACCAAGGTAAAAGAATAATAGTAATAATGATAATAATATTAATAGCGGTTAAAAGAAAAAAAAGTGTTTAATATTTAAGAAAAGGAATTATCTACTTCTTGTTGGGTATATTTTTATTTTATACAGTAAGCCCCGCATGAAAGTGTTACTATAAAGTTTTACATTTAATTTTAGGCGTACAAACCAACAATAGATAATATACAAAAATATAGATAACAAGATTTAAACTAAAGTCTGAGAAAGGATATTTATCATTTTCGCGACCGCTGACGTAGGTTCACGTCATTTGGAAATCTGTAACTCCTCCAGTGGGCGTTTCTTTCACAATTTGTCTGTTACGATATTTCTTAAGAATATTCCTTATATTCATATATATAAACAAAATAGTATGAATACAAATACTTTCACTAGAAAGAGTATAATTATTGTGTATATTCAAATGAAAATAAATATGGATATAGAAAAAACGGTTTCCTATTGCCTAGATCGAATATTCCCCGTTCTGCAGTCTTCTACTGTACTTGAATTCTTAATTTTAAATGTGTAAAATCTATATCTTTAAAAGTAATAAGGCATATTACTTAGTTTTAAATTATTTTTCCGTGATAAATGTGACGCCAGTTTTACGCCATTATTAGAATAATCGAAAATAAATAATATTGCGCTTTGTGCTTTGTTTCAATAATAGATTTTCAAAACTTAAAAAAAAAAAAAAAAAAAATGCCACTATATTATTCGGTATTAAAAAAACATTTAATAAAAATTTTATATTTTATTATGTTACGTCATGCTATAAAATTTAAATAGCATGAACGGTAGAGTAAACGAATGCGAAAATGTCACAACATAATTAAAACAGAAAATTTGTTTTAAAAACTCTGATAAAAATTAATAAAAGTTAATTATATTAATTTAAAAGAAAGAAAAAACAAAAGTATTGTTTACTGCATATTGCTCTTTCAAATAATAATCCTCGTCCTACCGCGTTTTCTAAATCATGATATATAACTTGAGATGCACGAATCCTAGAATATTCAAGTTAAAAACAAAAGACAAAAGGATAAAATAGAATTTTAGCAGTGAGAAACAAGAAAAAGTTATGTAATATTTAAGAACAAAGACGTAACATTTCAGAATCGAGTAAACTCCTTTTTGCAACTAAAGCCACGCCTTTACACAATTTTTCTAAAACTTTACATTATAAAACAAAATTATTTTACATACTTCCAATTAAATCATTTAAATTTTGTCTTCAACATTCAATGTAGTAAATGCCATTGACATTTATGCATACCAGCGTCACATATAGAGTCATATACGAGTGTGCAAACTAGTTTTTTTAATACTGTTTCCGCAATATAGAGGTGGGGCTTCATTTCTTTTGGAATTATTTCCCAATCTCTTGCCTGCATTGCGATAATTTTATAAAAAATAAGCCAATTTGTATAATAAACATCGAAATGTTCCTTAGAAAACAATTAGAATAACATAAAAGTAAATTAAAATAGTTTTTCGTCAAAATGTATAGAGATATTGATTCACAGAGGATACAAATTATAACAAGTGACGCCCCCCCCTAACAGCAGTAAAAAATGAAATATCACTGTAACTCAAAAAATAATGCTAGGAACGAGCTGTAAATTTGGAAACCCATGTTTTTGATGACGCCCGTTCTATTCGTGCAAAAATTAACATAGGTAATAATTCATAATTTTTTCAAATATGAATTTATTAATAATTTTCATAATTCAAAAAATGATTTTTTAGCAAAATTTTGCATGGAATATTTTTGGGTCACTTCATTTTAACGAATAAAAAAAAACAGAATTTAAATATCATAATTATTTCGGAAGATATGATTTAATGTTTGTCACATTCATTTAACATTAGCATCCCCAAACTTTGACAGCTTATAACTCTATGAAAAATTGAGCGAAATATATAAACTATACCATTTTCCTTGATGATTTGATCCAAAGAATTCAAATAAATTATAAAAAAAGGGGGGTTACCATTGAAAAAAATGAAGTTGATGTCAGTTTTAATATGTAGACGACCTTCTAAGTAAAATCTAACTATAACATTATAAACACGTTATTACAAACTGATCGGTACCAGTCGCATGTTTCTACGATAATTTATGGCGAAATTAGGTGGGAGAGTGGCGTTTTTTTTTTTTTTTTTGGCTGACTTTACAATACTTACTGCAACCGTCATTTGCCCGACCATTAGATTAATAAGTAACTAATAAATCAAGCTAATCATGCATTGATTTATTCGATTTTTTCTTTTGAACGAGTAACGGCATCTTACATATATTCAATATTTATTTTATTTGATTATTCCTTATTTATAAGAGTAAGGAATTTAACAAAAAAGGTATTAGACGTGTACCTTCTGACATTTTGAACAGTATAAACAAACTATACAATGTCGTGCCTGTGTCCAAATATTTCCAGTTCAAGGGCCGTCATGAATTACATCAAATACAGTTAGGAGAGTCATTAATTCCAAATCTAAATATAGGAGCACTAAAAAAGTCATGTCCCGTATGAAGATACAACATTACAACTTTAGAAACTTGAGTAAAACTCGGTATTTTAAAAGCTAGGTATTCTCAGGCTTTATTTATAGCATAGTTAGCAGTAATTTCTGTTTTTATTAAATTCATGTTTAAAAATATGTTCTGCTGAATTAAATGTAAACAAAGTTTTAGACTTTTGCAGAATGGTGGTGCCTTACTTTCCCGGGATCTGCCCTCTCATTTTCGTCTACCCTACAGCGCGAAAAACCACATTTAAAGCGATAGTCCTATGATACAGAATTTAATGTTAACTGTAACTAATTTGTATCGTACATTTTATTACTACACTGTAAAAAAAAATAACTATTACCAGCTGCAAGAAACTCTCTGTGATTGGAGAAAATAATTATTTTATGAAATCACAGAGAGATTCTTGCAGCTGGTAATAGTTATTTTTTTACAGTGTAGGAATGCTCATCTTTATCGGGGATCGGAAAAAAATAATAACTTTATAAAAAAATATCTCTTCTAACTTTATTGGAGTAAGACAGATAATTCTGTGGAATTTTGTTTGTACTTTGCACAAAACATTTTGCTGTTTTATACAATGTCATTTTTTTTTTTTTTTTTTATGTTTTTTGCATGTATATATATATATAATTATTTGATTATTTATTTATTTATTTTCTTTCTTTCTTTCTTTTTTTTTTTTTTTTTTTTTTTTTTGAAACCCTCTAATAAAATAACAGTATTTTTTATGTGGTATTTTTTCACTATATGGTAGTTATTGGGCAAAATTGTAATAAACTTTATCATACATATCTAATTTTTTAGGTATTATAAGTTTATAATTATTTCTTTAATTAGTGTTATTTTGAGATATATTATTGTACCAACTAGAGAATACATATAATATTGTACCAACTAGAGAAAAAATATAAGTTTGATTTAGTTACTGCTTAAACCTTTCTTTCACCGTAATATATAAATTTAACAAAATTCTTGTTATTGACTAAATACTGCCTTTACAATATAAGTGGATTATAGAATATTCCTAGTTACAACTCATATATATTAAATTTTCTTATTATGAGTCAATTAAAATCTAACTTAAATTTAAAGGGGTTATTATTGTATGCGAAAAGAAGAAATAAAGATTATTATTCATGGAATAATGTAACTTAAATGTAATTAAAGAAACAATTCATTTCAATAAAAGCGGATAAACATAATTTATCCGATTACTTTACAAAGGGTTTTTTAATTAATATTTTAAGGGTTTTCAACGTTCATTAAAACTCATCGCGATGACTCAGTAATGAAATTGCATTATTTGCGTTATGCATGCTCTCATAAACAGCTTAAAATAGGCAAAATAATAATTACAAAAGATAAAACAGTATTTATAATATCTATGTTATTTCTGCAGTTTTCTTTGAAAAATACGTTTATAAATTTTAATGGAATATAACAAACATAAAACTTAAGATTTTTTATTTATTTATTTATTTATGTTTTAATAGTTTAGAAAATTAATTACCAAAATTAAATGATAGATTAGTTATAAAATATAAATACATATTTTTTTTTTAAATATAAAAGAGTAATTTTGGATTTTTATGTGTACTCTAAATAGTATTACTAACATTTATCGATATATTTTCCATGATTTCTGATCTATGTCTGAATGCATTTTTGATTTTCTTTTACCCTTATATATAGTACAGAATGTATTGTTTTTGATTCGTTGTTACATGTATACGTTTCAAGAAAACCTGAATCCAAAAGACAAGTTTTTCGCTATTGTTCTATATGGACGTTTGTGTGTTTGTGCCTGTTATAATCACATCGCAAGAACAAATAACACAAAGCAGTTCTAACTCCGTATCCTATATCTGTATTTTATAGGGATGCTACATTTAACTTTTCGTTGAGATCAAGCAAATGGTTCGTGACACCCTACATTATTCAAATACATTACATTTGTGGTGTATATTGCAGGCAAGTAGAGTTTTACATCTATACTCTTTACTAAACCAAATGAAATGAATATATACTTTTACATATGCGATATTCTGTATCTCCACCATTCATTTACAGACCTACAGAAAAAAAATAGAATATAGTGGTACAGCACTTGAGAAATGTATTTCAGGTTGTACCGTGTGTTATTAATACAGGATTATATTCATGCGCATCATTTAGTGTGTACAAAAATTATATAAGGAATGAAGAGTAACCAACTAAGCGAAAACATTATCTTTAATTGAATGAAATTAGTGGAAGTGCTATATGATAATATTTTACCATGTACAAGAATACTCCTCAGAATTGAAATTAATTCTTTATATCAAGAGACTCGGCAGAGTCTCAAGTGACGCAAGCGCAAAAACAAACGAACGCCACGACACTCAGCGGAAACGGAAAAACGAACGAAACTGCGACACTTATATATACAGGAATTTAAAGATCAAAGAGACCGCTGAAAGCCGACACTTAATATCTCAGGAAATATGGGAGGTTATGTTCTGATAATTTCAAAATAGTCTTTCACCTTCTGTCTGATCCTACCCTGAAATCGCTACATTTCTGCGTGCAGTATATTTCGAGATATGAATTGGCTCATTTAAGCGAAAATGGGCGGCCTAATGTGTAAGATTTTTTTCTCGAATATGGCTCGAGCGAATTTAATTTAATTTATATATGATGTTAATCGCTTTTATCTGATGTGCCTGACATCTCCCTTTTCCCTAGGAAAACTCTTGTTTTTTTTATAACTCAGTTTAAAAATCGAACTATTTTTACTACGCGATGCAAAGATTTCTATTGATAATTCTCAGAATTCTGAACAGGTGTTATTCGGTTTGGTCTTGTAGTTGGTTGGTTGGTTCAATCTGAATGCAGTCAATAAAAAATTAAGATTTTGTTTTTTAATGCAAGAAAGAAACTGTATTGTTTCTTTTAAATATTTATTGTATATATACGAAATAAAATTTCACTTTAATATATATATTTTTTGTTATAAAGGAAATATTTAAGATTTTAAAATTTCGCATTTCGTCAAAAAACTATTTTGATAATATTTTAAATAGGGAACTATTTTATAATTATGGTGATTCTATTTCATAATTGTTGATGATAAAGTTACAATTTTTTAAGGAGAAAATATTTCTATGTATTCATTCGCTGGGCCACAAACAGTTAATGTAAAAAGCAAATTTCTGATTGGCAACACTACTAACAACACGTTTGTTTTGTTATCTTAGCTTAGCTTAGTGCACGGACGTGGCTTAGCGTCATGTCATGAAAGCGTCTTATAATACTCCGTGGATAACAATTACATTTGGATTTGACTTAAATTATATTTCAGGTAAGAATTAGTATTTTAATAGTTTTATTGTCCATTATGAAACTTGTATAAACTTTGTACATTTAGCTTCTCAGTTTTTGTTTTGTTTTTGAGCATGATAAAAATAATAGTAATAAAACATTAGTGGAATTTTCTGAATCTAAATATTGCTCAAAAACCTGGGAAAATGATGATATAAACCTGGAAAATGCATTTTAAACATTCAATTTATATCGCAAGTCACGTTACTATGTTGTCTTTTATGTTGCGAGCTATGTTTTGCTTTATACCGTGAGCTATCTTTTATGTCACAAACCAAATTTTGTGACTGGAATTTTCTAAAAATAGACCTGGAAAAGTCAGGGAATTTTATTTTTGAAATTTAGTGGGAACCCTATACTAATTATTTTGCTTGTTTCAACTGCAAATTCAAATTTTTAACATTTTAAAAGTGTATAATGCGATTGATCTACAATCCATGTTTATTTCAACATTGCTGTCAACATTAATAAATAAGTACAAAAGTTATTTTCAGAAAAATCATACATATATTTGTATAGAAAATTGAGTTTAGTTTGCATTGAATTATATTGGAACGGTTTAATTGTTAAAAAAAAAAAAAAAAAAAAAAAAAAAAAAAGGAAAGACGAAATAAAAAAACAAATAACATCAATGTAGTTGAATATGAAGATTTATTTATGCATATTCATAAACAAACATATTGCGAAGATTTTTTTCAAGGATTGAAAATACTCATTTACTAAGGTCTGTTTTCATGTTGCATTTTTTTGTTTTTATTATTCAATTTTCGAAGTCTTTATTATTTTCATTTTTGCTTTATAAAAATTAATTTTGAGTTATTGTCCTTTTATGAATAATTTTAGCCTCATTTAGAGTACAAAATCTCTGAAAATAATTAATCTCTACCCCACTCCCGCACTCAAAAAAAAAGTAAACAAGATAATTTTTCATGCACGGGGACGAGACACATTATATTATTTCTAAATTTTACTCTTTTTATCAGTGCTAATTTATTCTCCTTGGAAAAGATGGTCCAAATAGCCTGTACACTAATCGCACCGACGGTCCGATTAGCCACTTCGGTAAAATATATCCCAGTGGCAGAGAGTTTTGAAGCTGTCTGCAACAGGCTTTTAAGATTTCATAATCTGTCTGCAAAATTTGCGTGTAATCAGGGGTGAAAATGGCTTACACTCAAAAAGCTTGAAAGCTGATGGGGGAGGAGGGGGCTTAACATCAGTGCTGATCTTGTGCAACAATACACGAATACAATTTTACTACAAAACGATATAATATAAACAATTGTATTCATTCAATTCATCTCATTCAATTAAATATTTTATAGCAATGTTCCACAAAACACAATATAAATAATTATAAATAATACAAGTATTAGTTTTAGTTTTGATACAGAAATTTTTATAAGTGAATAGTTATCCAAAAGTTACAGACAAATTTTTTTTCTCAGTGCAGACAAAAACTATCCGCAAGCCGTTTTTCTGTGTTCGCGACTATGTCGCCGTGTCGCAGTGTTTCTGCCTTTGGGAAATATATAAAGTATTTAGATGGATAATATTCCATTACATAATCTTACGGTATTTTTTCTTAAATCTCTTCCTATAAATTTTGAATTGGAAAGTCATTTTCTTAAAACTAAATTAAGAATTTTATTATAACTATGGAAACTAATTTTTGATTTATTCATTGATTTTACTGAGCAATGAGCATACTGAGTATCGACACTTTTTAATAGTAACCTTTTTGTATCGGAACTTCGTTTAACTGTCTCGGAATTTTGTTTTTCTTCATGCGTCAGCCACTCATATATGTTTATTGTAATGCAACCGAGGTGAATGATTTTTTTAAATGCATTTTTTAAATTTAAAAATTAATTTTTGAGTGTATTTTATTATTATTAAATTAATGGAATTATTTAGGGGAAAAAATTGTTCATGGTAGTGATGCAGTACAGATTTTCATGCATTTTCCAATCCTTGTCCGATCAATTTAAGGATATCCAGTGATGTTTTTTTGGTTTTAATATCGGGATACTAACCGCTCCAGTACAGATTTTTATGCTATGAATTAGGGGTATCCAGTGATGTTATTTTTTAGTTTTTATATTAGAATACTCACCGCTGCAGCACAGATTTTCATCAGGGCTTGAAATTAGTGGTAGTTAGTTGTATTTTGCAAATAAATATTTCATTTTGATGACCATAATTTTATACTTAATCATCACTTTGACGCCTAACATTCTTTTTCCCCCTTCAGTGTGCAGTTATAATGTGTGATGAAAATAAAGGCACTAGCAACGAAGTAGTAGAATTAAATTCCTAGCTTTCTTGTAAAAATATTTGCTCTAACACATTTTTAAAATGGAAAAAACTAACTAGATAAGGTATCAGTATTTTGATTAATTTCTGTTTATGTATAATGTTTATGCACATGTTTCTATGTGTAAATGACAATTTCGAAATAGAACCTTAGTACAACATAATTGCAACAAAGAAAATAATATTAGTTGTCTTTTGGCTCCCAACTTACTGATTCTAATTTCGACCCCTGATTTTCATGCATTTTCAGATTCATTTATTTCAGTGACTTTCAAAACAATCACGAGTGAAATAATTTATTTTCTTAAAATGTATTTTTGATGTTTTGTAATGATTCTGAATATCAGTTCGCACTATCAACTCATCTGGTAAGCTGTACATTGGCAACAGTAGTGGGTGGCTTATTTTATCGTATAGCTGTTCCTCATTCTGATTTTGAAAATATAAACATAACAAATTGCTTTATGCTAAAGCTGCATGTTTGTTTACATTTGCATTAGCAAATAAAGTACTACGGTGAATATTTTGATTTAGCAGTTAACGTTTTGGAGTTTAAAGAATGTAAACAACACCACATATTTTTTTTATTTGGAGTTATTTTACTTTAAAAAGATGAGTACAAATAACACTTGGATACGTTATATGCAAATTAAAGTTTCTAAATAAACATATAAGACTTCAGAATTTAAAAAAAGTATGTTTGCAACGTTCATGGGAATAACGAAAGAGTGGCGAACTTAGCTGCCAAAGTAAAGCTAGAAATTAGCGGTCGCCACTCGTCACATGGCGACTAGATTTTTAAAAGTGGCGACTAAAGAAATTGCCTTTGGTTGCCACTGCAGTGGCCACTTCTCTTCTACCCATTCTTTATAAAATATACCCCATTCCAAGGCAAACTTGGATCGCGCGGCGGCTTTTTCGCGGTAAACGCGCCTCGCAAAGAATTCAGGCTGTTCTAAAATCTAACCTCGCCACTTGCAAACATATTTCGGAAGTCAATTTTAATAGTAAACACTTAAAATTCTTCTACCCATTCTTTACAGAATACCCCATTCCAATGCAAACTTGGATCGCGCGGCGGCGTTTTCACAGTAAACGCGCCGTGCACCTCGAATTCAGGCTTTCTCAAATCTAACATCGCCACTTACAGACATTTTCGGAAGTCAGTTTTAACAGTAAACACTGGAAATTGGCAAGTAGTCTTATTCATATACTAAAAAAACGTATGGCTTTTTTCCATTTTTCTATAAAAGTATTAGATTTTAATTTTTAAAAAATGTCAAAATGAGAGTTTCGGCCAACTTTCGGGAGAAAGAGACGAAAAAGAAGCTCGTGAGATAATCAATCGGCTGAAACTCCGATTGTATTACGTTCGCAGAAAAATTAAAAACGTCATTTGACACATTATATGTAATTTGTTATGCCTAATCTGAGTTACACTGATGTACTACATACTACAGACCATTAAATTACAAATTTGATAATATCTTAAAATTGATTTCTTTTTTTTTTCTATTGAATTATCATTTAATGATTGAGCTTAAGATCTTGTTTATCCTTAAGATGAATTAGTGCTGCCAATTTTAAAATTTGTCAAAATTAACTTTTTAAAAAGTGACAGCTACAATTTCATTGTGAAATCTCGACTACAGCCACACTCTCTAAATTCAGTTAGAGAGGGGGATTATAATTGCAAATTATTAAAAATTCATTATTATTAAAGAAAAATTAATTTATAATTCATTTGTAACAAGAAAAAAAAAAGGAAAAAGAAACTTGCAAAATAAAAAAGTATTATTAAAAAAATATTTTTTTTTTATTTACAAATACATATTTTCATGAATCAAAGATTTTTTTTTTTTTTTTTTTTTTTTTTTTTTAAGTAGAAAATCAACACCATTCAGGATAGTGAAGGGGCAATATAATCAGAATTTTTCTGTTATAAAATAATATAACCAAAAGAGCATTTTAAACATATGAATTTTGTAATGAATAGTATTTTCTTACATTCATAGTATATGTAAATCTATTCCTATTTCATTTATTAAAATTTATCAGAAATGTATTATTGTGGATGAGTTTCAAAAAGTTGACTACCTTAATTATTTTCTTAATGATTTGTCGAGACCGAACATTGAAAAAATTAAAGAAAAGAAAAATTTTATTTTACTTTTACTTTTATCAGCGAGTGGCCAAGTAACTTTTTAAAAGTGGCCACTAAAAAAATGAAGGCCAGTGGCCACCAACCAAATTTCTTAATTTCTACCTTTACACCAAAGGTAAGGGAGGGCGGGGGGGTTACTATCGGAATTTTACGGTATATTAAAAGTGTGTCGTATATCATCATGTCTCATAATCATCTATAATTAAAAATCATTATAGTGTATTGTATTTGAGATTTGAAAAAGATGAAAATATCTAATAACATAAAATGCAAACATTCATTAAAGAAAAGAAGAAGAAAAAAACTCTGTCAAACAATATTCTGTGAAAATCTTTTTATTTGAAACGTTAAGCTTCCTTATTTACCTATTTACCGTATATTTCCGAATATAAGCCAAGAGTATGTTTTTCCCTGCAGAAATTTGCCCAAAATTGCCAACCTGTGTGTGTACAAGCCGAATTGAAAAAATACTCTTTTAAAGTTCGAGTATATTGCCAATCTATACAACTTTCAGGATAATCTGTCCAATGAAATTGCACAAAATGCATGCTTATCCAATAGAATTCCTTACCTTGCTTAGCTATGACATAAAATGATCGCAGTGTGTTCGCCAATGACGATAATTTTAACTCTGGCAACCCTATCAGAAGGGAGGTTAGCACAGACGCACTCGCACACACAAGTCCCAGCAGCTGAAAATGATGGTTGCCTTGCCGTAATACCGGGAGGCCTAACCCTAACGTCGATGATGCAGCCGCTGGATGTTTATATAAATAAGCCGTTAAAAGACCGATTGCATCTTTCTTTTTTTTTTTTATGACATATCTAAATTATTTTGTATATTTCTACTTTTGAGTATTTTTATCAGTACCTCAAGGCAATCTTAAAAAAGAAACTTCTATATGAAAAAAACAAAGATTTGCCACTTCTTTTGCTAGTGTAAGCCTTGAAACATTTTAAACAGATATGATTTAATTGTATAAATAAAAAATATGATCAGGAGTCCTGTTTTTTCAAGTTTTTCTTATACTATTTCTGAATCAGACATAGTAGTTACTCCGTTCGTGCAATCTGCCGATGATGTCAGTTACCGGCAGGTAAAAAAAAAAAAAAAAAAAAAAAATGTAACACACGTGACTACATTGAGCGTTTCTTGAAATAAATTTAAAATTGCTAATTTAAAAGTTTTATATGTGATAATTATTTAAAAATAAGGTTTAATATCACTATTTTACTTTATATATAGTTTTTAAGCTTAAAATCTATGTATTCAATCATTGTTTCTAATGTACGTTTTTTCCTAAAAATATGTACCCTTATATATAAGCCGACTTCAGCTTCCGAAAAATTTCCAAAAATTCTCGGCTTATACACGGAAATATACGGTATTTAACTTTTTTCATCAGAAATGTGTTTTTTGTCCATTTTATTTTTGTAATCAGACGGAATGTCGGTGTGTATAGTTTGTTCATTATTGTCATTTGAAATAACCATTTCAGAATAACTTTTTTGACATAGTCGTTGCTTACAAATCATTACAGGCGCAAATCCTTGACGTTTCAATTAAAAACTGGAGAATGTGAACTACTTTTTGGTAATTATTCAACAAAATAAAAATAAGCAGTATCTTTAAAAGGGCTCGAGCTCATTTTCATGCACCAATATCGCATAGGCAAACTTTCGTGTTTCTCTTCTCTCGGATAGAGGGCGACGGGCAAAGAGGCTCTCTTCTCTGCTCGTCTGTCCTCAATCAGCTTGGAGAAATCAAAGTGAGAGAAACGAAACTGACGAAGAGATTAAAACTTTTTTGCATGTACTAAGCATTTTTCCTTTCCTAGGCTGGGGCGATCGTCAGACAGCGCACACACAGACTCAACCATACTTGCCAACTTTTCCGGTTTTCCCGGAAGACTTCCGGTTTTTTAACGTATTTTCCGGTCTTCCGGACAGATGATGAAATCTTCCGTTTTTAAAAAAGTCGCGGATGTCGTTCATTTTAAAAAGAAAACCCAAATGTTCTATGAAAACTCCTGATTCCCAATCTTTTTCCATCCATAACATAAATGTCAATATTCATTTAAAACTTGCTTTATGAGATTCTAGAACATGTAAAGAAATAGAATTGTTAAATATTTCTTGCTGATGTAATTATTTTTTACCCCCCCCCCCCTTCATTTATTTCTAACTAGTGATCAGCAATCAAATGTTCTGCAGAAGTCTTTTGTTTCCTAATCTCTATCCATCTGCAACATAAATGATAATATTAATTTTAAACTTCTTTCATTAGATTCTAGAAGTAAAGTTGAAAGTGTTTAATATTTCTTACTCTGTAATTATTTTTGTATCCCCCCCCCCTTTTCCCCGGATTGTGATCAATGATCAGTTCTAGAAACAATAAAGCAATGGAAGTGTTCAATATTTCTCATGTATGCAATTATTTTTAGATCTTTATTGCTGAATTTAATGAATCTGTTTATTTTTCCTCAATTAAATTAAATATTTGTATGTCATATTTATACCAAATGTGTAAACATGGGAAAAAAATTAAGAATTTTTTCAGGTAGGAAAATTTTTCCCAAATCAATTTAAAAAAATTAATACTTAGTTGGTTTTATGCATGTTTGAAACTGATAATTAGCTACTGCTATTTTTTTTTTTTTTTATATGTATGATTAATGTACATACACAAAAATCATATTCTATTTATTTAAAAAATTAGTTATACTTTTAACTTAACTAAGTTTTTTGTCTATTGTTAAATAAATTTCTTACAGATTCTGTTTTGTAGATATTTGTTTGTTGAAGAGGAATAACTTCATTTAAAACTTTAATATATTTAGTATAATCAATCTATAGTAAAACGTTTTTATAGATTGCTTATAAATATTAAAATTGTAAAGCTGTATATATATATATGTATATTTTTCTATTTAACATAATAAACAAGTAAAAAAAAATCTTCCCTTTTTTTATGAAATCTTCTGGTTTTTCAACACAAATCTTCCCTTTTTTTATTAAAATTGGTTGGCAAGTATGCTCAACACTCCGAGAAGAGAGAAAGGAGAGGTTATAAGATCACAAGATTTTGTCTTATTTAAATCTATAAAAAGAATGTTTTCTGTCACCGTATCATGTAAGAATTCTATCTATAACTTGACCAAATTTTTACTCGCCACAGTAAAAATTCCACTCGCCAATGGCGAGTTGGTGTGTGGAAATTTCGCACCCTGCTCTAGATTACTATATTGTATAGTCTTAATTTATGTAAAATTTGCATCTACAAATTAATTTTATGAATTGCAATTATTCCTAGTGATACCAGACTTGGTTCGGCTTGCATGGTTTGAGTGTGTTTGTGTTTGGGACTAAGGCTGACTGACTACACGGTGCTAGGCCTGAGAGGGAGTGCCTTCCTTCTTCACTATTTCAAGATAAATTTTATTTTTTTGCAGATAGATTCAGAAAATTCTGCTAATGTTTTTATTATTATTATTATTATTATTTTTTTTTTTTTTTTGTCATGAAATATTTTATGATTCATGGTATACATATTTCAATAAAAGTAATAAATATTTATTTTAATCTTCAGTGTATAAAAAAAGAACAAATATGCATCAAACATAAAAAAGCTGAAAAAAACTGAGAAACTAAATGTACAAAGTTTACACATGCTTCACAATGGGCAATGTGTATAAAAAGTAAAATAAAACTATTAAAATACTAATTCCTACCTGAAATATAATGTATGTAAATGTAGATTAATCCAAGATTTTACCAGACAAAAAACAAAAAAGGAAAA
This sequence comes from Salticus scenicus, assembly GCA_963930645.1. Taxonomy (NCBI): domain Eukaryota; kingdom Metazoa; phylum Arthropoda; class Arachnida; order Araneae; family Salticidae; genus Salticus; species Salticus scenicus. The sequence goes on along the minus strand of OZ005656.1, from coordinate 148,212,072 downwards.
AAAAAAAAAAAAAAAAAAAAAAAGAAAATTTTAAAAATAATGCAATATAATTTTGTAAGCAAAGTAAGCAATGGTAACAAAACAAACTGTTGTTGTTTGCAGTGTTGCCAATCAGAAATTTGCTTTTTACATTTTACTGTTTGTGGTCCAGTGGATGAATACATTGAAATATTTTCTCCTTATAAAATTGTAACTTTATTATCAACAATTATGAAATAGAATCACCATAATTGTAAAACAGTTCCCTATTTAAAATATTATCGAAATAGTTTTTTGACGAAATGCAAAGTTTTAAAATCTAAATTATTTTCTTCATCTATATATGTATTTTTGTCTAAAGTGACGATAAAAATTGAAAAGTCACCAAGGGGAGTTACATTAAGGCTGCCTGTACCATGATCAGGTTTACATATTTCATTCTGTGTGAAATTGTTGTCATTTTATGGTTGATCGATTAAATAAAATAAATATAGAAAATAACGTGAAAGAAAATATTATATGCACCACATATAGTGTTGTTCATATGTAATTGGGATTCAAATATAAAATGACTACTTCAATCTTTTTGAAACTGTCATCTGATAAGCACTCAAATGGAAGCCCACTGGTAAGCGGTCGTCACAGGCAATAGGGACAGTCACGTGAGAGTCAGCGAATGAGTGGGTCGCTGCCGAAGGCAGCGGGGAACCAAAGCGGGCTTTAAATTTCTTCATGATTTCTTTAAATTTTTTTTTTTTGTAAAGTTATATAGAAAAGAGTTTCCTTTAAATATAGTGACCAGCGAAGCGAGAAAAGCCTTCGTTGATTCACTACCTTCATTGATTTCATGAATTAAAAAATGGTCGTATAAATGTAAAAAATGTTGAGTTTTTCTGTATATATAATGGAAATTTTGTGATTACGATAATTTTTGACATAATACTCAAAGTTGAACCAAAGTTATACAGCAAATTTATCTTACAAATATCTTAGATGAGTTTGTTAACGACGTTGCTTTGCAGTTTGTTTTCAAGTGGTGGCTACATGAAAATTTCAAATCCACATTGAAAAAAGGTTAGTTAAGACTGTATTTGCTTGAATTTTGATGATTGACCACACAAGGGTCTCAACCAAGTATTTATTAATAAATTTTATCTGCCATTTTTAACAAAATGACCGATATCTTAAGTACGGCCATTTCTCAAATCAGGCTACCACTTTTAAATTTATCATCAGAATAACTTTTTAAATACTGAATCAGTTGAAGTTGGACATTGAACTTATCACACAAATATCTTGGATGAATTTTGTTCTAGCATTTAGTTTCCAAGTTGCAGCCACTTGAAAATGTGCCACCACGATAACTTTTAGAATACTAAACTGGTTCAAATCAGATTTGGGGAGGGAACTTACAATTCAAATATCATGGATAAGTTTGCTAGGCAACTTGCTCCACCATTTTGTTTCCAAGTGGCAGCCACTTAAATTTTTTTCATTACAATAACTTTTGTAATATTGAATCAGTTCAAATCAAATTTGCGCAGTTGACATATCATTCAAATGTCTTTGATAAGTTCACTGGGCATCTGTCACTCTGTCCTTTTGTGTCTAAATGGTGGCCACTTGAAAATTATCACAATAACTTTTGAAATGATTTGCTTAAAACTGCATATATACATAGTCCTCATTAATAAATCCACCAAGTCCATTAATAAATTGTAGCTGCCATTTTTGAAAACAATGGTGGCAACTTCATAAGAAAAGATAAATCAACCTAAACTTCTTACGAGTCGGAAGGACTTAATTTAATCTTTTGATTAATAACCTATAAAAAGTAATGATATCAGTACAAAAACCCTTAACGGGTTAAAAGTTTGTGACGCAGCTACTTTATCGCTATAAGAATTTGAAATATGGGTCTTAAAAATAATGATATCAAATTTTAAGTGACGCTTTGCTAGTAGTTAAAATATACATAGATTTTCTTATTTGATCATTTGCTTTTTTCTTTTATTTATATTTACAATGCAAACATATTTTTAACTTCAAGATAAGACAAATATATAAAATATACTCAGATGCTTTTTCATTTGCATTTCAATTTCAAAATAACAGTTTTAAAAGGAATGATATCAAAATTCCAGTGATGCCTCAATGTCACTTTAAAAGATTTGTTTTTAGATTCCACTAAAATTACCTTTGTTTTGTCTGATAAAGTATTTTTACACATTGAAACAGTGCTTTTAATTTTCAAATATATACTGTCAAAAAATCACACTTTCACTGAGTTTGCATTATAAATTGAAATTATTTATTTCAATAAATCGATTTGTCTTTTGCGTCACGCTATCCAAAACTGTGAGTAAAATTTATGTTAATGTTACTTTGTACCCAACTAAGTCAAAATGTGTGCAAAGAGATAGTGTGATGCAAAGAAAACATTTGCACAAATTTTACTTACCGTTTTGGATAGCGTGACGCAAAAGACAAATCGATTTATTGAAATAAATAATTTCAATTTATAATGCAAACTCAGTGAAAGTGTGATTTTTTGACAGTATATATTTGAAAATTAAAAGCACTGTTTCAATGTGTAAAAATACTTTATCAGACAAAACAAAGGTAATTTTAGTGGAATCTAAAAACAAATCTTTTAAAGTGACATTGAGGCATCACTGGAATTTTGATATCATTCCTTTTAAAACTGTTATTTTGAAATTGAAATGCAAATGAAAAAGCATCTGAGTATATTTTATATATTTGTCTTATCTTGAAGTTAAAAATATGTTTGCATTGTAAATATAAATAAAAGAAAAAAGCAAATGATCAAATAAGAAAATCTATGTATATTTTAACTACTAGCAAAGCGTCACTTAAAATTTGATATCATTATTTTTAAGACCCATATTTCAAATTCTTATAGTGATAAAGTAGCTGCGTCACAAACTTTTAACCCGTTAAGGGTTTTTGTACTGATATATATATACAGTAAATAAAATATTTTTACTCTAAACATTCATTTTTTGCTCTTTGAATATTTACACATTTAAGGTTTTTGAATAAATGAAGTCATGTCTATAACGTTTGGTCTTTATCTCTCTCTCTTATCAGAGTAACTTAAAAACAAATTTTGTATTTTTATGTTAATATAAATATGTTATTTAAAAAGCTTTATCAGTATTTAAAAAATTCAAGAAATGGTGTACGTGAAAGTTTTCTGAATAATTTTAAATAAACTTTTAATTATAATAACAGGTCTGAATTCTTTGTAAATATAGGTACGATAATCAAACGGGGTGTTCAGGAGGGTGGTAGCTTCCTTCACATAGAATTTTTTGTTAAATAAAGTTATTCCATGACCTAATTTAAATTGTTTGTAACGCAAATATATATAACAATACTCACTATCTTACACCTTAATCTCTAATCTGTTTTTATAGTGATAAATTTGAAGGTAAGAGAACGTTGTGTGAATGACAAACTAGATTATTTTTTCTTTTGGATACAAAAAGGCATGTTATATAAAAATTTCTAACCATTAAATTTTCAACGTCAATAGATAAGCCAAGAAATATTTTTCATTTAATAAATATTAATAATTACTTCTCATATAATTGGACAAAATTCGTTTACTTAATTAACAAGAATCTGAAAAAAAATTCATGTCAATATCTTTAAATGCTGTTTATTTATTAAATAACTTTGAGATAGAAATTGTAAGAATATTCAAGCAAACTTACCGATAATATGTATAATGCGTTCAAAATATTAATTTTAATTAATAATAATTGCAATAATAATAAATAAATAAATAAATAAAAATATGTATATATCAAGATTTTTTTTTTCCATTGCTACATAAACGTTTCTTTAAAGTTCTAAAACGTGATTTATTTCTAGCATAACCAACAAAGAATTAGCTGTCGAATTTTGTTGATAATCAGGCATAAACATAATAATGCAACTCTTTCTAATTTATAATAAATATTTTTTAATAAATTTTTTTAACCATGGATCCCCTTACAAATTTTGAAGTATAATTAACTTATTTTACCTCATAATTTTCGGCTACATTTTTTCCTGACGCCAAAAAGGGAATCAGTTACAAAATAAAGAATAAATATGTTTTCTATCATCTTGTAAAAATAATACTTGAAATGCGTTTAAACTGTGGCATATAATTATTTTACTTCATTTAATTATGCAAATAAATGTATATGAAAATAATATGTATATTCATTGGCATAAAAATTCCATTATCAACACCAACAATTTTGGTTAGTTTTTTGTTTTACATGCAGGATTTTGAAAGCAATGGAATAATTTCTTTAGAAAACTTATTACATATCATATTACATCAGACAACACATACTGCAATCGGTATAAAATAATTTTAAATACCTAAGGGAATTTGTGCAACTTTAGTAATTAGTTTTTAATTGTGCATGAGCAATGTCAAATATAACTTATTGGTCAATTATATATACTTAAAAAAAAAAAAAAAAAAAAAAAAAAAGAATCTTCAACATTCGTAAAGAAGAATGAAAGTTGTACAAACGAAATTTATGCCTTTCTTATTCAGAAAAACAAAATTTTCATTGAAAAAAGTAAGAAATTAAAATTAAACTACTTATTGCTACATGGTAGGATTGAATGACATTTTGAATTACATTTCTTTATACTTTTCATGCAAAGACATTTAATATTTTGACACTTTGTTTTACACATACATTCAACGAATTCTTGGCCGCTTCCCTTGGACTGAACAATTGCAGCTAACCGTAGAAGAATTTCGTGGTCCGGAATATCATGAAATCTAAGCAAGTTCTTAGGGCATAAAATGAATCGTTCTCTCGTATTTACTTGTTTTAAAATTCCTTCACAGAAGTTCCAAGTCGGTAGAAGTCGCCCTATTTCGCACTCATTACAACTGCCAATATATTGTGCGAATCACCTTGCCCCTTGTCGACGACGGGAATAGGAACTCGAACAATAGTTCCCAAAGAAGCAGTGGGATTTTTTTTCGAATTTATTTCAATTTTTTTTTCTTGTATTTCCAGATTGATTTTAGAATTTATTTTACCTTTAATAGCATTTTAAGCTTTGAAACAAAAGGTGCACAAAATATCCATTTCTTCCTATTTACTAGCATGGACACTATGAATACTTTTACGACACTTTTTGTATGTAAGTGCATTATTCGTTTCCTTTAAACATAGAAAACAGGTATCAGAAACGGTAATATCTTCAGTAAGCATGTGTTCATCGTGTTGATTTAATCAGTTATCGACTATAATCTCATCTTTTTTTTTTTTTTTTTTAACAAGCTCTTTTTACTTGCATAATGTGATTAGTTTCACCTTTTTTCCACTGTTTAGACGCTTTCTATTACTTTTCTTCGCTGCTCCTCTGTATTTATGTCTTTTAAAACGTCTTCAGGTTGAAAAGACTTTGTAAACCCTACTTTACATTTGCAGCCAAAAAGAGCTTGGTATGGTGTTATCTTGATCCAGTAATGATAAGCTATATTTTTCATAATTTGAGCGAAACGCAGTCCTTACTCCAGCGGTCAGATTTGTTGCCCTATATGCAAGTACAGAACATATTTTCGATATCATGATTAGCTTTTTCGACACTACCCTGACTTTGTGAATTGCGAGGCTTCCCATGGACGATCTTCACTGCTGGCCAATACTCCTTAAACCTGGTTACAACATTATTGACAAATTCCTTACCATTGTTAGACTGTAATATAGATGGCGCTCAAAGCTACGAGAATATATCCACTAGGTTGTAGGATACACCATAAGCACTTTTTTGACGTTAGAGACTTGAGAATCACAAATTTTGGTAGATGATCTTCGTATACTATAATAAATTTGTATTCTCTATCTGGATGAGACTGAAAGTCAACAAAATCTACCTGACAACGGGAATTAAATTCGGTAGGTCTCAGAGGTTTCACAACAATGCTCTTTTTAATTACTTCCTGTTTTTTTCTGGCAAGATTCGCAAAGATGGGTGTACAGATCAATATCATGATGTGTAACGTTTTTGTATTTGGTTGAAAGTTCTTTCAGCATTCTGTCTGGTCCTCCGTGTTCAATAACCAAATGAGCTTCATGAACCCAGCTAAAAAATTCTGCAGTTTTTTCGCAGAAAACCCCCAAAACTGTAGAAATTCTACAGTATTTCAACTAATGTGCTTTTAACTTTAAGAAAACTGCAGAATTTTTAAAGTAAAGTTCACGACTTAATAAATACTGCAGAATTTTTAAAGTAAAGTTCCCGACTTAATAAAAACTGCAGAAATTTTAAAGTAATGTTCACGACTTAGTAAGAACTGCAGAATTCTTAAAGGTGTGGCTGTGACTTCAAAAATATCGAAAACTTATCACAGTTAACTTGATGATAAACGGTAACTGTAAAATAACTGCAGTTTTTATAAAAAATTGCGAAGAATATGTATTTAAAGAAAAAGAAAGAAAGAAAGAAAAAAACTGTCTTTTTGTAAGTGCGGGTTTCAGAAAAAAAAGTGCATTTTCCCTCCTTATAATATCGTAGTTTATCTTACATTTTCATAAAATATGTAGATGTATCTCTATAGATGTATGAAATAGCAGCTGAGATATCGATATGAAAGATAAGCTATCCCATAAATCTGCATATAATAGCATAAAAAGATGATTTTAAGGTAGCAAAAATTCTGAAACGCTTATTTTTTGGCTCTCAGTCTGAGGACAAAATCCTCTCCTTTTTAGCTCTGTACTTTCAGTGAGGATCGTGGGTTTTTTTGTAGGCTTCTGATTGGTCAACGGACTCAGCTCGGAACTTAGCTTCTGGCTGGGCACCGAGATCCTTGAAGTTGCTCTATAATTAACTTCACTTTTTTAACTCTCCTGAATTTCAATTACTTTTGTTAGGAAAAAAAAAGAAAAAAAAAATTGTATGGCCCCCTTTTTTTTTATTTAGTTGCGGGACTCCGAGCGATTTCCTGTGCTCCTTGGGGCGCCCTGCTCACCTCTTAATTCCTTTTCGCCGTCCAGACTGTCTTCGTCAACGCACGTAACAGTTTCACTGTTACACTTAGGTTTTTTCAAGGAGTTATTTATTTATTATTTATTTTATTATTATTTTATTTTATTTTATTTATTTTATTTTTTTTTTTAACTCCTGGTGCTTTACTCTGATTGGTCTCTGCTCACGCGGAGATTTATTCAGAGATCAAAATTCTAAATTCATCCTTTTGGCTTTTTATTATTTTATGGAAAATTATTTTTATGTTCTTCTCATTTTTCGTTGGAGGTAAGCAGTGGTTGCGACCAAATGCAGGTACTCCGAAGCACTCACGTTGACGTTGACGAAACGTTTATTTTTATAAAACTCAATACCCACATTTCTAACCACTGTTGGAAATTGAGAAAATTATTTCCCATTTTCATTGCATGTAGAACTGACAGTTTTCATTTCCTGTACAGTTGCTCATTCAGAAAAATGTCCAAAAATTTTCAAATCTTTCATTTTAAAGGTTTCCAACACTTTAAAATTTGAAATAAAAATTTTGTATACCCGATTTTTCTAGTTTATTATTATTATTATTATTATTTATTTATTTATTTATTCATGTATTTATTTATTTATTTTGAAATTTTGTAGAACAAAATTTTAAAAAAAGTTACAGTTTAACAATCTGTATCTCCCGTTTCAAAGCATGCAGAATGACGCGCTACGCATTGTTTTGAAGGTAATAAAACATTCCCCACAAAAAGCATTATTTTTCATGTCTTTCAGAGTCTTCCCCTGAGGAGAGTGGTGGTGTGGGGGGGATCACTTCACTTTCGCATAGTTTATACCGGTCGGAGGAGGGCGAAGGGAGCAGAAACAAGGAAAGGGGGAAAAAGGGGAAAACGGGTGACCAATACAATTATATGATTACTATAATGCACGTGCGTGCCAGTGCAATAGCGCTTGTATAAAGCACGTGGGGTTCAGAAAAGATATAGATAATGGATTGAATGGAAGAAAAGGTAAGAAATCTTATTTTCTCATAAATTTAAAAGAATATTATGAAGATTATTCAATAATGCATGTATAATTTCTATTTAACGAAGTATTAACTTATATATTTCAATCTTTCGTTTGATGGAAGTGCATTTCTAGATTCTAGTTATCAAATATTTAACATTTTTCATTTATAATAGCAATAATGCATAGATTTATTTAGAATGATCTGCGATTTTGCTTAATATTACATCAAATTTCAGATATTAAAGTATTTTATTAATTTTTCAGGCAGTATTAACAACTGCATCTGCATATGTTAAATTAAGTTGAAGTATTTATCTTATTTATTGATAAAAAAAAAAAAAAAAAAAAAAACTTCAATGAAACAATATTTTAAAGCTTTTTACTACTTTAAGCTTTAACTACTCTTATCATTTTCTGTTAGAAATAAATGACAGCTTTGAGTTATGCATAATACGTAGGATAACATCTTAATGAAGTTTCTGTTAAACATTGTGAATATGTTAGTTTATTATATTATAACCTAATTATTTTTTAGACAATTTTAGGAGAGACAACATTTCGCTTTACTTTTTAAACTGTTAAAAGAAATTACCCGAGTTTAAATTAATTTTTGGATATTTCATTCTTAACTGAAAGTATGAATTTGTTTTAGCATTATTACCCACTATTTTTAAAAGGATTTATTTTTAAATTCATGGTCACTGGAAAAAGGAAAAGGAAATGAAGTATTGTCTTTAAATCCAATTTGCATTTAATGTGCTTTAATTTTAAATGATTAAGGTCAATTAACTTTACATAGTTAATTCCTGACCCCCCCCCCCCCCAAAATAAATAAATAAATAAATAAAATAAAAATAAAAAAAATAGAATAGATATGTTATGAAATTGAAGACTTTGTTATTTATTTTATTTTATAGCGAGGGGGGGGGGGGATTTAGATTACTGACTTAATTTTTAACATCCCCCCCCCAGAGTATAATTCTAATAGGGAGTAGATAATCCTTAAGAAAAGGTTAATGTAAATGTTTATTTACCAGAATACTTAAAATTATTGTTTATTTATCTTTATCACATAATGCACATAAGGAAATTTGTTTTGAATTTATTATTATTATTTTTATCTTAATTTATTATTTTTTAAATGATAGATTTGAGTTATGCTTAGTATATACAATAACATCTTAATGAAATTTCTTTTAAATATAGTAAATATTATTTTAGTCCTAATTTTTTTTTTAGATAATTTAGGTAGAGACTTGGCTCTGCCTTTCTAAACATTTAAAAGAAATTTCCCGAATTGAAATTATTTTTGCAGGAAAAATTCAACTTCTATATATATATTTCCTTCTTAACTAGAATATGTAATTTTCTCAGTAGTAGAAATTACTATTTTTAAAATTACCTATTTTTAAATTTATGGTCACTAGCAAAAGTAAAAGTAAGTGAAATACAGATTTTAATCCAATTAGCATTTATTGAGCAGTGGCTTTAAATAATTAAGGTTAATTACTTTTGAATAACTCACACCTAAAAAAAAAAAAAAAAAAAAAAAAAAAAAGACACATTACGAAATTGAAGATTTATTTATTAAATTGATTATTTATTTATTTATGTCGCATTTCCGTACAAAATTAAGTCTATCTGATTGCATTTAAAACAGTTCTTACCAAGAAATCGAAAAAGATTCTGATAAATTGAAAAACAGCAGTGACAGAGGTTTAAATTTTTAGAACAGAAATAAAAAACAAATTCAAAAACTGGAGTACAGATAATAGCAAGAAATTAAAACTTCTTCACACACCATAAAATTTGTCTTGCTTTTGCCTCCAAGGCAGTTGCACGTGTTTGCACCTGATGAAGAAAGGCTACGTCCTGTTGAAACCGGTTGTGCTGATTTAAAATTTATGGTGTGTGAAGAAGTTTTAATTTCTTTTTAGAACAGAAATATTTTATTTTATTAAAATGTGCATAACATGTTTTTCTCTCTTTTATATTCAATAGAAGAAAGTATTTGATTCGTAATAATACTAGACTTCAGGTTTTCGATGGGTTTACATGTTTTGAGATGTCTAGAACATGATTTGACAATTTTTAGGAAATATCTGTATGTGACAAAATTTTGGGGCAACGATATCTCAGGAACTATACTACTCAGAATTTCATAAAATGTGATTTGTAGTTGCAACTTGACATAAATTAATGCCTAGAAACATTTGATAAAAATTATCCAACAAATGGTGTTGTCAGTCTGCAACTTTTTTCCCCTTTAATTTTTTACATTGCAGAACAAAATTTCCTTTAAATATACATAAAGTGAATTGTTTTTTATTAATCATTATGAAATTAAAACGATGAATCTATAATAGTGATGTTAAGTGAGATTTTTTTTTTTTTTTTTTTTTTTTTTTTTTTTGTAAATGTGCAAGTATTGGTTCCCCCTCGCCCCTTAAAAGGAAAGTCATTCCGAATGGGGGCAAATTTTCATTATGAGTATCTCCCAAATGAGCTCATCAACACCTTTTAAATTAAATGGTAGAACCCTCAGTATGTAGTAATTTAAAAGAGACTTAAGTTTTTTTTGTTTTTTTTTTTTTTTTTTTGGTTTAAATTGAAAAAAGTCACATCTAAAAAATGGATTTTCCTTTGCATATTTAGTGCTATTATTATTTCTCTAGAATGGAAATTGTCTACATTCATCACGAAGATAATTTTGATAAATTATTTTTTACTGAGGGAAATTGAATAGAAATGCAGAAGAGAGTCGTGTGTCCTAATATTATTTCTCTAGAATAGAAATTGTCTGCATTCATCATGGAAGATAATTTTGATAAATTATTTTTTAGTGAGGGAATTTGTAAAGAAGCACAGAAGAGTCATGTGTTGGTCACAACAAACTAAGTTTTAAAAATTGGCTTTTGTGTGTGGCAGGGGAACAATAATAGTTTTTATGTTTTTCACAGAAATTGTGTAGAATTTAAAAACTGTAGAGAAACTGAAAGTAACAGGAATAAGAAATTTTCAGTTTTTCGCAGAAACTCTTTTCAAAAAACTGAAGGCATGTGATGCAAGTTCTTTTTAAATTTTTTCATGGAAATTTTGCAGAATTTCGAAAACTACAGAAAAACTGAAGGTAAGTGGAACAAGTTATTTTAAAGTTTTTCCATGCGAATTTTGCAGATTTTCAAAAATTGCAGAAAAACTGAAGGTAAATGGGACAAGTTTTTTTAAAGTTTTTTCGCTGAAATTTTGCAGGTCTTCAGAAACTGCAGAAAAACTGAAGGTAAATGGGACAAGTTTTTTTAAAGTTTTTTCGCTGAAATTTTGCAGGTCTTCAGAAACTGCAGAAAAACTGAAGGTAATTGGAACAAGTTTTTTTAAAGTTTTTTCGCTGAAATTTTGAAGTCAATTATGCAAAATTTTGACTTTAAAATATCTTTAAAAAAACTTTAAAAAAACTTGTGCCAATTGCCTTCAGTTTTTCTGCAGTTTTTTTTCAAAGTTTTTTTGCAGATTTTTTTAGCTGGGAAGTACGGGAAATAAGTCAGAGTCCGTGACGTAATGCTGTATCATACTGGTGCTTTCTTTAACAGGATAAATGAATTTATTTTTGTTTTCCACAACCATTAAGTCATAGCGTTTCAGCAACCAATAATTCTTGGGCTCCTTCTTAGTAGTCTTTTTGGCTTTTGATACATCATTTATTAACTTCTGGTAAGCATTTTTGGTAAAGGAAAAAAAAACTGTTTTTGCACTATTAACTCGAATTTTGGACAGTTCATCTCGAATCGTTGTTTCATGTCTGTAGACCATGACTCCTTCTCCAGCACTACAGTTTGCCCCTCCATTTTCATGCAGCACGGTAAAAAACAATTTTTGTTGAGCAAATTTAAGTACAATTGCGTATTTTGACGCTCCCCAACAAACCGAAAATTGCAACTGACAAATTCTGAGCCTGTGGCTTGCGTTAAAAGTGACATTCCTTCCCACGTGATATTCGATACGTGTTGGAGATTTATTTCATACTTTGCAGGTTTCTCATTTAGCATTCCTTTGAAGTATCTAGAAAATTTGTGATATGAATTGAATCGTTTTATTCATTTCCGGCTAGTTTCAGGCATTATATACAATACCTAGGCATTCTATAGAATACATGATCTCAAAGTTGCAGGTAACATATATAAAGTGTCTATAAAGTGTCATCAAAATTTTGTATATCACAAACTAATGGAATACGTTAAATATATATATATGTATATATATATATATATGTATATATATATATATATATGTATATATATATATATATATATATATATATATATATATATATATATATATATATATGTATATATATATATATATATATGTATATATATATATATATATATATATATATATATATATATATATATATATATATATGATATTTCGTATATGATATGATATGTTATGATATTATGTATATGATATTTCGTTAGACCTTGACTTAAACTGATGATCATTAGATTAAAAAAAAAAAAAACATAACACATTAAGTGGTTCTTCTATGATGTGATTTGATTAATTTAAGTGAGGGCTTTATCTCAACTTGTTAAGTGTATAAACACGTCTAACGTGATATATCAAATCGATATTATGTTAAAATACGCTGCTTTCTCTTGGGTGAAAATCTGCTGACACGTGGTGCTGCTGTGCTGCAATTTAATTCTGGTTACAAGTAGACTATCGGAGCTTTTATGATATATAACACCAAACTTGATATGTGAGAAGAAGAGAATGTAAAACTGTGCTAGTGCTCTTTGGATGCATATCGGGCAATTGTTAACTCTTTTATGCTGAAATTAGTTTTCATTTACGGAAATGCTATATATCAGCTTTTATGTTATACATATGCAACAAATTTGCTGTGCGCTGCATTTATTTATTTTTAGAACGGAGCCTATAAACATTGCTTACATATAAATTTAAAATATTTTTATTTATTATTTAAATGCTTCCTTAAAAAAAAAAAAAAATGTCGACTTTTGACCACTAGCGATACTAATTTATATAATTATAATAATTCATATATTTATGATTATTCTTATTAAACGGCTATAAAATGTAAATTTTGGACCTTCAATATAAAGAAAAAATAATGAACGCGTGTAAGTTATATATATAATTCATTTTCCATTACTAGAAATTCGAAATTCGAAATTAAATTATAATATTATTTTATTTTTAAAACTGGTATCGTATCTGTATACCTGTTGTTCCTAATTAAAAAGTTATTTTGAATTATTTAAATTTAATAAACATGATATATATTTAAAGAGATTAGATTTAGTGAAATGGTAAAATTTGTTTAAATTAGTTGTACATTTAACTCTATTTCTATTGTTATTTAAACACGCAAATATTTTCTTTGTGCAATCTTTTCAATCTTCGATTTATTCAAGTCTTTTAATTTCCAATAACCTGTGGATCTTATATTTAATCAAAGAATACTATGGAGACTATGGTTGCATTACAAACGAAAAGGGTTCATTAGAAGTCGTTTGTTACTTCTTTCCCCTAGGGACCAAAATACTCATTCCTCCATCAAGTTTATTTCAGCACAAATTATTCCTAAGAACTCAAATTTGTAATTGCTTTGGTTGGTGTAACCTGAAGGTTTGAAATATTTTATTGAATCACCTTGAATGAAATATTTCAAAATAAATGTTAGTTTTATTGTTCGATATTATAGCACAATATTATGTCATATAATTATGCATAGTCATATGCATAAGAATCAGAAAATTTTATTTGTCATTTGAAGAAGAACAAAAAAAGTACACTGTAAAATGACATTAAAAAAAAAAAAAAAAAAAAAAAAAAAAACATTTTGTTATTTACAGGTTAAAAAAAAAAAAGTAAATATATATATATATATGTATATATATATATATTTAAAACATATATATAAAAAATAAACAATGCAATTTAAGGGGGGGAAAACGATTATTTATTTACTTATATATATTTTGTATTGTGCATTTTGCTTAAAATGAAATAATTTTGCATCTGAGGTAGTGTTGCCAGATTGCGCGACTGTTTTATTTAATAGTCACCAATAATTTGGAGAAGTGATGTTTGATATAAATAATAGACGATTAATCGTCGATTATGTACATTAAATATACCTTCACAAAATTATTGGTGACTGTGGAATAAAAAAGTCTCGCAATCTGGCAACACTGATCTGAGGCCTATTTTTCTTCTGACAACATAACTTTTACAGCTTTTCACAACAAGAATTACTTTAAACCTTTAAATATATATATTAGGGTGCATCGAAAAACGCGTTTTTTCTGCAATTCAATTCTAATAGCGCAGAAAACTTGCGCATAGGCGTCATTATAAATGAAAAAATATTAAAAAATTTTTTTTTCAAAATTTGAAATCGCGCAGAAGGCCTAAAGTTGCCAAAAAAGCCAAAATACCGGTAAATTAAAAAAAAAAAATGCAAAAATTACAAAAAAATACATTTTTTGTTCTAATAGTGAAAAAAGTGTTTTTAAGAGTGTCCTTAATGCATACAAAATATAATTAGACCCATTCTCGTTTTACTGAATTCGCGCAAAAAGCCTAAATTTGCGGGTTGTATCGTAAAAAAACGATATTTCATGATTTTCGACGATTTTTAAACATGTGCCAAAACCCATAAAAGTTTTATTTTTAATTTGTAATAGTGTAAAAAACATTCAAAATAGTTTTCCCAATCCAGAAATAATACTTTCAGACCTGTTATTCCTTAAATGTATTCGCGCAAAAGGTCTAAATTATAGTATAAGTTAAGTTATAGAGTCCCGTAAAAATGCCGTTTTCCATATCTGATGAGTGTTTATTTAACACATTAAGGTTTGTAATAAGACTCTATCAAGTGATTTACAAAAAATGTATTAGCCAAACATATCAAATTGCAGCTCTCAGCTCATTTCAACATTTAATCTGTGCTGAAATGACCCAGGACTCACGGCGAGGACGTGGCTGCAAGGCGAGTCCCACCTCCACCCTACCCAACCAACCAACCAGGATGAATTTCAGGATGGCAGAAGAATGCATTCCTTTGAATTACTGGATCAATGATTTGCTTGATATTGTCCGGTAGATGCCTGGTTGTTTTAACTACCTTCAAAATATGCTTCGGTCCATCTTTCACAGTGTAGTTTTTCTTTATATCAAACCAAACAGGTGCATATGACTACAGGAGGATCCTTAAATCCAGAAATGAGCCATCAGCTGAAGGTTATGTAAGAGACTCCAAAATACCTTCAATAAATTTTAGTGCAAACGACTATACCGAACTAATTGATTGGTCAATCTGCAAGTTAACACCACCGTCACTACTGTCCAATATGTCAACTGAATACATTGCTTCTTTATTGAAAGACAAAACGCTATCAGAGTTTAACTACCTCAAATTCCCATGCCACACCCAGTCAGTTGAGATGTGTGTAAAACTGGTTACAGAAGCAGCAGAAAAAGTGTGCGGGCATGAAAATCGAGATGGTTATATTATAGCTACTTAAAAATCAAGTTAGCTGATGCCCACATTTAATTTAAAGTCAGAATTCAAAGGGGCTGCTATGTAAATAACCTTTTGCCTACAACGAACATATATGCATTGTACAAAGTAAATAGTTACTGTAAATATTGCAAATAAAATTCACCCTGGTTGGTTAGTTGGGTAGGAAGGAGGTGGGACTCGCCTTGCAGCCACGTCCTCGCCGTGTGTCCTGGGTCATTTCAGCACAGATTAAATGTTGAAATGAGCTCAGAGCTGCAATATGATATTTTTGACTAATACATTTTTGTAAATCACTTGTTTGTCTTATTACAAACCTTAATGTGTTAAATAAACACTCATCAGATATGGAAAACGGCGTTTTTACGGGACTCTATAACTTAACTTATACTATAATTTAGACCTTTTGCGCGAATACAGTTAAGGAATAACAGGCCTGAAAGTATTATTTCTGGATTGGGAAAACTATTTTGAATGGTTTTTACACTATTACAAATTAAAAATAAAACTTTTATGGGTTTTGGCACATGTTTAAAAATCGTCGAAAATCTTGAAATATCTTTTTTTTACGATACAACCCGCAATTTTAGGCTTTTTACGCGAATTCAGTAAAACAAGAATAGGGCTAATTATATTTTGTATGCATTAAGGACACTCTTAAAAACACTTTTTTCACTATTAGAACAAAAAATGTATTTTTTTGTAATTTTTGCATTTTTTAAAATATTTACCGGTATTTTGGCTTTTTTGGTATCTTTAGGCCTTCTGCGCGATTTCAAATTTTGAAAAAAAAATTTTTAATATTTTTTCATTTATAATGACGTCTATGCGCAAGTTTTCCGCGCTTTTAGAATTGAATTGCAGAAAAAACGCGTTTTTCGATGCACCCTAATATATATATATATATATATTACTTTCAGATTCTTCTTCAAAAATAGCTTTTTCTGGCACAGAATACTATCCCCTTATATATATATATATATATACACCAGGGTTTAAACTGCCATTAGTTTTTTTAGCATTTTGCTAAAAGGTATCACATTTTGCTAAAACAAGTCGGTCAGAATTTCTCTAAAAAGCTAAAACTGGATAACTGTATAAAATATCTCTATATAATAATTCAGATTTTTTTTTTTTTTTTTTTTTTTTTTTTGTAATATTTGCAGGCAAACACTACGAAAGGACTGACATTTTTGAGAATCCTTATTTATATAGTAATTTGGATTTATTTTTAATTTTCAATGATTGAATTTAAATGCAAAAATATTTATAAGTATGTTAGAATTCAGAATTTGCTTCATAGAAGAGTTTTTAGCACTAGTATTTCACGATTATCTACCACTACACTTTACTTGATTTCTAAATTGCTTTTTCATTTTACAAATATGATATGAATACCTCTTTTTCTATTGATAAAATCAAATCAAAATTTCCCTGATTCATATTTTTAAAGTCACAAATATGGATGCTTGGTTAAAATCATCAATGAACAAAAGGAATAGAAAACAAAACTGAGGATAACAAAGCTAAGTAAAAGAAATCAATGGTATCCAAAGAATTAACTTTCGAAAAAGCTAAAATAGTGCTTGCCTATTTTCGCTAAAATGCTAAAGTAATTTTTTTGCCAGGTTAAACTCAGATATACACCCTTGTGTAAATTAATTGAAACAAACTATTTTTTTCGTGAATTTTAAAATCATTCCTATTATTCTTCATACTAAAATTTGTTAAAGTATGGGTAGGATGAATAAATCCTTTGCCTAGCAACAATTTCCACTAAGCAGGGAGATTCTGAGAGCGCATGCGCAGGAACTTCCGCAGATGAAAGAATACACTGATATATCTCATGACGTGGAGAATCCTGCAATCCGCAAGAAGTTGCTGTCGCAAAAAAAAAAAAAAAAAAAAAAAAAAATGACGCCAGTCACAGTTACTTTTTATTAATATATAGAGATAATAAAATAACTTGCATATTGTAAAACATTCAGTTACCTAAATCAACAAAAATACTCAAAATTCTAAATTAAATAAACATAAAAATTTCCCTGATTTTATAATCAAAAAAACGCAGCTGCACGTCGCAATGAATGAATTCATTGAACAGTTTCGAACGAAATAGTACGAACAAAATTTATATTACAATCTATAATCAAGTTCAGGAAATATTTCGACAGGCCCACTCTCCTCTATTCCCATCTGTGTTAGAGTCACTCCGTGTATAGCGAACAAATAGACAAACTATCGCATACATATCCATATACAGGTAACTGTAAATTGTGATTTTAAAAAATGATTTTTTTTAAAGAAAAATTAGAATTTAAGTCTAAAAAAACATCATATATATGCAGTGCGACCACATCCTAAAACTAGTAGCGAGGACGAGTCCAAAATGTTGGAGGGATGCCAGCCTGGCCGACAGTTTGAAATTTGGAAAATATCTAATAATTCCGCGCTCTGTTATTGCTCATTTTCTCTGAGTCAGATGACTATCCCCCTATTTTAGCACTGGACTCATTGAGTTAGCGCTTATGCAGATGCTACCATGGTTTCATGAAATGTGGTCGAAGAATAGCATTATTATTATTGTTATAGATCTATAAACTGGCAATCATTTTCAACAATATCATTTAACATATCAAAAGTTAGAAATAAAGCTGAAAAATAAAAACATAAAAATATAAAAAAATTTCTCGTTTAATAAATAATTAACTGATTAAAACATATATTACATTTATATCATTTATTTTAGGGCTTTTATAGTCTCAGACGTTACACAAGTTAATTTCAAATTTTTAGTCACGATTATGTAACGAGGTAAACAGCATTTTATCTTAGGTAATTATAAGATTTTAAAATTATAATACTTCATCTGGGAATAATTTAATATATACATAAATAATATTAATATATTAATGATTTTTTGTCGCACAACTATCTAAATATATAATATTAAATCCTCTTTTGCATATTGATTATATATATATATATATATGTATATATATATATATATATATATATATATATATATATATATATATATATGTGTGTGTGTGTGTGTGTACATTCAGCAGTCACTGCAATTTACGAAAACTTTATTTTATGGTAACGATAAATTTAGTACGTGTATTTTAGGTGAAAAAGAAAGCACTTCTTATTTAATATAAGTATGATCAAAGTATGAAGAATCAACTAATGCTTATATGCTTTTCTTTCAAGTAATATATGTACTTACTGCTGCAAATTAAATTTAGATTAAAAAAACTAAAAGTACATTTAGATAAATAGATAGATAGATAGATAGATAGATATAGATATAGATATATTTAAAAAATAAAAGTTTTTATCATTTTTTTTTCACTTTTGTTTTTAAGTTTTATTAAATGTTAACGTAGATTATTCATTTTTATTTATTTTTTTATTTCATTAAAATGCTTTAAATGCATATAAAAAATTTACTTTTTTATTCTCCGTAGCTTGAAACGTTATTACATCAAAAATAACATTAATTGAAAGTTTGAATAATGTTTTTAATTAAATTTAACTTTACATGGACTAAAACAATACCAAAATGTAATAGAAACAATTTATATACATATATATATATATATGTATGTATGTATATATATATGTGTGTGTGTGTGTGTGTGTGTGTGTGTGTGTGTTTGAAATACTAAAAAAGAAAAAAAAATAACATTTTTGCTATCACACGCACACAATACAATATGAAAAACGCATGTAGAACACAATATGAAAAATATCTCTGTATTTTTATAATATGGATTATAGATTATGTACGAGATACAATAATGAAATAAGAAATAAACCTATTTTTCTTACATTATACCCGAAACATTTGCAATAAATAAAAATAATTAATTGTTAATAATCAAAAGAAATAAGGCTAATTATTGTTTGTGTATCACAAATAATATTTTTAGAACAACAAAAATGTTTTATAATTAATATTAGATAATGACGAGGAAGTTACCTATTGAAACTAACATCAAGAATGTGAAAATTTATGTCGATTTTAATCAATTAAAATTTGTTTCGGAGAAAACTTTTCCAATTTATTTTATAAATTTGACATAAATATACATATCAAATGTATTTAAAATATACCTGCACTGTCCTTTTTTTTTTATCTAAGTGTTAAAAATATATTAACTTTCTTTCACAGATTAATTTACAGTACATCTCTCCTTCGCTGTAATCCTTTTAAATGTCAGCGTTCATTTTGAATTATCTTTTTTAAATAAACAACGGTAATTTTTGTAATAATTATTATGAATTTTTATTAAAATAAACCCTTCTAATATATATATATATATATATATATATATTCATATAATTTAGTTTAAGGAAATATAAGTTCTATGAATGAATAAATATGCCTGAAAATATAACATAATGCATCAGTGTACAAAACTAAAACAATATGTTTTCACGTTTTAATCTTTGCTTCAGAAATCTTATACAAATGAACAAATATACGTAAAATCTGGAATTCATTTTAGTGATGAAATCATTATTTGAAATTTTTGTAACTTTAAAAGTATAATAATTATTTTTTTTCCGAGAAATATTAAATAAATGAACAAGTGTACGTAAAATCCCAAATTTATTTTGGAATTAAATCATTATTCAAATTTTACGTAACTTGAAAAATATAATAATTTTAAAAGTAATATAAATACTTTAATATTTTTCCAAAGTTAGCTTAAAAATTTAAAAAAATAAAACAATTTTAGGAAAAAAAAAATCTGGAGTGACTCCATTCGACTTTCCGAACATTGAGTAATTAACAGTTTTGTAGATAAAGTAAATAAAGAGGAGTTCTTAAACAAACAAAAGAGAGAAAACAATAATAGAATGTTTGAGTATTTTTCTCCATATATTACACTATGTTTCATATAACGCTACTGAACTTTGAGCCCATAGATCATAAAGCTAAAGAATTTTTCGTTGTGTCCCTGTAAAAACCTATAAATGCTAGAGTCACCAAAATGCTTATAGTTTGTGCAACAGTGATTTATTATATTCATATAAATTTTCAGCTCAAATGAATAAGAAGTTTAGATGCTATCGCAGTTTTAAAAATTTGGTCCCATAGGCCATAATGATAAATAATTTTTCTTTGTGCCCCTGTAAAAAAAACTGTTAGTGCTAAATTTACCAAAATCTATGCAGTTCGAGCAATTGTGACCTATAACTTGTGTATATTTTTTTTTTGCTCAGAATAATAAAGCGTTTAGAGGCTACCGCACTTTTAAGAATTTGGCCCCATAGGCCATATTGATAAAGAATTTTTCCTGGTGTTCCTGTAAAAAAACTATAAGTGCTAGATTCACCACAATCAATAGGTTCGTACTATTCTGACTGACAATATACGTACCAACTTTCAGCTTATTCGAACAAGGCGTTTATACACTAGCGTGTTCACTCACAAACATACACACACATACATACACTCACACATACATACATCATCGAAAAAATAGTGAAAACGGACTCAGGGGACCTCAAAACGTATAGAAACAACAAAATCTCAAATTCAGCTTTTTGACATGATTACAATATTTTCCTCACTATAGTGTTCGGAAAGTAAAAATACGGAAATTTTGTTAGGTATACATTATAGTATACATTATAGATAGTTGCCGATATACGTATTTAAAAAATTTAAATTATAACTCGACTTCCCTCTCTTTATTATTTTTATACTTTTTCTATATTTTTATACTTTTTCATTTATTGACTATAAAAGTTGACAGAATAATAAAATTTATTATAATAAATTTTATATGAACATTTTCTTATTATTATGTACATTGTTTTAAAAACTTTGTTATCATAATAAAAAGAAAAAAATAATAAGTACTGAAAGAAAAATTAAATTTGAATATGACGTACATGCATCTTCATTTATATATTCAAATTTAAATCTAACATATTTTTTCCTTCTAATATAGCTTCGATTTTGAGAGTATACTTTTGAGGAAACTTTAATTACTATCATATATATATATACTGATGTTAATGCTATAAAATGATTACTGAATCCATAAAGAATATGCTATCAGAATTTTATATTTGTACGTTAGGTGAGCCAATGGTTGCCAACGTGCTTAAGGTACCCACCCACCAACTGTAGGATTATTTTAATTTTTAATTACAAGATGACGCTACTGCATTGTAAGTCATGTATATGCAGGGCAAGTGGGTAATTTTAAAGAGATCACCTTGAACGGGCGTCATTAGATTCATTTATTTCACATTAGAAGTGGAGTTGTCTATCTAATTTACAGGTTTGAAGATATTTTAATTTAGATGCGTTCAAATTCTTTGAAATCGGTGTTATGACAAGTTTTCTGAAAGATTATTTCTTTCTCTATCTTTTAATAAATGTATATTCATTTCTTTTAAATTTACCAGTTAAATAAGATTAATATCATGCAAATGGTGACCATATGCATGTTTTGAAGGTGGCACGGATATCAGGCCACCTTCGAAACAAGCGAACCTCTTAGGAGAGATATGTAGTAAGGGTAACTTACAAAATTTCTGAACAAATTGTGAGGAATTAGTGGACGCCATGTTCCTCTAACTTCTCAATCTTAAACATTAACTTATTTACGTAATTACTTAATTAGATTGTAATAAGAGTTCGAGACAAAGTTAAATAATAAATAAGAGTTTACTTAACGTTCAATATCATGGAGGGTGTTGGGCTAACTCGGTTATAACTTTCAATAAACCCCAAGAAATAACTTTAACAAATCATAAAATAAAAGGTAGCTATCTAACCAATACTGCTCTTGTCGATGATTGCCCTCTGTTACCGTTAACTATTCTCACATCAGAATTGTCGGCTGGAATCCCGAGGCGCGACAGATTCTTCTCTTACTTTACGCTACAACACTACACCTCTCTACCATCGCTTAATATACGCCTAAAACTATCACCACCCACGTTACACTTTACTCCACCTCCTCTCACACTATTCCGCTACCATTCTCTACCACTACAAATTCACTATATTATCTACCAAAACAATCTCCGTCTTATACTACATTCTACAACTTCCTTTCTCTTCATTTCAATCAAAACCTTTTAAAATCACTTCTCATTCATCTAACTCTCAGCACCTACTTCTTTCATTGCAGCACCATGTCGACATAAAACTCATCCGACCAAGAATTTCACCGAGTCACTGGCGACGACGGGATTTGACAGTCCCAACTTTCGTGATGGTCTACACTCTCGACCTCACAAAATATCTCAAAATCTTATTACTATTTACTTTCTAATAATTTTTATACTATTCACAGTATTAGCAATCTCTCAAAAAAAAAAAAAAAAAAAAAGTATCCCCAGAAGAACAGCCCTGAACTACTTTCACAAAAGTGGTTAAAAGCTCTTTTGTGTCAAAAAGTTAGATTATTGAGAAGAAAAACCAGAAACATATAAAAAGAAAGAAAAAATCATCAGCGTATAAAAGAAAGCAATGTAATAAGGAAATCAAAAAGCATTCTAGTACACTGTTAAAAGGAACTATTTCAAACAAACTGATACTACTACTCCAGGTACAACTGGTTACCAGCCAAAAATTAAGATGGTTTTGTCGCTTTTGCAAGAAGGAAAAAATAATGGATTTGAGATTTTGTAATTAGAACATGGGGTATGTGCATAAAGATTGACGGTGACTTACTTTATATATATATATATATATATATATATATATATATATATATATATATATATATACAATAAGAAGAAGAAGAAATTCCATTAGTATTTTCTGTACGGAATCAGATTAAATGAGCATAATTTGACAAATGCTCAATTTACTTTTTTTTACTAGTAATCACATTGTAATTAAACTTTTGTGAAAGTAAAAAATAGTTTCCCGCGTATTTATTTATTTATTTATTTTATTTATTATTATTATTATTATTATTATTATTATTTTTTTTTTTTTTTTTTTTTTTGCATTTTAAAAATGATTTCAATATATCCTTTGGAATCACCTTTGGAACACTATGCGCCAATGGTGGTTAACAAGCGACAATTCTGAAATTGTATTATAAAATTAACTGCGTTACATTTTATAAAGAAATTTATTCTCGATATTTATAAAAGTTAAAAGTAGCATTTCACAAAAAAGAAAAAAAGAAAAAAATCTACCTAACCACAAAATTAAAATAATCCGCGAATCTTAAGCATGGCCATATTTGGCTCACCTATCTTTCTTAAATTTGTTTGAAAATTAAGTCAAACATAATAAAACGAGAAAGTTTTAGAATTAGAGTGCTGTTGATGAAAATTTGTATGCCTAATAGTGTTTCTATTTAGTGTATAATTAAATGGAAACAACGCTGTTTGAAAAATATAGTAAAAAAAAAATGTATTTTTTTCCTTTTTGGTGATTTTAACATGCAATGTTAGGGTAAAAATCTGGAGTGACTCCACTCGACTTTCCGAAAATTGAGTAATTAACAGTTTTGTAGATAAAGTAAAGAAAGAGGAGTTGTTAAACAAACAAAAGAGAGAAAACCATAATAGAGTGTTTGAGTATTTTTCTCCATATATTACACGATGTTTTATTGAACGCTACTGAACTTTGAGCCCATAAGATCATAATGATAAAGAATTTTTCGTTGTGTCCCTGTAAAATCTATAAATTCTAGATTCACCAAAATGCTTATAGATAGAGCAACAGTGATTTATAATATTCATATAAATTTTCAGCCCAATTGAATAAAGGCGTTTAGATGCTATCGCACTTTTAAAAATTTCGTTCCATAGGCCATAATGATAAAGAATTTTTATTTGTGTCCCTGTAAAAAAACTGTGAGCGTTAAATTTACCAAAATCTATACAGTTGGTGTAACTGTGACCTACAACATGTGTACAATTTTCTTGCTCAGATTAATTAGGCATTTAGACGCTATCGCACTTTTAAAAATTTGGCCCCATAGGCCACATTGATAAAGAATTTTTCCTGGTGTTCCTGTAAAAAGACTATAAGTGCTAGATTCACCACAATCAGTAGGTTTGTACTATGGTGACTTACAATATACGTACCGACTTTCAGCTTATTCGAACAAAGCGTTTAGACGCTAGCGTGTTCACTCACATACATACACACATACACACATACGTACACACACACACATACATCATCTCAGGGGACCTCGAAAAGTATAGAAACATCAAAATCTTAAATTCGGATTTTTGACATGATTACAATAGTTTCCTCACTATAATGTTCGGAAATTAACAATTCCTACTTAACCAAAGCTACTGCTGAAATAAATTCCCTTCTGTGCTTTTTGTCGTTCGATCCCGATAGCCCAAATTGTTCATGATTTTATTCATTTAATACTTTTTTTAGATAGAGAACTTGATAGCTAACATCCCTTTCGTGGAGGATCAAAATTGTGATGACATGTATCCGAACCATCCCTAGGGGTGAGTTTCACACCGTCTGCAATTGCCCATTGCGCAGCACTAGTGAAAACGTAAAAAAATAAAAATAAAAAAATAAAAAAATAAAAATATATAAAAAATTTCAACCAACCAACCTTGATATTTGAAGTATAAAATAATTGAAAAACTATGAAAGAAAAGAAAGAATTCATCGATATGTAGTAAAACGTCATTTTTTATGTTGGAAAAAATAAATAAATATTTGTACAGGTAACGTCGATAAATAAAAAGATTACTTAAAATAACAATTAGAGCATTTTCAATGACTTTTTATTAATGACCTTATAACTGTAATTTTCTGGAAGTTTTTAAGTAGTAGCACCAAATTTGGATAAAAAAATGTTGAGTAGAATTACCTAGAAAGCCGACAACGAGAGAGATGTGAATCGCGGGTCAGCTTCCGATTGGTTGGAAACTTTATTGAAAATCAACCACGTTTAAAATTATTTTTTATGTCTTCAAATCACTGTGTTCAAACCTATTGCTGAAATAAAG
Source organism: Salticus scenicus (assembly GCA_963930645.1). Lineage (NCBI taxonomy): Eukaryota > Metazoa > Arthropoda > Arachnida > Araneae > Salticidae > Salticus > Salticus scenicus. The sequence continues at coordinate 148,186,526 of OZ005656.1, read as the reverse complement.
GTCTATACCAAAAAAATAACGACAATTTTGAATTTTTCGTTGTTAATATTCAAGTGAGAAGTGTTCGAGTTGTTCTACCAAAACTCAGTTTGGTAGAAAATATGTCTGCTATGAGGATGCATTGTAGCGTAATTTCTTTATTTGTCATCTCTGTCAGAGTTATCTGTCATCTCACTCTCTTTTGGTAACTCTAGATTATCTCTAAAGCTATCAAACTCCAGAAGCCCATTTATTAATTTGAAACGGAATTAAGCAACGATTTTGGTTTAATATACCGTGCTTCTTTGCAGATAGAGAGCAGCAAAAAGAACGCAAAGAAAATAAAATTAGGCTACATAAATGTAAGTGAATTTCACTGAAATCTCATCTGTGGGTTTCTCAAAGAGAGATTTTGAAACAGACTACTAGACAAGAAAAGCGAATTTTGCAGTACGGTGCCAATAATAATTAAATTGGATGTATTTATGAATTCTCTTCAGATAAAGTATATTCATCGAATGGAAACTCCCTGTACATTTACAAACCTAATACCACACACAAATATATCAATATGCTTGTAGTAGTATGAAACAGTCTATGTTATATTACATTATATTATTTTTTTAATGAGATTTTAATATTTTATTCTTAAAAGATTAAAATATCTTCACAGATACTCATGCTTACAGAAATTCAGTCATAATATAGATATCTTGTGTTCTAATAAACACAAAATAAATGATGCAGAAAATATAATTTTTTAAAATATGACAATTGCAATTACATGTATTCCTAAGGTTTGTTCAAACGAAAACATTTATTCTCGATTTATTTTAAGGACTTAAGGAACAAAATAAAATTGTAAACGGCGAAGATCATTTATTTAATTCTGTTGTATGAAACTAAGGATTTCAGAAAGAGAACTATAATTAAGCAAATGTTATGGTAATTAACTTGTAACACAATTCATCATGAAACATCTAATGATTTTTATTTTCTAGAAATAGGTTTCGTTTAAGTTGTTATTAAAAAGATAACTTTTCGTTTTAATTGAAACTAACGGAAACTTCTTATAACTGGTAATTGCATACTTTATGCTTCTTATACGCTACAGGTGATTCCATAAAATATTTTATTTTTATTTTTTCTATGGAAGAATTTTTAAATTTTGTATTCCTAATGACCAATTTAGTGTTATATTCTAAATTAAGAAAGAAAAGTTAGAACCTCGTACAGTCGATAACAAAAGTGTCCGAACAGTATCAAAAGTTCCTATGTAAAAAAAGTACACTTAATACTGTTTTGTTAAATAAATCCTTGTGGAATCACGATCTTAGACTGACTAAAAATTAGATTCGACAAGGATTTATTTAGCAAAACCGGATTAAGAGTTTTTTTTTTTTTTTTTTTTTTTTTTTTTTTTATTATTTATGTATATATATATATATATATATATATCGGAATTTTTGATAGTGTTCGGACACTTTTGTTACCGACTGTATATATATATATATATATATATATATATATATATATATATATATATTTTTTTTTAAGTCTTTAAAAAAAGTTATATTCATATATATATATATACATATATATTATATTTTTTAGAACATTAAATCATTTAATTATAAAATATAAAAAATAAAATGTAACGATAGTTAATTAAAAATTATGAATTTACCTGTATTTTGTTTAAGAAATAAAAGAAAAAAAGATGTAAAAATTCTTCTTGCATTCTTTTTTATGTATTTATTATTTATTTTTCAAATTATAAAATGACATTTTTTAAGACGGATAAATGTATTAGTTTTTCTCTATTGTTTATGATAAATAGCACAATTTTATTAAAATACTGCTCTCTGATACAACTGATGAAAAAGACAACCTAAAAATTATTTCGAAATAATGTATGTCAATGATATTATTTAATAAATAAATGTTCAATTATAAATTAAAAAAAGTATCAAATATTATTAAAAGTCAAATCAAATACCATTAAAAATTAATGCTTATAACTTACTCCTAAATTTCTTCAAATGACGCCTAAACTAAAATTTGTTTTACTTGAAGTAAATACAAGCCTAGTTATTTAAATAAATAGTTTTTAATTCTTTGTATATCTGTTTTATAAAGACAATCATAAACTATTTATATTTATCGAAATTCTATAATAAGATATATTTTCCAAATTCCAATAAAGATAAAATAAATTATTTAGAAAATTCCTTTAATTAATAAGATTAAGCTTTTAATTATTAAGCAAGAATTATTATTACGCATTTAACTGAAAACATTGATATTTAATTTATTTTATAGTTTTAGAAAACAAACTGGAATTGTATAAGGTGAAGATCTTTTATTTGACTTAGTTTATGGAAACTAATTATTTCACGGGCAGAATGGTAATTAAACAAATATTATGGGGATTTTACTGCAACACCAATTTTAAACGATTTTCTCTTACCAGTGATTTTCTTCTAAAAAGTCATTACGAAGTGACATTTTCATTTTTAACAAATAAAGAAAGAGATATATGAAACTAATGACAGTTTGTTATAAATTATAATTTTATTCTTCATCATTTTAAGATACAGGTTGCCGAAAATATTGAATAATTTGAGTAAGAGAAGAATGTTTAGTTTTGATTATTACTAATCACCTGTGATGCATTATCTACCAATAAGTATTTGCACACTTTGACAATTAGAAATTTTGTAAATATGTAGAAATGTTCTTCAAGAATCAACTTGAAACTTTGGTAGTTTATAGAATATGTTATATCTCATATATGTTTCAGCAAAAGTTGCTTTCCGAAACGGAAAAGGGGACCAGTAAAAGAAAAAAAAATCTTAAAAATTGTTCTGGATCACCCAGTAAAAAGTAATGCTTTAAATGCGTTTTTGGCTATAGCATACGATTATGAGGATTTTTCTCCTTATCTGTTTAAATTTTTATGAGGCTACTGTATATATTCATGGAGTTATATATATTTATATATATATTGAAAAAAAAATCATCCTTTTTTAATTATATCACGTAGGTTATTATACCCATTGCAAAGTCATTTTAATGAAATTCCGAATACAACATTAGACACAGCATATTTAATTCAGTATACAAATATGTTTAATATCTTGCGAAACATGAGCATATTTACTAAATAACATTTAAATGTTCATAAAATTTCATTTGAATAATTTAATAGCCAAAATATTGAGCAACTTATAGGAAAACTTCAAACAAATAAAGTGAAAATTGAAAGAATTATGAGTGATGGAATGAACACAATTTCAGTTCTCCTGAGAAAAAAGGAAGATAATATTAGGGGGACCGGAAAGTAATGCCGTTTTCTTAAGTTAAATACACACGACTACATTTTTAACAAGTTTTTAGTTCTAATCAACAATATATTCACCATCGTTATCAACAACCTTTTGCCATCTAATATACAAATTTTAAATGCCGGAGCGGTAAAATTCAATCGGTTTTTCTGTAAAATATGTCGAGATAGCATTTTGGACATCATCAAAATTTTCTTTTTTTTTTGCCACTCAGACAATGTTGCAGTGATCGGAATAAATGGTAATCCGAAGGTGCAATATCGGGTGAGTATGGTGGGTAAGGCAGTACCTCCCACACCAATTCTTTAATTTATTCTAAGGTCCGTTTTGCACAGTGCGGTCTTGCATTGTCATGTTGCAGAATAACTCATTTTCTATTGAGAATTGCCGGATACTTTTCAATCAAAGACTGGTTTACTCGGTTCAATTGTTCACAATAGACATCTGCATTAACTGTTTGTCCAGGTTTTAACACTTCAAAGTGAACAACTCCGCGTGTATGCCACCAAACACACAGAAGTGCCTTTTTGGGGTGTAAACCCGGCTTTGCAGTAGTTCGTTGTAATTCATTTCGGCTGAGCCACTGCCTACAGGACCCATTTTTCGTCTCCAGTGATCAAGCGATCAAAAAACGGATCTGTACGGTGCCGTTGAAGCAATACGTTGCATGCGATGGACCGGTTGGCTTTATTCTGATCGGACAGATTACGGGGGACCCAAACACCAGCTCTGCTTATTCTTCCAAACTGCGGCAAATGTTCTTGGATGGATGACCAATGTTGGTTAAGGCTGTTTGAGAGTTCCTCAATTGTTTGACATGGATTTGCTTCCACTTCTGCCCTTAGCACGTCGTTATCTAATGTTGTTGGTCTTCCTGATTGATGGGCGTTCGAGAGATCAAAATTGCCTGATCTGAACTTGAAGAAACATCTTTGGCATTTTCGAACGTCTAATGAGCTTGGATAAACATCGCAAATGTTTTTAGTCGCAGCAGTTGCGGTATTACCCTTGCGAAACTGAAAAAGCATACAGTGCCGGATATGCTCTTCTGGTATTTGTCTGTCCATTTCACCCCAAATTGCAAAAAAAAAAAAAAAAAAAAAAAGTCTAATACTTAATTATTCAGAAGCAAATATGATACAATAACCTCAAAATCTCTTTGACACGCCTTCCAAGTACGTAATGAGCTACCAAATGGCAATCAAATTTCGACATGCACAGAAACTACATTACTTTCCGGTCCCCCTAATAGGATATTTTATCAATATGTATTTACAATCAGCGAATACTGTAACATCATTGAGCGCTGACTGAATCAAAATAAAAATGTGAGTAAAATCCCTTATAATTTAGCTTCTATTTTGGTAGAATTAAAATTATATTAATTTTATTTTTTCCTGTTTTTTTCAATTTTCATAACATTTGTTCGGGGTTTTCATATAAGTTGCTCAATGCTTTTGGCTATTAAATTACGCAAACGAATTTGTTTAAATTCTAGCGCATGCGTAGTTAAAAATTATTTAGTAAAAAGGCTCCTATTTCGTAAGATATTTAATATTTTGGCATTCTGATTGCAGTTTGCATTGACGAACACAGTGTGACAATTTTTCTAAAAATGTCTTTGCACTTGGTATGATACTCGACGTGTTGTAATAAAAAAATGAGATTTTTTTTGTCTATAATTATTTTATAAATAAATAACATATTATCCGTTAATCCCCTGTAGTAAATTGAAATTTCGTAATATTTTGATAATTTTCTATTTAAAAATATATAAATATTTCTTTAAAATAACTTGTATGAAAAACACAATATTCCACATATGTATTCTTAATGTCCATTTTTGTAAATGGATTTCTATGTTTTGTATTGCTCCCTCTCAAAATGATATACACTTATACGTTTAAATTCCATTTATATTTTAGCCGTTGAATTATCTAAATGCATTTGTTTCCAGGTTTAATTAAAGTATTTGTTTTAAAATAGAAGTATTCCGTACATAATAAAAATACTCAAAATAATATCACAGATGTCAATTTTTTTGGAATTTGTTTGCACCATCTTTTCTAAAAAGACATTGTTAGTATTAAAAAAAAATCTACAATTAAATAAAACGAAGAAAATTATTTTTTATTGTGGTATTAACAAAAACAGAAGAACAGGAGTGTATGTAATATAATTATCTCTTAAATAATCATGTAAAAACACATGCTGAATATATCATCAATACATACATAGTACCCCGGCCAATATTGAATTTTCTATTGTTCATTTTTATAAAGACAGTAGTAATTATTTACTAAAAGTATTCAACAGATTTTTTTGCAATCTAAAAATTGTTATTTAATCATAGTTTTTGCGTTTCCTTTTGAAAATGTAGAAAAAATATAACTTTTGTGAATATATTTTAAGAACTCCTAAACATAATTTTAATTTATTCAAATAAATACATGCATTGAGTACTGTTTTATTTGAAACAATATATAGCTATATTACATTTTTAGTGCCCATTTCACATTTTTCTTCGAATTTTAAAAACTAGCCGAAAGATACTGAGGTTTATAGAAATACAATCGCAATGTGAATCTTCTGTGTTCTAAAAAACACAAAATAAATGATGAAGTAAACCTAATTATTTACAATGTTAAAACTCTAATTACAAGTGTACTTAAGATGTGCTGAAACGAAAACATTTATTCTTGATTTGTTTTTAAGGACTTAGGGAATAAAATAAAATTGTAAGCGGTGAAGATCATTTATTGAATTTTGTTTAAAGAAACTAAGAATTTCTGAAAGGGAAATATAATTAAACAAATGTTATGGTAATTTAATTGAACACAGTTCATCATGAAACCTCTAATGGTTTTTATTTTCTATAAGCACTTTTCATTTAAACTGCTATTACAAAGAGGATTTTAAGGTAACTTTTCGTTTTAACTGAATACTTTTATAGCAGATTTGATATTTTATTTAAAAAAAAAAAAGATGAAAACTAACGGCAACTTATTCAACTGGTAATTTTATACTTTAATCTTCCTACAAACTACAGGTGATCCAATAAAATATTTTATTTTTTATTTATGGAATAATCTTTAATTTTTATTATTCCTATTGACCATTTTGGTGTTACTTAATGAAAGAAAAGTTAGAAACTCGTGTATATAAAATCAATGTCGGCAAATTCAAAAAAAGAAAGAAAAGAAAAGAAAGGAAACGGAAGTAAAAATTAGATATATTCACTGTATTTTCAATATGTGCTTTTGTATTACATTTATGAAATATTAAATCATTTAGTCATAAAAGGTAAGAAGTAAACTATGACAATAGTTAATTAAAAATTATAATTTTACCTACATTTTGTTTAACCCTCGCTTTCCCATGATAAAGGCGTTACTGCAAAAAAATTGCTTTTAGGTGCCGCTTGGCACGTTTGGCGAAAATCACCAGCACAGCGCCTTTTTGTATCGTTTAGATTTTGCAGCATTCCTCTGGTTATGTTTTCTATCTCTGGCGAATTAGAGCATGTTTTGAATGATGAGAGCTTAACTAAATTTCAACTTCAAAATGTGGTCAAAATGACCTCATCCTGGGAAAGCGAGGGTTAAGAAATAAATGATATAAATATACAAAAATTACTTTCAATATTATTTTATTTATTCATTTATTTATTTTATTTATTTATTTTATTTATTTATATTTATATTTATATTTTATTTAATATAAAAATTAAAAATATTCTACACGAAATTATTTACGTTTAATGGGTTATTTACGTTTACCAATATTACTAATATAAAAGCTTCAAATACTGATATATTGTTTAAGATAAATAACCGAAGTTTATTAAAAATTTTCTCTCTGATACTACTGGTGTTTAGGAAAAAGGCAACTTAAAATGTAATACTAATTAATGTCTGTCAATGTTAGTTTTTAATAAATAAATGTTACAATTATAATTTAAAAGTATCAAATATTATTACAAATAAAATGAATTTCCATTAAAAATAAGTTTTTATAAACTTTTCATAAATTCTTTGAAATGACACTAAATTAAAAAAGTGTCCAATTTGGATTAAATCTAAATTTTGCTATTTAAACAAATAAACAACAACAACAAAATAAATAATAATTCTTTATCAATATGCTTTATAAAGACATTCATCAACTACTTATACTTATCGAAATTCTATAATAAGATATATCTTCCGAATTCCAATAAGCACAAAATAAATGATTCGAAAAATCCTATTAATTAATAAGATCAAGCATTTAACCACAAGTATTATTACGATGTGTTGAACTGAAAACCTTGATATTTAATGTATTTTATAGTTTTAGAAAACAAATTGGAATTGTAAATGGTGAAGATCTTTTATTTGATTTAGTTTACGGAAACTAATTATTTCACAAGCGGAATATTCATTAAACAAATATTATGGCGATTTTACTGTAACACAATTATCCAAGAAGTTTCAAAAGATATTTCATTACCAGAATTTACGATGCGGCTTTTAAGATTTTTTTTTTTTTTTTTCATTTTTAAAGAATAAAGAAAGACAGGATGTGAGGTTGAGACGTCAGAACTTCACCACAGTTTTTGTAAAATTAAGCTGGATCCAGCAAAGTAGAAAGTGGGGACGGTCAAACTACTTCGAAGCCAGTGACTCGGCGAAAGTTGAGGTCGGGTTAGTTTTGTGTCGGCAGGGTGCTGCAACGATGGAATTAGAAGTTATTTTAAAAGTATTGATTGAAATGAAGAGAAAGGAGGTTAGTAGGAGGAAGTATAAGATGGACATGGTTTTAGTAGATTGGGGTGGATGTTGGAGTATATTATAGTGGATGTTGGAGTTTATTATAGTGGATGGTGATGTATATTCCAGTGGATTGTGGAGAATCTTATTTTTCCGAGTTTTGCAGCGTGGAGTAGTGGATATTTAGTTGCGTGAAGATTAAGTAGTGATGAGTGTTGGTGTGCGTATCTGTTAGGATTCGTAAAGGTTAAAGTTGGATCCGAAGGGTATCCTCTGATCCACAGTGAAGTCGCAGTAGCGGAGTATACGAGTGCAACCGTCTCTCCACCTTCGACTATTTGCTGGGGTGAGATATTTAAGATTATTTAATTTAATTTCTGATACATATATTTTTATTAATTAAATACGCTGACTGAGCTAGCTTGATTGACAGACCGCCCTCCCGTTAATCTGTTCAAACAAACTCTTATTTATTCTTTAATTCAAGTCTTGTACTCTCTTACTTACCATTTAGTTATCTAATTAAGTATTAAGATGGAGTTTGCATCAACGCAAACTTCACAAGGTATGAAATCAATAATAGTTTGCTAGAATTTATAATTTTATACTTCATTATTCTTCCAAGATACATGTTGTCGAAGATATTAAATAATTTGAGTTAGAGAAGAATGCTTAGTTTTGAGTATTAACACTTTCGCGACCGCATGCTTTCGCCTTTTTGAGAGTAAGGGGAGGGCGTTTTTCTCCCAAGTAACAATATTTCAGAACACTACTTTTTGTATTCACATATAATTACATATGGAAATACATTATAATTATATTCTTTCTAAGCGAAATATTTGTATCTATAGTAAATTTGAATGTAAAAATATGAATAGTGGGTATATTCTTAAGGAATAAATAACACAGAAATTGCGAAAGAAACGCCCACTGGCGAAGTTACAAATTTTCAAATGGCGTGAATCTACGTCAGCGGTCGCAAAAGTGTTAATCACCACTTCAGTAATACACTATCTACAACAAGTATTTGGATACATCAAAATTGTTATATTCATTTTTGAGTAAACCCAATTTCGTTGCGTCTGTCATTTAAAGAATTAACCCGAAATTTTTCAAATCGTTTTTTCGAACCGAAAATCCCCTAACACCAAACTTTTATTAAAACTGGTACAGACGTTACCGAGATCCCCAAAACAAATACACTATCAACAATTAAGTGTTTGGATACTTTCGAAATTAGACGTTTGTCAGATATCTAGAAAAGTTATTTAGGAATCTTCTTGAAACTTTAGTAGTGTAAAGACTATGTTATATCTCATACAATTCAGCAAAAGCTATATCCTGAAGAGGAAAAGCAGGGCAGCAAAAAATGAAAGAAAAATCAAAATAGTTTGGATCACCCAGTAAAAAGTAATCCTTTAAGTGTGTTTTGGCTGTAGCATGCAATTATGAGGATTTTTCACATTATCTGTGCATTCTTTTATTAGGCTACCACATATATTCATGGAGTTATACTTTTTTCTTTTAATTATATTAAAAAAAAAGGTCCCATTTTTACTTTTCCATAAGGTAGAGAATCTTTTGTTTTAGGGTCAAATTTTCGAACGTAAGTTTTTGTTGTATTTATACAATTTGAGGTCCCTTGAATACGAAAATCATGTTTTTAGTCGTTAGTATCTCTCTCTCTCTTTCTCTCTCTATCTCTCTGTGTGTGTGTATGTATGTGTGTGCGTGTATCTGTGCGTCTGTATGTTTGTGTGTCTGTGTGTCTGTCCGTTATCAGCATATCTCAAAAACAAAGAATTACAGAAAGTTCAAACTTGGTATTCTAAATGGGTACCATATAGGTATGCTAGTTTTTCGTTGAGATCAAGCAAATGGTTCTTGTACAGGGACACCCAAGATAATTCAAATACTTTGCGTCTATGGGGGAAATTGCAGGAAAGTAGAGTTTAACATCTATAGACTGCACTGAACTAAATGAAACGAATATATATTTTTCACATGCGTAAAAACATGCTTCATGTGGGATATGGTATAAAAATCATACACTGTTCGTTTACAGTGCTACACAAAAGAACTAGATTATAATGCGACAGTACTTGAAAATTCGTGGAAATATATTTATTTGTTATTGGGAGTGCTTTGCTATAATATACTATAACACATAATATTTTACCATGTCAAGGAAAGCTGCTCTGAAATTGAAATTAATTACTCATATCCATATAGTAAATAATTTATTTTTTAAGCTAAGTATTCATCTATTGGTTCATTGCATATTTACATGTTTTGAGGCTTCCTGAATAGCGTAGTTAGGTTTTATAGTTTGATCATTGCCAGTGTGTCTTAGTGTAAATTAAAAACAATATTTTCAGGCGATACAAATGACGTACTTTAAAGTGAATACCTTTGTTATTAGAAAAGTTTGTTCATGTTTGATAAGTTTCAATGCATGATGCGTGTGAAAGTGATCTAAGTAATTTTAAATGAATATTTGAACATAATAACAGGTTTGAATTCTTTATAAATGTAGGTATGATAATTAAATGAGGGATTGAGGGGTGTGGTAACCCCTCTCACATATAATTATTTGCCAAATAAAGCTGTTCAAAAGCCTAAATTGAATTGTTTTAACATAGATTTACATAACAGTACTCGTTATCTTAACCCTTAATCTCCAATCCGTGCTGATAGTTTTAAAATTCAGGGTAAGAGAAAGTCGTGTGAGTGACACACCAGATTATTTTCTTTATAGCATGTAGAGAATTAAACCCAGTGCAAAGTCATTTTTAGGAAATATGAAATACTATAGACATAGCATACCTCAAACTAAATACAAAAATATCAAATATTTTGCGAAATATGAGTATTTTTACAAAATAATTTTTAACTACTCATACGCTAACTTTTAAAATATCTCATTTACATAATTTAATAATCAAAAGTATTGAGCAACTTATATGAAAACTCCCAATAAGTAACGGAAAAATTCAAAGAGTTAAGACTTACATATTATTAATTTCAACATTATTTGTTCAGAAAATATACTTAGATGTTATAGGAAAATATCTGTAATTATACATGAAAGAACTTTCTATAATGTGTTTTATGTAATTGTGGAGTAAAGTCAATTAATATTTAATACTAAACGTATTATAATCCATAGAAAAAACTTTTTAAATGTATTCCGAAATTTTGTTGGCACCCACCCATTTACACACTGTATTCATTTTAGAATAAGTTTCTTCAATATATAGTTAAGATTGAATACGAAGAAACATGGTCTAGAAAGAATATGTTGTGAATAACCCATATAGCAACGATCTTCCTTCATCACTCCCTGGGATATCCCTATATATCCGAGATTCTTCCCGGAAGAAAACGGAAAAGTATGGGAAATCCGAGGGAAAACCTAATGTTACATTCCTAAGGATAAAAGTACACAGGTAGTTCTCGGGATAAACCTCCGTGGGACTTTTTCCCTAGGGAAGGCCTTCGGAAACACTTACAAGGGATTTTCTTCCCTAGAATTTCCAATGGAGAAACCCGATTGGAGTGCTGTGTCTTGGGCAGGTGTATTTGCTAGGCGCATGCGTAATCACGAACACTGTGAGAAATTTCGAGACGGTGACCGCACGTGTTTCAACCATTTTGTTTTGCTTGCGTACATGCTACAGACTAAATAAAAAAGCAGAACCTCTAGATTATTTTAATTTTAAAAAAAAAGGGAAAAGATAAAAAAAAGTGTTTGCAAGAAAATACAAGATAAAAAAATAAATAAAAACCTTGCTAATAACAATTGTTTTGTGCCGAAAAACAGTATATATATCGCTCCTTTAGGTTATTATATCGACCCAAAAGAAATGCTATTAATTTTTATTTTTTATTAATTTTTACTATTTTTCTACACCATTTGTTTAAAAAAAAAAAAAAAAAAAAAAAAAAAAAAAAACTTGAATATTCAAGCTTGAATATTCATTGAAGGAAAAAAAAAAAGATTCTTAAAATTGGATTAATAATTTAAGAAAAAGTGCTTCTCACGCGATTACTTTAAAACGTTTACAAAACTATTTTCTTTATTGTATTTGACTATATCTTGATATTTATATGTTTACATAAAAAAATATAAATAAATAACGGAAAAAAAAATGTTTTGCAAGAAAATATCGTAAGTTGAAAAAATATTGTCTGAAATAGCAATTAAAAATTATTATAAAATGCTGTTTTCCATTGCATTTATCAAGCTTTGAAAAAATAAATAGTTAAAAATGCTTAGATTAAAAGAGCTATTCTTATATAATGACTTAAAAAAAAAGAAAAAAAAAAAAAGAACTGTTATCAGTTTAAGAAGATAGATTTATTCATACAGTGATACATGTATATGTATTATTTATGCATGAAAATGCTTTAATTAAATTTTACTTTAAAAAATTTAAATTAGTGTTGAATTTCAAGTATTCAAAATTTAAACAAATTATTTAAACATCTAAAATATTAATTTTATGTTTAAATGAAATGTTTTCTAGAAAGTTAAAAAAAAAAAACAGAAAATAAAGACAATTTATAATTCATAAATTTAAAAAAGAAAAGAAAAAATGTTTAAAATGTACTTAATTTTTAACGTGTTGTTTTGCAAATTTCACTATAAAAAGGGAAAAAAAAAGGTAAATTTAACAGAAGATTGGAGATGATTCAATAAATAAATATATGTATATATATATGGATGAAATTGGCATTAATTATGTTATTCTTATATGAAATTTTACTATGATTTAAAATTATATACATATGCGTATATACATATACATGTGCGTGTGCTGTGTTTACAATTACGCAACGAGCGGCAGTCTGAATCAGAAATAAGACTCAGCTACATAATTATATTATATTTATGAAATCCTTTTTGTTTTACTGCTTTTTTATTCGTTTTTCAGAAATTTAAAGTTAGTTTCTTTCTTGTTAAGATTGAATATCGAAGGAGTATTTACATATTAATATTCTTTTAAACACAGCGATTTAATCGTTCTTTACACTTTAGTTAATTGTTAATTTTTGTAAAAAAAAAAAAAAAAAAAAAAAAAAAAAAATTGAGCAAAAAATAAATTTATAAAATGAATTTGTTAGAAACCCTGCATGTCTCCTATCTTAAAATAAGCAAAATAAAATGCATCGAGTTTTAATTATCATTATTATAGACAATATAATAACTGCTTTATGGCATTGCATAAATCCTATGTGAATTTGAATTCTTATAATATTTATTGTTTCGAAAGCAGAAGTATTCTTTCTGGTCATAGCACCAGGCATTTCGTGGAAAATATATTGCACACCCTCTATGCGGTAAAACTTGACCAGACAATAATCCATTCTTCCGCAAATCTTAAAGCGTGGTGAAATCACAATCGCATGAATAGAAAAAGAAATCGCTGTGTACTTTCGATGGAAGTAAAACCTCGCCCGTTTTTCTAGGATTCTGAGGTAGATAAAAATTTCATACTGATGAAACTGAAAGAGTTTTAAACAAAGATGGGGGATAAAAAATTCCACAGAAGAAAAACGAGGCATTTCTTTCTTAGGTGCAAACACGTGCCACTACATTGATGGGAAAAGCATTCCTTTCAAAGCGGGTATAGTAATAAATAGTTTTATAGTGTGTGAAGAGGTTTTTAGTTTGAATATTGATTGTACACAAGTTTTCTTATTTAATACATCTTAAAAAGTTTTTGATAGATTAAAAAAAATAAATGAATAAATTCATATAGTTAAGGCAAATAAATTGAAGCAAAATAAAAACATTTAAAATCACTCTTTCATGAAAAAATAAATAAATAAATAAATCTGTATATTACATGCACATATATATGCACTTTTCCTATTTATTTATTTATTTATTTATTATTATTATTGGGGGGGGAGTGGAGTAAAAGAGAATATATTAAAAATTATTTGCATGTTTAATGCATAATAAACATTTTTGGAAGCGTCAAACCTGTCATAATATAGCATTGTGTAATCCATAACGAAGCTATGAAAATTACTTTTTATTTTCATTTTTATTTTCTGTTTAATTATTATTAACAATAATATTTTCTGTTAAAGCTGCTTCAAATCAAGGTCGTAACTGCTTCAGGTCTAGCGTTTCAGCCCGCAAAATTAACAAAAGTTTTTGTATTTTACCTTTTAAACGGTACTGTAGAGACTAATAGGATATGGCACATACTAGATAGTCTGAAAAAAAAACGGTGTAGGTTTAATCTCGTTTATAACAAAAGCCCGAGTTCCCGGAACTAACGTTAAAAATGATGTAATAGCTAAAACTATGCATTGGAATAAACAAACTACAATTTTATTCATGGTTTCCATGTGTGCATTTAAACTTAATAAAATAATGATAAAGAATAATTTAACGGAATAAATTACATCACAAATGCAACAATGTATTGAGATAAAGAAACTGAAATTTATCCAGGATTTGCACGGTTTGGAAGATTCATTCATTGATACAATCTGAATAATCTGCGGAATTTTAATATGTCAGGGAAAATAACAATAATAAATTAAATATATAGAATTCAACCACGTCACGAGAAATGAGTAGTATAAATAATTAAATAGACACATGGTTAGAAAATTTGAATTAAAGAATTACGATGTCATTTTTAATTTTTTGAAGACATTTAGAGCTCGAAACTAAAACATATAAATATCATAATTTAAGAGACAAAATCATTTTCTTAAATATCCTGTAGACCAGTATTTAGTAATTTGAACTAACAAGGAAAAATAAATTTGGAAATACATGTGTAAAAATTGAGCGCTAGGCCGTCACAGACGGACGGGTAATGATATAATAATGGAAATTATTTTAATACCTAAAACTTACTTAATGTCTGAAATAATTATAATTTGTGTTCAAACATAGTTGATGTAGTGAAAAAAAATAACTCAAGTTAGTGTTTCCAGATAAATTAATGCTTTTGTTTATGGATTTTAGTGAAGGATTTTAAGAGCATATATTTTCTAAATAATAATAAGAAGAAGAATTAGTATCTAAAAATAAACCTTATGGAAAATATTTTTGAATATTAAACTCCATGTGAATCAAAATATATATATATATATATATTTTTTTTTATTTCTTTAAATTTATATTTTATTAATTTATTATAAATTCATTTATCTTTTCAAAAAGTATGGGAAATATTCATTTTTTTTATAAATATTATTAATTTATTTTATTCATGTTTAAAAATTATATCAAATCGTCGGTATTTTGATGAGAAATAATAATAATAATAATAATATAAGAATTATGATTGAAAAAATATTCTGAATGATCATCTAGTATTTTGCTTATTACTGTTTGCAATAATATTTTAACAATATTATAACAATATTATTTTAAAACGAAAGTGATAACAATTATTAAATAGAGAACAATAATGATAATGGTGATATTATATGAAATATGTGTAATAATTAAGAAATATATAAGATGATCTAAATATTCTGTTGTATAATACAAATTGTTCTGCATGTGGTTATTTAAAAATCATGATAATTTTGATTTGAGAACAAAAACCATAGAATCATTTTTTGAGAAAATTGTTCTCATATTATTTTGTTTCTATTTAAGTATGATATTAATTTGGTAGAAGTATTGAAATATTTTTTGGTATAAATAATTATTTAGAGTTATAATGGACCAAAACGTGTTACAAGGCATTAGAAAAGCCGATTTAAGAACAATTGCTGAAGAATTAGGCCTAACTGTTCCGGCGGAAGCTAAGGTACTTGAAATCAAAACTTTAATTGAGAGTTCTGATATTTATAAAAATGATTTAGAATTTGTTAGAGGTGTTATTAAAATGTTAGTAGAAGAACAAAAGTTGAAATCTGTAGAAGAACAAACCAAAATTGAGATAGAAAGAATTAAATTATCCCAGTTAGAAAAAGAAATAGAGTTACAGAATTTAAAGTTACAGGCTGCAGCAAATAATTCTAGTAATAATGTTGAGCAATCAAATTCAGAAACTACTTCACAATCATTAGAAAATTTAATTAGAAGTATTCGAACTTTAACCATTTCAGTACCTGAGAAACCGGAAGCTTTGCACTTATTTTTTCAATCCCTGGAAAAAGCATTCGCTTCTAAAAACGTACCGTCTAAATTCAAATCGGAAATATTGATTAATTTATTGGGAGATAAATGTAATCAGGTTCTTGCGTACGTAACCACCGAAGAAATTAACGATTATGAAAAAGTTAAGGAATTAATTTTAAGACAATTTCAACCAACGCCGCGTGAATGTTTAAGTAATTTTAAAAATGCGTTGCGTAATCCATCAGAATCTCATATCCAATTCGCTTCACGTCTAAGCGCTTCTTTTGATTACTATTGTAGATTGAGAGGGGTTAACGACGTTAAGCAATTGTGTGATCTTATAGTTTCTGATGAATTATATGAAACGTTGGATTCTAGAACTAAGGAACATATTAGTGTTCGAGAAGGTCAAAATTGGTTTAAACCCAACGAATTAGGTCGGGAGTGTGATTTATTCTACTCTTCTAGAGGGAAATCGTTAATTGAAACTAATAATAATACACGAAACGAAAGTTCAGAGAATAAGCGGTTTGTAAACAAAACTCCTTTTAGAAAGACACACTATAATAATAAAGATCCCATAGTACGTAATTCGGTATCTAATCAAACTCACGAAAAGCATGAAAGAATGTGTTATATTTGTGGTGCAAAAGGGAAAACATTTCATTTCGCTAGAGTGTGTCCTAAACGTATTTCAGAGAAAAAAGAATTCCGTGAAAATCTTCCAACGAATTCAGTAGTTCAATCCGAAACAAGTCCGATTAACCTAATTGTTAATGAGCTCGAATATGTTGATATTTTAGTGGATGATATTCCACTTAAAGGGTTAAAAGATTCTGGTTCTTCGATTCTAATTGTAAATAAAAATAGCATTCCACAGACTAAAAATGTTATTTCTTCAACCACTCTAGTTAGCTGCTTTAATGAAAAGAAAGATGCAAATCTGACTGAATTTAAAATATCTTTACCTAATCATGATTCAATAAACATAATCGGTGCTTTATGCAACAATTTGACATGCGACGTAATTCTGCCTAATAATATCTTTCATATTTTGAAACAACAAAATAAAGAGGAAACGCATGTTTCGAATTCCAGCGACGTAGCAGGGGGGAAAGAAAATTTTCCGCGTTCGGGGGAAAGCAATTTCGATGAAGCAGGTGGGTGTTCTTTTCCTGTATTCGATCGAAAGGAAAATGAGATAGATTCTTTTTTTTCAAGTATGTGCAATTTTTCAGAAGAAGAAAAATTCGATGTCAGTTATATTTTAGATAAGTCGTTAAAAGAGAGATTAAGCGAATTAATAAAAAGTTATAAGCCAGTTAAAACAAAAAGTACTGATTTAAAAATGTCCATTATTTTATCTGATGATATACCAGTGTGTTCACGCTCTCGCAGATTATCATTTGTAGAGAAATCAGAGGTGGACAGACAAATTGACCAGTGGTTAAAAGATGGTATAATTAGAGAAAGTACGTCAAATTATTCTTCGCCAATAGTGGTGTGTAGGAAAAAAGATGGAGGAATAAGATTATGCTGTGATTATCGTGCTTTAAATAAGAAAATTATTAAAGATAAATACCCGTTGCCAAATATTGAGGATTTATTTGATAGATTAGGGGAGGGTAAAGTTTTTTCGACACTAGATTTAAAGAATGCGTTTTTACAAGTTGATGTAGAGGAAAAAAGTAGGAAATATACAGCTTTTGTGACCGATAATGCCCAGTATGAGTTTCTAAAAGTTCCCTATGGATTATGTAATAGTCCTTTAGTATTTCAAAGATATGTAAATTATGTGTTTAAAGACCTATTAAAAGAGGGTACTGTAATTATTTATTTAGATGATATAATTATTCCATCTAAAGATGAGAATGAAGGGTTAGATAAATTAAAACGTGTGTTAGAAACGGCATCAAAATTTGGTCTAGAGTTAAATTTAAAGAAATGTCAGTTTTTGAAACGAAAGATCGATTTCTTAGGTCACATAATTGAGAATGGCACGATTAAACCCTCAGTAGAAAAAACTCTTGCAGTACAAAATTTCCCAGAACCCCGTAATGCTAGGGAAGTGCAGAGTTTCTTAGGTTTAACGGGTTACTTTAGAAAATTTATTCGTTCATATGCCAACATAGCAAGACCACTCAGTGACTTATTACGTGCTTCCACTACATTTAAATTCGAGCAAGAGCAGAAATTAGCTTTTCAAAAGCTGAAAGACATTTTATCTAATACGCCTGTCTTACACCTTTTTAAGCAAGGCTATAAGTTAGAAGTTCATACAGATGCATCTAAATTAGGATTCGGTGCGATCCTATTACAACAAGATGACAATGGACAGTACTATCCAATCCATTATATGAGTAAAAAGACCTCTGTACAAGAAGAAAAATACTGTAGTTATGAGTTAGAAGTGTTAGCGATAGTAGAAGCCCTTAAAAAATTTAGGAACTATTTATTAGGTAGTAAATTTAAAATTTATACTGACTGTCAAGCGTTCACTAAAACTTTAGATAAACGTGAATTGACACCTAAGGTAGCCAGGTGGTCTTTCCTGCTACAGGAATTCGACTACGAAGTAGAACATCGTCCTGGTAAACAAATGCAGCATGTTGACGCTCTTAGCAGACACCCTGTAATGGCTGTAAATACTGATACCCTTACTCATCGTATTGCTACTGCTCAAGAAAATGATGAGTTTATCAATACTATGAAATCTCTTTTACAACAAAACCAAAATGACGAATATGTGTTAAAAAATAATGTTTTATATAAAGTGTTAAATGATAGGGATGTACTAATTGTCCCAGAGATCATGCAACTTGAGGTCGTAAAGAAATGTCATGCCTTAGGACATTTTTCGGCTAATAAAACTGAAGAGTTAGTAAAAAGAGATTACTATTTTTCTAATATGAAAAAATGCGTAGATAACGTTGTAAAAAGTTGTGTAGAATGTATTCTCGTAAATAAGAAACAGGGAAAAGGAGAAGGTTTTTTGAACCCTATCCCTAAAGGCGATATACCATTATCCACGTATCACATCGATTTTGTGGGTCCATTACCGACCACCAACAAAAACTACAATCACATTTTTACAGTCATCGATGGATTTAGTAAATTTTCGTGGCTATACCCGGTTAAATCCACTTCTTCAGCAGACGCCTTGCAAAAATTAAAACAGCAAGCTGCTATTTTTGGTAATCCCGCAAGAATAATATCCGATCGGGGACCTGCGTTCATATCTAAGGAATTTGCAGATTACTGTAAATCAGAGGGAATTGAACATGACACCATCACAACTGGAATCCCAAGAGGGAATGGTCAAATTGAGAGACTTCATCGAACAATCATTCCTGTATTATCCAAGTTATGTATAAATGACCCTAACAAGTGGTACAAGTTTGTTGAGGCTGTTCAGAGAACTATTAATTCCACCACATCGAGAAGTACCAAAAGAACTCCTTTTGAACTACTCACTGGAGTAACAATGAGAAGGAAAGAAGATAAGAGAATACTAGAACTTCTCGAAGAGGAAAGGATAAATTCCATGCTTGATAATCTTAACACCATTCGTGAAGAAGCAAGAAAAGGAATGTATTATTCAACATCATTATAAATCTCAAAGCGATTAATAAAATTTAAGTTCCTACATAAATATTTGGGAAGTCATCACATATAAAGATTTTTCTTTTTTTTTATACGCTCTAGAAGTTGATATATAGCCTTACCGTACATGGATTTGAATCATAGTGCCGCCACCTGTCAGCCGATATATATCCAAATTGAAAATATATGTATACATAATGCCGGTTTCACAAATCAGGCTTTATGCAATTATGCTTAATAGAAGCTGAGATATAGCCTTCCTAAACAAAGGGAAAATTGCAGTACAACAAACACCGCCACCTGTTCAGCGATTTGCACCAAAAGTTGATAAGCACTAATCTATAATAATAAATGGAAAGGTTTGTCTGTCTGTCTGTCTGTCTGTCTGTCTGTTCTTTTATACGTTCAGCCCCTATTGAACGCAGAAGTACAAGAATTGACATACGGATGCTCTGGAGCCTTTCCGATGTTTTCCTCGAAACAGAATTTAAAAATCTTAATTAGTTTCGGAGATATTAATTAAAATGCTGACCCATATCGATCGCGAAAATGACCAAAAATCCTTATTGCTTAAAAAGAGGCATTCTATCAGCATTCCGCAGACGATTTTAACGGCTGTCTCTAACAGAAAAAAAAAAAAAAAAACATGTGCAAGTCATTAATGTCACATGATCTTTAACTGGGGTTAAAAATTGCAAATTTCAAAGTGCTTCAAATTTTCTTTTTCGTACACAACACTTAATATACAACCTATTCAGCACAAAACCAACCTGCAGTTAAAATTTCATCAAATTTCATTAATAAACAAAGCAGTTACATTTTAATTGCTAATTAAATTTTATTCTAACACGTAATCTATCTTTCAATAGGCGATAAGAGTTTCCATAGCAACAAAATACATTTGAAGGAACTAAAAAATACTTTTTCTTTTTCTTTTTATTTCCATTACCCGACTACCGTGGTATAGGTTTTGGCGAAATAAAAAATATTTATTTTTCTTTTTACTTCCATTAATAAAACTACCGTAGATAATGGAATTAGAGATTTCACGTGATTTACATGTTTCATAATATCCTGATTAGGTTTTCTTTTGTATCACAGCTACTAATTAAAATAATATCATAAGTAACACATTATTTGAAAGCTTTGTTGATTTGGAATTGAACAGTAGATTACAGAAATTTCTACCGCCAGATATTTTAAAATTTCGATATTTCAAATTCCAATTAAATTATTTTTGATACATCATTCGAAAGATATTTTAAAGTTCTTTTAAATTATCGAAAGTTTTCACCAGATTTACACGCTTTGAGGTTTCTTGAATTAGTTTTCTTTTGTATCTCAGCTACTAATTAAAATAATTTCATGAGTAATGCATCATTAGAAAGCTTTTTTAGATTTGGAATCGAACAGTGGAATACAGAAATTTGTACCGCCAGATGGCGCTGTAATATTTAAAAATTTAAAAATTTCAATTTCTAATTATGATTAAATTATTTTTAATACATCATTCGAAAGATATTTTAAAGTTCTTTTAAATTATCGAAAGTTTTCACCAGATTTACACGTTTTGAGGCGTCCTGAATCAGTTTTCTTTTATATCTCAGTTATTAATTAAAAAAAATTTCATAAGTAATACATCATTTGAAAGCTTTGTTGACTTCATACACATTTTAAAGTACTTTTACATTTTCGAAAATGGAATTCGAGATTTCACCCGATTTACACGTTTTGAGGTTTCCTGATTACGTTTTCTTTTGTATCTCAGCTACGAATTAAAATAATTTTATAAGTAATACATCATTAGAAAGCTTTTTTGATTTGGAATCGAACAGTGGATTACAGAAATTTCTACCGCCAGATGGCGCTGTAATATATTCAAATTTCATTATTTCAATTTCTAATTATGATTAAATTATTTTTAATGCATCATTCGAAAGATATTTTAAAGTTCTTTTATATTATCGACAGTTTTCACCAGATTTACACGTTTTGAGGTCTCCTGAATTAGTTTTCTTTTGTATCTCACCTACTAATTAAAATAATTTCGTAATTAGTACATCATTAGAAAGCTTTTTTGATTTGGAATCGAACAGTGGAATACAGAAATTTGTACCGCCAGATGGCGCTGTAATATTTAAAAATTTCAATATTTCAATTTCTAATTATGATTAAATTATTTTTAATACATCATTCGAAAGATATTTTAAAATTCTTTTAAATTATCGAAAGTTTTCACCAGATTTACACGTTTTGAGGTGTCCTGAATCAGTTTTATTTTGTATCTCAGCTACTAATTAAAATAATTTCATAAGTAATACATCATTAGAAAGCTTTTTTGATTTGGAATCGAACAGTGGAATACAGAAATTTGTACCGCCAGATGGCGCTGTAATATTTTAAAATTTCAATATTTCAATTTCTAATTATGATTAAATTATTTGTAATACATCATTCGAAAGATATTTTAAGTTCTTTTAAATTATCGAAAGTTTTCACCAGAATTACACGTTTTGAGGTGTCCTGAATCAGTTTTTTTTTTTTTTTTTTTTTTTTTTTTTTTTTGTATCTCAGATATTAATTAAAAAAAGTTCATAAGTAATACATCATTTGAAAGCTTATTTTAGTTGATAAAAATTTTAAAGTAGTTTTACATTATCGAAAAATGGAATTCAAGATTTCACCCGATTTACACGTTTTGAGGTGTCCTGATTAGGTTTTCTTTGGAACAATAGATTACAGAAATTTCTACCGCCAGATGGCGCTGTAATATTCATCTAATATTCTAATTATGATTAAATTATTTCTAATACATCATTCGAAAGATATTTTAAAGTTTTTTTACATTATCGAAAGTGGAATTCGAGATTTCACCTGATTTACAATTTAAAGTGTCCTGATCAGGTTTTCTTTTGCATCTTAGCTAATTGAGTAAGAATAAGTAACTGGAATGGAACAATAGATTACAGAAATTTCTACCGCCAGATGGCGCTGTAATATTTTTAAATTTCAATATTTCATATTCTAATTATGATTAAATTATTTCTAATACATCATTCGAAAGATATTTTAAAGTTCTTTTGCATTATCGAAAGTGGAATTCAAGATTTCACCTGATTTACAATTTAAAGTGTCCTGATCAGGTTTTCTTTTGCATCTCAGCTAATTGAGTAAGACCGTTCAAAATTGGTATATGCAAGTTAATTAGGAGGGGCTGGAACTGTGGGGAAGGAATAGGCGCGCAGCGCGCATGGGTTTGGGACCCGGTGCGAGTTTTACCCGATGATAAAAGATTTTTTTTTAATTTTATTTTCTTAATAATAAAAGTTTGAGTTGAGAAGGAATATGCGTGTACAGCGCACGTATATCCTCATGTGTGCGCGCGCAGCGCGCATGGGTCTGCGCTGCCGAAGGCAGTGGCGTCCCGGTGTGAGTTTTTACCCGATGCTAAATGATATATTTTTTAATTCCTTTTCTTGAGAATGAAAGTTTATGAGTAATAACATTGAATTTTGAGAAGTCATAAGGATAGTGAAGGGATACGTGCGCGCAGCGCACGGGTCTACGCTGCCGAAGGCAGTGGGGACCCGGTGCGACATTTTTCCCGATCAGAATTTTTTTTTTCTCTTTTTTTATCACATGATACAAATTAATGCAATTTTGAGAATTCATTAATTATTGTGATTCATTTAAAAATAGTGACCAGCGAAGCGGGCGTAGCCTGCTAGTTTATTTCAATATACATTTGAGTATACAAGATGGCCATAATTAAACTCACAGTGCTCATAATGTTCTGTAGCCCAATCTAATTGCGGGAATGGCGGTAAATTTTATGCGAAGATTAATAAAGATCCAAAGAATTCCGCGAAAAATTAAAAAAAAGTTGCAAATGTCTCTACTAGGAGAATATATGATGCTGCGCAAAGACAGTTTTAAAAAATGCAAATTTTGTGACAAATTAGTGCAAAGTCTCCAATTTTAAAATAAGAATTGTAGACAAAGGCAATACTGTATGATTTGCACAATTATTAATTTTAAATAATAAAAAAGGACGGAAGGTTTTTTTTTTTTTTTTTTTTTTTTTTTTTTCCGGAATCCTTTGTTTTTTTGTTTTATTTAATCTTTCCACAAAGTTGGTGCCATTCTCGCAATGGAATTGTGGATTGATAATTGCGAATTATCAGTTTAATTATGGTCACCTTAAAAATTCATAAAAAAATCTGTGTATCAGATTTTGAGCTAGAGTTAAAAGAAAACATTTATCACAGACTGATGAACATTTTTTTATAATGATCAATTCAAGTTCAAAACATCTGAAAACGTGAAAAACCAAAAATTGAAATTTTTGATATTTTTATATAAATGCATATAATTTAAATTATTAATTTCGCTACAAAACTATCGTAAGGAATTGAAACTGTGGCGCTGACATTGTAGGGGGTTAGCCCCCCCCTCCCAGAAATTTTGGACACGGACTCCCTATTAAAAAAGAAATTCTTTCCTCTGTTTCTTATTTAGTTTTTTACCAAAATCATTGCTTTAAAGTAAGTTTGTTGTAATTGAAAATAGACAAAAATCGACAAAAAAAAAAAAAAAAAAAAAAAAGATGAATAGAAAAACAAGCAAAGGCTGAAACTCTATTTAAGGAGATGCGTGTGTGTGTGTGGGGGGGGGGGGTTAGTTCATGGGAAGATTATTCTCTTCTCTGTATCTCAATCATTGATGCTTTGTGCATGAAGAGCAAAAGCTTTCAGAAAGACCGATGTAGAGTAATATAGCTATTTTCACAAACGTTACTGCCATATTGTTATTATTACATTTTTTATTTTTATTTTATATTATTAATATTTGATACGCCTGATGCTATTCTCTTCATTATGTTTAAGTGAATATAATTTTTACAAAGATTTTGAGATATTTAATTCGACTTTTAAAAAAAATTATTTTATTTATATTCTCATTTTATTTATTTAGTTGCTTCTTTTTTCCCTTTGCATTTTTAAATAAAAATGAACTTTTTTGGATATAAGGTCATGAACTTATTAACAATAAAAATGTACATAGAAACTTAAAAAGAAAACATAGCACAAAATATTATTCCGAGATATTCTACCCTCCCCCCCCCCCCCAATTTTAACTTAAACATAGTTACAATATTAGTTTAAAATTGAAGTGGCCGTATTATTCCAATGATGTAACTTCTACTCCTAATTCTGTTTTATAAATTCGATCTACATAATTATATAAACTAAATGGCAAAGACTATTATTATGAATCACAGACTACAATACATGAAAAGGAAAACAAGTTCCGTAGTATTTGAAAGTTCCCATTCCATTTTTCCTCCTGTCTTCCGACTGCGGTCCGTTCCAGATACACGGAGGCTCTCCCACGGAGGCCGCTACTGCGGACATTTGAAATACCCAAGGAACACCGTAGGAGGAATGTGGGAAAAACTGGAACTCCGTCGGAGGTTTGTTAATTTCTCCGCCGGAGTTCCTATGGAAAACTTTTTGCTATATGGGAAAGGGTGGTACCAACAGCATTCTGGAATAAATTTAAAAAAAGATAGTAGTTATGTCATTTTCTGTACAAAGCAATATTTTGTATATATTAATAAAATATATGCATAAGCCTCTTAAAGAATTGTAATTATCTTGGGTGCTCTTGTACAAAAACTGGTCGTTTTATTTATAGCATTATCAACAGTTTATAAAACAGTTAAGTCTTAACGGTTGATAAGTTTCAGGCCCTTTTAAGATTATTTAATGAACTATTAGTGGAAACAGTTTCGCATGTAGATTTATGTCAAATGAACAGGAAGATTA
The DNA here is from genome assembly GCA_963930645.1 of Salticus scenicus. Lineage (NCBI taxonomy): Eukaryota > Metazoa > Arthropoda > Arachnida > Araneae > Salticidae > Salticus > Salticus scenicus. The sequence goes on along the minus strand of OZ005656.1, from coordinate 148,160,911 downwards.
TATGTTAAAGACACTTTTCAAAATTGTTGAAAACTGTGAAAGGTGTAATGCACATTTAATAATTTTTAATTCATATATTTAAATGATATTCCTCAAAAATATTGTCATTATAAATACCTTTAGATTTAAATATAAACAAATAACTTTTACACGAGTAAGTCAATCTAAGTAATAAAGTGACTAGCTAATTTTGCATTTTGTACTACTATTTTCTCTGTCAATTAAAATATTATAACATAGAATTTTAAAAACATATTACTAAAAATCGTATTTTGTTCGTATAGATAGCTTTATTGTAAAGTTTGTTGGAAGTTAAATTAATAAATTTCTTTCTGTCTTATTAATTTTGCATTTTGTACTGTATACTCTTTGACAATTAAAATATCATAATAAAGAATTTCCAAAACATATAACTAAAATTCGCATTTTGTTTGTTTGCATAGCATTACTGTAAATATTGTTAAAAGTGAAAGTTAAAAAAAATTCTTTAAAAAAATGTCACAAAATATCACTTTTGATAAACTGTTTTGAAAATTATTCTTTCAAATATCCATGTGTTCTATGAATTTAAAGTCAACTCACACTTTTTTTCCAATATTTTTAACGTCTTCTCATACTGTTACGTGTGCATTTGAACGTTTTCCCATGCATGTATTAAACTCAAGTTTTTAGATACGTGAGAAACATAAACTATGAAGAATTTATAATTTATTCTGTCTAAGAGATATTTACAAGTTTGAAAACTTTTTCAACATATGCAAAATTTGAATCAAAGTTACTTTGAATCATATGTGTTTATTTAAAACTAGTAATAATAGAGATTATTATATGAGGTTGTTATTTTTGTGTCCGTTGAGAAAAAGTTTATAGAAACTTACAAAAAGTTTATAAAAACCAACAAAATTGTCTACTAGAATGTTTTATAAATAATTGTCATATTATTCGTTAATCCACTGTAATAAAGTGAAATTGCATAATATTTTGAGAATTTTCTGATTTAAAAATATGTAGATAAATTTTTCTATAGAATTATTTATACGAAAAACTCTATATGCCACATATTTAATCATAATATATAGGGAAGGATGTCCATACATTATAAATAGAATTCTTTGCTTTTGTTGTCCCCATTCAAAATGTTATACGCTTATACATTTAAATTTCATTTATATTTTAGCCGTTGAATTACTTTAAAGCACATGTCTACAAATTTAATTAAAATATTGCTATTTAAAGAGTAAAGAGATGTCTTCCGTAAATTAAAAAAAAAATGCTTAAAATAATATCATAGATTTCAATATTTCAGAATATTTTACACCATCATTTTTGAAGAGACAATATTACTTAAAATAATAATAATAATAATAATAATAATAATCTACAATTAAATAAAAAGAAGAAAATTATTTTTTAATGTGTGTCATTATCAAAAACGGAAGAATTTGGATATATGTAATATAGTTAACTTTTAAATAATCATGTAAAAGTATATGATCAATATATTATCAATGCACAACATAGTACATCAGCAAATATTAGATAATATGTTGTTCATTTTTATAAAGGCAATAGTATTTTATTATTCAAAATATTCAATATATGTTTTTGACATCTACATAATATTATTTAATCATAATTTTTAAATTTTCTATGAACAATTTAGAAAAAAAAAAAAAAAAAAAAAAAAAAAGAAAAAAACTTTTGTGAACATATTTTAAGAATTCCTAATTATTATTTTAATTTATTCAAGTGAATACATGTATTGGATACAGTTTTCCCTGAAAAAAACATATAACTATAATATTTTTTTAATGCGCATTTGATATATATATATTTTTTTTTTTCAGATTTTAAAAACCACTCGCAAGATAATGATGTTTATAGAAATTCAATCATAATGTAAATCTTCTGTCTTCGAAAAAACACAAAATAAATGATGCAGAAAATCTAATTACTTATGGTATTAAAATTTAATTACAAGTGTTCTTAAGATGTGTTGAAATGAAAACATTTATTCTCGATTTATTTTAAGGACTTAGGCAACAAAATAAAATTCTAAGCGGTAAAGACCATTTATTTAATTTTGTTTAAAGAAACTAAGGCTTTCAAGACGAGAAATATAATTAAACAAATGTTATGGTAATTTTATTGTAACACAATTCATTATGAAAGCTTTAATGATTTTTATTTTGTAGAAGTACATTATTTTAAGCTGTTATTACATAAATGCTTTTAAGATAATTTTTCATTTTAATTGAATACTGTTACAGCACATTTGGCCTTTCAATTCAAGAAATAAAGATTAAAACTAAACGCAACTTATTAAAATTTTTATTTTATACATTATCCTTTTTGCAGAAAACAGTTGGTCCTATAAAATGATTTTTATATAAATATATATATATATATATTTAATTTGTGGAAGATTTTTTAATTTTTTAATTTATTTAATTTCCTAATGACCTATATTCTGAATTAATAAGGAAAAGTTATAAACTCGTATATGAGAAAACAAACTTTCCGAATTAAAAAAAAAAAAGAAAAGAAAAACTAGATATATTCACTGTATTTTAAACACATACTATATTATTATATATTTGTAAAAACTAAATAATTAGGTCAAAAAAGTAAGAATTAATTTGTAACGATAGTTAATTAACAATTAAAATTTTACCTACATGTTTTTTTTAAGAAATAAAAGGAAATAAAGATGTAAAAATTCTTTTTGCAATATTTATTTATTTATATATATATTTATTTTTTTTTTCAAATTATAAAATGTCGGTTTTTTTTTTTTTTTTTTTTTTTTAAGACGAACAAATGTATTAGTTTTTAAACGTTTTACAGTATTATATATATATATTTAAATTTTCCATATATTATAATGGTGATGTCCATTTAAGTATTATTTACATTAAAAATTACTTTGAGTTTTTAAACAATAGATATTTCACTATACACTCAATTACAAATAATAATTTCACCTTTAAGACGTGGCATGAAATATTTAATTTGTGAAAAAGAACTTTTATGCATAAATATAATAATTCAAAATATTCTATGTAAAATTATTTAAGTTCATTGGCCATTAATATTGCTACAATGAAATCTAATAATTCTGGTATATTGTTTATGGCTAATAACCCTATTTTATTAACATTCGTCTCTCTGGTACTACTGGAGTTTGTGACGACCGAGAGGTCGTAATGATCCTTTAACTTAGGATTTTAGCTTAATTACTTAATGAAGTAATGACAAAGTCAGATATATAAAATAAATAACGAGCTTTTATTTAGAGCTTAATGAAAAGGTGGGCGTTGGACTATAATCCCCTTTAGTACCTATATAAACTTAAAGGGGGCAGCCTTCATAAATATTCTAACTTTAAATAGATAGATAACCACAATTAATCTCAACCACTTCATTTAACTTCGTTAACTCTCACGACTACACTCGTCTTTCGTAAGTGGGAGGATTCCCTTACGCCACTATACTACTCGACTTACTATCTCCTACTATAGCCGCTCGCTACTACTTCTCTCTAAGCCGCTAACAACTCACTTTCTTCCAAGCAGCCTCTTACTGCTTCCCCCTAAGCAGCTACCATTCTCTCTCGGCTATCTCTTCTAAGCCGCACGCAACTAACCACAACTAACTCCATTAGCCAACTGAATCCTAAACTCTTCACATTCACGTGTTGTTCATAAAGTGCGAACTTCGTTTGTAGCGTTACGCTATTATATCATTACCTCACAGTTCCTCCACAAAAGACAAAAATTTCACGGAAAAATCCACAACGGGTTTTTACCCGTGCAAATTTTAAAATGTTGCTATACTATGCAAATAAAAATTAGTTGCAGTAACTTACTTTTTAAAATTAAACTGCATAAGATTTTAGAAAAAAAAAGATGGGGAAAGCTTAAATTAAACTGCCCAACAATAACTACTTGTCTTTTAAAATATAATAAGGAAAAAAATATTTAAGAGCGCTGGGCTGAAAAACCGTTCACTTAGAAAAATAAGAAATTTTAAAGCCCACTCTAAGTAGCTTTACAACGGAAAACCCTTTGCGCTCACAATTAGTGAAATAGTCCAACGTTTTACAACGGGGATTGCAAGAACGTCTTTCCTTAAATGGAAAGGAGAAAAATTCATGAAATGAAAAAAAAAAAAAATTGGTACAAACGGATCGCTTAAATAAAAAATGCGATCATTAATTATTCAATTTAACTTGTAACATTAAGTACTTGACTTGATTTTTAAGACTTGTAACATTAAAAAAAATCATTTTTATTGACAAAACTTGAAATGTCAGCCACTGAAGACCAGTCTAGGTCCAGATCATCAGCTAGAAAAAATAACTTGAAAGTGCATAAAAAAAACAAGAAGAAAAAATTCCGGTTGTCCACTATCAAATTGATCTTGAAAGAATCCCGCTGGCATGCTTCCAAGAAAGCACTTTCTACTGAAAAGCAGCTGGCAAGGTTCCAGAAATACCTCCTTCTGCATTTCAAAGTAAGAAATCATCAGATTGGATTAAGAGTCAGAATAAGCGACTAGACATCAGAATCATCACAGTATTTCTAAAATTAAATTTTTTTTAACGTATAAATCAAAATAGAAGGTACACTACAGCTTGTATATAGATAAATGACATATAAAATTTTATAGGTAACCAATATTTTCCCACCTAGCTAGTTGCATACGGAAAAAAAAAACAAATTGTTAGTTTATTAAGGTTAGTCGTTAAGCACGAATTTATACGCAAGATAGCGAAAAAAAATTCTCTTTTTAACCCCATACTAATATATACATACATTGACTTTTAGTGAGCATACAAAAGTTTAGAATAAGAAATATTCATTTTATACAATTTATACGACATTTAGAGAAATATAGATAAGGAATATATATACAAAATTGTTCAAAAAAGTTTTTTCAAAACTGCTGTCGATGGCTATAAAATAGAAATCATTAGAGTTCATCCATAGAGATCATGTGAAGAAGCTATAGTGGGGAAATTTATATACAAAGGGGAAAAAATTATCGTACTAATCACTGCTGGTGATGGCTATAAGAAAAAAACATTAAAGTACATACATACATATATTATATAACAGAAAAAAAAAATTATGAAATGTAAACAAAACATGAAATTTCCGTAGTTGAAAGTTCATGCTCGAAGTTTTAAATTTAGATTTTTGAAATTTTAGAAAGTTCATTGCATTCAGATAATGGTTGAAGGTCCAAAATGTTTCAGTACATGTCCTAGATTTTATGACTGATGTGTTAGAAATACAGTTTATAACAGAAAAAATAATAAACCATAGCACCTGACATATAGATTCCTTTATATCAGCAACATGAGACATGCGGGTCAGACTGGCCTAAAGAGTTGCTGTAGAGATTTCAGTGCTGGTGGCTTGCAGATTCAGGTCAGACGTTGCAGTGTCGCTGTCCTGAGGAGGGTTCGAACCTGGTGCCTGATCACTCTTCGGAGGATGTTTTAAACCTGGAATCTGACCGTTGTCTAGGGGGTTTCGAGCCCGTCACCTTTTCCTTGACCATAGTTACAACAGAAGACTGCGTTCGCTCCGTGCTTTCGAATGCAGGGCTGCTAGATGGTCTAGAGACTTCACAAGAGGTTAAATGCACTTTTGAAATTACCTTCTTTAAAATAACCTCATTTTCTTTTACTTTAGTCGGCGGGTCATTTTGACCATTTACGTGCAATTTCTCATTAGAAACAACCGATTCTGTCGGCTGTATAGATTCAAAACTGTTATCTAAAGGCGAGTTAGAAAGATTAGCCGCATCAGTTATTTCAAGTGTATTTTCCTTCACACTTCCCGTCGCTACAATAGATAATTTCTCGGATTTTTTTATCCGCACCTAAAGGCTGAAAAACAGACTTAGATTCATAAGTATCGCTGTTTGAAAGCGAAGTTTGCTCGTTTGCTTCAACTTGCGTTTGACTTTTGTCACAAGAATTAACGTTTTTAACGTCAGTTTTAGGTTGATTTACATTACTCGAGCTTGCTTCCTGTGACTTAATAACTTGGTGTGGTGTTTCCACTGCCTTTATTACCACTTCCCACTGACGTTTTTGAGGGGGGGTGGAGCAGTCATGCTCCAATCTTAATCTATCATACCGAGTGGCAAACAGACTTATAGCACTACTTTTCAATTCGTCAAAGGTTGGATTTGGGCCAAGTGAATGGCAGGCGATTAAATCATGCCACTGTCTCGGTTCTCTTCTTAAGGAACACTTTAACCAACCATATTTTTCGGCAATATCAATTTTATAAAAATCAAAAAAATATTCAAGCTCCTCAAAAAATTGAAGCACACTAGTAGTGCCATCAAAAAATACTCGCTCGGGGTGGGATTCGAACTGATTTGGGCGCCACTGTGACGACCGGAAGGTCGTCATGATCCTTTAACTTAGGATTTTAGCTTAATTACTTAATGAAGTAATGACAAAGTCAGATATATAAAATAAATAACGAGCTTTTATTTAGAGCTTAATGAAAAGGTGGGCGTTGGACTGTAATCACCTTTAGTACCTATATAAACTTAAAGGGGGCAGCCTTCATAAATATTCTAACTTTAAATAGATAACCACAATTAATCTCAACTACTTCATTTAACTTCGTTAACACTCACGACTACACTCGTCTTTCGTAAGTGGGAGGATTCCCTTACGCCACTATACTACTCGACTTACTGTCTCCTACTATAGCCGTTCGCTACTACTTCTCTCTAAGCCGCTAACAACTCACTTTCTTCCAAGCAGCCTCTTACTGCTTCCCCCTAAGCAGCTACCATTCTCTCTCGGCTATCTCTTCTAAGCCGCACGCAACTAACCACAACTAACTCCATTAATCAACTGAATCCTAAACTCTTCACATTCACGTGTTGTTCATAAAGTGCGAACTTCGTTTGTAGCATTACGCTAATATATCATTACCTCACACGTTCAGGAAAAAAGGCAATTTAAAAAGTAATACTAAATAATGTATGTCAATGATATTTTTTAATAAAGAAGTGTTGGAATTATAAGTTAAATGTATCAAATATTATTACAAATTAAGTCAATTACCATTAAAAATAAGTGTTTATAACCTATTTATAAATTCTTTCAAATGACGCTTAATCTAAAAATGGTTTTACTTAGAGCAAATCTAAATTTTGTTATTTAAGTTAATAAGAACATAATAATAATAATTCTTTATCAATCTGTCTTATAAAGTCAACCATCAACTACTTATATTTATCGAAAATCTAAAATAAGATATATTTTCGTAATTCCTATAAACACAAAATAACTTATTCGAAAAATTCTATTAATTAATAAGATCCAGCTTTTAATAACAAGTATTATAACGATGCGTTGAACTGAAAACATTGATGTTTAATTTATTTTATAGTTTTAGAAAACAAATTGAAATTGTAAACGGTGAAGATCTTTTATTTGATTTAATTAACTGAAACTAATTATTTCACATGTGGAATAATAATTAGACAAATATTATGGGGATTTTACTATAACACAATTATCCAAGAAGCTTCTCTTTCCCTACCAGTACTTTTCTTCTAAACAGTAATTACGAAGTGGCTTTTAAGATCATTTTTCATATTTAACGAATAAAGAAAGAGAGATAGGAAATCAACAACAGTTCGTTATACTTCACAATTTTATACTTCATGATTCTTCCAAGAAACAGTTTGTCGAGGATATTTAATCATTTAAATTAGAGAATAATGTTTAGTTTTGTCTATTCCTGCTGACCACTCCAGTGATATATTTTAAATTAAGAAAGAAAAGTTAAAAGTTTGTGTCAGTAAAAACAGAGTTTAAATTTTAATAAAAACAAATATATTTTAAATTGTGCATTTTTTGATATATATATATATATATATATATATATATATATATATATATATATATATATATATATATATATATATATATATATATATATATATATATTAAAAATATTATTTTAGAGTTCATGTTAACATTTGATGATTTAATTATTAAACTTAAATTTAAATCGTATTTCTGTATATTTATTTTAGCAATACAATTAAATAAAAATATAAAAACTATTTTTGCGGTATCACTTCAATTTTAAATTATGTTATCAAATGTCATTAATTACGTAGTTAAATGCTATTTTTAATTACAGTATCATGCATTAGGTTTTCAACAATTTAAAATATTAATTTCAGCATTATTTGTTCAAGAATTTTGCTTAGATAATACATGAAAATACTTGTAATTGCACATTAAAGAAAATCCTACAATGCTTTTGATATATTTGTGAGTCAACCAATAATTAAAGCTAAACAAATCAAACTCCATAGCAGCCAACTTTTAAAATTCATTCCGTAGTGTTGTTAGTACACACCCTTTTTTAACACCGTATTCTACTTAGAATAAGTTTCTTCAATATATATTTATGATTAAATATAAAATAAATTGGTATATAAAGAATGTGGTGTGAATAAATGGTGAATACATTCTGGAATAAATTTAAAAGTTGGCAGTTATGTCATACTCTGTAAATGGCAATATTTTGTGCATTTGAATAATATATTTTGATTTCATTATTATTTTTTTTATTATTATTATTATTTAACAGCGCAGGCGTAGTAAAATATTCTTAAGCATCTTAAAGAATTGTAATTATCTTCGGTGTCTTTGTACACAAACCTTTTTTTTTTTTTTTTTTTTTATTTCATTTATAGCATTTTCAATAGGGTATCAATTACAATGAATTTAAATAACACTTAAGTTAATACGGTTCAGGGCATTTTACGAATATTTAAGGAATTAACAGCGAAAACAGTTTGGCAGGTGGACTTTTGTCAAACGAGCAGAAATACAGCAATATGTTACAAACACTTTTCGACAATGTTGAAAATTGTTAAGGATGTAAAACACTTTTAATAAATTTTAATTCATATATTTAATTAGCATTCCTCAAAAATGTTTTCATTATAAATTCCTTTAGATTTAAATAGAAATGAACTTTAGATTTAAATAGAAATGAACTTTAGATTTAAATAGAAATGAACTTTAGATTTAAATAGAAATGCACTTTAGATAGAAATAGAAATGAACTTTAGATAGAAATAGAAATGAACTTTAAATAGAAATGAACTTTAGATTTAAATAGAAATGAACTTTAACGCGAGTAAACCAATCTGAGTAATAAATTGACTAATTAATAAAGTCTAAGTAATAAACTGAGCTTTTTTGTTCGTTGAGATAGCTTTATTGTAAAGATTGTTGTAAGTGAAATTAATAAATTTCTTCAATGAAATATGTTAGAAAATGTATCCCTTTTTGACAAACTGTTTTGAAAATTATTCTTTCATGTGTCCTATAAACTTAAAGTCAACTCACACTTTCTTTGCTATATATTTAACTTCTTCTCATACATTTGCGTGTTCATTTGAACGTTTTCCCACGTAAGCATTAAACTCATATTTTTATGTACGTGAGAAACAGAAAATATGAAGAAATTTATAATTTATTCTTTCTAAGAGATACTTATTACCTTGAAAACATTTTTCAGCACATGCAGATTTTTCATCAAAGTTAATTTTGACATATGCCTTTAATTTATTTTAAAATAATAATAGGGATTATTATACGAGATTGTTTTTTCGTGTTCGTTAATGAAAAAAAATAATCGTTTAAAAATTCGTTAAAAACCTACAAAATTGTCTACTAGAATTATTTTAATCTTTCTAAATATTCAAATTAACTGTCCATAATTAATTTAAAAATAAATACCCTATTATTTGTTAATCCACTGTAATAAATGGAAATTGCATAATATTTTGACAATTTTCTAATATATATATATATATATATAGATAGATATAGATAACTTTCTTTAAAAAATAAATTGTATGAAAAACACTATTTTCCACATATTTACTCATAATATCCGTTATTGTAAAAGTAATTCATTGTGTTTATTGGCCCCTTTGAAAATGATATACACTCATGCATTTAAATTTCATTTATATTTTAGCAGTTGGATTTATTAGAACTTGTCTAAAAATTTAATTGAGATATTGGTATTTAAATGAGATATTGGTATTTAAGTCTTCTGTACGTAGTAAAAATATTTAAAATAATATCTTAGAATTAATATTTCGGAAGTTTTTACACCATCATTTCTGATGAAGCATCATTATTCAAAAAAAAAAAAAAAAAATGAAAAGAAAATATACAGTTAAATAAAAGAAGAAAACTATTTGTTATTGTGTTATTAATAAAAACGGAAGAATTGGGGTGTATGTAAAATAATTAACTTTTAAATAATCATGAATAAATTTAAGTTCAATATATCAACCATACATAGTACATCGGCTAATATTAAATTATTCGTTATTCATTTTCATAATGACAGTAGTAATGTATTATTCAAAATGTTCAATAAATGTTTTTTTCAATCTGAAAATTGTTTAATCATAATTTTTACATTTTTTTGAAAATGAACACTTCTGAATCTGAAAATGAACATGCTAGAACTACAGCTGTTAACTCATTTGGTGCATTTTCTTTTGCATATTCAATAAATTCACTTAACTCTTCAGTTGATTTAATTGGTCTATCAGATATGTATGAAGTTATATTAAAAGATTATTAATATTAAATATTATATTAAATTAGTGTTATTAGAATTTTATATTAAAACATACTAAAATGTATTTATACAAAAAAAAAAAAAAAAAAAAAAAAAAATTAAGTACGTGTATAAAATATGTTTTTCCTTGTGACATATCCCAAGGTACAGTCAGCAGCGAAAATATCCGAGCACTAGCCTATAATTTCGATATCAAGAAAGTACACTTAATACTGTCTTGTTAAATAAATCCTTGTCGAATCACGCTCCTCAACTTACTAAGAATATGACTTGACAAGGATATATTTAACAAAGCAGTATAAAGTGTATTTTTTTTAGACAGGGATAATTTGTTAGTGCTCGGATACTTTAATGCCAACTGTACAACATGGTTTACTGTCCCAAGGTATAATACCAACACGGTTTAAAGCAAAATATTGGTCAGTTAAAAAACAGTATTATTCTTTTCTCATAATCAAAACATTTTAAAAACTACTGTACAATATCCATTTAAATCTTAATAGAATAGTTTTATGAATACTAGTGGAGAAATCATAATTAGAATGAGAAAAATATTTACTCTTAAGTAATGAAATTCGGTTTCACTCACTATTTTCAGTGTTTGTCCTGTTTCAGTGTTTCTAATTATGACTTTTACCGTGCTGTAATCTACTTGTTACAGTCACAGTTAGAAAAAAAATTGACGTTGCCAATAACCTTTTAGAAATTGCCTATATCCTAAGGTACAAGCGTTCCTTATTGTTATATAATTTCATTACTAATTAATAGAAATTTCATTATTTATTTTTTAAAACAAATTACACTGTTCATTAAACTGTTCAAATTAAACTGTTCATTATTATTTTTTCTTATTGTCTAAGCTTGCTATTAAAAAAAGCATACATTTTGTAAGCCAGCTTTTAAAAATTTGGCAAATTAGGACATGTCCTTAATTCATTTCCAGAATTGCATTCCATGCTTATTGTGTATAATCCGTATACGTAACAATCAATGACTACTAAATATTCTATACCGATTGTCTTCTCCTTCTCTCGTTGATTCTATTTTGTTAGCATTTTTTCCCCCACCCTTCTTGTGTTTACGTAAGTTGTCGATTTTGTTGTATGAAAAAAGTAGTAAGAAATAGGTCGAATCTAGTTCATGAATGCCCTATATAGCGTAGCTACCACAAACCGTTCAACAAAAATGTGATTTTAAGAAATAGTCTCGAAATAGTGTAATAACACTGCGAATTTAATGAATATTCTAGAAACAGTGCAATAAAACTATCGCTCGTAACGCAAAAGTCCCTATTTGACGAATATTAACGAAACAGTTCAAGAAAACAGTCACTTACTCCACAAGATTAAACAAATAAATAAATAAAGTAAATAAAAATACTCCAAGGAGTAAAAATTTTGCTGGTACATGAGCAAATTTCAAATACTTGCAACACAGCTTCTATGGGGCAATCGCTTATATACCCCTAAGAATATAAACTGACTCTCTTTTATGGACGCACTGATGACTGTATATGGACGCGAATCCTGTGAATTCTAAACTAGAATTTAATGGAAAGTTCCAGTAGTCTGTTTCTGTTCATCATCGTTCTTCGAAACATCGAAAACTATAAACCACAATTTTCGCAATATTTGTTTACCAAGTGGAAAAGTCTATCACCGAAGTGAATGAATTAACCCTTTATTTACTTTTTGAGAATAAAACCGCTTTCACTGTAACAGAATAATTGATGGTGGTAAGAACATTTATTCCGCTGCATTATTGATACCCTGTTAAAAGACTGACGTCCCCTATCGTTTCTCCACAACGTTCCATTCCTTGCTGCATGGTATGGAGCTAATATATTGATGTGAATCACTTTCGGCTTACTACTCGGTGATTTCTACATACTCACAAAAGTATCCTTCAGTTTCTTAAGTCAAAAGGGCCTTCCTAATTTAATAGTAATTTTGGTTGGGACTTTTTCTGCACTTTGAGCTGCAAAATCGCATACACTCGTCTTCCTGCAGATGATTTTTAGTCGCTTTTGTGTCGTAAACTATTTTAAACCTTTCTCTAACAAACTCATGCATGTTTTTCGAACGTACCTCCAAATCTCGTAGGAAAAAAATTGGTAAAGAAGGCATATTACATGATTACCAGAGCAACATATCACAACGCAACCTATGTGCCAAACAATATTTTGAATTGCGTGCAGTGCATTCCTTAATTTCGCGCAGCGAAATATAAGCGAGACGAAACATCCGGAGGCTAAAATATCATTCACTTTGACTCTTGGAAAGGAATAAAGGCAGACAATTTAGAAGAGTTTAATTAAATCTGTCGATCAGGAAATCAGATTTAGGTTGCAAGAATTTTATATAAGTCCTTGCTAATTGAAGATATCTATAATGTTCAGTGAAAAGCTCCGAGTTGAAATTAGTTACTTTATATGAATAAAGAACCAAAAGAACTCCGTAACATTATACTCAATACTGTACAAGGATATCGACAGTAGTCGACGTTTTCATCTGTATATATGTATATATATATATATATATATATATATATATATATATATATATATCTTTAACCACCCATTAAAATAGTTCATTTTTAAAAGGATGTATTGTTCCCTTCTAGAAGTCTGAGCTAACTGATTCCTATGTCTAAATTGTTTTAGCTAAAGATTCACCTACATTATAACGTTGCAAACGTTCGTTAGTTCGAGATTTTGGCCCTTTCCGAGCTCTATATGCATGATATTTCTGACACAATTATTAATTCAAAATTGATCAATGAAAAAATGTCGTCTTACTAAGAGTGTCCTTCACGTGACCAAAATTAATTTGTTTGAGGATGTCTTCTTCAGCTTTAATCTCCTGTCTCAGCTAATCTTGTGCGACTCCCATCTTCTCTAATGCCACTCTCATATCCTTTTAATGTTTAACGTCTTGTGTAATCCAGATTTCATAGCTTTCCTTTAGTTCTTCATATATCCTCTCTCAACTTATCTTGTCCGGCTTTCATCTTGCGTTACCCGGGTTTCCCCTTCTCTCGTTTGGCTTTCATCTCTTATCTCCAAGCTTTCGTCTTCTTTTGAAATTATTTTTTATCTACAACGATACAGTCGTGATCAAAATTACTGAAGCACGCATCCAATTTTTCTTCTTTTCTTTTCTTTTTTTTTTTTTTTTTAGTTTGATCGCTAATTTTCATCATCATAAAGTTTAAGATAAATCATTTTAATAAAATTTAATATCATGAAATACAAAACAGCATTAGCTGTAAATCATTTAAATATAAATTATTGCTAGCGCTTCAATAATTTTGCTGCCGAATGTAGATTCTATTTTTTCTCAAACGTGTCAGGTATGCTTCCAGTTAGTGGCATTCACTGAAAATAGCTGATGGATTGCACGGAACGCGTTGGTTACGCCAACAGTTTGGTCGCCAAACATTACAAAAAATGTCGGCTAAGGAAGCTGTTCGTAAAGAAATAGGCTGGTTCTATTCTATGAATGTACCAAATTGAATGTAATTTCATGGAACAATACAATAAAATAGTTATTTCAAGAAACAGTTTTGAAATAGCCTAAAAATTCCGTTTAATTAATGTTCTCTAAACAACTCAATAATGTTGTCTCCCGTAACACAGAAGTCACTATTAGACGAATATTCTCGAAACACTACAAGTAAGCAGTCACTTGTTCACAAGACTAAACAAACAGCACTGAATATTTCACACAGTCGGAATTTGGTTGGTTCAAAAAGCAAATGCTGGGATTACAGCCTCCAAGACGCATTTCCGCAGAATAACACTGTGAATAAACGCTGACTCTTGGTCGTAGACCTATTACTATTTATAGTACTTGGCAACTGTTTTCTGGCGCTATTTCTGTGAGTGGAGGGCTCGAACCTAATGAAAAGTCCAGGAAGTCAACTTCGATATATCATAGAACTTAAAAACTTCAGGAGACATAATCTCCGATTTTTTCCTAGTTTTTACATTAATAGATTTCAAATTCCTTTTGAGAAATTAAAAGATAACATACTTTAATAAAACCTATTTGCTTATTGATTCAATAAACGTCAAAATTAAATGTAATAAAAAGTTTTTATAGCATCGTTCACATTAAAAAATATATATAAGTATATAAGTAAACTAAAAATTATATTTCAATTTATTATGATTCATTAGCCATCTGAATAACTCTGGGGGTGAAGGGTCTCATCCGGTCACTAAGCTGCTCTTCTTTTTGCAGTATATTTATAAGGTAAAAATAACAGTGCTCGTCACCCTAAAATTTGCACCTGTGTTCATCACCCTCATAAAAGACATGTTAAAATAACCGTTAATTAACATATATGGATTTGAGTCTACTCGAGCTGCGTTCTCCGGCTCTAGGAAATCTTGTGCTGGTGATTTCAAATTCGTACATGTTACTAAACGCTTATTTTAATACGTCTTTTGTGAAGGTGACGAACACTGGTGTCTTTACCTTAAATCAAAACAATATGATTATAAATTAAAAAAAAAAATTTTTTAAGTTTGAAGGTCTTAAAAGACACATAGGCGTACATAGTTACACTTTAAATCTGAAATTGAAACTTGATTTACTTTAGAACATTGAAGGTTTGTGCAGAAAAATATTATAGTTTTGCATTTTTCAAAGGCGGTAAGGAATATGCTTGTTGCTAATAAATAATAATAGAAATAAACATTATTAAATAGAAATGAATAAACTTCGCATAAGAATACAGAGACTTATTGTATACGAGTGTATATATATATATATATATATATATATATATATATATATATATATACCCAATGTAACAATGAGTTATCTACGATATAATCTAAAAAAAAAAATCTGAATTTTAGGCATTACATGTTATACATAAGTATTGAATATTAATAAAATAAATATATTAATCTTTATTTATAAGCCTGATACATTAACAACATAATGTTTATTTTAATATTTTTTCAACAAATTATACTATATTCTGTATATCTCAGATTTATTTTTATGAATGGAGTGCTGTTAATGCATGACTCGCGAGAAGGCAAAATAACTACTTTATGCTGCCTATAATTACACAGCGTAGTGTTTTCTCTCAAACAATTCGTAGGAAATTGGTTACGATTCAAACTATGGAAGGTAAACATCTGTACGTATGTAGTGTATCGACCTTTCACTAATGCATTTATGTTATATATGTTTGAAAAGGATAAGAAGATAAATTCATTAAAATATAAATCGATAGACATAAAGAGCATATGATTTTTTTTTTCTAAAACTTTATTCAAATAACCCATAATTGCGTGTTTAAAGTTTTATGAAAAACATGCAATTAATAATAAAAAAATAACTTACGTATAAGGCTTGATTAAAGCTAAAATGTGAAAACTAAAATAATATGCATAATTCCTTTTCAACAGAGCATGTGTTAAATAATACAAAATACACTTTTCAAAATAATTAAAGGGTTAAATAATTAAGTTTATATAAAATAGAGGTTTAAGTGATTTATTTATTTTTCGGAAAAACGGAAAAAGAGAGTCACAAATGCAATTTTCTTTTTCTTTTCTTTTTTTTTTTTTTTCATTTTTAAAAAAACGTTGTGGCAGTAATTGAAATTTGAATTTGAATTTAATGAAAGACAAAGCGATAAAAATGATCGACATTTCGTAACTTCATTTTTTCGATGTGTGCGATGTCTAAACGAAATTGATTTAATTAATTAAGAAGATTGGAAATTTGTTGTTCGGTTAGAAGAGCAAAAAAAAAAAAACACACACACACAAGACGAAGTAACAGAAACCACTGGAGTTATATAAAGTGTGATTTCCAGGATCTGAACCTGTGTTTGGAGACTGAAAATGCAGACTGAAGAAAAGGACAAGGTGGTTGACAAACAACAACGTCCAATGGATTATCTTCTTCAACAACATTTCGCTCGGCTACTGCTACCACATTTTCGATTCAAACTGTCTAAAGCCAGCTCCATGCTGTAAATTTGTTTCCTTGCCGGAACCCCACTTTGTGAAACTCCAGTAGCTACTTGCGTTTTTTTTTTTTTTCCCATCTAACCGATAAACAACTCTCCAAGCCTCTGAATCGGTAAATGAATTGGTTCAGAAATCGCACTCATCGAAACATGACAGTTACTGAATGCCCTTCATTATTTCCCGCAGTCTTTTAATTATGTTGAAACCCAAGTTTCATTCACTGCCGCTGTAACGCTTTGTTTTTCACATCCATCTCAAAACTTTGATATTCCGAAGTTTGAGGATAAGAAAAGTTTGCATTTGTGACTCTCTTTATCCAGTTTAGACAATAAATAAATAAATAAATAAATAAATAAAAATAAATAAGTAAATAAATAAATAAAAATCGCGTATATAGTTATTTTATATAAGACTTACAATTCCCTTTGATTGTTTTGAGCAGTGTACATTTAAATTATTGTAGTTTTTTATTAGGTGTGCTTAGTAATTATTGAAAAAGTAAAAAAATCTAGGAAGGAAATTCAGAAACTAAGTATTAGTATATGGGCAGTATTATTAGTATATAACAATATATAATAATGTATTATTATATATTATATAATAATATAGTAAAATAATGAAAAAATATCACACATTTTATTAATTTCTTTACTTATTTATTTAGTTTTAAAATTGATTCAATTATGAAAAAAAAATAATCGTAAGAAATTGCGTTCTCTAACCTTAGGCAGCAAGATTTTATTATTATTATTATTATTATTATTATTTATTTTTTTATTTATTTTTGAAAAAAAATGAAATAAAATTGTGTTCTAACTTAAATTGCAAGTTTTTTTTTTTTTTTTTTTTTTTTTTTTTTGAAGAAGTTTACCCAGTATGAAAATAACCCTCTTAAAAGCTATGACAAAATATACTTCTTCCAATATTCAGGAATAAACATCTAATATTAACTAAAAAAATGTATTAGCTTTTATTTATAAGCGTAATACTTCGGTACGTAAATATATACTTTATTATATTTATAGTAAGTTATAATTCATTGGTTGATCTCACATTTGTTTTTTAGGATAGTTTTATTATTGATATATGAAACATAGGAATTCTAAATAACAACTTTGTGTTACTTGTAATTACACGGCTTAACTTGCTCTTTCACACACTTCTTTGGAAATTGGTTATGATCTAAAGGATGGGAAATAAACATCTGTCTATTTGTAGCGTATCAGCGTTTCATGAATGCATTTATTATATACATGCTTTGGTAGCGATACGAAGAAAATAATATACATGATTGGCAGATATTTATTTACGGTTAAAGCATTTATTGACCATTATGTAGTTACAAAAATATACAAAATTTCAAAAAGAATGAAGAATGTTCATAAAATTGTGGATTGTTTTAAAAATTACAACATTTTATAAACAAATTTTGTTATTTTATAAATATTTCAGTAAAATATGCCAAATATATCTGTTAAATAATTTCTATAATGGACAATAAAGAAACACATTCTTAATATAATGGTTTCAATTTTGAAAGTTGAACGAATTTACGCAATATTACGAAATTTATATAAATGAAATACTGAAATATTTCTTACAAATATTTTTTATGCAAATATGAAATTGGTTTGAATATTGCTTTTAAACTTATAATCTGTCATTTTTACATAGTAGATCTAGATTTTCAAACAATGAATAAATAAATAAATAAAACATCCCTAAGAACACTCTTGCGCACAATACATCATTAAGATGTCCATAGGGTATCCATATACGTCCTTTTCAACCATAAGTCATTCTGAGGATATCATTTGGAGAAGATGTGCTGTTAGGGATATGTATTAAAGAAAAATTTAACTAAATTTTCGCATATTATAGATAAAAAAATATATACTTTAGATTACAATAAATGTATTAGATAAATATGAATAACATGTAACTATTCCTTAATATTAATATAAATAATGAAATAGTTAACCTTTTCAAAGGGGCTCTTACGAAATCCTATGGTGAAGCGTGACAGATGCTGTCACAGACCCTTTCAAAAGGTTCAATATTTTACTACTTATTTTTAACGTAATACAATAATATATATAGCGGGAAGTAAAATTCCCAAAACGTTACTGAAGTGATATGTATGTAACAGTTATATTTTAAATATAGAAACAATAAAAAACACTCTATAATTTTTTTATATATGAATATAACTTACTTTATTAGATTATGATTTGTAGATAAAAAGTTACTATAATTAAATAGTATGTTTGGAACGCTTTATTAGTACTCAAAGTTTAACACCCTTTTAAGACTGTAGACTACAAACGGTGGTTTATAGAAAAAATATTATTATATTGTGGTGACTACGTTGCGACCTGAACTATAAGATTATCTCCAATTATATTGCCAGGTGTGGGGTAATTGAAATAAGAACTCGAATTTAAAACATACAACTTTTTTTTTTCTTTTTGTCTTCCAAGGGAAAGGGGATACTAAGAAGCAGAAGAGTCTTTATAATTAACTTAACGGGTTAGTAATATAACTCATCAATTTTATCTATATCAAAAAAGTATTTCATCACACGGGAACTTTTGAGATCATGAAACTGTAGCATTTGTCCTAGGAAACTTCAATCTGTACTAAACGTTAAATCATCAGAGAAGTTCTATCATAGAAATGCTTCATAAACCGCTCAATAAGCACCCCAGTAATCACTCTAAAAAATACTGCATTAAGCAGTCACTAAGCACAAACTTCTTTAGCTTAGACATTAATTTGAAGTGAACTTCATTAAGCGTTTCACTTCATTTTATCTCAAACGCACATTCTAAAATTATTTATATTCAATTGCTTTCTACTTTCGCAGCCATCTTAAATCCTGTTCTTAATTTGACAAACTAATTCACTAGTAGATAGATCCACACAACGCTATTCATATTTTACCTTTACTCGACACTTCTATGTTCAACTGATATCTCTCCCAAAACATCACCACCTGATGTACAATCCAGTTAGTGGCATTCAATTTCTCAACCCAATATTTCTAACTCAACTCGAAGTTATCATTTGAGACCACCTCTAATAGTAAATTGAACTGGCAACCTTTACTTTCTCAACCCAATATCTCTAATTCAACACCATGACATACGAAAATCCCCGCCACTAATTCCACATGGCGATCTTTACTTTCCCGACTCGATACCGCTCATACCTTATAACATATTTTTAAGTGTGTAAAATTCCTGAATCTATATTATTACTGAGGTAAAATAAGTTTGGTTATTAAACAAGCAGGGGTTTAAATATTTGCTTATAATCCATGCGCTGCTCATGATTTTTTCTTTTCGTATATATATATTTATATACAACATCCTTAGGAATTTCTAATAGAAAAACAATTTTATTTACTTGTTTATTGATTGCCGTTATATTTGTTTTTTATTGTTTCTGATTAAAACATGAATCGAAAAATAAGCATATAAAAAATAGAATATGTTTATCATTAATCATTTTTACTGCATTACTATGAAAACTGAAAACATATTTCAAAATAAATAAGACATACATATAAACATTTCAAGGGCACGGAAAGCATAAGATGAAAAAACAGTGAAAAATATTGTCGTTTATGTCGATAATGTCACTAGATGAATATGAAATAGGGTACATTAATGTTGCCAAGATAACATAGATTTTTTTTTTCAATTGCTCTAATATCTGCCAAAATATTCTTAAGATTTGGCAAAACGTAACTGTAAAAAAAAGATAATGTTGTTAAGAATTTTTCATATATTTTACTTGTATCTACAAGAAAAGAACATTTTACTTTCTTTTTTAATTAAAGTGTTTAATTTTTAACTAGAAATTTAGGAGATATTATCACATTTTGAAAGTTTTTAATTTATATATACTACACATTTTTTTTAATTATTTAAAAGTTAAAATTTTAAAACATAATTTGTATTTTGTATTTTTGCTTATTACATGAAAAATAATCTGGTTTGTTACTCTCACGACTTTCTCTTACCCTGAAATTTAATGCTAAAAGTACAAATCGCATATTAAGCGGTAAGATAACGAGTACTGTTATGTAAACCTATATTTAAAAAATTCAAATTAGGCCTCAGAACTACTTTATTTGACGAATAATTCTATGGGAGGGGCTACCGCCCCCTCAACCCCCCGTTTTATTATTATATCTACATTTATGCGGAATTCAAATATTTTATCAATTCAAATCTTTATTTAAAATTATTCAGTCAACATTCACACGCATCATTCCTTAAAACTTATCAGTCTTGATCAAATCTTTCTAATAACATATATATTAACTTCAAAATGCAACATTTGGATCGCCTACAATTATTTGTTTTTAATTTACTGTAACAGATACAGACAAAGATCAAACGAGAAAAACTTGACTTCGGTATTCAAAAAGCCTCCAAACGTCTAAATATGCAAAAAACCAAGTGAGGAATATTTAGTTTAAAAAATACATTATTTATCTTATGGTTTGTATACTTCATTTCAATATCTGAACACCTTTCCTGGACATAAATGGTAAAATATTATAGTAAAGCACTCTTTTTTACAAATAAAAAAAGAATGTTCAAGCTTAAATATTGGTAGCTCTGTATATCTTCTGAAAGTTATGTACACATCACATGGTGCTGAAAAATACAATTATATATTAATAACACACGTCACAACCTAAAGTACACTTCCATCAATTTACAAGTATTGTCGTATTATAATCTAGTTTTTTTTTTTTTTTTCCGTTTCATTTGGTTTAGTGCAACTACAGATGATAAACTCCACTTAAGTGTAATTTCCCCCATAGCCATAGAGTATTTGAATTCTCTTGGGTATCCCTGTACACGAACTATCTACTTGATCTCAACGAAAATTATAGTGTAGCATCCCAATATGACGTATATTTAGAATACCAAGTTTGCATTTTCTGCTATAATTTGTTTTTGAGATATGGTGAAAAAAGACACACACACACGCACACACACACACACAGACACAGACGCAGACACACACAGAGACCAACCGCTAAAAACATGATTTTCGAATTCTGGGGACTTCAAAATGTGTAAATGTAACAAAAGTTCAGTTAAGAAAATTTGATCCAAAAATGATACTTTCTCTACCTTATGACACACGTTTATTAATTACATAGGGAAAAAAAAATCCCCCTTTTTATGGAAACATTAAAATAATTCATTATTTGTAAATGGATTAAAGGAAAAACAGAAGGGGAAAATATACTTAAAACTTCAATTAAACATAAATAATATATATATATATATATATATATATACATATATATATATATATATATATATATATATATATATATATATATATATATATATATATATATATATATATATCAGATTTGTTTCTTTTCTTTTATGGAGCTTTAATATAACGTTTATCTAAACATGAGAGCTAGATAGACCTTAAATATACAAATTCAAATCTATTAAATAAGCTAACATTACATAAAAGCATAAAAATACAGGATGATTTCTTTAAACAGACACTATTAAGAGTCAACTATATCTCGATTTAAAAACCGAATAGACACTGAATTTGGTATGGAGACTAATGATTATATAAGAAGTAGGATTCCGTTATAACAAATTTATTTTCAAAATATGACAGTAGGGGTATTCTTGGCACTGCTCTATCTTACCAAACAGACAATCAACATAAAACGCGAGTATAAAAGCAAAATTTAAATTTATGCTTATTCAAGTGACATCAGTGTCAGTAATTTATTTACAAAATATGTTGTCAGAATTATGTGTCATATGAGCATAGTTTGCGTTGTTTTGCTAGGACATCCTATTTATTAAAAAAAATTCGCTGAAAAAAGCGAGGTCGAA
The DNA here is from genome assembly GCA_963930645.1 of Salticus scenicus. Lineage (NCBI taxonomy): Eukaryota > Metazoa > Arthropoda > Arachnida > Araneae > Salticidae > Salticus > Salticus scenicus. The sequence goes on along the minus strand of OZ005656.1, from coordinate 148,138,346 downwards.
TGTTTCATGCATTCATGCGATCTATCAGATGACGCATCATAGACCGACTGAAAGAAGTCCCAAGTAGCAGAAACAGATTTCATTTTAAATCATACATCTGTTCTCAGAAAAAAAAAAAAAAAAAAAAAAACTTTTTTTTGTTTTTTTTTGTTTTGTAATTACATTTATACGTTAAAATTATCCTATGCATCTGTATTATATACATATGAATTTTTGTGTCTTCATCTAACATCGAAAGTCAAGTAAGTATAAAATAAACCCTATAAAACATACTTTTATATGATTAATTGTCTGTTTGTAATATTTCCTTCATAAGAATAATAAATTAAAAAAAAGGTATCATGAATTAAAACACGATGAAATATTTCAAATTTTTAAGCTTCAGAACGCCTGTGTGGAGAAGATAGTATTTGATAAGTTTGAAATTGAAGTTAAAGCACATTATTTTTCAAGAAAACATAAATAATACGTTAAATGATTACGTGTTAAATTAAATTTGTTTGCTTTGAATAGTGGCTAATAATCTTTAATTCTCAATAAAAGAATATACCTTACAAAATAACCTAAGTAATAACATGTAACCGTTAGATAAGAATTTATCAACGGATTTTTTTTTCAACATTTAAATGTTTCTGTTACATTTCTTTCCTTATATATTTTATATTTTATATTTTATTTTTATTCTTTCTTTCTTTTTCTTTTTTATATTAAGTCAGATTATTTTCGTATATTTAAGAAATAGCGTTTTCTTTAAGTATTTTTTTTTCAATATATATATATATATATATGTATATATATATATATATATATATATATTTAAAAATATCAGAAAAAATTCTGGTGTGTAACAACAACACAACTTCCATTACCCACTAGTACACATACTATATGCATTTGTTTTTGGAGATAATATAAACAGAAGACGTAAAATTGACATAATGAAGTAGAAACCTAAAACTTTTCCAGTAAGAGGAACTTAATACAAGTGTAAAGTAAAGACATATAAAACAAAGTTTACATGGCAAGTTAAAAAATAAGAAAAAAAAATGAGGTAGAGTTATTTTTTGAAACACCAATTTCCGAGATCTAAACTAAACCTACCTAACTAGGATTACTGTTAATTTTTCTGTAATAACCACGTAATAGATTAGAAAGGATATCTAAAATGGATTTATGTAACAATTTTAGTTTAACATCTGCAGACTGCGCTAAACCGAATGAAATAAACATATATTTTTATACGCACAAAAGTATGTCCCACGTAGAATATGGTAGGGAAATAATACACTGCTCATTTACAGGGCTGCACAAAAGAAGTCGATTATAGTGCGGCAATAGCTGAAAACTGATTGAAGTGTATTTCATGTTTTGCCGTGTATTATTACTATAGTATTATGTTAAGGCGTACCCCGTCATCTGTGCATGATCTTTAAAAGATATACAGGGCTGTCAATATTTAGACGATAACATTCATTTTTATTGTTAGTGGAAGTTCTTTACTATAATATTTTACCATGTCTAGTAAAGCTGCTCAGGAATTTAAATGAAGTCCTCATAGACATATAGTAAGTATTGTATGTTTTTAAACTAAATATTCATCTCTTGTATTTGGTATATTTACACGTTTTGAGACTTCCTGATTACCGAAGTGAAGTTCTTTAACGTTTGATCTTTGTCTGTGTTTCTTAGAAAAAACCTGAAAACGAATAATTTCTGTGTATTCAAACGTTGTATTTTCAAGTTAATGTAAGTTTGTTGCTGGAAAAGTTTGATCAAGACTGATACATTTCAAGTAATGTTGGATGTGAAAGTTGTCTGAATAATTTTAAGTGAACTTTTAACTTTAATAACAGATTTAATTCCTACATAAATGTAGGTGCAGTACTGAAGCGGGGGGTTGTGGGGGATGTATACCCCTCACACAATATTAATTATTATATAATCTCTTCTAAAGCCTAATTTTAATTGTTTTAACATAGGTTTACATAACAGTACTCGTTATCTTACCTCTTAATCTCCAACCTGTATTCATAGTATCAAATTTCAGGATAGGAGACAGTCATGTGAGTGACACAGCAGATTATTGCTGAGGCAGTGAAATATTTTAATTATTATTATTGTTAAAAACGAGAATTTTTTTAATTGAATTTCAGGTAAAAAATCACAGTGTTACAGAATTTTAAGGACACAATAATTAAATCATTTTTAATTGTAAAAATATTCATACTTTTTACGTATGCAGTACATGAAAAAACTCATTTCTGCGTATTTATTGCACATATAAAACATTTCAGAGAATATTAATAAATATTTAACTGGTGTTCTCCAATGTGTTCTAATTCTGGGTACGAAGTCATGTTTTGGAGTATGTCTGGTCAACCTAAAAAAAAAAGAAAATAATACTGTCGGCAGTAAATATATCCGAGCGATAGACAATAATTGCGATATCAAAAAAGTACACTTAATACTGTTAAATAAAAAAAATTGTAGAATTATGTCCTTAGACTGACTAAGAACATGACTAGTCAAGGATATATTTAACAAAACAGTATTAAGTGTACTTTATTTAGACAGGGACTATTTCTAGTGCTCCGCTACTTTTTCTGCCGACTGTAATACAATTAGTAAGAGGATATATGAAAATAAGGCATCTAATCATTGAGCTGCCAATAACATCAACATTTCTTATAAAAAAAAAAAAAAAAAAAAAAAAAAAAAAAAACGACCTAGAGAGAAATGGTTGCTTTAATAAAACAAATGCTCCTGATGATCATACTCTCTGAAAGAATGGTCATACGATATCCAACAAAAATTGCAACACGCGAAAAACAATTGAAAACAGCACGTCAGTAACACGTCAGTAAAATGAATATTTTAAAACGTTTGGCGAAAGATGTAGCTGTATTAATCTGCAGCATAATTTCGTCTTACCCCGTATATTTAAAAAAAAAATCTCCGTAAGCGAAAGATTTGAACAGAACATCAACGGTATACAGTGTTTATTTACAATATATCAGTTGTCCAGATATTTTCTATTCGTTCTAGAGATATTTGCGTTCCACTGGGTAATAGATATACAGAAAGGTACACGATTCGACTGTTAAACAGCCTCCAACCCAAATATAATTGGATGATATAGCTGCACGGTTGCTTTGTACAATTTACCGCTTAAAATGTAATGTCCAAATCAGTATATCTTTACAACAAAAAAGCAGTAAAAATCGCTACAATTATCGAATTCAGATATACTGTTTTCATTCTTAATTAAGAAGGACTAAAAGTAAATACCAACAATAAATAATTTACTCTCTACAATATTATTAAAAACTTCGAATAAAGCTGTATCAAGAAATTGGGAACATTTAGTCAGCTTAGAAACTACTGTGAATATAAGTAAGTATCCTACTCTATAACTATCTTATAACTTGCTACCTTATAATTTGAAACACCATATAAATGCATATTTTTGTTTCATTTTCAGGCATATTGAGTAATGTTGCAGAACATTTGATCATTTGGTCAGCTTAGAAACCTCTGTGAATAAAATATTTACCCTACCCTATAATTACCTTATAACTAGAATCTACATATAAATTTATATTGTTATTCCCTTTTCAGGCCTATTGAGGCTAATTGTTAAACGTCACTGGCATTGAGAAACCGTCTCAGGATGGAATCAAATCCAAGTGCTTGACTCACCTAGTAACAGACCAGATATGAACCGGATAGAGAAACTGTGGTTTCATGCAACAAATAATGTTGCGGAAAAAAATACCACCTACTGCTACAACACATGATGAAACAATAAAAAATATTTGGACACAGAGATTTCTCAACTTATTAGCCGTCTCTGTATGCCTAAAATAAACGAAGGAGTCATAAAAAACAAATGAAGTGCCACAAAATACTGACTTCATTTCAATATGCAAATACGCCAATTTTGTAATTTTTTGCAATGTGATAATTGGAGAATTCCAGTAAATGTCCTTTTTTAAGAGCCATCTTAAAGTTTTGCGCATGACAGTACATCAAATAAAATTCAAATTACATTTTTGTGAATTTAATTTAGTTTTACAAAAAAACAGTTAAAATGACAATTTAATAAATTGCAGTAAACATCACACGAGCGTGTTATCCATAAAGAGTGCAACATATCCAAAGTTGTGATTTAGAAACAAAAACATAACTTATATTTAAGAATCATACATATATATATATATATATATATATATATATATATATATATATATATATATAATTATTTACACAAAATATGAAAAAATAAAGGCATTGCTTTTATTTTGCAAATAAATAAATTTAGAGAGAATTTCCCAATTAATTTTTTTTTTTTTTTCTACAAAAAAAAAAAAAAAAAAAAAAAATCAAAGTTTAAATTCAAAGTAAATTAAGTTTACGCAGAATATTGCTTCACAGTAAATTTAATAAAAAATAAGAAATTTAACTTTTTTCAGAAGATATTAAATTAAATGTCTTATTAAAAAAAGGTAAATAAATCAACTAAGCAGAACTAAAAGATAATCAAACAAAGTTCTTTTTTCGTAATTTTTTTCTAATTATATTATTAAAACAAATTAAACATACCTTTTAGTGATTCGTATACGTTAAATTAAAACTAAAATTTAAAACATTATTTTATCTTTTAAATAAAATAAATAAAAATAATTGTTTCTTTTTAATTATATTTGGGGAATATTCGTTCATTGAGAATTTATTATTTAATATTTTTAATGAATTACAACATTAGAAATTTTTTAATATATATATATATATATATTTAATTATATTTCGAGAATATTTACTTGTTGACAATTTATTATCTAATATTTTTAAATAATTACAACAGTAGAAGTTTTTCCGTAAATAAAATTTCTAATATTCTATTTTTGATAGTTTACAAACATGTAATTTAAATTTAATGCAAAGAAGTAAAATAATGTTAATAAATTCTGTAAATGTCTAGAAGTTTTTAAATGGTAGAATCTTAATCACTGGATTTAGATTCTGATTCTCACAATATGCAACTCTAAGTCCTTAGGAGGCCTTTATGTATACAATTGCTCGTCGCAGACATTAATTTTTAATCATAAAAATCTTTAAAAAGTCTAATAATTTATGCTATGACCCTTTGAAAATCCGTAAAAAATTACGAAATCTAATTCCTGATATAGATCCTGGTTATTACACGCTATCTAACAAACAGTAACTGGACGCTTTCAAATTTAGATGTTTTATTAAAAATATAGAAAAAGGTTTTAGAAATCATCTTGTAACTTTGGTAGAGTAAATACAATGTTATACCTCATATGTTTCAGCAAAAGATGTAGTCTAATGAGGAAAAAAAAGACTAGTAAAGAATTAAAAAAAAATACAAAATGTTTTGTATCATCCTGTAAAAAGTAATGCTTTAAAAGCACTTTGGCTGTAGCATGTAATTGTATAAACTTTTATGAGGCAACCACATATATTTATAGATATATAACTTTTATTTATTTATTTATTTTTATTGAAAATAATAATAATAGTAATAATAATCATAATAATAATTGTACTTTTCTAATTATAACATGTAGGGCATTAGACCCAGTGCAAAGATATTTTTAGAAAATTTTACTCCCAAAATTAGGCACAGCATACTGCAATCAGAATGTAAAAGTGTTAAATGTCTTACGAAATATGAACATTTTTATCTACGTATGCACTAGTTTTTAAAATTTTCGTTTGCGTAATTTGATAGCCAAATATATTGACAACTGATACGAAAACCCCAAACTAATATAGTGTAAAGAATTAAGATAGATAGAAGCTAAATTATAAAGGGTTTTACAGACTTTTTTATTTTGATTCAATCAATGCCCAGTGTCAATACAGTGTTCGATGATTGTAGATAAATATTTATACAACCCCATTTTTTTGAGAAGAACAGTATTTTTGTTCATTCTATCTCTCATAACTCTTAAACTTTGCACGATATTTGCTTGGGGTTTTCATGCAAGTTACTCAATACAATTGGCTAATGAACTGCGCAAATGGAATTTGCTAAAAGTTGGCGCATGAGTAGATACAAATTATTTAGTAAAAATGCTCATATTTAGTAAGATATTTAACATTTTTACATTCTGATTGTAGTATGCTGTATCTAATGATATATGCCATTCTTCTCCTCCTCCTTCTTCTTTTTTTTTTTTTTTAATGTCTTTGAGCAAGGTCAAATACCCTATGGGTTATAATTTAAAAAGTTGAATTTTTTTACAAACTAACGCGTGAGTAGATAATAATTATTTTGTAAAAATGCTGCAATTTCGTAAGATATTTAACATTTCTGCATTCTGATTGCAGTATGCTGTGTCTATTGACGTATATCAATTTTTTTTTTTAAATATGTTTGGTCTAGATCTAACCCTACGTATAATAATAATAATAATAATAATAATAATAATAAGGTTTTTTTTTTTTTTTTTTTAAGACCGTTGTATCTATATGTATATATGTGATAGCCCCTTAAAAAATTTCTACAGTTAATGAGAAACTATCTCTTCATCACATGCTCTTGCCAAAATGCATCCCAAATATTTCTTTTTACAGAGTCATTCAAAATATTTTGGTTTTTCATTAGGTTTTTATTGGTCCCTTTTACTTTTCAGGATGCACTTTTCTTGTAAAATATGAGGTATCGCGAGTCTTTTACGCTACCAAATTTTCAAGATGATTCCTAAAGAACTTTTCCAGATATTTGACAAAACGCCTAAATTCGAAATTGTACAAATACTTATTGGTGAAAGTTATTTGCTTCGAAGATGGTTTTCTCCTGAAATCAAAATATATCTCAGCAACAAATTAAAGGAAAGATAATGAATCTGTTCATCCTGTAAAAAATAATAGCAGAAATGCGCTGCAAGTGTAGCAAAGGATTACAGAGTATCGTTTTTATAAAACATAATTATTTACATGAAAATGTCATGTTAAGAAAATATAATGATTTTATTTACAAAACAAACAAAAATAAATAAATAAATTATGTTGACATGTTTTATTTTTATTTATATCATGTAGGGATTTCAGACCAAATGATTTTATTTTTAGGATATTTAACATGCTATATTATATACAAAAACATCAATCAGATGATAGAAATATTATACTGAAATGTGTACATTTGTACTAAATAGTGTTTAATCGTACATGTTCATCCATCAAAAGAGTTTCTTTTTGAAGTATATTAGAAACTCAGAAAGATGTACACTATGGATTGAATTAAATCACCTTTAATAAATAAGTGAAGCAAATATAAAGCCTTCTATATAAATAAAGTAAAGATTTTGTCGAGGGAACACATCCGGGCAGATCACTTTAATTTTTAATTGGTCTAGATTTAACTGCTTTGGTGATGCAAGTCGGCCCTTTTTTTTTTTTTTTAGTAAAAACGGATGAATCTTTTTAAAAAATACTGCATTGATGTTATACTCTTTTAAAAGCGCTCTAAAAACAGTTCCTTTTTTTGTAAGGACACTACACACATCAAGTTATTAAATTTAAAGTTATTATGTTGGAAAGTTTGGCAACGCGATATATTCGATTGCTTTTATCTTACATTAAGAGATATTAAACAAAAAACAGTTTAATATTGAAGAATAATGAATAACTGTTTAAAAATTATCAGTTTTGAAGTTATAAGAGCAGCAATATTTAAATTACAGTGTACTTTTTCCCATACATAATCCATTAAATTTGTAAATAAATGTTGATTCATTCTTGAGAATCATTCACAAAAGACCATAGAGCATTGTTGCAAAACGAGTGCAAAACTGAAGAAATATTTAATTTAATTTAATTTGTAATATGTTATTATGACTTTTTGAGCTTAAAAGGAATTTTTAATTGTGTTACAAAGCCCGAAATGAGATATAAAAAATAAATAGCGTTTCAGTTCTTTGGAAACTTCATTTAAATTTAGTGACCAACGAAGCGGGCGCTGACTGCTTGTTTGGACATATTTTGATTTTAAGTCTTGTAATATAATTGATTCATAGAGAAACGTTTATTGAAAAATATATCAATTTTGTATGCCTGAGTTAATTCCGCCCAGTTTTTATGATTGCGTGATCTACTATGTTATATATAAATAACGATTTTTAAATTTATTTTATGTTTAATAATGAAAAATAGTTCGTTTTATTATTATCGGACATTAACATAATTAATTAATTATTTTGTACCTTATACTTTGTCCGTTTTATATTCATATTATGCATTTCGGATGCAAGCCACATCCTTCATCAGATGATTCATGACTGTTCTCGCTGTCTGTGTTTATGTTGCTTTCTTCTTGGGTTCCTCTCTTCGTTTCACTTCGTTTTCCTTGGGTTTTAAAGATTAGATGGTTCCAGTTATTGGGGATAGTAGCATGTTCACGTTCATTGATTGCTGTCGTGTTAGTAAGGATTTCGAGGGATTCTCTTTTTAGGGCGTAGCTGTGATTATTGTAGTTAGCGATTTTTTTAGTTGTTATGGTGTTAATATCTATGGGGTTAGAGGAGTGGGTAGAAGCAAGAGCTGTTGAGTGGCGGTTATATTTTAGGTCGGCTTTATGTTCTTTTTCTCGTTCGTAGATTTTCCGTTTTGTAATTCCGATGTAACATGCTTGTGAATTATTAATGTGTTTGAAGTCTATTTTGTAAATTCCTGCGGTTGATCGGCTATCGATTATGTCTTTCTCGTTGCGGATGTGTTGGAAAATATTGCGGTTTGGTTTTATTGGGATATTGATATTATGTTTTTTAGCTTCGCTTTGGATTTTTATACTATTGCCGTTACAGAATGGGATGGATGTAGTAAATTTTTTTCTTTCTTTTTGGGCGCTATCGATTTTATTTAGTTGTTTTATACGCTTATTGTACAATTTGTTTACAATATTTTTTGGGTAGTTTGCTTTATGAACTATGGATTTTATATATTTGAGTTCTTCATTTAGGAGTTTTTTGTTGGAGCATATTAGAATTGCGCGATTAATATAGGAGCGGATGGCGGCGTATTTATATGGAAGGGGGGTATTACAGCGGTTATTTATAATTTCAATATTAGAGGTTGGTTTTCTATATATGGTTGTGTCGATGGAATTGTTTGGGTTTTGTTGGTAAAAATCATAAAAAACCCAATGTCAATAAAAAACCCAAAATCATAAAAATGTTGGTAAAAATTGTTTGGTAAAAATCATAAAAAACCCAAACAATTCCATCGACACAACCATATATAGAAAACCAACCTCTAATATTGAAATTATAAATAACCACTGTAATACCCCCCTTCCATATAAATACGCCGCCATCCGCTCCTATATTAATCGCGCAATTCTAATATGCTCCAACAAAAAACTCCTAAATGAAGAACTCAAATATATAAAATCCATAGTTCATAAAGCAAACTACCCAAAAAATATTGTAAACAAATTGTACAATAAGCGTATAAAACAACTAAATAAAATCGATAGCGCCCAAAAAGAAAGAAAAAAATTTACTACATCCATCCCATTCTGTAACGGCAATAGTATAAAAATCCAAAGCGAAGCTAAAAAACATAATATCAATATCCCAATAAAACCAAACCGCAATATTTTCCAACACATCCGCAACGAGAAAGACATAATCGATAGCCGATCAACCGCAGGAATTTACAAAATAGACTTCAAACACATTAATAATTCACAAGCATGTTACATCGGAGTTACAAAACGGAAAATCTACGAACGAGAAAAAGAACATAAAGCCGACCTAAAATATAACCGCCACTCAACAGCTCTTGCTTCTACCCACTCCTCTAACCCCATAGATATTAACACCATAACAACTAAAAAAATCGCTAACTACAATAATCACAGCTACGCCCTAAAAAGAGAATCCCTCGAAATCCTTACTAACACGACAGCAATCAATGAACGTGAACATGCTACTATCCCCAATAACTGGAACCATCTAATCTTTAAAACCCAAGGAAAACGAAGTGAAACGAAGAGAGGAACCCAAGAAGAAAGCAACATAAACGCAGACAGCGAGAACAGTCATGAATCATCTGATGAAGGATGTGGCTTGCATCCGAAATGCATAATATGAATATAAAACGGACAAAGTGTAAGGTACAAATTAATTAATTAAATGAAAAATAGACTCAAAATTTAGGTTAAAATATATTCATTTTTAAAACTGACCGAAAAATTTATTAATATAAAGTTTTTTTTTTTTTTTTTTTTTTTTTTTTTTAAATATTCATTTATCATAAAAAGTAATTATATAAATTTACGTACGTGTTTGTATAAACTTCTTTTTTTATTATATCATGTTAGACTGGAGATTAATATAATTAAGATTATATTACACAATAACGTAACAGTTACGATGGGTAGTTAATGTTTGTTACGAACACCTCTATAGCCCAAAAGAGAAATAAATCTCACACAACCTTACACGTTCGCTTGAATTGTGCAATTAAGCATCATAATGAAGCATTATATATATATATATATATAATTTAGATGAAATAAATGCATATTTCATTATAAGGGAAATTAAACTAATGGATATCTGGACTCGTTTATAGCGATAAATATAAAAGAAAATAACGATTTATTTTATTTATTTATTTATTTATTTATTTATTCACGATAAGTATATTAAATCATTTTTATTTACTGAATTTTCTTAATATATATATATATATATATATATATATATATATGTTTATTTAAACTTAAAGTCAATTTGAAATATCTCAAATGAAATTTTTAAAACAAGCGAAAAGTCTGTTACCACAAAATATATGCATATATCAAAATTTATATACTCGGGATATGGCACTGAAAAGTAATAAATAAATAAAAAAAAATTGCATGAACACTAAACAATGCAAAACAATCAGAACAATTGATTTGCGTCAAAATAAAATACGATCCTTTGTCTGGCAAACAATGTAGGCACAAGTGCTGCAAAGAAACGGCGAGCAGTACCTTTTACGTTGCAGCACTCGTTCCCATATATTTGTCGTAAAACCTGGAATATCTTAAAAATAGAAATTTACTGATAACTTCATAATCAAACAGTTATGAGTTTCCTTAAATTTTATTATGCTTATAGTTTAGAAAAAAAAAATAGAGAAAAGTGTTTTATTATAACGTTTGACTACCTGTTTCAGACCTTAGACACAGGGAGATAATGTTTATTGGAATAAGTTCCAGCATTTTATCAGTTTTTTTTTTTTTTTTTTTTTTTTTGATGACTACATAAAAGAAAAAGGTGAAAAAAAAAAAAAAAAAAAAAAAAAGAAAAAAGAAACATGCGATATCAGGTTTAAAAAAATCTTTACACGATTAAATTATAATTACCTTTTAAGACACTTTTGGTTGAATATAATTTGAATATTTTGTAGTATAGTATCAAAGTGTATTTTACAAACTTTAAATGTAGTTTTTGAACTTATCAGTGGAATTCAGAATTATAAAATATAAAACAGCGGATTTTAAAACAGTTGTGTTCTTAAAATGTGGAATGAATACGAATTTAAGTGAAGTTGTGCAAGACATTATTTTACAACGACAGAATGATAATTTTACATTATTTATACCATAACCCTTGCTAAAAAGGAAAATAATGTCGTATATTAATTGTTTTAATTTAATTGTTATATAATTCTACATTCAATAAATAAATAAATAATGTTAAATAAAACCTTATCCATAAAAATTGTAATCTATAGTTTGCTAATTCCGTAACTTTCTTTTATCGAAAAGTAATAACCTTAGATTTTTCTTATTTTCATTTATTAGTTTAATCAATATAACTATATATATTGTTGCATTTATTTTTAATTTATCAATTAATATATATATATATATTTTTCAATGTTTCTCTTTATATCAATTATTCATTTATTTTCGAAATAAGAGATTTTAAGATTTGAAAATTTAATATAATTACAAATGTTTGTCTGTAAAATACTATTTTTATAGATATTTTAATTAGTATATTTTATTAATTATGCAAAGCTACTAGAAATGAGTCCTTATATTAATGTTTCGAAATTTTCAATATAATGCTCAAATTATATTTATAATAATAGCAATTTAAATAGACATTACACAACTATTATACAATTTTCCAAAACCAGATTTTAAAGGGGATTTTCTCATTAAGAAATTTTTTAAGAACTAATAGAAAATAATTTAATTTACAAAAGTTAATAATATCGAAAACCAATTAATTGATAAAATATAAAACGAATTTAAAGACGACAAAAAAAAAAGAAAAAAATAAAAAAAATAAAAATAAACAATAATACTTCCTAAATCTAACTAAAAAGCTGCATATTTGCAAAAATATATGTTCATTTTTATCCTAGATATAATATCATTGAAATTTAATTAGAAATTAAAGCCAACATCGTAAATTAATTCTATATTTAGACTTCGCATAAACAATGTAATTGATTTTGAAGAACATCAATTCCAATACCTCAGGATGAGATACGTTTTTTGCCCTAAACTTAATTTTATAAATGTTACATTAAATTATGAATGGGACTTAAGAAATTTGTTCTCCTACAAAATTTTCCATTTCAAATAATAAAGTTTCTTATATTAGTGAAGAACACGTTCCAGAAATTCAAAACTTTTATTTATATTCTACATAAGTTATTGAATATTAATAGTAAAGTTCTAGTTAAGTATTTCATAATTTCTATGCAACAAACAAGTTAAATATTGATTCTGTATGTAATTACATGGCAGGCAAAACTTATTTTTAAAAATTACATACACAAGAAAATGTATATAGATATGTGTAGAAAAAAGAAAATATTAAATACACGGAAGCTATAAAAATGTAAACACCTCAATGCAGGGTATAAAATGTAGGACAATTCTAGATATTAAACCCTATTAATACGCTGTCTGAAATGAAATCTCAAAATTGTTTGCATCCAAATTATATATATATATATATAAAGAAATGAAACAAAATATTTAAATTTATTTCTAAAAATTGTATAAAAAACTAATCTTTTAAAATACCTAATAAATTAATACTAAATTAAAGTATAATTTGTTATCATCTATCAAAACGAGTATATTCTATAAATTTAACGCGGTAATACAAACAAACATGTCTGAGGAAATTAATCTGCTAACTCATTTATTTATTTGTTTATTGTGTGTGAAGGTAATGCTTTGAAGTGTGCTGAATGCAAAAATCATCTCAAAATTTGTCCTACACATACTTTTTTTCCCCGAAAATATGTGTTTGCAATAAAACATCACTAATTTTGGTACATTAAACTAAACATGTTCTTTCTCATAACAAAATACACAATTCAATTATAATGTACACAATGCGTTTACCGTTCTTACCAATAGGGGAATATGTGTCGTTGTTTTTATAATTTGCGCACTTTTTACGCATTGCTTTTATCCCATTTATTTATTTGAAATTAGAGACATCGGACTAATTTCTGTGTGAAAAGAACTTTACATAGAAGAACAGTGCCATAAATTCCCCTACAGGAAAATTTTGAAATTTATATTAGTTTTATTATTATTTATTATTATTTTATTTTTAATAATACTTCATCCCCCATCTTGTTTTTATCTTCATACACAGTTTGGAGCAAGTCTTGCAATTAGATAATGCTGCAGAACACTGTAAGCATTGTCAGTTTAATTACGGCCAACCTGTATCTATCTATCTATCTATCTATCTATCTCTCTCTCTCTCTCTCTCTCTCTCTCTCTGTATATATATATATATATATATATATATATATATATATAAGAACAGTATACCGTGTCCCAGAAAAATAAACCAGAGCTACATATCCCCCTATTGGTAAATTTTGGAACTTATATTACTATTATTATTTGTTATTGCACTATTTTTCGGAATATTTAGTCTCTCGTTTTTTTTTAAATCTTTCTAAACAGTTTACGGCTATTCTTGTTAAAAGATTGCGCTACAAAACACTTTAAGAATTGCCAGCTTAATTATGGCTACAATGTGCGCACAAATGTGCTGTATATTTTCACTATCATAATACTTTTGTGAATCAGTAACAAAATTTTATTATTCCGTACATTACTATAGCCATTTTATTACAATTAAGATTAAACGTCAGACGTACTTGAGTTACGTCACTTTACATTAACTTTGGTTCAAAATACTTTTAAAGGAAACTTCATTTTTCCATATACTTAGGAGTGAGAAAGCTATATAGTCTAGTTTTATTATTAAACACGTAATATCCATAAACAAAACATGTAAATCTTTATTTAACAAATTACTAGCAACGGACAATCAGATTATTAGGCTACAAGCTCTAAAATAACTTTAACAGCACTGATCAGTTTATATAGTGCGGAATACTCGTCCAGATGAATTGCTGTCATGAGTTGTCCATAGGTATACGGAGACGAATTAGTAATCAGACGAATAAATTAACGAAATTATTATTAAAACGATATAAATAGACACCAAAGCGTACATATTCGGTTAAAAATGTATGTATCGCCACGAGGTGAATCGTCAATATAGTAAGATCACAAAACTTATTCCAATGCTTATCTTGTAAAGAGTTAGAAGCCTCTGTACAAATACAACTTTGAATATTGTTAAGAAATTGAAAGTTTTGCTTTTTCTCATGTAGAAGTTTTCTTTTGTGTATTCCAACAATGATGGTAAAATGCTGCGCCATTCTATGTAAAATATGTGTACCATATATATATATATATATATATATATATATATAAGAAAAAATGTCATTCTTGTTTAATGCATGTTGTTAAAATGTACCAATCATAAATTTCTAGCATAATATTAGTTCATCCGATGTCTATTGGCTGTCCCTGTATTCAAAAATTTTTATAGTAATGTCTTCATACATACTTAAAATAAAAGTTTGAACTTCCTGTATTTAGTTTTAATTATTTTGATACCAGACATAAAAGCAAAAAGAGACAAAATGCCATAAAATTTGCTTTTAGATTCAGCAGATTTTGAAATGTGTAATCAAAGAAGAAAAACTATTATTTTTCAAATTTGAACCTAAAAGTAATTCGTTTTCTAAATGTATAAGTAAGAGAAAGTAAAAAATAAAATAAAAATAAATAAATAATTACAGTAATAAAATAAATAAATACAGTAAATAATTTTTTGTTGCTGTTAATTTGTTATAGTAGATGGTACGTTTTATGCCTTGGTAATCCATTTACAAATCACAGACATAAAACTAAATAAACATGCACAACTATTTACTAAATAAAAGATCATACAAAGCAATTGTTTATGCATCAACTGATCATTATTTCTTAAATATGAGTTTCATTTGTTGCAAATAATTTAATATTATATTTATAATTTAACATTTTATTAGAAATCTATCACGTAAGTGATAGGCATTATATCACTTACGCAAAAGCAATGTTTACAAAAAATCAATACATGAAAGTAAATGACATATAATGATATCTATATAAAAAGTAAATGAAGTTACATTTTCTAATGTTTACGAATTTGGTGGTATAGAGCAGTTTTAAATACATAGATTTACCTATTTACTTTACATTACTGCAAAAAATAAAATAAATAAATAAATTAAATTAAAATTAAATTAATAATAATAATAAATAAAACATAAATAAATTATTATATTCTTTAGTTATGGTAAACAGTATTTGTAAACTTAAGCACTGTTTAATAATGGCGGGCGTTTAAATATGTCTAAACTGAATACTATATACTTTTTCAAGGTAGTCATCCGCAAAATTCGTTTTTGAACTTTTCAATCTAGCAATAATTGCACACGGAAGTTTACGCAAAAGTTATTTGCTTATACTTAAGCTCAGAATATCGTTTACGCTTACTAATCACATGAGAATTATAGAATTTTTCAAAGTTATTATATTTATTTCAGTGTTTTAAATGTATAGAGCTAAGAATTAGTTACGGAAATATGGAAATAAGTAAATATTTATAATTTAGGATCGGGAAATTTAAACAATAAAAAATATTTATTAAAAAATAAATATTTAAATATTTTTTTTTCAATTATAAAATGTTTTAAAGTACTTTTTAATACATTTTTAATTAACTAAAGAATTATAATTTGTAAAAAAATATTTTTTGAATGAACATTGTTCATTATTTCAGTGTAAAATCGAATCTTGTTAGTGTGCACACGCTAAACCTTAATTACTTTCAGCAAGAACTTTTTTCACAATCCTCGTCAAAATGAAGATCAGTGTTGGAATTACTAATGGCATGAACTACTGATAACATGATTTTTTTTCTACTTGGTATTCACATAAACGAAGTTAAACTAAATAAAGGAAGATGAATAGATGGATTAATACGGAAAATTATAATCTGAAAAGTATTTATTTTTATGCTGCAATTATTTTTTAAGTATATTAAAATAAAGATACCATACAGGATTTTCTTTAATACCAAATACTATACACAATGTTTTTGTCAAATAACACACTCACTTACAATAAAAGATTTTATACAAATAAAAAATAAATGAAACTTATGGAAATATATTGAACAACTAAAAAATTACCTTTTATAAACATTAACCCATTAGCGCCCAGTGTCCTCATTTGAAGACATTGGATTCCGATTTACTATATAATAATTAGTCTCCATACCAAATTTGGTGTCTATTTGGTTGTTAGATCGAGATACAGTTTGCTCTGAGTAATTTCCGTTTAAAGAAATCACTCTGTATTTTCATATTGTTTTATGTAATTAGCTCACTTAATCCTTTTGAATTTGTATATTTAATGTATGTATATAGGTACTTTATACATGCTCAGATAAACGTTATATTAAACCTCCATTAAATACACACACACACACACACACACATATATATATATATATATATATATATATAAATGAGAGTTATCGTAATAAAATTTAACCGCAATATTTAGCAATTAATAGATACAAAACAATACCAACACAATAAAAACAGAATTGTTTGTAACATATAGGTAAGTGATACAAAAATGTTGCGATACAGATTAAGAACCAATAAGAGAAAAAAACAATTTAAATTACTTACGCCGAAATCAATAATAATAAAAATACTAATAAAGGGCCATTAAACTTAATGTCGTATAAAGTAAATAAAGGAACACAGAAAAATTAATTGGATAAAAATGCTTAAAAATTGAAGTATAAACACTTCAGGGGACATGTACTTCATAAATCTGAGAGAGCTGCATTGATTTCGTTTAAACAACATAAATAATCGTAGCAATTTATATTGTTTCAGCCCAAACGAGGCACCAAAACCATTTTGAATGAGAAATTAAATAATTTATTAATTTAAATCATCAAGGAATCCAGAGAGAAAACTGGAAAAAAGCAGAGTAGCCACATGTAAAACTTTTACACAAACTGGAAAATAGAAAGATGCCAACAAATTAATGCAATAAAAGCAAACAACGATTAATCGATAAATAATTAACGTCTGAGCATTTTCATTAACGATATACACTGCTGTTTATAAAAAAAGCAACACCAAGAAGGAATGAAAATATCATAGTGATAATTATTGGGCACATACATTATAGTAAGAAGAAAAATCGATTAAAATTTCAGAAAATTTGGAGTAACATTTACTGAGAAAACTGTACATAAAGCAACGACCTCTGTGAGCAATAACAGCACTTATATGTGTATGCATTGAGTCAAACAGCTATTGGATGACATGTACGGGTAAAGCACTTCATGAAGCTTCAACACGATGCCACAATTCGTCGATCGTAGTTACTAGTGAGTGGTGGGGGGCCAGTCGCTTTTCAACGATTAAACAGTCATTTTCATTAGTGCGAGATCAGGAGAATGCGCTGACCAGAGCAACGGTTGAGCACATTATGTATTAAGGAAGATCCGGACTACACTGACAACTTGCAGTCGTGCATTATCCTGCTTAAATGTGGCGCTGTGGAGGCCTTGGATATTGAGAGGAGATGCGAGAGTTAACTCACCAGAAATTTAATGACCGCATTTCAGAGTGCCGGGAATGCGCCCGAGAAGTAATCGAGACGTGTATCCAATGGGACCCCATACCACCACTGCATGTGGTGGACAGTGTGACGATGTCGAATCCCAGCTGGCATTGTGCATTATTGAAATTGCCGTTAGATACGGATAAGGCAATCTTGATGCTGTAAACAGGATTGTGATTTGTCTGTAAGGCGACTTCACGCCATCCCTGCGTCCAGGTTCGTCATTAATCACACATTAA
Source organism: Salticus scenicus (assembly GCA_963930645.1). Lineage (NCBI taxonomy): Eukaryota > Metazoa > Arthropoda > Arachnida > Araneae > Salticidae > Salticus > Salticus scenicus. The sequence continues at coordinate 148,120,037 of OZ005656.1, read as the reverse complement.
AGGCGTCAGTATCAGTGATGCAGTTTTGAGGGTAATCAAAATTTTGGTAGCTGCATACTGGATCACCACCTGGAGTGATGGTATGTGGTACCATTGGATACTCGTCTCGATCACCTCTTCTTTTGATTCCCGCCACTCTGAATACCAGCCATTACATTTCTGACGAGTTAAGGCCCTTCGCTGTGCCCTAAATTCAAGGCTTACGAAGCACAATACCTAAGCTGGACAATGCACGACCGCAAGTTGTAAATATTGTCCGGATCATCCTTGATGCAGGATATGTTCGACTGTTGCTCTGGCCAGTGCTTTCTCTTGATCTTGCACCAATAAAAATGACTGATTAATCGTTGAAAAGCGACTTGCCCCCACCGTTCACCAGTAACTACGATCGATGAATTATGACATCGTGTTGAAACTTCATGAAGTGCTTTACCCGTACATGTCATCCAATCGCTGTTTGATTCAATGCCTAGGCAGATAAATGGAGTTATTACTCACAGAGGTCGCTGCTTTATGTACTGTTTTCTCAGTACATATTGCTCCAAATTTCCTTAAATTTTAATCAATTGTTCTACTTACTGTAATGTATGTGCTCAATAAATATCATTAAGATATTCGCATTCCTTCATGCTGTTGCAGTTTATATATATATAATATATGTTAAGGAATCTTTAGGGATATTTGCCCCCTCTGTTATTCCCTTAGTCCATTTATAAAGTCTGAATTATTTTAATGTAAAAAAAAAAAAAAAAAAAAAACTTTTATTCCATGTATTTAATAAACGTGCACCATTTTTTTTTTTTTTTTTTTTTTCATTTTTTTTTTCATGTAATAAGCAAAAATACAAAAGACAAGTGATGATTCAAAATTTTAACTTTTAAATAATTAAAATAAAATGTGTGATATGTGTAAGATAAAAACATTCGAAATGTGATAATATCTTCTAAATCTTTAGTTAAAAAAAAAATAATAATATATATATATATATTTTTTAATCAATTAAATATTATTTTCTTACAAATACATATAAAATACATAAAAAATGTTTAACAGCATTATGATATTTTTATAGTTACACTTTGCCAAATCTTAAGAATATTTTGGCAGATATTAGAACATTTGAAACAAAAATCTATGTTATCTTGGCAACATTAACGTACCCTATCTGATATTCATCTTGTGATATTATCGACATAAACGACAATATTTTTTCCTGTTGTTTCAGCTAATGTTTTCCGTGCCCTTAAAATGTTTATATGTATGTCTTATTTATTTTGAAATATGTTTTCAGTTTTCATCGCAAAGCAGTAGAAATGATTAATGATAAACATATTCTTTTTTCTATGTCCTTTTTTTTTTTTTCTATTCATGTTTTAATCAGAAACAATAAAAACACAAATGTAACGGAAATCGATAAACAAGTAAGTGAAAGAGACTATTTTTCTAATTGAAATTCATAAGGATATTACACATATAAAATATCATGCGATGCGCATAGATTATAAGCAAAAATTTAAAGCGGTGCTTGTTAACCCGTTATCGTCCAGTGTCCTCATTTGAGGACAACTAATAAAATGGCACGTCTACTTTTTGTGGTTTCTTGGAATGATTCCTACTTTTTAGTAACAGTTAATAGCGTCACTCTAAATGATCTCTGAAAGTTTTATGTGCCTGCTATTTATTATTATTTCATAATTTTGATAGTCATTTTATGATTTTTCATTCGTCACACATATATTTGTTTTCAGCGCAGGTATGCTAACTTAAATCAAGTTGAATAATAATATATATTATAATACTTTACTTTCGAGATCTTTGTTAACATATAATGAGAAATTAATCTGTTATCCCAAAGTTTTTCTATCTCGAAGTTCTCTCGTTAGAACACCAAACGTCAGTAAATAAGGATAGTGTAAAGCAACGGAATAAGCACCGCTAATTCCTAGCTTTTCTCTTACGAAATTAAACTGTATAAAAGCGGACGCCAATACTACTTATTTACACTTTAAAATTATTAAAGTAGCATATCTTATGCTCGTATAATAATTCCCTATAACATTAAACATAGTAAAATTATTCCTACGGTAAAAAGTAGTTCACTAAAATTAAAAATTCAAACTATATGAAAAAAATGCAACTAACATCGTTGCTAACTTTATTCTGTTCTATTTCTTCAATTAAAAAACAAAACTGTGGATGCCACACGCATCACATAATCTTTACATTTTAACAAATTTTGAAGATAGCACGCGCTCATATTTTACATAAAAATTAAAAGCATTAAATTCATTTAACTCTTTTTTTCTTTGACATATTGTTCAGCACGTGAACTTACAAAAAATAGAGGATAAATAATAAACAAATTTATACACTGAAATTGAAAATGGCTCAGTTATAACATCCTCCCACCTTTTGATTATAGGTTATAATCAAAACCAAATGTTGCAGGTGTAGTTCTCAATACATTAGTCTTTCAGGGACTTTAATTCTCCTTCCCGCTTTGCTATATCTGACTGGTTCCTCTTCTGAAGTTACAACGGGTTTAACAGTTTGAGCAGAGGTTTCCTTTGAATGGTATGCTTCTTTCAGTTTTGAACTATTATTTGATGATGTTACTTCTAAAGGATATAATCTTTGAATAGGTCGTAAAAGTTCATGTTGCGAAGTTTGAACCTTTACAAGTCGTACTTTCTTATCTTTGCCAGGAATAAGTTCTGTGATACGGCCTAGTGGCCAGTGGATTCGTTTCTTGTTGTCAGATCCAATTAATACAATATCTCCGACAGCGATACCCTTTTCTGACTGTTTTCTATTTGCTCGCTGTATGAGAGCACCCAAATATTCGGATCTGAATCGATCTCTCAAAGCTCTGTGTAGGGACTGCCTGTATCTGATCCTCTTTGATAAAGAATTTTGTTCAACTGCATCAACATCTGGAAGCTGAATTTCGTGAACATCTTGAAGAAACATAGATGGGGAGATAGGCTTTACAGTTGCATATTCAGAAAGGTATGTTAGAGGCCTTGAATTCACTACACTTTCAACATCAGCTAAAAGAGTTGTCATTTTTTCGTACGTAAGACAGGCGCGTCCTAAGACTCTTTTAAGAAGACCTTTTATTACCCTAATCAGCCTCTCCCAGAAGCCACCCCACCACGCCGCCGTTGGCGGGTTAAACTTCCAGTCAATGGAGTTGACAGACCCATATTTTTGTATATATTGTAAATCTAAGCTTCTCAATAAATTAGCTGCGCCAACAAAATTTGTTCCGTTATCACAGTAGATAACAGAGCATCTTCCTCTGCGAGCCACAAATCTTCTCAACCCCATCAAAAATGCATCTGTGGAAGCAGAGGCCACTAGCTCTAGATGAACAGCTCTATATATAGCACATTTGAAAATCAAAATCCAACTCTTCTTATAGTTCTTAAGATACAAAGGACCAGCCATATCTATGCCTGTAACTTGAAATACGGCAGAATCTTTTACTCGGTTTTCAGGTAGAGGAGCACTAGATGTCCATAAAGCCCTTGAATTAAACCTTTTACAAATCACACAGCTGGCTAACACAAGCTTTACACTCTTTCTTCCGTTGAGGATCCAATACCTTTCTCTAATCAAATTTAAGAGGATTTGTAACCCCGCATCACAGTTCTTTACATGAATATAAAAAAAAAGTCGCTTAACAATTTCATGCTTTGAAGGGAGAATTATGGGATGGAGAAAATCTTCACTATCTTTCCTGTAAGTTATTTTAGTTTTCAAACGAATTACATCTTGCTCATCCTTACAGGGTTGCAATGTCTTCAATCTTTCATCACTTTCCGTAGAGAAAGATTCTTTTTGAACCATACGTAGAGTTTTTATCTCAGCTTCCCGAAATTCAGTAGCCGTCAATTCGCCTTTACTCTTCTTATCAGGATTTAAACAATTATGCTTAAAGCGAAGAATCCAAGCAACTAAACGTATGATTTTTTCATAACTTGAAAAGTAGCGGTAATACCAGTTATTGTTGGATGGAAATTCAGGTTTCGTCAACATACAAGTAGACTTTGACCTTTCTTTCTGAATTTCTTCCTCATTCCAATCTTCATCGGAAGTGTTCATATGGTTTCTAAATTCTGCTGAATCTTTCATCCAATGTGGGCCCTCCCACCATCTGATTAAAGCTAATTGCTTAGCCTTACAGCCTCTAGACGGCAAGTCTGCTGGATTCTTCTCACTTGGTATATGTTTCCATGATGAAGGACTGCTTAATTTCTGAATCTCTTGAACCCGATTTCGGACAAACACAGACCAGCTCTCATTTCTTGATATCCAAGCAAGCACTGTTGAGGAATCGCTCCAGTAATATCGCTTCATTTCCTGCCAACCCAAAGCATCCACAACAGTTTTCGCCAAACGAGCGCCAATAGTAGCCGCTAATAGCTCCATTCTTGGTACAGTCGTATTTTTTAAAGGCGCAACTCGGGACATGGCAGCAAGCAGAATTATTTCCCCTTGATCTTCATTTTCTATCCTCAAGAATACTACTGCTGCATAAGCATCTTTACTACCATCAACGAAAGTATGAATTGTGCATGCATGTAAGTTTTCTGGAGTGATCTGGATATGTCTTGGTATCTTAACATCATTTAAATATGTAAGTTCTTGAAACCATAATAGGAATTCTTTTTGTAAATCACCAGTTATTTCGTCATCCCAATTAATTCCTAATTTCCAAGCTTTCTGTAACATCAATTTAGGATAAAGCATCACCGGAGCAGTAAAACCAAAAGGATAAAAAATTTTATGAACTGCCGATAACATACTTCGCTTGGTAATCCTTTCTGTGTTGAAATCGTTTAGCCATTTCATGTTGACTTTTAATGTATCGGAAACCTTATCCCAAATCAGACCCAATACTTGAGTTTCCTTTTGGTTCGACAATTCATCGTGATCACCAGTGTATTCCCACTGTCTTAAATCAAAACCACCATTTGCCATTATTTTCTTTGAGTCCGAGATAAATTTCTTCAGATCTTCTTCATTGTGCACACTAGTGGCGACATTGTCTACATAAAAACTATGCAAAAGCCTTTACTTGAAATTTTCCTCAAAACTTGCACTATTTTTGATGTGATATTCAACTACTGATGATAAAAGAAAAGGGCTACACTTTACACCGAAAACGACTCGTGCATGCCTAAATACTCTAAGTTTCTTCTCTTTTAGATCTTTCCACCATAGAAATCGTAGGAAATCTCTATCATTTTCACAAATGCTAATTTGAAGAAACTTTTTTCTAATATCAGCGGTTACACCAAATTTTCTTTCTCTGAAACGTAGAAGAATATCTGGGATAAGCTCAATCAAATTTGGGCCACACTGCAGACACTGATTTAAAGATGGATGGTTAGCCAACTTTGCTGAAGCATCGAAAACCGGACGGATAGGTGTTGTACTACTGGTCTCTTTAATAACTGGGTGATGAGGTAAATAATTACCATAAGAGTTCACTTTGGTAGCAGGAACTTCTTCTATGATCCCCTCATGCAACCAGTCCATAAATATATTTTCATATTTTCCGTACATGTTCTTAGATAATAACTTAGAAGTTGTACTTTCCAAACGTCTTACAGCCAAACTCAAGTTATCTGGTAATGCAGATGTGTCGTCAGCCCAAGGATCTCAAATATTTAATTGACTTATTTTGATATTTGTAATATATATTATGAAATAGTTCAACAAAGTTTATAAGGTAAGTAAAATGCACTCACCATGTTATCTTCTGCTATTTTTGATTTCAGGAACCGATGTATTCCGTAAATGAATAAGGAGTTTTTGTTTCAGAATATATTTATTTTCAGCTAAACTATTCAAAAGATAATTTTAAATATATAAATAACAGTGTTTTAAATAAATTAAACCAGCCACCTTTGGCTTGGTTTGTGAATAATAATTATATATTATATTATATTGTGGGAATAAAAAGATGAACCCACATGTTTACTACATTTTTTATTAACCTGAAACATCGAAGAGAGAGAAAAAAAAAAAAAAACGAACAGACTTCACTACACGTACATAGAATATAGACGGCCAATCACAACCAATGCGTCACATCAACGTTCTAATGTAGATGCATATACGCAAGAAAAAAAAGATTCAAATGAAACGTTTTTCGAACAGTATGAAAAAGAAAGTTTTTGTAATTATTGAAAGAATGTCATTTGAGTTTATTTCTCACCAACATCTATCATATTTTATTATTGTTTTGAGTGTCACGTTATTTTCATATAAAATTCGTCTTACAAGGCACAAATGTAAAACGAATGTCGTTTCAGTAGAGAATACTTTTCATGTTTTTATTTATTTTTATTTTTTAATACTCAATAGAAGAAATAATTTGATTTTTAAAATTTGCAATGGATTTACACGCTTTGAGACACCCAGAATGTTATCCGACTGTTTTTACAAAATGTCTGTCTGTACATGTATGTCAAAATTTTATAACAATTTTATCTCAGGAACTACAACACAAAACTTAACAAAATTTCATATGTAGTTGCATTTTGATATATAATAGTGCCTATCAATTTTTGGTGAAAACAGCTAGCATTGCGATCCCTTATTTAAAAAATTTTTGTAGGACAAAATTTCTTATAAAAGTCCATAAAGAGAATTATCTTTCAACAATCATTATGAAATTATATATATATATATATACTAGCAGGCTACGCCCGCTTCGCTGGTCACTATATTTAAATGAATTTTTGAAAGAATTGAATTAATATTTATTTTTTTACACCACATTCTTGAAAAAACCAAAAAAAAAAAAGAAAAGAAAATGAAATTGCTCCAAACTTCGCTTAGGGTACCCGCTGTCTACGGCAGCTTTTTTCCCGCCCGCACTGCATCAGGTCTAGATTTCCCGTGACTGTAGAAAGATCTTTTCCGGGCACTTCAATCTAGATATTTATCGACGGTAGGGGGGATCTGCTACAATTTAAGAACTGCGATTTTAAAGATGACTGTATCTCAGCATCTATTAAATATTTTAGTTTTGAACCATGTATTTTATAGCCCATGCTATTTACACTTTATTACAATTTGATTCCGACCAATGAAATAAAATAAAACAAAACAAAAAGTTGATTAAAAAATAAATATAACATATAAACAAATAAATTTTAATCATTTTAATCCTTTTTACTACGTATATACTACTATTTTTCACGATAAATACTGTAAATTAAAAAAATTAACAAATAAAAGTTTTTTCTTTTAAAGGAATTAATTAAAAATTGAAAAATAAGAAGTTGTTCTACTATAAAAAATTAAATATAACTGTTATAAATTTTTTCTGCTGCATTACGATTAATAAATATAACAAATTAAAAAAAAAAAAAAAAATTCGCCTTCAAATGAATGTATTCAATAAAAATAAGTTGCGTAATAGCCGTTGCTAAGATACGCAGACGATAGAAGCAAAATAATAAATCTATGAAAAATGAAGCATTAAAGCCAATATTTAAAATCGAAAAAACTTTAATTTAAAAAATTCAAATTCGAAATTCGAAAAAATCTCGATGAGGTGCACACATGCATGGTCCCAGGTACCTATATGCCAAATTTGGAAGCTCTGCGATCAGTAGTGTGAGCACCAGAGCGCAGATACACACACAGACACACACACAGACACTTCTCTTTATTTATATAGATGAAGATGATGAGGTCATTTTATAGTAGAATTATCCATTATAGCATATATTATATTTCACTCCTCCATAAAAATTAATTTTAAAATCGTCTGCTTCTTTTATACTTTTATTTTAATAGAATTTTAATATAATTTAATTTATATATTAGTCATTTTAGCATTTTTATCCTAAGTAGCATTAGCAATAATATATATCACTTCTCCATTAAAATTTATAAGACCCTACAATAAAATTAATTTGTGCTTAATATCAACTCTACGAAAATTTTTATCAATCGCTTCCAAATTTTGACCTAAGGTTCAAATCTCAATCCTGTGGGTATTTACATCAGCTACAACGTTTTCGTCTTTATTCGTAAATAATAATTTAACTGTATTAAATAGTTTACTGGAATATAATTCAACGTATAACTTAGTCACAGCAACGCGTGACCGGGTCTGCTAGTTGAATTATACGAAATTTATTAATAGGTTAAAAAGTTGAAGATTCTTTGTGTAGATGGCAGCACCAAATATATTTCAGCTTTCATTTCAACCCAGTCGAAAGGTATCGACATCTGTTAGAATCATTTGGAGTTAACAGATAATTGTGACTGTCAAATAATAACAGACAAATAATTAGCAATAAATTAAAATTGCGACTATAATTTGAGATTTAAACTATCCTATCTCTCAAGTTGGATCGAACTGCACATGGTGTGCGAATTTTATTATAATCGGTTAAGTGGTTTAGCAGTCCATTGAAGATAAACATTGTGACACGAGATTTATATATATTAAGATATAATAAAATTAAAACAATTTAAAAACACGTTAAAAATACATTTATTAAAAGATAAAAACTTCCGAAGCTTCTCGCCTCAGATAAAATGAGGCGTCATCGGGGAATTAGTTTTACACACTACAGAGCAGTTATATATACATTTTTACCATAAGGTCAACAGTTAAGTCCTTATAAAAATATACATTCAACTGGAAGTTATACATAGAGGCTGGAACTATTACAGGGTAATGAGGTGTAGCACACACTTATCCTGCAATAGCTCCAGCCTCCAAGTGTAACACCTCATTACCCTGCAACAGTTCCAGCCTCTATGTATAACTTCCAGTTGAATGTATATTTTTTATAAGGACTTAACTGTTGACCATATGGTACAAAAATATATATAACTGCTCTGTAGTGTGTAAAACTAATTCCCTGATGATGCCTCAATTTATCTGAGGCGAAAAGCTTTGGAAGTTTTTATCTTGTAATAAATGTATTTTTCAGTGTTTTTAAAGTGTTTTAATTTTTTTGCAATAATGACACGTATTTACAATTTAACTCTTAACATGAGTTTATCTCTATATATATAATAGTTATAGTCATTTAGGATTTTTTTTTTTTTTGTACATGCAGGAGGTCATTTTTTCACTGGGGAGAAGTTCCTTCAGCCCAAATGCGACAAATTTTCTTTTTGGGTAACTTTCAAAAGTTACCCAATACGTCTAATACGTCTAATGCGAATAGTTTAGCAATCGAGGTGTGACGATTTAAAATAAAGTTATCGATTATTTTTATTTTTTATTAAAAAAAAAAAAAAAAAAAAAAAAAAACGTGTATTTTATTTATTTATTTATTTATTTTTCTAGGGGATATCCACTAGATCCTTCTACTGACATGCTGGAATAAAAGGATGTTATTTTAACCCTTTTATGTAACTTCTGAACTATTTTATTTTATATATATATAAATTCTTAAACAAAATCAATTTCTTAAAAATTAGTTACATACTTATGTTGTAAAGACACAGTTGAGAAAACAATGATTTTAAAGAAATAAAACTATTAAAAAAAAAAAAAAAAATGTTCATAAGAAAAAAAAAAATCTTGGGAATAATAGGGGCATTAAATAAAAAAACGTATTTATAAAATATTAATTGCACTTTATAATTTATGCTCAGAGATTGAATATAACTTTGCACACTTTTGTTTAGTTCTTTTAAAATTCAATAAAAGTAAAGTGTACTTTTTTTTATTCTCGCCGAATCATAGAATAAATTTATTCACTTGTTAAATAATCGTATATCTATTCATCCTATTATTTTAGTTATTTATTTATAAACCATATTTATTCGCAAACAATCACATTATTTAAATATGCCACACATTGTTCTTTTAGGATCAGGATTACGACAAAAACTGAACACTTCAATAAAATGTAGGTTATTCTTCTTTTTGTAAACTCAGGTAAATCAATCAAATAATACTTATCTCATAATATATATATATATATATATATATATAGGAAATGTTTGAAACGGATATGTATATGATACAAAATTAAAGTAAAAGTTAAAAGATTATAAAACCCAACCGGAGAATTACAAACCAATGCGCAAAATTGCTGCAAAAGAAAATGCAAATTCTAAATATAGGAACAAATTAACAAATGAAAGAAATGAAATAAAACCCTAAAAAACACAGAGGTCTTCATCAGGGAGGTCCCTCTGTGTAGGGGTGAAAGAGATGTTTCTGAAAGGTTAGTAGCAATTAGCTAATAACTATCCTTAGCCCCCAACGTCTCAACAAACAGAAAACCAACATTACCTAAATAGAAATCAAACATATATAATGTAAAATATTCTAAAATGTCATAAAAATAGATAAAAAATATAAAGAATTACAAAATGTATACAATAAAGCAAATAAAATATATGAAATAAACCCCTACCTGATTAACAAACCCTTTTCAGCCGACGGGACTACTCGTCGGTACTTAAATATCATCCTTGAATGAGGAAATATAAGAATAGATTAGATGTTAGAGTTCTATTCAGTTAACGGTGGTTTTCTGTTTGGTCAGAAGTTGGGGCTAAGGATAGTTATTAGATAAATGCTACTGTCCTTTCAGAAACTTCTATTTCCCTGATAAAGACCTCTGTGTTTTTCTTTTCTTTTTTTTTTTTTTTTTTTTTTGGTATTTTATTTCGTTTCATTCATTTGTTAATTTATTAATATATATATTTCAGATATGAAATGGTACAAATTTTAATATATTCAAGCATCAAATTAAAATTTACAAAAAAAAAAAAAAAAATTGCAAATTTTGCTTTGCGACTATTTCTCTGTTACTTGTAAAAAGCTTTATTAAAAGAAAAAAAAAAAACATTTAGCGGAAAATTCATATATAAAACCTTCTTATTTTGAAATGTGATATACATGGTAAAACATATTTGCATTAAGTGCGCCGTTGTACAAAAACGTCCAATAATTTTTTTAACGACAATTGATTAGTCTATGAACATAAAACAAATTTACCAATTTTATAAAATGAAGGAAAATAACTTATTTATTTTAGCACGTAACTGTAAAATGTATTTGTATAAACCAAACAAGGTGAAATGATTTGCATTTAAATGAAAAATATAAGCAACATCGTGATGTTGTTTGTAAATCACGAATTACTTCCACCTTAAATTTTACGTGCTTCATTGTTATAAATGAAAAGAGATATTTCATTAACTATATTGTTTCTATGTAAATAAAATTGTATTAATTATTTATTCCGGTCATAAACTAAACTTATTATTACTAAACAATTGTTAATATATACAGAAAAAAAGACGTTGGACAGAAGCTTGATAAAATATGCGAAACAAAATGTTTATATATAAACATTTTTCAAACAAAACATTTTTTGTTTCGTCACGTTTTTCGTTATTAAAATTTTTGAATGAATGTAAATGGGAGTTTAAATATTTTCTATAGATCTGCATAAATTTATTTAGGATACAATATATTCAGTTTTCGTTTAAATATTATGTAAAAGTTATTTATGGGATGTGATAGATTTATATATATATATATATATATATATATATATTATGCATACGTCAGCGAAAATAAAAATATTTCTGCTTGACTAAATATGCGCTTGTTAGGAAAAAAAAAAAAAAAAAAAAAAAAAAAGATCGAAAAATATGAAGGAAAGGGTCTTTGAATTACTCTTAGCATACTAAAAAGGTTAGTGAATTTTCATTAGAGTAATAAAAAACACTCTCATAATGAAAATAATAATAATAATAATAAAAATTTATTTATTTTGCAATGAAATTGAATCTTTATGGTTAAAAATATTATTTAAATGTATGAAGTATAGTCTATAAATAACAAGAAAAATGTTTTTAAAAATGCTTAAGAAGACACAATATGCTTCATCTTACGTAAAATCATGAAAATACCGATTTTCAAATATTTTTCTTAAATTATACTTTGGAATTTTTAGTATACTCTGTATTAATTAATTTCACATTAAAAATTAAAAATGTATGTTTCTACTTTAGAAAAAGTAGTCTAAGTGACAAATACATTCTCATCTCAGTTTTTTTTTTTTTTTTTACTCTGAAATTTTGCATAAGATTTAAAATAAATAATTCTGAGTAGATTTCTTTTAAAAATTTTAACAGTGCAACTTTCATGTCCTTGCCGTAATTTCGAGAAGTTAGGGGAACTCCGTATTTATATAAAGCCCTCGAAAAAATTATGTCGATTAAATAGACAGTTAAATTTGGACCAATGCAAATTTGTTTGACGGGAAGGCAACAAAAATACAAAGTATGCAAATGATTTGTTAATTATAATACAATTTAATTTAAATCTAAATTAACATAATCGAATTAATTACAATATTAAATATGCTGTGCAGAAAAAAAATATGTAAAATGACCTAATGAATCCGAATATAACCTGAATTTTGCCCAATCGCCCACCGTTTTCTCGGGACGCTACTCACTCTCCTAATTTTTATCACTGTTCGGTAATTTTAAGGCCATTAATTTGATTTGTAAAATGAAAAGAATTATTTTAACTTTTAAAAGCAAGAAAACATAGTGTATAATAAGTAATAATAATAATAATTTATTAATAAAATATAATAAATGTAATATATACTTTCAGTGGTAAATACCCCGTAAATTTTCCCATTGTTGCAAATGTTCATGTTCTAAAAGTTTCCAACTCTGTTAGCTCCTCAGAAGATATTTAACAGTTAAAATATTTTTCCACCCCTCCAAATAAAATTTATTGTCATAAAATTACCGAAAAGTTATAAAAAGAGTGGGGGGGGGGGGTTGTTCCTTAAAGCACGGTGTGTGATAGGGAAAAATGGGCGTCATGTTTGGATTCTGGAGGACATGTTGCATAAGAATTTAGAAGAATGGCGTTGGGGTCAATTTTCATGCAAACCAGTGATATTCGTCTTATTTGCTGAGGGAAGAAAGCACAAGGTCCTCGATTTTTTCGGACGGATATGCAAAATGTCTGTGGTCTGAGAAAACACGAAATTTAAAAGGCAACCTAACAACGCATTAAAGGTGCTATTGACGCGTGGTTGACTTTCGACTTGTTGCTGACATGTGTATTGGTGTTTCCATATTATTAAAAACGATACCGAATCAGAAAAAAAAATGTCCTATGTAGAACGGGGGAAAGTCTTTGGAAAGAAAGCGAGCTTAATGAATATTGCAGCTATATACAGGTCTATGAGTAGGTCTAAAACTGTAGTCAATATTTTTTTATAAACAGTCCTTCAAACTATGGTAAATGCAAGCGCCCAAGAAGACCAAGTGCACCTTCAATGCCCCAAAATCCCCCGTTTTTCGATGAGCATGCTATTAAAAAATGACTTCATTTGAAATAATTTGAGCTTTAAGCCTATCATGCGCCAGTAGAAATTTCTTCAATGTTTTAAATTCCAAGGTTACAGTTCGTAAAATTACAACCTCGACAACAGTTGACAAAGAAGCATAAATTAATTCGCTTACAATTTGTTAAATTAAATATTTTGCTTGGAGATAAATGAAAAGATATATTTTTTTCGGATAAGAAAAATTTAATTTTGGTGGGCCAGTCGGATTTAAAAAATACTTGCATGGTGTTATTAAAAATAATAATACCATGTTTTTGCAAGCGGTAATATGGATGGGGATCAGTAATGAAATGAGGACCATTTACTGCTAATGGCACATTACCAATTGCGGTAATATACCAAAATGTGTTCAAAAGAGTATCAATATATGCTGGATGGTCGTTTATTTCCTAATTTCACTCTAGTTACATCAGGGAGCTTGGACATTTCAGCCGGGATAATGCAAGCATTGTTCATTTAACAAAAGCTTGGTCTGAAGCAAATGATTGGACATTATTCAGTTCGGATTTAAACCTAATGTAAAATATTTGGGGCATAATTCCGCAATCTGTTTATAAGGCCATGTGACAATGTCGAGTGTAAAACGAACTCATCAAAGCGATCATGAATGCATGCGAAAATACCAAAATAGAAACCATATTTCGACTTGGTTCAATGGTGACTGATGGACTGATAAAAGGCATTGAAAAAAAAATGAATTTGTAGGATAGTGACTTTACATTTTAAATCACATCTTCTCGACATTATATTTATTTCCATGATGAAAAGTCGTCAGATTTTTAAATTGTCATTTAGTGCTTTGATTATATCTTACATATGTTTATAACGTATTCTTATGTTTTTATTATTATTATTATTATGATTTCTAAGAAAGAGTGATATTAACTTTTTCGTGTGTAACTATGTTTTATACTTTTTTCCTTAAAATATTTTACGTCCTTATACTTTTTCTAGGGAATTATAAGTGTAGCTTTAAATTGCATCTATGCCCTTTTATAATGGTTACAAGTAACACAAGTTTTTTCAGTTCATGTTTTTTTTTCTTTTTCTTTTCTTTTATAATTAAAAAAAAAAAAAAAAAAAAAAAGTGTATTTGTTTATTATGGAATTTCTGATACGTGCAAAAAACTCAGTCTTTTATAAAAATTTTAAATATTTATCTCTGTTTTCTTTTTTTCACAAACTATTTTTTTTTTTTTTTTTTTTTTTTTTTTGTTAGAAATTCAAACTTTAAATTTATAGAGAATATAAAATAGGACACTGTAAATAAATACTGCAAAAAGTTCGAATTTGTATGACAAAACAGATTTAAAAATATCTTTTATTAATATTATTATTATTATTATTATTATTAATCATTAGAATTGTCTTATTCTTTATATGATTATTACCTTTAATTAAATTATTTAATTACACCCTATTTTAATTTACAATGAAGTATTTCTTATGCGAGTATATTAGGTGGAAAAATGTGCCTCAATTTACGTGGAAATTTTTATAATCGGAATTAGTTTACGCGATAATATTTTACTCGGCTGTATATATACTTAAATATTTTACAAGAAGTTTAAAAAATGTTAGTGACATATAGTCAATAATGTTCAAGACATAATTACTATTTTAAAACGCAATCATCTTAAACGTACATTTAAGAATATACGCAATATTTTAGAAAATAATAATTATTAAATGATTTGAAAAGTTTTGAAACAATATAATATTTTAAATTGTGCTAACATTCAAACTTTGCCTTAATTGATGAAAATCATTCTTTGATATTGTGTTTCACTTTGAATGGGACAAAAAGTAAATATACTTCTGTAAAAACTGAAATTACTTTAATTTGATAAATCAAATATGTAGTGAAACTACAGTTAACGAAGTTTCTATAAATGTTCTATATGTGATCCTCAGTTTACATGGCAAATTTGCATGCATTATTCCAGTTCATGACACGTTTGCGATAGAACATCCTTCTATTAATTGAGCATTGAATACTTTGTGGTGTTAAAAATTACAAAATGAAGGTAATATTGTGAATATACTGGGTGTCCCATATGTGGGTTAGACTTTAAAAAAATAACTAAAAATTACGGTATTGGTAGATTTGAACGCCGTTTATGAAAATGTCATTCTCGTGAAGGGATTTTTTGGGTAAAGAAAAACAAATAATTAAATATTCTGAAGATAGATGGCGCTGCACGGGTAAGAACGAGATATATGCAAACTAGACTTTATAAATTGCATGCTTTTAGGATTCACACAGGTTATTCATTATTTTGTCTCCTGCTTCAGCATACATGAAGATTTCATTGTGATATTGACTTGGTTGATGAAGCATTATTGGAGAAGAAGTTTTTCCTCAGTTAAGAACCGCCGACTGAAGCTGCAATTAGTGGTGTTGTAACTCGTATGCAAAGTGATGGTGTGGGACATATAGAACAGGATTTATACGCTTTAAACATTTGCATGCAAATATAGCTTTCACGAAAATGTAAAATTTGTTCAAATACTACGCTGAAAATCGTATCGATGAAAATTGTACTAATACTTTTTTCTTTACAATGGAAAAAGTTGAATTACACTAGTTTCTTCTTATTTCAAGAATTTTTATAATGTATACAGACTTATGGGTCACCCAGTATATATATATATATATATATATATATATATATATATATAGGAACGGAAAAAAATGAGGAATAACGCAATGGACAATTTAATGAATGAACTGCTAGTGAGATACTACCAAAGGAATGCTAAATTGTAAAGGGTTTTTACTCATAATTTTATTTTTATTAAATAAATGGGAATAAAATGGTTGTTGTGTTAAATAAATACTGGTAATAAAACTTTATCATTTAAACTGTTTTCTAAAAGAATTGAAATTCAGTGTATTCTACGACGTATAACTTTTTGAATTAGCGGGATAAGTGATTGGGGTTTGGATGTAAATAGTTCAATAGTATTTTATTTTCAAAAGAATTCTCTTTATTTAATTAAAACTTATTTAGTATAAATACTTATATTTCATTGGATACATGCTTATATTTCATTATATTCTGATTACAGTATGCAGTGTCGAGTGCATTGTGAACAATTTTCCAAAATATACCTTTACACTGGATAATTTCCTTGCATGTTTTACTTAAGAAAGTGTCATATGAAAAAATAATTAAATAAATACATAAATAAAAGTTACATCTCCGATATTATATATGGTAGCCTCATAAAAAAGTATACACTTATTAATAAAAAGAAGCTTCATATCACATGCGACAACCGGAAATCCTTTCAAGCATTACTTTTTGCAGAGTAATTCCAAATATTTTCAATTTTCTCAAATTTTTGCTATTTTATATACTTGTAAAAACGTCTGAAATCGGGACTGTCCAGTTATTTATGGAAAAATAATGTACAGTTATTTATTTATTGGCATACCTTAAAATTATTTATAGAAAAGGAATAACATATTAGCTTTGTATTAAATTTTCTATCTACTTAGAAACATGTTGAAAATTTTTAAATAATTATCTCTGTGTACATGATACTATAATAATATTTTTTTCAAAATATGTTTTAAATCTAAAAAATACTGAAAATAAATATGCGAAAAAAACTTTGAATTTTTTTAGGGTTTCTAATTTAAAATTATTAGTCTATCATTTAAATTTAAAATTGAAGTTTCATATACGACGAAAAATCCCATTTATATATATATATATATATATATATATATATATATTGTGTGTGCGTGTGTATGATTAAAAAATCCATTCATAAGTACAAAAAAGTATTTTTGCATTTAAATGAAAAAGCTAAAAATGTATGAATGTGTTGTTTATAATGCACCAGTTCATTCCACGTAGTTTCGTGGTTTATATATATATATATATATATATATAGAAATAAAAAAAATATTTTTTGAACAACATCCTTGTTTCTGTGTAAACGGAATAGGATTAATATTTAATTCTGATTAAAATCTATGCTTATTATCAAGAAATATTCGTCAGTGTATAGAAAAAATCTAGATTAGAAACTTAGTAAATTTCTAAAAAACAAAGTATTTTTTTCTATTATTATTATTATTATTATTATTATTATTATTATTATTATTTTATTTATTTATTTTTTAACAGAGAATTTTTTTCTGCCATGCGCTCAGGTAAAACTTTAAAAATGTGTAAAATATAAATAAATTTGAATATCTTATGTATGCGTATATATATATATATATATACTAAACGCAATACGCCGAGATTACATTTATCATTTATTAAAAGATATTTTACTCTAAGGAATTTTTCAAGAAAAATATTTTTCATTTATATATATTGTTTTAGAAAATACAGTTAGATTTTAGACAAATAATTTAAATGTGTTATGTAAAGTTTTTGTGTAAGCAGAATATTAATAAAACTACATTTTTTTTTTTTTTTTTAAATAGGGATAAAAATTTCACATTTTATACATAGTTATATGTGTTTCATTTAAAGAGATAAATATGTCACAGTTCTTAAAGTTTTAGTTCTTTTTTAACGAAAAATCAAAACTATTTTCTAATCGATTTTTTCGAATGAAATTAACTTTAGATAATTACAAGAGGAGTATTACTAAATGATTCTATTAGAAATTAATTATACACCCGCGAGGAGAACTAACAGTCTTGGCAACTATTGTGTGTGTTTCAGGTCATCAAATATAACAATAATTATATATATATATATATATATATATATATATATATTGAATTCGTTTCTAATTGAGTTCAACTCTTCCTCCGGCGATAAATGTGAAGGCAAGACTACGATGCAAATATTAGAATGTTGCATTACTATTTACATTGGGTAAGCACGAAATTTTAAATGCATATAAAACTACTTTTTAATGTCTTTGTTATTATTTGTTATCGTTTCTTCCCGCAAATTAAACAGATAGTACAAAGTGAGAGCATGTAGATACGTTTTAAATTATATCGATGAATGCAAATAAAAAGTTTGAAATAGTGGTTTCCAAACAGAAATATATTTATATATATCTATATATCTATATATTTATATATATGTGTATATAACTATTGTAACGAATTTTGTAACGAATATAGTAACTATTGTAACGAATTTATGAGTTTAATAATAAGAAGAACCAAAAAGGAGAATTCCAAACCAATGCGCAAAATTGCTGCAAAAGGAAATGCAAAACTCAAATATAGGAATACATTATTAATGAAGATTTGTATTAATGTTTAATATATATATGTGAGTAACACTGCTTCATTATCAAGCAAATTAATATATATATATATATATATATATATATATATATATAGGAATAAATTATCAATGAATAATATGAAATAAAATCCCAAAAAACACTGAGGTTTTCATCAGGGAGGACCTTCAGTGTAGGGGAGAAAGATAAGTTTCTGAAAGGACAGTAGCAATTAGCTAATAACTATCCTTAGCCCCCAACTTCTCGCCAAACAGAAAACCACCATTAACGGGAAAAGAAATCTGACATATATTAAATTGATGTAATTGTACTACTTTTGTAATTTTGGTAATTTTATAATTGTGTTGGAATTTTTAAATTATATGTATGTCAGATTTCTTCTCAGTTAATGGTGGTTTTCTGCTTGTTGAGAAGTAGGGGGTTAAGGATAGTTATTAGCCAAATGCTACTGTCCTTTCAGGAACTTCTCTTTCACCCCCTACACTAAGGGACCTCCCTGATGAAGACCTCAGTGTTTTTTGGGATTTTATTTCATATTATTCATTGATAATTTATTCCTATATATATATATATATATATATATATATATTAATTTGCTTGATAATGAAGCAGTGTTACTCACATATATATATTAAACATTAATACAAATCTGTATTTGAATATTTCAATAAAAATCGGAAACTTCACAGCAGTACCAATACGTCTGTACTCAATTTTCTTTAAAAGTACTCCTTTAACTGAACATACTCTTCTGGATACATTAGGAGGTTTTATTTATTTTTTTTAACTCCTTATTGATATATTTTTATAATGCTTTAGGAAAAAGCGCAATGTTTGTTTTCTATGCTGAGAGAAAAAAAAATGAATATAGTTTTCATCTAGAACGAACAAATATTAATTTTCTGAAACTCTAAACTATAATTATTAATTTTTAGAACTATGCGTTTAACATAAGCCATTAAACAAAATAAACAAAATGTTCGGGAACTTATCATTCATACATTTCTAGATGGTGAAACAATATTATCAATATTGAGAATCCTTTGTATGACAAGAAATTCTCTCTTGATTTCCTAGAGCTGGGTTTTAAATTCGAATTATATTTGCAAAAAATCACTTTTTCTTTTAGCGATTATTTGTAAGATTTGTAAATACATTTGACCCCGATAATATATTCAAATGCTCTAGAATTCTAGGAGGGTTTTCTAGAACTATCGTTCAAAAAGGACTAAAATTATATGGATGACATAGATCTAATTTTACTAGAGCAATTTACTTACTAGATGTCAGTCAAATAATTTTTTCTCAGCGTATTCAATTTTCTATTTCTTAACAAACAATTTTAAAATATTTGAATATGAGGAATACCAGTGTACATGTTTTTATACAACTATTTTTACTTTTTTCAGAAAACTAATTAAATGCATGAATTTTTCAAATTAAATCAGCGAAAATAACTAAAAATTCTAACGTTTTTTAAACAGAAACTTATTAGGCTTATACAGGAATACAAAATAACCAACATTGTAGAAGAAAAATCTCATTTGCTTTTCAGGTAATAAAAGAATATGTTTTTATATACAAATCAATGTGAAATGTTTTGCATTTAAATAAAAAAAAAGCAAAACAATCGTTTCTAAAATGTTATTTGTAAATCATCAGTTATCCCTACATTTCATATTACATCTTAGTGTCTACATTTATAACAATAAGGAGAGATTTTATACAATGTTTTTTTTTTCTATGTAAATAAAATGTGATTAATTACTGATTTTGGTCATAAAATAAGTCTATTACTATGAAGCATTCGTTAGCATTAAAAATATAAATTGTTGTGGCACTAACATAAACCTTTGCAACTCAAAGATGGATTCTACATAAAAGTTTAAGACAAAAAGGATTGTATATTGTTTTTGAAATAATACAAACAAGGTTTAGGCACAGTTTTGTTTGGCAGATATTTGTTTGTTATGTTAACTATCGTCTCCCTCAACATTCTCTATTAATATACTACGTACATTCACAGATATTTTTTTTAAATTTATTACAAATTATTCACAGAACTTTCACCAACATGACACTTTAAACCTTATTCATCTTAATCAATCATGTCAAGTAGCAACATGAACATCAAAATACAACATTTGATAACAGTAATTATAAGACATACAATAACAACAATAATAATAATAATTAAAAAACAAGAATTGAGAAGATAACTTAAAAAAAATTTACTTATTGTATACCTATGAGAGATTAATTTTCATTTCTCAGCAGTTCTCCTGCACATAATAAAATAAAGAAAGGTAATTTCCTTAGTTGCGTTCAATAAAGAAAGGATTTGTTTGTTTAAATATTGATAAGCATGTATATCTTCTATAAATTATATACACAACACATTGTGCACTTATATACAATTCTATATTAATAACAAAGAGCACAACCTGAAATGCACTTCCAGAAATTCCCAAATATAATCGAAGTACACTTTTTTTTTTTTTTTGGGGGGGGGAGGAGAAGTGAAGTAAGCGAATTGCAAATGAGTTTCATATCAAATTCTACACGAAACACGGATTACTCATTTTGTTTAGTGCACCCTATAAATATTAAACTGTAACTAACAAACATTTCGTTTATAGACGCAATGCATTTAAAAATTTTGAACGTCTCTGTACATGAACCATTTTCTTGATTTCAACGAAAATTTTAGTGTATCACTTCTATATAATAAAAATTAGGAATACCGAGCTCGGTCGTTGTGCCACTACGTGTTCTTAAGATATACCGATAACACATGCACCAAGCATAGTCACATTGACAAGCAGAGACAAAAACCAACCGGTAAAAACCTTATTTTCGGATACAGCGGTCTTCAATTCAGGAAAAGTTTACCATAAAACAATACTTTTTCTACGTTATACTCGTATATGAGTAACAGAAAGGAAAAAAAAAGAATGTAAACATAATAGAATATTCTGGAAAAAAAATATTTATCTATAAATATTTTAAAAACTGAAAATTATTTCTTATCATGTTTCCAGATATAAAAATTAATAAAATGTATAAAAAAACGAAAAAACAAAATGTATAGACTTTTAATTTTTCTTCATTCTAGATAAAATATATTCAGTTTTCCTTTATCATTTATTTAAAAATATATATACAGTTACAGATGATGGATTTCCAAAATGCATGTCTTTGAAACATGCTTAACTAAACATAAAACTTTTATGTTTGAACAAAAATTCATAAAGCAAAACTCGAACAAGATAAGGAAGAAAGTATTTCAATTACTTTTTGTATCTCTTCAATATTTGTGAGATTGCAAAGTTCCATTACTGTAATGAAAAATATATTTTTCTAAAAAAAATATTTTCATGAATATTAAAACAAAAAAATTATTAAAAATAAAATAAAAATAAAATAAAACATTAATAATTTATAAATTTATCACACAGTACTTAAACACATTATGTATTGTTTTATAAATAATAAACAATATTTATTTATGAACAGCTAAATTCAACTGATATTTAAAAATAAACCTTAAAAAGCATTAGTTACTTTTGTTCTATTTACAACAATGTGCGTCATATTAAAATTATTTATCTTTTATTTGAAACAAGCGCTAAAACATTAAAAATAATCTTGTGTGCCCCTCTTTCGGCATTCTCTCACCCTGCATTTCAATATTATAATGACAGATTCCATATTAATTTTCAAGTTCAACAGTGTAAGATATAAAGTTCAATGTACTTTTTAAATAATCTAAAATAAGTTTAGGAATAGTTTTATTTGACATGTTATTCTGTGCCCAGTTCAATTACAGAGCACAGAATTAAAAAAGAAAAAAAAAAAATAATATAAAATAAAATAAATCAGGTTCTTGTTCTTTTGTACTAACTCAAGCTCTTTGGTAAGGAGCACTATAGGCTATGGCGTAATTCTGATGGTCAAAGGCAAGCAAAAGAGCTTAATCCTGACTATCCTGGTCTTCGTCATAGGGAGCTTTTAATGCTTAACAGGAAAAGTTTGAGGAAGGTTATTGGCCTTCTACTGGTCACTGTACCCTTAAGAGACATTTTGTCTTGAAGAGGAGACTGCTCGGAACATTTTGTGTGACTGTGAGGCCTTTTCTGCTTACAGGTTTCAGCATCTTGGTCGGCATCTTATTGAGCCTTGGGAGCTGCAGGATATTCCTGTCAGGTGTCTGCTGAGCTTTGCTTCAACTACGAGGCTTTTCTCATAAGGATGTGTTTGGGTCTGGGTACAAGAGATCTCTGGTCGATGTGCCCTAGCTCTCAGTGTCCTGCTGAGGGCTGCCCTCCTTGATAAGTCATAAGTCATAACACAAGATCTCGAATTTGTTATTTCGATTTTTATTCAGCTTTTCTATCAAAATACAACTCTATACACCCAAATGTTGAAATTTAGAGTGCGTAACATAAATACAAAAATATAAATGTATTTCAATGAAGAAATATAGTGTAGATTTTGCAGATTTTTTGCAAATACGTATATATATATATATATTATACATAGTATATATATATATATATATAATAATATTGGTACTGTATAACAACTTTTCGAGAATTTGGCATTTAACCCGGGAGCAGGCGCGTCGGGTCTTACAGGCCCGTTCGTTCCAAAAACCCCTCGTAGAAACACCCCTTTTTCTCGGATCTGGTCCAGGTCCCCGCTAGCTGTATTTAAGGTCATCATCTTTCTGAGGGTTGGAATTTCCACAATTTCCTGAATTTCTTTTTTGTAGATATGTTGGATTTTCGGGTCTTTCAGGCTCGACGCGCGTGCTCGTTTTTTCCGATCTCAGCCCAATTTTTTAGTGAGGTGGCGATATTTTTAGAGTAAAATGAAGCGATATAGGACATGTGGCCAGAGGAAAATATGCCATATTTGTCCGAGTAAAAAAAAAAAACAGAAAATCTGCACTTTGTTGTGCTAAGTGTGATAAAAATATCTGTAGTGAACACACTACTTACATATGTAAATAATGTGAATAAATTATAAGTAAATTTTTAATTATTCATTTTTTCTGTATGCTTAGAGTCTGTTCTTTCTTAGAAAATGCATTTGATGAGATAAAAGCCATTCTCAGTAGTATTATTTAACGGAAAATCCTAGCCGGGTCTGAGAGACCCATCGCGCGTCCCCGCGTAAGTAAATATGTGCCCGTTCCCCCGGGTTAAGTTCAAATTTGAGATCCATGCCTTTGAATTACTATAGGCAACAAACTTTTTTGAGCCCTTGCAGGCTTTCCTACATGAAAAAAATACATATAATACAGTTTTGTTAAATAAATCCTTGTCGAATCATGTTCTTAGACTGACTAAGAACATGACACGACAAGAATTTATTTAACAAAGCAATTAAGTGTACATTTTTTTTTTACATAGGAATTAATTCTAGAGCTCGTATAATTTTGTTGCCGACTGTAAAACTGCAGTCAGCACACATATCACGTCTATCTGGTTGCGATCGCAATTTTGCTCGAATAATTTTGCTGCAGACTGCTTCTTGAAAATCCTATTAGGCATGCTTACAATTAGAGTTTGGAGGATGTGCGGCTGTAAAAAATTACTAACTTTGCTCTACTTATTGCTTTAATTATTGAATAATCTAAAACTGAAGATTTGGACATACATTTCTCGTGCAAGTACTCCCCAAAAGATTTCAATTGCATTTAGGTTTCGACTGATGACTGGCCAGTGTATAACAGTAACTTGATTCTGCATAAAACAAGTTTTCCGTTGTGTAGGTGGTGTGAATCGACGCATCGTCCTGTTTAATTTACAGTTTCCTGCTTATGATGATTTCCAATTGGAAATAGATTGCTTTTGAGGATATTTTTATAATACGCAGAGCAATGTAGACCATTATGAAAAGTAATATCACCAATATTCGTTGTTCCTTTGAAACAGAACGCGACTCACACCACAAGAAAAAAAAAAAAAAAAAAAAAAAAAAACATGAAAAAAAGAAACGAGAAAATAATGAGTCTACAAAAGGACTCATTCAATTTTGTTTAAAAGTGTTAACATGATTTATCATACAGAAACTTATCAAAACTTATCATAAAAATATTAAATGGCTATTTAATTAGCATAATATATAATTTAACAGTCTTAATTTGATTGACTGTAAAACTAATATAGTCAAAGACATTAAAATCAAATTTGTTATTCTTGTACTAATTTTTATAATTCAGGGAATATTACTTGTACAAAAATCATTAAATATTTTACGATTTTGTGAGTTTCAAAATACGTTCAATTCTAACCTTTCTTCAAAAGTTAACAAATACTGAAATTATTTTACTTATGTTACGTGTAACTTAAAAGAAGATAAAAAATCCGTACATTATCCTGAAAAAAAAAATATTTACTAATTAAAATTGACATAGCTTTTAAAAAAAAATCTTTTTTTTTTTTTTTTTTAACTTTAACATTGAAATTCAAAAACTATTTTAGACAGCTTCTAATGTAATTTGAAACAAACAAAATTAACAAGAAAATCCCATTGCTAATTTAAAATGTCCTTTCAGAGGAAAAAAAAATAATTCCACAAGTAAAAACTTTTAACTTTTTTTTTCTAAAATGCACAAAATAAACATGTTATAAAAGTTCAACAAATTAAAATCAGAAATAAGTTCATATTATTTTAAAGTCTGCCGAATCCATGCATATATGTATACAAATATATCGTTATAAAACATTATTTTATCTGTAAATTGAAAGAGTATTTCCCAATATCGTATATTTGCAAAATAATAATAATAATAATATTAAAATTAAAAATTAAACTATGTGAATATCAATGCCGAATTCTAAGACAGTAAGAATAAATTTTTCACATATTTGTAAATAATTATGTTTGATGTGAAAGTTTATGCCGCAATTCCGTTTTTGTCACGTTCTACTCAGTGAAATTGAGCTGATCTTAAAAGAAAATTTAGAAAGAAAAAAATATATCCTTTAGATATTTGCTTTAAAATAAGCATGCACACACACTCACATATGTATAGAAAATAATTTATTTAGCTGCTGTTGAGGCACAAGAGAAATGAGGATACATGGACCACCAAAGCCCTATTTTGGATACCAAGAGGTAAGAAAATACCAAGAAAAAGACCACTGTGTCGTTGGAGAGATGCAGTTATGAAGTTTGGAAGAGCAGAATGGAAAATAATTGCAGAAATCCGGGAAGTTTGGAACCAACTATTAAAAAAAAAAAAAAAAAAAAAAAAAGTCACGCATTTCTCTGCTGGTGGAGAAATTTGCTAAATACTTTCTTAGTGTATATTTATGTCACAAAAGAGATATTTTAACGAATTTCAACCTTTTGAGGTTTAGGGTTTTTCGAGTGGGCGGTGATGAATCACCATAAAATAAAGAATGGAGAAATGTTGCACACTGCAAATAAAGGAGTCTTAAAGTAAGACAAAAAAACAACTGAAAAGTCATTTAAGATACGGAAATGTCTTTATATACAGCTTAAAAATAATAGATACCTTCATTTAAAACAGAAATGTGTCTGAAATATCAATTCAGACATAAATAATGTCTTAAACTCATAAATATGTGAAATTTCAGACAACAAACAAGTCTGAATTTTCAGACATTTTGGAAATTCAGACATTTGCACTATTTATATATATATATTTTTTTCATATATAATCTAATTTAAGAAACATGCTGATCTCATTCAAACTTCTTTCCACCTTCAATGTATATAATATCATTTTACATAAAAAAATAGCTATGCGTTAAATATTATACTACGTTAGTTTATGAAATTATATTTTCAAGGAATAATACTCTATGCATGTGTGTGATATATGTATGTGAAATGTATTTGGTTTAAAAAAAGAAATCTTTGTACATTAAGCTCTCTTGTACTAAAATAAAAAAATATTAAGATGAACGTATCAAGTAACTTATAACGAAGAAAGATAATACTGAATAATTTGTGCATAACTGTTTTTTATTTATTATTATTAATTTTGATTTACAAAACTGTCTTCTTTCCTGCACCTAAATGTAAGACAAAAAATTTTCTGGTATTTATATTATAATTTGTTTTCTTTTAAATCTCAGTTTAATGAAAGATATGGTTATCCAAAAATATCGAGGGCTGGATAACGATAGTTTTTCACTTATTTGTTACGCATTTTTAAAACTTTCTATATCTCTATATCTGAAATTTAAGATAATAATGTATATTATCTTTTACATACCATATTATCCATAGTTTTCTAGCAAAAAAATACGGATTAAATTTTAAATCTGTCTTTGTTTCGTTAATACTGGTATACATATCGTCATAAATGTTGATTTGTCGTGTTACTTGGTGGCATAATTGGTAAGGTCCTTGACATTGACTTCGCTCTTCGATAATAGATTTCGTATTCCACGGCTGATATAGGCTCTAATCATTTCTCGTTTAAAAATTATTCTTTTTTTTTTTTTTTTAATTCTGTAGAAAATTCTAAAATCTATCTTTAACAGAATCGCAGGCCACATTTATTTATTTATTTATTTAATAAAAAGCCTAAAAATTAGCTGTATTTTAAGCCTAACATGGAGAAGATTTTAAGCCTTAAATCATGGCGATGTTTTAAAATACTTGGAATGTCTTAATTTCAAAAGAAAAAATGTCTGTCAAAATGTAAGTCATTGTTTATTCGCTTAAAATATGACCATCCGTACACTGTTAAAAAAAAAATACTGCATTTCTGGCAAACTTAATTTAAGATGTTTTCGTTTTCAACGAAGACATTTTGATATTGGTTGATTTGGTTTTGATATTGGTTTATTTTAATCTACTGAAGTGCCCAGATGAGAAGATATGTAGGCTTTATAATTTTTTTGGAATGCTACGAAAATAATTCTAGCTCTGATAATAATATATAAATTAGGTTCCAATAAACGGACTGCCAATGTGAATTCACCTGAACTGATATCCAAAAATCGTTAACCGCTATTGCTGTTATTAACATTTAACTGCAAAAAATCAACTTGTATTTATTTTATCTTATTTTATTCTTATTTATTTTTATAACCATATTTTAATTTTATTTTTTAAAGTAAAATAGTATTTTATTGCTTTTCTCAAAACTTCGCTCGAAATTCCTCGTGTTTTTATAAACAAAAATCCTTAAATAATCTCTCCCTCAAAGGGTTTAAAGTATAAAATTTAATGAATCTTTTTAAATGTGAGACACATTAAAATAATTATAAATTTCATAAAATTTCAAAAAGCAAGCGCTTTCAGTTTGTAACTAAACTACTTCATCATAAAAATTTCTGTGTGTTGCTAATCAATATAATTAACCCCTTACTTGTCAAGGAAAATTTACGAGATTTGCTTGAAGATGCTACCGTTCTCTTTCAACTCTGAAATGAACAATTCTTTAGAAATCACTGTCAAGATCAATTCAAATTTATTTTATTGCACTTTCAAACCGTGTCAGTAGCTTCACTGGTAGCAGTACAGTGCAAAGAATCGTACTTCGGAAGAACATACAGTCGGTAACAGAATTGTCCGAACACTAGAAAAAATTCCTATGTTAAAAAAGTGCACTTCATACGGTTTTGTTAAATAAATCCTTATCGAATCATATTCTTACACTGACTAAGAACAGGATTCGACAAAGATTTATTTAAGAAAACCGTATGAAGTGTACTTTTTTTACATAGGAATTTTTGCTAGTTTTCGGACACTTTTGTTACTGACTGCATATATACGTCCGGGGCAGTTAAAGGGTTAATGTAAATTTCGGTAGTATACTAACATTTTTTTAGAATTATATTGATATTTTTCATATGTAATATCATTTTAATGTAGTAGTATTTTAAGAAAAATGATGTAGTACTTCCAAAATAAATTATTCTTAAAAATCAATGTATTGTTAAACAGAAATTTAAAAGAGTCATAAATGCTAAAAATTTTGCTAAATTAAAGAAAAAAAAAACTTTGAAAACGAAACATATTTTTTAAAAACTCGCTTCATCTATTTTTAACAAAACATAAATTTTTCCATTGTTAAGCATAAATTGATTTTTGACGTTCACATGGGATCATAAATTTTCTACATATCTTTCAAATTCTTAGTAATTACAAAGCAGTGGAAATATGCCAGTTCAATTTTTTTGTTAATCTGCCAAACTTCAAGATATTCAAGCAAAATTGAAAATATGTTTATATATGTCTATGTACGTGTATTGTATATGTATATATTTCTTAATAATAATAATAATAATGACAATAATAATAATAATATATGAAAAAGAAAAAAAATCGAATAAATATTAATACAAAAAAATTAAAGAAATTAAATATTTATTTAAAATTAAATTTTGTATTAAACTCATTCAATTCCTTTTATTTTTTATTTTTGTCTGTGAACTTAAAAATGCGCTTAATTAGGTAATTATTTTTAATTAGCAGAAAGTAACAATTAAATTAGACAAAAGCGTATCTACAATCATTAAAAACAATAAGTTTGTAAAAGATGCATCCATTTTTGATTTATATGACATTCTGGCAGTAAAGTCTAACGTTAATAAAGAAAGTACTTTGCATATTTATATAGTTTAAAAAATCGTAATTACAAATATTTTTGTGACAATTTATAATTGAAATTGAAAAGTCATCAGGATTATTACAAACATAATAGTACACAAATAAGGAATATTTTCAAATTTCTTAATGTAATTTTTTTTTTTTGAAAATAAATATACATAGATATTACTTATATTAGACATGTGTAATAATTAATAATAATAATAATAACAAAAAAGTACATATATGGTACTATTAATGCAGAAGAGATTTTACCTAATGCAGCTAATTCTGAAAAATACATAATAGATATGGAAATATTCTTTGAAACTGCATAGATTGTGTGGGTTGGCTGGTTTGTGGATTGGATTTTACGTCGAACTAGAGCTGCGCAATGGGCAATGTCGATCAAATGGGAAAACGCTGACAAAGGTTAGCGAGGTCCCAATACAAGTCCCTGTGAAATTGTTTTCTGTTTGGGCATAGCGTACTTGAAAAAATTGTTGCCTTGGACACTGGGAGCTCATACTTTGCATAGATAATGGGAAGAAGAAGCTGCCGATAACAGCGGGAACTTAAATCTAAACTTCTACTTAATGAATTTTAGTTTTAAAATGATTATTTATTTATTTATTTATTTGTCTATTTATACAAGTATTATATATACATAATTGATAAGCAATAGGGAATTTTCAAAAAATATTTACACATAGATAACAGCAAACCAAATAAAACTCACTAATCATAAATAAAAGATTGGTAATTGTAAAAATATTTCTCGCACAAGTGAGAATTATCCGCAGTGACCACAGGTAAAGTTCAAATACAGCCGTGTATAATGACCATTCACCATGTCCAAGAAAAAAAAAAAAATATTTTATTTGAAGATGTGAAGATTCACAGGCATTATGGGAATAGATGCAAACAAGTTACAATTCTTTTCACATACCACTGATTTGACATACAAAGTGGTTAGGTAATTTGGGTAAGAGAAAGAGCTGAGCTTTCAAGTGTACGTATTACTGGTGCAGGAGATTTGGAGTGAAGTGTATAGTTCGCTTAATAATAGTCTATAGCAGACTGGGCGAAATACGACAAGAGTTAGAAAAAATCGCCAATTTCATAGCCAAATACCTTCCTTTGCCTCTCGAATAAACTAATGCATATATTTTTAATTTAGAGAGTTCGTTATAAAAAAAAAATATGCCAACCAAATAAGCCACTTAAGCCTCAAAACTCGTGTGTGCAGGGGAGACGAGAAAACTAGGAATTGATACGTCATCCTGTCATTTAGTGATATAAATCACCCTTTAATTATATTTAAACTGACAATTATTGCTCAATTTAGCTATAATAAATAAACTTGCGCAATTAAAACGAATGTATTATAATTTATGGATAAGCAGCTGTTAATACATAAAAATGATATTATTATTTTTTTTTATAAAATAATTTAGCTTTGGAAGAATAGAATTCTGAAGGAGCGTTATTTCTCAAAAATGTATTTAAATTACTAGAGATAAATTATTAATTATCATAAAAATTATCATTTTATAAAAGTTTATGGAGAACATATTTGTTAATACGACTGTTGTAAAAACCGTCTGTTTTATAAATATAATTAAATTATTCTAATTAAAAATATTAATAAGCTTAATAAATATACTAATAGTTCACGCTTTAAAATAAAATATCGCATGTAATAAGTTTTTATTCGTATGCAAGATGATTAAAAAATATATAAAACATCTTTTAAGTATTATCAAGAAATATATGAACATATTATTAAACCATTTTCTATGTATACTTATTATATTTCTATATACTTTACAAGTACATTCACGATATTACTGTATTGCTTTAAGTTTTGAGTCGATAAGTTCTTTCTTTCTTAGTATTTCTTTCATAATTCAAGTTAGGATCGTAGTTAGATACTAAAACAGGAAACTGGCTTTCATCCAAACACTAAAAGTTTGCCAGTAATGTCTAAGGAGGAAAATATTTATTCCTGATCTTAAAAAACTTTATCTAATAAAATAATTTATGTTAAGATATAATAATTACTAGTTATCTCATTTCCAAGTTAAAACACATGTTTAAATATTATTGAAAAATAATATATACCATCTATGTAGATATTTATATTGTTATAAAAGTCCTATTTTTAAGTGTTACCCATTCATTTTTATCTATTTAAAGAACAAGAAAGCTGTCGTATAACAATTTAATGTTTTTTTCTTATAATCACCTATATTGTAGCTCTTTTATATATGTACTAGCAGGCTTTGCCCAATTCGCTGGTCACTAAATTTAAAGGAAACTCTTTTCTATATAGCTTTATAAAAATATACTAAAATTGCTCAAAAGCTCGCTTCGTATCCCTGCTGCCTTCGGTAGCGATTTGGTCATCCGCTAAAACTCGGGCGCTTGTCCCTATTACCTGCGACAATGGTTTACCAATAGGCTACCATTAAGTCCTTATTAGATAACAGTTTCGAAATAGATAGTATCGAAAAAAATGAACTATCCCCTTTATATTTGAATCCCAGTTACATATGAACAACACTATACGTGGTGCACATAATATTTGCTTTTACGTTATTTCCTATGTTTATTTTGTTTATCCCCGATCAACCATAAAATTGATAACAATTTTACGCTAAATATTATAATATGTTATGACCGGCTACGTCTGTTGCATGAGACAATTAATTTTTTGTGGTTATATATAATTCAGGGTTTGTAAGCATGATCAAAGTACCGCCTTAATATAGTTCTCTTTGGCGACTTCTGAATTTTTGTCACCATTTTAGATTTAATCCCTTGTAAAAATAAGACTTAATACCTTGTAACAATATGCTATGAGCGCTATTTCTGCCATATTTTAGACAACTAAACTTTTAATGGTTATATATATTTCCCATTAAACATATTTTTATTTTCATTTATTTATTTAAATATTGATGAAATTTGAACTTCAATTTGGTCTAGTGTTGTACAGGCTGTATACTATATGTTTGTGTTTGTGAAAGAAAATTAAAAAAAAATTCAAATTGCAATTTTTAATCCCACTTAAAAAAAAAAAAAAAAAAAAAAAAAAAAAATGTGACTTAATTAGTAGCACATTTTAAAAAAATTTCCAAACGGTTTCCATACAATCTCCTTCTGTTGCCACCTAAAATACATACATTAGTCAATTTTAAAAAATCTAATTGTCCGATCGATAAGTTGTTTAATCCGTTGGATTCACAAAAATTGCATCTTTCATTTGGTATCTTATTTGTAACGATCCGCGTTTGTAATGATCGATAGATGGCGCTTTTTCAGCTCTTGTTGTTAGTAAATATTACAGCCACGTGTATCTATTTTTGTTCTGAATGTTATTCTACCTAATATTCGTACTATAATTTCTCCGCAATTACATCATGGAAAATTGATTGCTTTTGGAAAAAAAAAAAAAATTCAGTTTATTCAAAGTTCGATCGGAAGTAGATGTTTAACTGAAGCTGAACAAATATTAGTTTCAAATCATCTGATTAATTCTTTACTTCCATTAGCCGAAGCAACTGAAATTTAAAATTTGTCATTTGGAAATAAATGGAAGCTTAATTCTGGATTTCTTGGTCCTTTGGAGTTACACTGGAGCACACAGCAGTATGTGTTATCTTTTTTACCGGATTTATTCATTTTTATTCAATAAATATATGTGAAACTAAACATCGGCTAGCAATGGCGGCTTGATGGAATTCGAATTAAAGCATGTTTATTGTAATTTCCCCTTAGCCCACCAGAGGGCGAGCATTTCATTACAATCGCGGATACGACTGATATTTCTAATTTTTTTAATTTACTTTCCTCATTTTGAATAAATGTAATTTTTATTGTTCACGCTTTTTTTTTCTGTCGAAAAAATAATGATAATTTTTTTGGCAACAATTAAATTAAGGAATAAAATTAAATATTTTAAATAAATGTAATTTTTATTGTTCACTTTTTTTTTCTGTCGATAAAATAATGATAATTTTTTTTTTGGCAACAATTAAATTAATGATTAAAATTAAATGGCCAATTTATCAGTAATTAGAAGGTTTTTATTTTAACATTTTAATTAATTAAAAGAAAACTAAAACAAAATTCGAAAATCCGGCTTCGAGGTGCATCAGGGGAGGTCATTACGAACCACCATGCAAATTTTTGTAGCTCAGCCATCAGCCGTTTTCTTAAAACTCTCTGGAAACACATACACAATGACACACACACATCTTATTTTATTATATGTACTAGACTCAAAAATAAATCTTACACATGCCTAATTTAAATGACTGTTATATTAAAAAAAAAAAAAAAAAGAAATAGAGAGAGAGAGATCTTATTTGATATTTGTAGTCCCTGGCGGAAAAAAGGAAAGGGAAAAGATCGTTTAATTATGGGGCGATTATATGTAATACCTTTCAAAAATCATGGTTATTTTAATATATTATGCGAGATATATATTACCAAAATATACATATGGCGTCAAGAATATAAAAGAATATTTCATTAAATATATATTACAAAATATACATCTGGCGTGTATATACATTCGTATTACATTTTTGATCGCCAAATGCAAAATTCTCCAAGGACGACAGATATCAAAGCTATAAATGAATAGAAAAATATGTTTACTCACTTGCCTATTTTTAAAAAAAACATGTAAGTAAAAGTTTAGTAAAAATCCGTTTAGTAAAAGATCCGTTCAGTAAAAATAAAAATATAGAAAACAGTAGTTAAAAATATATAGGTGCGTGTTGGTTAAATAAATAAGACTTCATATTATAAAAATATATATATTCACTATTTACAAATATATAGGTGCGTGTTGGTTAAATAAATAAGACTTCATATTATAAAAATATATATATTCACTATTTACAAATTAAAATGATAAAAAAGATAAATTAATTCTTGCAGAAGCATGAGTAATAGTATAAGCAAGCATTATTAAAAAGTATCATTGCTACTAAAACAAAGTAAATATCGTTCCATCAAAGTTCTGGTTTTTTATTCGCTACCTAGGAAACACTACACGTTTCTTGTTGCCAGATGCGTAAAGTCTTTTTTAACCATCGGCAGTGTTGCCAGATGGCTACTTTTTCTTTTTTTATTCTGTCGAAAAAATAAAATTGGCAACAATTAAATTATAGATAAAATTTAAATGGCTAATTTATTAGAAATTAGAAGGTTATTTTTTTCACAGTTTAATTACGAGAACATGTGACTTTTAATGAGCAGCAGATTTAATTTTTTTTTTCCAAACGATTTTCATACAATCTCCTGCTGTTGCCACCTACAATTCATACGTTAGTTAATTTTAAAAAATCTAATTGTCCAATCGATAAGCTGTTTAATCCGTTGGGTTTAACGATACGACTGATATTTCTAATTTTTTTAATTTACTTTCCTCATTTTAAATAAATGTAATTTTTATTGTTCACGGTTTTTTTCTGCCTAAAAAATTCTTTTTTGGCATTAATTAAATTAAGGATTAAAATTAAATATTTTAAGTAAATGTAATTTTTATTGTTCACGTTTTTTTTTTTTTTTTTTTTTTTTTTTTTTTTCTGTCGATAAAATAATGATAATTTTTTTTGGCAACAATTAAATTAATGATTAAAATTAAATAGCCAATTTATCAGTTATTAGAAGGTTTTTATTTTAACATTTTAATTAATTAAAAGAAAACTAAAACAAAATTCGAAAATATTTTATTGAAAGAGGGAGACACAAACTTTCAACACTGAGAATTTAAATGACTTGAAATCTCAATAACTTGAGATCTGTATCACGAAATCTAAATATTTATGGTTGTTCTGTGCATGTTTATGTCTGTGTGTCTGCCAGTGTTTCATTCTGAAAAACCTTCATCAGTATAACTTAAGAACAAACATCAACAGAGAGTTCAAACTCGGTTCTCGAACTCTGTATTATATATAGATGCTGCTTGAAATTTGTGCGTTAAATTCGAACAAAAAGCTCGAGTGCAGAATCATTAAAAAAATTGCATATATTAACTCAAAGGACAAAAAGACTGGTTGAGCGGTTGAGCGTGTTTTTATGTCGCAATTATGCTACAATAAGGAGAACTGGCGACGGTCGGAACCGAGGTGGATATTGAAGAGAATTAATAACAGGCTTAACTTAAGGAATGACTGGGAAATCAAACTTAACGTTATTTATCGTAATTTTACATTTTCCTTTATTAATGATTTGGGTGATATTGGTTTTATTGTAACCAGCATTAAGGCAAAATTAAATAATTTTATTAATATGATTATTTTAAGAAACTTGAAAAAATAGTTGATAGCATATATATAGGATATATATAGGATTTTGTTAAATAAAGCTTTTGGGCAAGAGGACAGAGATGGAAAAAAAAAAGAATTAAGAAAACAAAAAAATCAAATACTTAAATATTTTGTCTTAGATTAATAAATAAATCAAAAAATTGTAAATTTCGGTTATTTCATATTCATAAGTAAGTTTACTGGTGGATATTGTTTTTTTTATAAAATGCATTTCTGAAAAGAAAGTCGGTTTCATACATGATTCAACCAAAAGCTACAGATATAAATTTATAAGAAGAATTAACCTGTAAATAATGGTACATTTTTTGAGAATGATAGAACGAATTATCTTCTAGCTATATTTCGTTTCAACGCATGGGTAATGAACCCAGGAGCGTAGAATTTTTACTTAATTTTAATTACTCTTAATTTTATTTTTTTTTTGAAACACTGCTATGAAATGCAATACGATCATCTGTCTAAGTTCGAGAGGGGAAGGATAACCCGGTTGATTGAAGTCTGTGTTAACATCTCGGCGAGTAGCTACGCCGTTCTAATTCAACTGTGAAACGATTCGGGGACAAGTGGATAAGTAAAATGTTGCATACACGACGTCCAGGCTCAGAACGAACACATCCGACCAGTTTCGGGATCTACAACTCCGTCAGCTTCCGTTATCCAAACATTCACTATATAATGTTTCCTTCTGAGAGAAATTTGGTATGACTACGTACATTAGGTGTTCTATGAATGATACCCGCCCACTATAGCCTGTATTTGGAGTGATGTCGCGATCGACAGGATTTGATCACAACTGAATGAAACTAGATTATATTCAGAGAAGCATTAAGGTTTAATTTGTGTAGTGATGACAGCTGTGATAGAGGAGAAGACGTGGTGAACTCCTTAATTCTGCTTTTGCTTTTCACCATCACACTCATACCACACCTTGTGATGATGTGAGTTACAACTCATACGGTACTCGGCTACCTCTAATAATGGTAGACGGCATTTTGACATCCCACTGATACGTTCGGTAAACTTTTGAGATACATATATTCCCCTTCATGAAAATGCTTCCAGCAGGACGATGCTTGGACATTTCTTTCCCCAATTTTACCACCTTACCTGGCCTGCCCAATCACCAAACGTAAAAAAATCAAGCATCTATGGAATCACTTAAAACCGCAAGCTGGACAACTTGCGAGTTTTGTCAAACTGAATTGCTATTATAGGAAATGTGGAAATTAATGTTACAGGTCATCATAAGTAAGAAGTATGCGTGAATGTTCACCCGTATTGCACCTTGGATACGAGCTAGAGTTCGCTCAATAGGGCGCTACAATCGCTATTCATTCGGATTTTTCTTATAATAAATTATCTTTTTGATTTAATCTTCGAATTTTTACTTATATATGTCAACGTTGTAATCGTATATATAACTTCGTTTTATTCGGATAACCGGATAACTTTTGCTTTGTGCGTTTTTTTTTTTTTTTTTTTTTTTTTTATGGAATATAATATCAAAGTAAATTTGCTACTGTTTACGGCATTCTACTGTTTTAAGATAAAAAATTAATGCATAATTAAATGTGTTAACTAATATTTTTATCAAGTAAAATTAATATTACAACATACTAGAGATGGTTTGCAAATTAAACTATTATTATTCCTAAAACTAATAAAACTACTTTATAAAAAATTAAGATGAAAACATACTTTCAATGTTATTTTTATAAAACCATTTGATGTTTGATCTTGCTTTCAGAGAAAGAAAAAAAATAATATGAATAATTTTAACATATATCTCACAATACATTTATTATGTATGTTTTTGTAACTTATTCAATGTTTAAAATAACTACAATTTAAGATTCCATATGGGAATTCAATGCTGACTTTATATCTACTTTAACTTATTTACAGTAAATACTTTGAAAAATGGTTAAAGTATTTGTTTCCATATGCAATAAAACTAGTTTAAGAACATTTCTATTCTGGATGTATTCCAAATATTTTTTTCTTAAAGACTTTACCAATAAGGCTGTGTTAAACCAATAGAAAATATAAAAAAATAGAAAACACAGTAGTTCTTTATTATGCAGTTAGAAGAGAAAAGCTATGCAATAAATCTAAAATATACGATAAAAAAATGTCGTTTATAGTCAAATTGTCCATTCATGTTCCCCATTTAATACTTTTCGCTTCTAGTTATATTATATATATATATTTTAATAATATCAATTGTCAAAAAAAAAAAGAAAAAAAGGATTAAATTTATAACACAAAATATAACTCTAAAATTTCATAATATTACACAAGCATATCCCTATAAGTGTATTTTAAATAATATACGATTAGTTTATTTAATATTTACATTTATTTAAATTTTATAAAGAAATTATTGAATTAATAATAATAAAAAAAAAAAAAAACTCACATTTTGGTGCTAAATGTTTACGTGTATTTTGAACATAATGTGATTTTCTTTACAAGAAGGAAATTTTAGAACCGTAACAGTTTTCGACTTTCTAATTTTCATCTTATTTATCTGCAACTTTAGAGTAATTAGCTTTAAATGCAAACCATTCATCCGTATACAGAGTACGGTAGAAATTTCTTTTTAACGGAAATGGTGCTAAAGACTAGGATTAGAACTTAAATTTGTATTTTTTTTTTTTAGATAATAAACTAGTTTATCTTATCGTAATCTTCAGGCAAATTAACGTTCAATCTGAACACCCCACTCCGCCCATGGTAAAATATCTCAGTGAATTGGTTTTCTTCAATAATTTTAATGAGAATTTAGAATTAGGGGCTTTTCGAGTTTAACGTTTTATCTGAAATGCCGTCACGCCTATGGAAATCAACTATCAATAGTATTCTGCGCTTCGTCCGGCAAAATCTCTCTCTCTCTCTCTATTTTTTCTTAAATTATCCCTATGATTTCAATAAATAGTATACAGAAAGCGTGTTTTGAGACGACAATCCATCTTAATTACTCTCATCTTCAGGATAAATAGCGTACTCTGGTAACCCACACTTCCCTCCTTGGGAAAAACAGTTGATAAGTAGTTTTTATATAAATTATCGAAAGTAATAAGAAAATATTACCTTCTTCTTCAGGAAAACTGGCAGTGTCTGGTAACATGTACGGCACTTGGGGTAACATTTAATAGAAATACTGTATTCTAGCAAAAGTGCTCGAAAGACATTGTTAAGAATTCACAGATAAGTGTTTTTGAGGTGATAAAGCGTTTTGAAAATCATTTATCTGCAGAAAAATTGGAGTTCACTGTTATCCCTCTTCCCACCAGGTGCAAACAAATCTAAAGAAAGTTCCGAAGGCAACTTAGTCTATTTATACTAAGAAATAATAAGTTACGAAAGTTAAGTTGTTATAAGTTACAAAAATTTGAATCACTTCATAAAATTCTTAACGTTAGATTATGGAAGAAAATAAAATGTCCTGTTTTATTTAAAAAATATGAGATGTCTGAATAAGAGTTGAGAATCTTTTATAAATAGAGTTTCTTTTTCTTTTTCATTTTTAAAACCTGATATAAAAAAAAAAAGTTCAAATGTTTTTTTTTTCAACCATAAGCAACCATATAATAATAATAATAATAAAATCAATAATTAGCCAGAAACATTATAATATACTTAATTGTATAAATTACATTATATATAAACAATATGTGTAATAACTAAGGTCCCAGTTTATAAAATTTCACAAATTTCCATGTAATATCAATATTTTCTAATTTAATTAACAAAAAACAGTAAAAATATTGAATCTCAAAATAGTGATACAGCGCAAATATTTTTGTTTGAGTTTTTCCAACCTGACCCATTATTCAAAACTCCAATTTCAGATGTGTAGCGTAAAATTTGAGCTTACCTCCAAAATGACATAGTTTAGTTCAGTTTTTAAGTCTTTTAAAAGTTATATTTATTCTATTAAGAATACGTGAAGTATCATACTTAAGAAATTCGTGGTGAAAATTTAGAAACTAAAACAGAAGAAAAATGTTTGAATGGGGGATTTTTCGAAAATTTTCGACATGATGACTTCATTTTATTCGATTTATGCTTGGGTGAACATATATCGTTTTTACACAGTCTCATGATTACGGTTCATTTATTTATTTATTTTTAAACTGCATTAGCCAATTTTGATATACATAAAAACGATTCTTGATAGAATTTACATTGTCATCTATACTATGTACAATTTTACAGACCATAAAATACAGTCAGCAGCACAATTATTCATACACACATTTACACTTTCGAAATATGTATATTTTTAGTTTAATCACTAATTTTTATCATGAGCTTAATTTTATAAATAGTGTAACACAAAATTCATGACTCAAAAACTATTTGCTTTACAAAACAGTATTAGGTGCCATTTTTTTTTTTAAGTAGGAATTATTGCTAGTGCTCCAATAATTTTGTTCTCGAGTGTATATAGAAATATATTGATACAAAAAGAAATTGATTTTGAAAGAGTTGCATAATATATATATATATATATATATATATATATATATATATAGATTTATTTATTTATTTATTTATATATACTAGTATCACCCAGTGGTCGAAACTCGACCATTTTTTTTTTTTTTTTTTTTTTTTTTGCAAAGCGAGGCAAAACAAAGTTATTGCCTTGTCCTAAACGGAATGCAATTGCAACACAGCTGCGGCTATTGTTTGCCGATACTCACTCTAACTGAATCAGCAGAGTTTTACTTAATATAACTATTTCTCTCTGTAGATGTTAGCCTTTCCTGAAATGAGAGAAAATTGCAACGTGAAAACGCCCCTTGTTGTGTGATACAGTCCAGAAGCTAATAAGTACCATGTCAAACCAAGGCCCAACCAAGTATCAAATTCTGTTAAATTAATTCGATTGGTTCATAAAGTACAGTGTTTGAAAAAAAAAAAAAAAGAGATATTTTTCAAAAATGGTCGAATTGAGTTCGGGAAATTTCAAAACGTGTAACTTTATCGAAAACCGAAAATCTAAAACTTTTCTGAATCTTATATTTTCTACTTATATATGCAGAGGAAAGAATAATAAATCCACTTTTTAAAAAATAAAAATAAGTAGTCAATTTCACTTAATTAAATTGCAAGGAAATCTCAAAACGTGTAAATTCATCAAAAACCGGAAATCAAAATTTTTTATGTATCTTCTACTTGCTTCTTCTTCCCACAAAAGCTATCAATAAAGACACTTTTTTAAAAAATAAGTAGCCAATTTCAGTTAATTGAAACGTAAAGAAAGCTCAAAACATGTAAATTTAGCAAAAAACGGAAATCGAAATTTTTTCCGTATCGTCTACTTATACATGCAGCAGTTAGTAACAAATCCATTTTCCTTTTATTTAGTATATTAGTTCAATATTTATTGTTTAAATATCACCCTTTGAAATGAAATGTTTATGTTTACATTCGAAACTGGAAGTTTGCCTTTTTTTTTTCTGGAATTTTGTGATTTTAAATTAAAATTTTATCAATTTTACAGAAAAAATAACTCAATCAAACACATGTAGACAGTAAATTATATATAACTATACCCAAATATCGGAATTAAAATCGGAGATAATTTAAGTTATTTTTTAATAATTTTTTACAAAAAATCCAATGGACGATTTACATAGAAAATATTTTTCATGGCTCCCTAGACAGACAGTGACGTCATCACTTCGCTTGCGTATAGTGATGCTACATTATACAAATTACTGTGTCTATGGTTTTGTTTGAGCTTTATGAAATTACCAGATTTAACAACTTTCTACTTTTAGATATTTTTTAATGTAAAGGAATACGTGTATAAAAGGGAAAAATGGGGGAAAATGCATAAAAAATAAATGTATTTTTAAATATCTTCTTGACATCGTAAGAAAATAATATTTGCATTCGCACCTTCCGGCTAACCATACCTTTCGAATGATACCATTTTCAACCCTCTACTCCCATAATTAATATGTTTAAAAGGGACTACAATTTTTATGCTTGCCTATTAATATATAGATATACGTATTTATGATTTCTTCACGTTAAAAGGTAGGCAATACTTTTTTTTTTCAAAGACATTCAAAACAAAAATAAAGTAATCATGTTAACCAGGAGTTATAATGGATTATAAAAAGAAATTTATTCATATATTTTTAAAACAATTAAATATTTATGTATTCTAAGAAAATAGCTGAATATAAATTCAGTGACAATTCAAACATACAAGTCAAAAGTAGTTTTGCAGCAACAATGATTTAAATTATTCTTTTAATTCAATAACAATAGGACAGTAAGCCAACAATGGGGAAAAATGAAACTGTGATAGAACAATTAATCCCAATAGAATATATACTGCCTTCTCGTAAACTACACAGACACATTCGATTTCAGACATTTTATCAAATATCTAGAGAAAGTCTTAACGAAATATGTGAATGAAATCTTTTGTTTGGGATGTTTGAAATTTTTTTGTAGCCATTTTTTTTTTTTTTTTTTTTTTTTTTTGGGGGGGGTTGCATCCCTGTGGGGGCTAGATGGCGTAATTAGATATGGTGTCAGTTGGCACAGCTAAAACACAGCTATGGCACAGCATCCCTTAATGATAGATCAAAGGCTAAATAACTTTTCAAAGATGAAGAGTTATCATCCTCTGTCTCCTCCAAGACAATTATGAAGGTTTCCTTCAAAACCCTTGTTTTACCTTCGTTTGTATAAACTCCGGCGAATCTCAAAAAGAGACCGAAAGGCCATATAAAACAAGGCCAGCACTTAATCATTTATAAAATCAACAGCTTCCTGACCACCCCGAATAAAACAAATAACTTTATTTTCCTCAATTGCCAATCCTGTTTTTAGCTAAGGGAAATTGATGAAGTTGATGGCAATAAAATTCTCATGTCCACCATAGTCCGAAAGGAGGGTAATGTAGATAACCAGACGAGAATGATTGAATTGTAAGCATGCAAAGTGAAGTTGTGCAAAACTGGATCGCACCTGTTTAAATAAATGAGCGCAAAACTGCTACATTCGTGGTGGATTTCAAAGATTGGGCTATTTCTATTTGAAAAACTATATTTATGTATATTAATAAGCATGTTTTATTTTCTTGGTGAATGCATTATTTATTTAAAAATGTTTGGCCATATATTATTAAAATAGGATGTTTTGAAAAAATGTTTTTCCTCGAAAATTGGCGTGTTCTGCTTAATTATCCCTATTCACATCACGTTATGACAATACCCCCTATATGTATGTCGCAAACTCTTAGGAAAAGTGACTTGATTTTTGGGTTATTTAGACACCTTAAACATACAATAGAATTTCTCCAAGTACTGTAGAAAAAAATAGAAAAATCAAATAGAAAGTTTATTCTATCTAGTCCTGGTCTTCCCCATCTTGATTATGTCTTCTTTAATTTAAATTCATGCATCTTTATTTAACAATAAGTTTTGTTGCTTATCACTTGTTTATCATACTTACTTATCTCTAAAAAGACTGCGGTATCCTGGTCAATAAAAAGCCAAACACGTAATTGGAAGTTTCTTGTTTTAATACGAATAGGTTGAAGACCACTATGTACCATAATGGTGTAGGAAAAACCCATTGTGTCCGCAATGTCCTCAATGTTCACATCCAAATTATGTCTATGGAAATTACCGAAGTAGGAAGCCACCCTCTCCGTGGAGGATTAAAATTGGGATGGCTGGCGTTCTGACCACCCGAAGGAGTGAGTCCAGACCGTCGTCAGTTGCCATAGCCTAG
This sequence comes from Salticus scenicus, assembly GCA_963930645.1. Classification (NCBI taxonomy): domain Eukaryota; kingdom Metazoa; phylum Arthropoda; class Arachnida; order Araneae; family Salticidae; genus Salticus; species Salticus scenicus. Next base: position 148,076,710 of record OZ005656.1, on the reverse strand, counting down.
CAGTAGTGCGCTGTAAATTTCGTTCACTCTAAAATAGCAACTATTTCTTACTAACATTAGTAAAAATATGATAAAATTTAACATCTTTCAATATTTAAATAAAAAAAAAAAAAGATTTTTTTTTACATGTGTAATTTTTTTTTTTGTAAGTTTAAACGTATTAAATAGTCTCAATTAATCGAATTATTACATACCCATGTCCAAAATTATCTCAGAAACTTTGAATTATAATTTCATGATTTTTTCTGAAATGATGCACAACATTATGACACATAAATACAACAACAACAAAAAAAGAAAAAAAAAAAAAAGATGCATGCAATTTTTATATGTAGCAGTTTTGGAACAATAAGAATGGTAATAAGTTGTGACAAAGAAAAAAAATGGAATGATGGAAAAAAATGAAGCCTTACAAAGTTAATATGGAATGCGATCTCCCCTGACTTGTACACACAAATCCCAATATGGTTCCGTCCTGGCAATAACGTTGTCAACCACTGCTTGAGGAATTAAGCTTCACTCTTCCAGGAACAACGTCTTCAGAGTAGTAACATCTCCAGGCGGAGGATGTATACGTGAAATCACATTTCCAAGGTAGTCTCATAAATTTTCTATCGGGTTAAAATCAGGAGACTTTGCTAACCATCGCATTCACTTAATATCTTCACTTTCATGGAAATTGTCAACGACGTTTGGCAAGCATTATTGTCCATAAATAAAATGTCAGAGCCTTATTCACCTGTACAAAGTGATAAAAATATTCTAAGACCTCATTCCGATACGCCTGGGCAGTCACAGATCCGCTGTTGAGAACGTGTAGGGGCGTATGTCCTTGTCCATCTACCATTATTCCCCCTTCCCCTCCGGATCCCCGCGCTACTGAAATGGTCACGCTTCATAAAGTTTGAGGGATAATTTCGTGTTCTGGAGAGAGTTATAAACACGAAGTTATTTTAGAAAAAGTCATGAATTTATAAATGAAAGTTTTTGAAAAATCCGTAAATTTATGCATGTAAAGTTAATTTTGGTCATAAGTGTACTTATGTGTGTCTTAATTACGTTATTGTTTTACATAAATTAAAATTAACTGTGAAATGGAGAGAATTTTAATTTTATTTATTTATTTATTTATTCATTTATTTATTTCATTATTATTATTTTTTTTTTCATTTTCCTCGCAAATTCTTATAAGTATGCAGAATGGTTTTAAAATGATACGCATATCATTATTAAGTTACAGCATATTCAAAAAGATTATTTTAATTACTAAAGGTATATTTAATTTAATTTCTCCATACAAATAATCAGCCTGAAGGAAAAATAATTATATGCTTCATAAATGATTCATAGTTTATATGCTATTTCAGTATTCAGTTACAGTGTCATGCGTGTAAATACACAACATTAATTATTTCAAAAGTTTTCTTTACAAGTACACATCTCTGACTCTTTTGAAGTTAAGTGAAATTTAAATAAATTTGATTTCGTAAAAAAAAAAAAAAAAAAAAAAAAAAAAAACTGTTATTGTGTAAAATAGTACAATAGCTTTATTATTATTATTATTATTAAATGATACGTTCATTAAGCACCGATTAAAAAATAGAGATATTATAACTTTAAAGCTTTCAGCACTCTCTAGCTTTCTTTCTCACCCCCTCTCTCTGTGTCAGATTTGCAATATTAAATGAGTTTAATATATATATTTCTAAAAAAGCTTATTTAATGATTATAGTGATGACTCTTAGCTATGTTTAAAAAAATCTCTTTGATGGATTATTTTCTTTTGTAAGCGGTTTAATCGTTTATTTCCAGGACAATATTCCTTAATGCATTTCTCAGATGGCAATATTGGAATTTTAAAATCATATCAGAATATAAGTCATGTAGTTCTTTTGTATTTGTGTATAAAGATGTCATTTTATAAAAACCGCGAATAAAAAAAAAAAAAAATGATATTGACTAAAGAAAAAGTTGGCTGGAAAGCGTGATTATTAAATGATAGTCCGAAGGTCTTCAATTGGTTCAAAAATTTGAGACTTTATACAGATTTTTTTTTTTTTCCAAGCAACTTCGTATTTATATATTAAGATTTCCGAGCTAATAATTTTCGAAAATCTAACACACGTTAAATAATATGTTGTTTCATTTTACTATTATTACTATTGTTAGGATAACAATAACAATAAAATAAAATAAGGTAAATATTCAGTCGAATGTCGTGATTTTCATATAAATAATGTACCTGTGATACGGATAGTTCAGAATTTTATAAAAATAATTTAATAAATTTTAAAGAAAAACAATTTTTACTTAAATTCAAGGCGAGCCATACACACGTATATATACACACACACATATATATATATATATATATATATATATGAGCTAAATTACACAATTAATATATGTATAATTAAACTCAAGAAATTAAATGACTTTTCATAAGTTACGAACCTAGAATGACGGTGCGAATATCATAAGTTTTCTCTAAAAGAGGACAATTTTTCAATAAAAGTCTACGCAATCTCTCTTGCCGAAATGTATGATTTTCGCATCTACTTCTTATGAGGTATTGAACTTTGTTTCCATTGGTTTGCATGCTCGGGGATAGTACGGAGCTTACTGTTAATGACATTACAATGAGTTTTAGCGCATGGTATATCTGAAATTGTAGCAGAAGACAACTTTGACCAGTTACAGGAGAGGATTTAACAGGATTTAACAAGGAGTAGGTGCCGCTCACCGCTCTAAGAGTGGTGTCGAGCACTTCTAGCTATGCTAGGCCCCTACTCCGGAACGTTTATTTAAAAAAAAAAAGAAAAAAAGAAAAAAAAAAAAAGGAAAAAATTACAAGGTTCGCCAGAACAATATTCCCGCGCGACATAGGGCGAAGTATTACAAATATGTATTAATTATTAACAAACTTAAAAATAAAAATAAATAAAAATTAAATACACTAAAGTAAGATTCGCCAGTACAGAGTACTCACAAGACAGGGGGCGAAATAAAATAAATCTTGAAAACTCAGAAGCACAATGAGCTAGAATTGAACAGGAAGGAGGGAGAGTTGTTTACAAGTAAATCAGTTCACCAGAACAAGTTTTCCACGCGACATAGTGCGAAGTTGGTTGTTTTACGACATTTACAAACACACGAGGAAAGAATAGATATCTTAGGGCTAGTGGGTAAGTGAAAAGGATTATTTAACTTATGAGATTATTAAATACTTTTAATTTATTTAAATGTTTAGGAATTAGATAATTTTAAATGACTTAAGAAGAATTTAATTGGTTCTATTTGAAATATCTATGAGTAATTCAAAAATTCTTTTTAGTTTTATGGCAAGTGAAGGTCTTTTTAAAATATTAGTCAGCCAGTTGGCTGGTCTATTATTCGGATTTCTTAAGTGATAGGTTATTGTAAGCGGACAATGGAAATAGTAATGAAAGGAAGAACCCTCCTCTCCACAAGAACATATGGGCGAACGTCGACGACGAAATCTGTGCAGATAAGCCGGAAAAGGGCCATGCCCAGTTAAAAACGCTGTAATTTCTGGGGTAAGTACCCAATCATTGAGAGAAACATTTGGTATTAGAGAGAAAGTAATGCTGCCGTTGAGGGAATCTTCCCACCAAGACTGCCATTCCCGGAAAAGGAGAGATTTTAGTTTTCTTTTGACATAGGAAGGTGGGACTGGGAGAGAGTAAAGAGGAGTGTGTTCCTCTGTAGCAGCCTTGGCCAAGTCATCTGCACGTTCGTTGCCCACGACACCCCTATGGGCAGAAACGTGTGCCGAATTTGTTGTGGAGAGTGTTGATTGCGAGAGTGCTAGTCAATATACAACCATAAATGCAACAATTTTGGGCAAACCCAGCTGAGGCCAACAAATGAAAAAAAAAAAAAAAAACTGAAAAGAAAAAAAAATACTGATTTAAAGTTAAATGTGTTATCTAGTAACTAGATAATATTTTATAATTTTATTTGGCTTTTATTCCTTTAAACTTAAAATTTTCTCCAGTTTCTAGTACAATTATTCGATATAATAATAATAATAATAATATAAAGAAAACAGCATTTAAAACGCATAAAATTGAATCAATTCAAAATTATTTATAAATAATTTAGCAGAAAAATTAATATTTGTGACTAATTATATTATTCTTTTGAATTGTGCGCAGAATCTCCTAGCTTTACATTATAAAAAGTGATAATTCGACAAATTTCAAAATATAAACCAGGGTTCGTACGGGCCTTATTTTTTCCCTGAGTCTTATACCGGTAATTTTGTAGAACGATTTACGTTATAAAATAAGTCTATTCTATTAAGTTGAATTTTATTCTTTTAGAATGCTGGTGTGAGACTCAGGGAAAAAATAAAGCCCGTACGAACCCTGTAAACAGTTTTTTTCATTTGCGCGTGGAATGGGTAGTAAAACAAAACGATATATTGATAAATAAATAAATGATATATTGATGTTCATATTAATAATATATATATATATATATAAGGATAAAAGGAATAGCAAAAATCATAAGCATAAAAAATTCAAAAATTGTTTGGTACACTGCACTTACAAAATATTTTGGGAAATATAGAGAACAAACAATCACATTTTACTCTAAGTATCTCAACATTTATTTAAAATAGTTATGCTCTTCCACTTTGCGTAATACTTTTGGTTCCCTATAGACATGAGAATTTCACAAGTAATTTTAGATGAGCATCGTATGTTTTCTGAAAACATTTTCTTTTCTTTTCTTTTTTTTTTTCCTGCTTTCATAAAGTTAGATTGATTTTTAAAGCAGCTCAATTCCTTTTTTGCAATTTCTTTTTCACGAATTCAACTCAGCTTTATGTGCACTTTGTCATTTTGTTCTGTTGAATAATAAACAATAACTCTAATATAACAATGATAATTTAAGGTAATATCTTAAAAACAAAGTAAAGATTTTTTGAGTTGTTAAATAAAACGTATGAATGGTATATATATATAGTAATTATTATATAATTACTATATTATATTATATAAATATAATATTATATTATATAAAGTAATTAATATATATAACAATTTATACAGATTTCTAAAGAAAATAATTATTTTTTTTTTCCTTTTAACCTGTGTAATATATATATTCTTAAGATTGCAATATAATTATTAAATGTGCATAAAAACAGATATTATACAAAGAAAAAAAATGCAATTTCTATCATAAGAATTATTCAACTCTTTAGATCTATACATTCAATATTCAAGTTTTATTTTAGTAATTATTATTATTATTATATTACATTATAACTATATACGTTTTTAATTTTTCTAATACACTCAATGATTGTGTCTTCAGAAAAAGAAAATATTATACTTTCTAAAATAACTCACAACACAAATGCAGAATCATATAATCATTTACACAATGTGTTTTAAATGTTTAGTGCGTTATAATACTAAGGACGCCGTTCTACAAATTTAAAAACATTGCGCACAACAATTTGAGAACTATTAAAAACTGGGCGATATTATCTTTTTCTCATTCAGATCATTTTTAACATAGGAAAAATACCTACTGTTATTTTGCTAAGAATGATGAAAGCGCCCTTCATTTTATTTTAGAATAGGAATATTTAGAAGATTATTTTTTATTTCAGTTTACACTAACTTTTTTCTGTTTCAGTACAGTAATAGTCTTTATCGGAAGCTAACTTTTACATAAATTTTTAATTTTATATTTCTGTTTAATGTGGCTTTTCTCATATTAACAGTAAAAATATTGTTACAATAAATTCGGTAACAAAATAATTATTGTAAATTTTCACTGTGTTTTAAAAGAGTGCCAATTACGAACATGTGCTTATACAATTGCATGCATCATTGAATATAAACATTTTAAAATTTAATTTTCTTTTAGATATTTTTTTCATTCAGAATGATTTGTTTGCCTTACATACTCTAAATTGAACATATATATATATATATATGTATGTATTATATTTCAGTTTCGGTAAAAAAAGGAAATAGGCAACTAATTTAATGTTTAGAAAAATGATCTCTAATACACCTACACCCACCCACCCACCCACACACATCCATATATGTATATAGATAGATATATAGATAGATAGAAAGATTAATAGATAGATAGATATCAGGGATGTTAAGTAAACTTAAAATAAATTTTAAATTAATGAACATGAATGTTTGTTTTCTTATTTTCACATTAGTTTTATTTTCTAAATGTAATATTTAAGAAAAAACGCGTTTATACGTTTAAACATTTATGATGATTTTGAAATTAGATTTCTTCCAATTACATAAATGAGATTTCATAAAGAAACTGCACCTTTATGTTTATAAGTTATAATTACTTTATAATAAATATAAAAACGTTTTCTTTTGTTATTATTTTTAATGTATTTATCTTAAATATTAATTACATTTATATTACAGACATATGAAGATTTAAACAATGTTAAATAAAAAATAATATTTCATTCTAGATGGAATCTAATAATATATGTTATCAGCAGGTTGGCCAAAAACGAGTGAAGAATTTTTAATAATGTTTAGGATTAAGGTTTTTTTTTGGGGGGGGAGTGAAAAAAATATTTAAAATATTCCCATATTTTGGAAAATTCGCGTTAACATTAATCTGGATAATTCCGTAAAAATAAAGGGATTTTCTTTTCATAGATGGACAAAGATGGAACCAGTCTTGCTTTTGCCTCCAAGTCAGTACCATGTTTACACCCGAAGAAGAAAGGCTACAACGATTCGAAACCGGTAGTGTTTTAATTTTTTCATGGCGGGTGAAGGAATTTTTATGTATGAATATAGACAAAGATTAAGTTTCATTTTTTGAAAGGCATTTACAATATATAATCTTACAATAATGATTTTTTTTCATTTATTAAAATTTAGTATAAATTAAGATGGTGATAAAACGACACACAGTATAGAAATATTGATTGGATTTCTTAAATTTGCACCTGCGGATAAAAGAAATTTTCTCCAGCAGTTGATGCATTTCTTATGTATTGTGAAATATTAATAAATACCGGGTGATCCAAAAGCCACAGAAACACACACACACACACATATATATATATATATATATATATATATATATATATATATATATATATATATATATATATATATATATATATATATATTATTTAAAAAGTACTGACTGTAACTGTATGCAGTTTTCATTGATACGTACGGAAAAGTATGGAACTTTTTTTATATGCATAAGAAAAAATACTAGTTACATTTTTCACTAGCATACCACATTGAATTTCCAGAATCGTCTCAATTTTAAGTAGATTCGCCTGATCAAATGACGCAATATTTAGATTACTGAAGCTTTTTTTTAAAAGAATTTCGTATGCACAACGTGTCATGGTAAATCTAATGAGTGATGGCAGTCACACTGAGCATTTATAATCCTTGTTACGTTGTTGAATGTACTGTGCCAGTGTAAAAAAAAAAAAAAAAAAAAAAAAAAAAAATGCAATTTAAACGCCACCTAAATGAGATTTAAACTAATTTGCTCAAAAAAACCTTTTGTAAACAAAAGAAAAAAAAATCCCGTGTCTTTTTATGCATTTAAGTGAAAACCGTATAGTGCTACGGTCAATACATTTTGAGTAATATGTCCTTTATTTTTTCTGTGACTTCTGAATCACAGGCAAATTTTGTTACTATCTATAATCAAATTTTGTTACTATCTGTAGATCTGTACGCAATGATAAAATAAGAATATTTTTTAAATATATATTTTTTATGTATTGTATGTTTTATAACACATGCCCGCTTATGTGAATAAATTTGGCGTGCATGACGAGAAATTAATGCCAAAAGAATTTCGTGAATAAATTTGTCTTACACAATAAATTCTTGTTCTGAAATATTTTTTAGGTCATTAGTTAAAAAAAAAAGAAAAGAAAAAAAGCCAAGGAGAAAGTAAAAATTAATAAAATAAAAAGTCAAATAAAGAAATCACTATCAGCCTTGATTTGCATAATATGTTTATGAATTATTTTATTATTATTTTTTTTAACTAATTAACATTCTACGGAACATTCATGGGTAATTTTATTTTCGATAGTATATTCTGTTTATAATTTTAATTTACTGAAACCAAAGCATTGATAAATTCTCTACAAATAAAAATTGTACTTGTTTATTATTCATCTTATCTTGAGATTTTTTTTTTTTTTTTTTTTTTTTTTTTTTTTTTTTTACATGTGATTTGTCAGGAAACCCAAAGGTGAATTAGGTGTTAAGGAAACAAATATTCCGTGATTTTACTGTGCCTTAATTCATATTTCTAGTTGATATGAAATGAACACAAAAATCCATAAAATCTTCATAAAAAGCAAAACTAATTTATTTGATGTAAACACATATTTTTTACAATAATACATATTTACATTATAGATATGTTTCTTTTATAACTATTCAAGACGTTTTCATAATTTAATTATTTGTAAGGTGTTCTTTCATTTTGTAATATGCATAATTCATAATTTGTATATTCAATTTGTTGCATAATTCAAATTATTCTTATATGATCCCGTAAATTAGACTTACAAGACATGGTCTCTTTCATTAACATAAACATTTTTATTTAACTTTTCATTTAACTTCGTATTCTGATTTTTTATTTTATTTTATTTATTTATTCATTTATTTTTTGCGTGTGTTTGTGATATATTTATTCCCTTATGTAGTGGGTATGTTAAAAACATAGATATCATGTAATTAAATTTGTCTAAACAGGGAAATTAGAATTTCAAATTATATAAATGCTTAATTTACTAAAATCAGCAGTCATACTTATGTTCTTTAATCAGAAAGAATCAAGAAATTTCTTCATATGAAAAAAAAAAAAAAAATCTAAAGCTACCAAAAGTAACTAGTAACTTTTGAAAATGAATACGTAAATTTTGGTTCTAAATTTATTTTAATATTGATATGGAGATATGAGTTCTCTTCTTCGCGCGTGAGCATAAGATAAAACACAGATAGTGTGTTACTTTCCTGTCTAAATGTGAAAAGATTTGTTGTACAAATTATAATTTGCATATATTAAGTTTTAATTTTATTAACCATTAAAAATGTTTTTTCAGAATATTACAATTTTATGTTTTCTTTTTTTTTTTCTGCTTTGAAGAAAATCGATTTACTTGAATATTCGCTATTAGATTATTAACATAGATTTGAAATTTGGATTAAAAAAATTATTTTCCCCTTTTTTATTGGAAATAAATACACGTTTCAAGATATCCTAAATTCGATTATATCAGAAAACATTTGTATCAAGGAATTTTTTCTAGACTTTCTTGAGATATTGTATATTTTTCAATACTTACATACATCATTGCAAATTATACCAAGTAAAGTAAGAGATTCTGCATTCTGTTAAATGTATTATGTCCTGTATATCCAACCATTCTATTATTTCTCTTTTTATCAGCAAACTAATGTATATTTATTATAAACAGAAATCCTTTTAAGCTATATAATGTACGTATTTTCTTTTTTTCCTTCATAAATGATTGTATGTTATTTAGCGTGCTGGCTATGCAAACAAGGTGATTGAGACGTGTATCCAATGTTAACCCATACCACCAGTTCGAGTGATGGACCATTATGACTTCCAATTAATTCAAGTGATGTGCGTTCTCCACAATGCGGGCAAATACGGACGCATTCGTCTTGAGGATGGAAACAAAACTGTGATTCGGTTGAAAAGACGACGTCTTCACATCACTGCGTCGAAGTTTGGCAATCCTCACACCATCAGAGGAGTTGTTGTCTTTGACGCAGGTTAAAAGGTAGTGGAAGACATACTCGTATAATGACCAATTACTTGGAGTGATGGTATGGGGAGAGCATTGCATACACGTCTCGAAGAACTCTTCTTCACATTGCAAGTGCTCTGAATACTTCCCGTTATATTTCTGCTGTTTTAACCCGTTAGTAGTCGCTATAGACATCGCCACCTATCACAGATTGCGCACTTTTTATTTAACTGTCACCAATAATTTTAAAAAGTGATGTGATCGACGTTTCTTCGAGTTTATTCACGTTTCATGTAAATCAAATGCCACTTCTAAAAAATTTTGGTGTCTATTGAATAAAAAAATCTGGCATTACTTAAAGATGGGCGGCAAATCGACCAACTAGCGACTACTAACGGGTTAAGATCAGTGGCTATGCTCTATCTTCGCGGTTTTCTTAACGCTATGTTTCAGCAACACAATGCAGGACCATATTCTGCCGGTATTGTTCGAACCTTCCTTGATACAAAGCGATTGATTTCCGCCTGATTGCCACGCGACGATGCTACAGTTACTTCAGACGATGAACAGTGACATTGTGTTAAAGTTGCATAGAGAGCTGTACCTTTTGATAACATCCAATCTCTGTTCAACGCCAAGTGAAAAAAAGGCTCTAAATAAAATAATTTGGTGTGTCACTCACACGACTTTCTCTTACCCTGAAATTTAATATAATAAATACAGGTTTTAGATTAAGAGGTAAGATAACGAGTACTGATATGCAAACCTATGTTAAACAATTAAAATTAGGCATTGGAAGAGTTTTATATGATAATTAATTCTGTGTGAGGGTTATGCCGCCCACCTCAACCCCCCGTTTTATAATTGCACTCACATTTATATAGAATTTAATTCGGTTATTAAAAAATAATTCAGTTTTTACAATATAATTTATTAAAATTATCATTTAATCAAATTATATTTCATGATAATGCAGACGATTTCCATATTAAAGAAGTAGTATAACACTAAATATCCCAAAGAAAAGTTGAATTTATTCTCAATATTACATTAAAAAAAAAAAAAAAAAAAAAAAATGTTAAAAATGAAAAAAAAAATCGACAATTTTATTTTAAATTATCGCAGATCGATGGTTCAACCATTCGTTTTATAGGTATTGGCGAGCTCTTTTGAAAGATAACCATCATGACAATTTACTCCCCTCGAGGGGGACTTCCCCCCAAGGGGAGGAGACGAGGCTCCTACATACACATTTTTTCCCCAGTTGATTATCTTTATTACAAAAAATATATATTCGTTTCATTTGGTTTAGTGCAGTCTATAGATGTTAAACTCTGCTTACCTGCAATTTCCCCCATAGACGTAATGTATTTGAATTCTCTTGAGTGTACCTGTACACGAACCATTTGCTTCATCTTAATGAAAAGCTTACTGAAGTATCCCTATATGACACACATTCAGAATACCGAGTTTGAAATTTCTGCTACTATTTGCTCTTGAGATATGCTGATAACAGACACACAGACCATTAGCTAAAAACATGATTTTCGTGTTCAGGGGACCTCAGAACATGTAAATATAACAAAAAGTCACGTTCGAAAATTTGACCATAAAACAATACTTTCTCGACTCTATGGGTAAGAGTCCGCCGCTTTAGAATGTAGAAAAAGAGGGGGGAAAAGGCTGAAAACCCCATAGGAATAGCATGGGACGGAAACCGAAAAAACTCACAATGTCAAGTGTGTTAATATAAATAAAATGGACTGTTATTGCTGCCAAAGGATGCTGCTCTAAATACTGATTCCTTATACTCTGTACCTCCAAATTTTCTGAAGATTTGATCATTTAATCTTCCTACTATAATGTATGTGCCCAATAAATATTTTGTTGTTTATAATAAAAATCACATTATTTCTTTTGTAGCAATTTCAATAGTTAGCAGTGCATATATCTTTTTCTATCATTGTATAAATATGAAAAATTATTGTGGTGTAAAATTGACAGTTTAAAAAAAAAAAGAAAATTGTGAAAAATAAAATATATAAATAAATAAAAGCTCAATTTTTTTATTCATTTACTTTTATGTATTTTCATGCTTTTTTTTTTTTTTTTTTTTTTTTTTTTTTATACATATCTAAAAAATGCTTTCTTAAAAATGTAAGTATGAATTATATGATTACATTCATATTATTGGTGTTTTTAGATTTTTTGTTAAAAAAGTTAATCTTAAAAGAAAATTGAATTACAGTTTAGATTAGAATTGTTACAAAGTTCTTTCGTTATTTAAACTGAATAATATCGTTTAAAGCATAAAATTAATTTTGATTTTTGTTTTTGGATTTCTGAATAACCTTTAAATTCTTATTATTATTTTGGTTGATTTTTTTTTTATTGTTATTAAATTTTTAAGCAAATAGGACTATAGCAATTTTCCCCAAAATTTCAAAATAAATGTAAAATTTCTCGTACATTTTTTTTATTAAAAGTTTATTTTTTTATACATTTATATATTTATTTATTTTCTAAAAATACTTACGAAAAAATAATTCACTACTTTTAATTACGGTGCTCACTGAATTTTTCCATTTAAGCTTAACTTATGAGTGCGGAGAGATTTTCAGTACTACTCAAATGTATATAAATATTTAGCGAGCAGTTTCTTCACCTAACGTTACCGCTACTAAACCATCCAGCAAATTCCGTGGCATGCCTTAAATAACTTCCCTCGTCTTAATGAGATTTGCCTTCATGTGTTTTCGGGTAGAGTAATTTCCAAGTATAAGTAGGCTTACGTTTCACCCAATGTAAACTTCCTGTAAGCCTTTAAGCTACCCCACTTGCGGAACATTTCGCTTGGTTGGGGTTCACTTGCTTCAGCAAGTTCTATAATTTCTTAGTATCACTAACCATGAACCAAATGATCTCTTGAGAACCCGGTGATTGGTGTCAGCTGATTTCTCATTGCTGAGTTTTAGAATGTTCAAGGTAGTTCTTTAAAACATCCATTTTCAATTTTTCGCAATTATCTTATATTAAATATTCCAAAGCATCTATTCCTTAGGATAATTGGAAGGTGTGCTTTTATAGACAAAACAACTTCATCTGTACAATAAAACTACGAGCAAGGAATTTCCTTCAGTCTTAAAAATATATGTAAAAGTCACACATACCAAAATCAGGAAAACAGGATGAATTTTCTTTCCATTTGATGTGTTTTAGGAAATTTTAACTGTATTTTTTTGCTCCAGTTATATTGCTGCACTTTTAAAGATAACGACATACTTTTCATTCATAAAAAATAAAATTCATAAAAATTCATTCATAAAATTTCAACGTATGTTTTTCATTCCTTGTTGTTTTTTAACTTCTGTTAGTTTGTGTTCATCTTGAATAAGCTACAATTTATCGCCTTTATAAGCGAATACTATCAAGATTAATGGTGTTAAGGCTTCTATTTCTTTAGATCAATCAGAAACGCTATTTCGTTGTCAAATCTACCTCATCTTGGGAACAATAAACTACGACCAAGTTCAATTTTCTAAAATTTAAGATATGTAATAATCAACATAGGATATATATTTTAAGTTTAAAGATAGGTAAATTTAACGATAGCAAGGATAGGCAACATGCATTGCATTATTTTTTATGTAACATTGTGTTTTTAATGCTGTTAGTTTTGATGCATCTTCAACGACTTATACGGTACCCACTTTTGTAGCTTCAAAAACTATGTATTTGTTTCATAGCCAATTATATTTTTAATATTAGACGGTGACTATAACTTAGCAGTTTTATAGTTTCTAGAAATCACTTTTTGTGCGTGTGTGTGTGTGTTTAGGATTAACTCCGATTAACATTTGTAAATGGAATGCCTCTCTGTCGGGTATTACTCTGACGTGTCTTATTTCGTATACATACCAGTTTCACACCGTTTTTACATATTCCTTTAAATTATGGGCAATAACTCACGTTAAACGAATTTCTTCACATACAGTTCTTAACTAATAATTTATGTTTTTAGTATCAAGTCATTTCTCTGCTTAACACTTTTCGTATGAACAACACATTTTCTACAATTATAGCTGATCTACTATGATCCCTTTACTATGATCCCCTGCGTTTACTATATCCACGGAAGACTTTATACTCATTGAGAATACTAAGAACCACCTGTATGGCGTGTCATTACATGGAAATCCGTTTCCGTATGTTAATCATAAACATTAAAATTTAGAATTCTTATTCATCGAGCGACATTTTCAAATTACAGGAAATCATGGAAGGGATTTTTTTTCAAGTCAATTAAATGTTCTTCTTCGTCTTCTTCTTTTTTTTTTTTTTTAGATTATTCTACAGCATTTAAATTGTAGTATTTTACACAAATTTTCGTCCGCGAACATATAATATTTGAAATGTTACATATATAACAAATAAACTTTTTAGCACAAATTTTGTTCTCCTATCTTATTGTGAAATTTATATAAATCAAAAACATAAAAAAAAAAAAAAAATCCTTTTTGCATTTTAACAAATTTACAATAATTTAACAGATTTAAAAATTTTCTATAATTTTGGCATTAAAATTTTTTAGTGTTTATCACTATTTATTAATTAATATATATATATTTAATCATCTTCGCAAATAATGAGTTCATTTGCAAAATTAATTATTTAAAGAGCAAAATGAGTTAAATATTTAAATATCCCATTGTCAATGCATCAAATGAAATAAAATACATGTTAATTAGATTGTTATTCTCATATTGATAATTCTCTTTTAATTCTTGAAAACACAAATTATAATTTACCGACCTATATATGCAATAGAATTCTTTTAGAACAGATTAGATTATCTGTTAGATTATCTGTTCTTTAGAACAGATAATCTTTCCTTGAGTAAACAAAAGGATATTATAATGCAAAAGCAAATTTTTGTAGTGACGCTTTGAGGCAAATCTTTGTAAACAAAAGGCTTTCCTCTACCTTTTAAAAGTACGTTGCTAATGGCTTTCAAAAGCGAAATTTTACTTTTTTTTTTTTTTTTCTTTTCCTTGAATGTGAAATTCAGAGATTCTCAATTCTGGGAAACATAATGTTAATCTCGGGATTTTATAAAAATAAATGTTTTATTTTTTTCATTTTCTATCATTACTGCTTATATATATATATATATATATATATTTAAATACGTATAATGTTTCAAAGAAATAATTAATTAAATTATACAGTTAAACTTGATGACTTATACAGTTAAACTTTTTTTTCTGAGTGCGTTTGTAAGATTTTCACTTGCTGTCCCAAACGTATTTTTAATTAATATCTATTATCGTATTATTTCTTTGTATTTACATTAACTTTATTTTCCAGAAAAACACTCTTTTTTTTATAGTTATTAAAATCTTGCCGTTTTGTTGTTTCAAGAAATTTTTTATACATTTTCCATCAAGGAATTTTCCTTTTATAATTTAGTGTCTTTGCATTTGAGAGTAATTACTTAATATTTACCGTAGATTTTTTTAAATAAATAAACATTTTACCGATTATAAACAAAGAATATTTATTTATTAAATTTATTAATATATCATTTATTATTGGGAGTAAATTTTCTTACATAATTAGAGTAATATACTAATATTAAATTTTAATAATTAAATGTTTTATTTTGATAATCTATAATGTTTTATTCAGTGATTTATTTACTCTTATATTTAGTATACAAAAAAAAAATGTTTTTGATAGTTCCTTATTTTATGCTAAAAAAAAAAAAATGATGCTGATGTTGGTGTTACTGACATGAGATATTACTGAATATAATATCACATACATTAATCCAGTTGATTGTTAACTCCTTGCATCAAAATATTTGCTTTCTTCATACAGGGTGATCAGTTTAAAATAGCACCCGTTGGTTTTTCTTATTACTCTTAAATCTGATGGATATGGCATCTATTCTAACACTAAAGTATAATTATTTGAGCCTTTCTTAAGTGTGGGACATAATTTCTAACAGTGTTGGACTGTTACAACTTTATTTGTGAGGTAAAACAAAAATGGAGACTCATAGTGTTACTTAATCCTGTGATAATTTTATATATATATATATATATATATATATATATATATATATGTGTGTGTGTGTGTGTGTATATAAAATAAAATTTTTTTTTTTTTTTTTTTTTTTTTTTTTTTTACATTATCATTCTTTACAGAAAATGTTGAAAATGCCTGCCACCATTTTCAATGCAAGCAGGAACACATCGAACCCCAGTTTTGACACACTTCGCAACATTGTTGGTGTCATTGACGATAATTCTTCAGTTATGATCTTTTTTAATTCATCAGTGTTTGCAGGACATTTTATGGAAAAACCTATGAAATGGTAATGTGAAATGATAATGGTAATGTAAATGCAATGTAGGAATGCTAATGTAACTTTTTGAATTTAATTTTGTTTTACATAAATAAAATAAAATTATTACAGGAATAAATAAAATTGCGCGTCTCAATTTCTGTTTTACCTCACAAATAAAGTTGTAAAAGTCCAACGGTGTTTAAAATCGTCTCCCGCACTTAAACAAGGTTCAAACAATTATACTTCAGTGTTAAAATAGTTGCCACATCCGTCATATTTATGGGTAATAATAAAAAAAAAAGTTTTATTATTATTTTTTTTAATTGATCACCCTGTATATTACTGCGCTAAATAAATGCATTCTATATATATTGTTATGTAATCCTGCAATACTTAAAGAAAATTTCATTTTAAAAATAGTGGTATTACTAGTATAGAATGTTACGGACCTTGTACATTTCATGAGTTGAATTTATATTTTTATTATCATTCTTTATATTTTTTTATTTAATGCATTTAAATATTTCTCAGGAGGATACGTGGTTATTTTCATTTGACAAATTTTAGATATTTACAAATATATTTGTTTTGATTTTTTTTTGTGTGTCCAATGCTTAAATAATATTTTGGCACTTAAATATGAACCAATATACCATTTTCTTTAAATGGAAAGCATAACCAAATATATACAGCCAATAACGAAACTTTTAAATGAGAATCCTTTGTACTTCTCAATTTTAATCAGAAACTCTGTTAATTTTAAATAAATTACATGTATAGTTACAATAATTTAGAAGCGTAAAAATAAAGAAGAAATATAGAAAAAAAATGTATTATCATACTCAATTACTTCAAATTAATATCTAAATAAATAAATAAATAAATAAATAAGTGTTTTAAATGATAAATATATTTCTTTATTATCACGCGCTGTGAATTTTTAAGTGTTATGTCTAATTTTTTCATTCTTACAAGTTTAATTATTGAGAAAAAAACAAAAATAAAAAATAAATTTTATTTTTTCACGTACTCGCAATTTAGTTTTTCTTTTACTTGTGTAAATAAAGAGGTTTAGTGTCTTTTTGTTTGTTGATATTAATTTCATATTGAAAAAAAAAAAAAAATAATCTTTTATAAAATTTGTATCTTTTTAACTGCTAGAAATATATTAATTTCGAAGGTCAATTATGATTTTTTCCATTTTAGATTATTTCCAACAATTCGTAATTTCCACATTTTTTCTGCATTCCCAGACATCGTACTTTTTCCTGAGCACATTCAGCAACTGCTTTATTTTTGCCCCAATTTATTTGTAATGAAGTTTTCTCCAATAGTTAATTACAATTAAATATGAAGAAAGCCCTTAAAGTAAAAACGCTTTAAGAAAAGAGGTGTTAAAACGAGCGGTTATTAACAACGCTCAGTAGTAAATTAAAACATTGCCATGTCTGTATTAACCGTTTGTGAGGAGATAGGCAGACATCCAATCCTGAAATCTGGTTTTAATGGTAGAGATAATTTCTGAGACGATGACTAGTAGAATGTCTACGCAGATTAATTACATAAGGATTAATTATATAAATCATCCAGAAGTGAGTTTTCTCAATGTAAAAATTAAATCTATGGGTGTGTGACCCGTCCATATTTTAAAAACAATGCATAATAAATCAAAATTTTCAATTTATGTTTATCTGTAGTATTTGTGTAGTATTTGTTTATGTGTATATTATCTTATATTAAATCTTCCTGTTTTATTTTTCTAACATATATATATTATACATTTTAATAAATGGGAAATTTGTAAAAAATGACCTTTCCAAAAATAAAAAAAAGTAAATTATTGTATATTTTATCTATTATCAATAAATGTAAACTAATACACATTTAGTAACAACCCTTTCTGAATTATTATTATTTTTTTTTTCAATAAACTGGTTACGTTACCGTATTTAGAAGATGTACAAAGAGCGTGTCAGATCTTTATGCCTTTTAGCAAAAAATAAATAAATAAATAAATAAATAAATAAATAGTTTAAAAAATAATAATAATAATAATCTTAAGGGCATAACACACACACGCACACATATACATATATATATATATATATAACTCAATTATTGTATTGTTTTGTGAAATATATATATATATATACATACCATAAAATTAAAAAGTTCTTATTAAACACCGGATCTCAATCCGAGTGATTTGCTCAAGCCGGACTATATAAAGGTCACAATGTCAATAATTCCAGCCTCCTCACTCAACTTATTTTTCCCATTGAAACAGAGTTACGGTTGATAACCTTACCCGTATCTGTTAATTAAAGCATGTGCATCCATCATATGGCAAACAGAATTTGGGATGACAACATGAAACACGTGGCACATATTGACACACTTAAATAATCAGTAGATTAAGGAACAGTCAGTAGATTTTGATGGGGTGGGGGGGTTGAGGGTTAAAAATTTCTCAGACTACTGACTATTTTAGTTTGTACATGCATTTATTTATATTCTTGTATTTTTTTTTTGATGTATTTACTTTTGTACTTTATTTTTAAATTTAATTGCTTCTTACGCTTTGTTTTCAATTTGTTTGCTGTATGGTCTTGCTTACATCGGTGAGAAGTCGGAGACTGGAAATGTGTTTTTTGGCTAAATAGCCAACGTTTCATTAGAAACTCCTCAGAAGAGTTCCCCTGAAGAAGATCCACATGTCTTTTTGGATTAATTTTCATTTATCCATGGTTAGTTTGCTTATATATATATATATATATATATATATATATATATATATATATATATAAGACAATATAAAAGTAGAATGAAAATAACTTAATGGTATAGATAATGCAATTTAATTAATTAAATATGTCAAAACGACAGATATACAATATATAATACCATGCAACAAAGATGCTAGTAACAAACTGAAAGAAAAGCAGCTAAATTTAATATAACATGTCAATGTAAACCAACAGAAATATTTTTCAAGGAATTATAAACGATAAGATGAAATTCATTTCTCGAACCAGCTGGTATTTATAAAAAATAATTGCGCACACGAAGCAGGCAAATCCTTTTCTATATTGGTACTAAAATAAATAAATTAAATTATAAATTATAAATAAGACTAAACAAATAAATAAAAATGCTTATAAAATAACACGAAATTTATATCAATAATGTTAAAATAACAACTGCCTTAACCAAAATAAACCAGAAAGAAAATATAAAAAATAGACATTCATTAATTTATAAAATTAGGTAATTGCAATAACAATCAAAATGCAGTGAAACGTGAAGCTGCTGAAATTTCCGCGAGTTGCGATACTACTGGACCTACGGAAATTGAGAAAAACGTGACGGACTATGCTAAAGGCAAACAATGAAGCCAGTTCACTGAATGCAGCAGAGAAAAGATACGGCTTCGGAAGAAAATATTAATTAGTAACGATTTTAATGATTTTCTAGCGTAAAATTTAATATTAATGAATTTAAAAGAAGCTTTTTTCCAACATTTTGAATACATAAAAAATAATGTGGAATTTACTAATAATTAAATGCAATGTGAAAAAAATGTTCTGGAAGAAAAAAAATTGTAAGAAAACAATAGATTTGAGCAATGTATGCATTTTTAGATGTGCGGGTATGCATAAGAACATATGTGTACATTGCGCACATTTATACATAATTAAATATTTGCAATATTGTTCATGTTACCAATTTTATTATGGCAATAAACATGTTGCTACAATGATAAAAATGAGATGCTTCTAACCACTATATGTATAGATCATTAAAATTGTCAAACACCAGGAGTGAAGACCAGAATTAATGAACAATGAAACACTAGAATAAGAAGAAAGATGAGATAACATCATGGTTTAAGGAGCGTGAGGCGATTTAATCAAGTTTTCTAAGCTCCCAAATTTCCCCAAAGCATCCACAAGAATATAGGGGAGGACGAGGCATAGCGGACCTAAGGGCACAGTGGCACAAGTTTTCTCGTCACCTAAATTTTCCCAAACCATTCGCAAGACTCTATGGTAAGAAAATAAAAAGTTAAAATGAATATAATAGTTATTGTGAAAGGAAACTAACTAAACGAGATAAAAACCGTATCTTAACGAGAAAATCATGAAAGATTTAATTAATTAACATGGTATTTCTATTACAATAAAGCAGAAAAATACAGTACCTAGTTTAAAATGAAATTAAAGATATTTACGAGTTGAGAAATGTTTAGGACATAAATAATTGTGTAGACAATTTTTTGTATTATTTAAAGACATTCATTAAAATCAGTTTCAGTCAAGTACAATAATAAAACTATTAAGTTAAACGCCTTCGTTATAAACTTTACTTTTATAAGATACAATTACGTCAATATTATTTTTAAATTATGTTAATTAAGCTTATGTTAAAAATTAAACTTATGTTATTTTTTTTAATTATCTATTAACACCCATTTCGAAGCGAAACTCGCGTAAATACGGGCTAGGACCCCTTAGAAAGACCCCCACGGAGGGCATTCCCCCTCTAGGCCTAGGACACATCAGGAGTCAATCGGCCTTAAATCCTACAACCAACCAACCAACCCATTTCGAAGCTTACATATTTTACTAAACCCAAAAATGTTACTACATTTTAGTTTTAATAATGTTTTTAAAATTTGTTATAATATAGTTCATTTAAAATAAATATACTGCGTAGGATCAAATATTAAATTTACTGTATATTAAATGCAGTGTTTTCTTTAATAATATTATATTATTATTATTATTAATTTCAAATACCCGCCCACACAACGAAGCAAAACAATATATTTTCTACGCACATTATAAAGAGGAACAGTACTATGCATGGCGCCTTACGAACTCCATAGAAATTTTGGACTATTAAGAAGTATTAATCAGCGAGTTTAATCTCATCCTAGGATCAAGGGATTTATTGTGAGTTCCAGAAAGTTGAAAAAATGTGTATTTAGCTTGGTTGAGAAATAGTCTAGTTAGAAATCTCTGGAAGCTTCCTTTGAGGATTTATTAATACACGATGTTTTGTGAAAATGATTGAATGTTATGGTTCGGTGTATAAAAGTATGAAAATAAACAATACAGTGAGAGTACTTAAGTGAAGAGAATGTAAAGTTGTTGTCAGTTGGTTTGGTGATTATGTGACTTGAGAGAAGTTTGACATCTATCCAATTTACGTTAAATTAGATAAATAATATATAAGATATCTGAGATGAAACGTTCACTTTCATTTCGTTGATTTTCACAATATTTTATGTTAAATTATATATTCAAAACCAGTTTAGTTCAAAGGCCTTCCTCCCTGTCTTAAAGCCAATAAATTGTTACTTGTATTTTTATACTTGAAATACAGTCTTTAGTTGGGGAATATGATCGCTGCCGAAAAATGTTTCAATAGGTGCTTTTTTTAATCTAAATTAATCTCATTATTATATATATATATAAAAAAGAGAGAAAATAGTGAAAAACATCTCGAATAAAAATTGCAATTTCAAGGAAATGCCCTGATTTTTTTTTTTTTTTTTTTTTTTTGGTAAATAAAAAATAAATTAATTAATAAAATATTGAAATTTTAACATATAGATTTAAATACGTGCATATATTTATATGAATGACAACAACTTAAAAAAAAAAAAATCATAATAAACGCTTATAGTATACATCTATATATCTATCTTTACATACTTTTATATATATATTTAAATTTAAAAAAAAAAAAATGTTTATTTTTGCATCTTTAAAATATTCTTATAGAAGTTTTTATTAACTAATTTTTTTTCCCTCAAGTACTCGTTTACATATTCTTTTTTTTTTTTTTTTTTTTTTTTCCGTAAATATTACTTAGTGTTTCAAAGATCTTTAGTTTCTTTTCGAGAAATATTGTTGTACCTTCAGTTTTATATGCATTTATAATGTTTATAATTTAATAGCATAAAATGTCAAAAGGTATATGAAACGGAGCTGGTTTCGCCAAAGCAATTTACTGATATATATATATATAATATAAAAAATAAGAATAAAAATAAAAAAAAGCATACGATGCTCATCTAAAATTACTCGTGAATTTCTAAGGTCTGTTGGGATTCAAAAGTACTGCACAAAGTGCAAAAGCAATTGCATTTTAAATAAATATTGCGATACTTTGAAAAAAAAAAATGTATATTTCTTTTTGGGTTTCTATTTTTATCAGAAATATTTCTTAAGAATAATATATGAAATTTGTTCGTTTACGGCTGAGAGTTTTCATTCTTAAGATCTCTACTATATATATATATATATATATATTAATTTAGAGTTTTATTTTTATTGTATATAACATTACATCATCGATATGTTTGTAGAAATTTTACCTCTAACACTGATGGAAAAAAAAATGCGAAACAATAAAATTTTTATCGTTGTAAAAATCACGGAATAAATAAATAAATAAAAACAAATTATAAATAAAGATTCTAAAAGAATTCGAGTCATGAAAATATCAAACATACACGAAATTAAAAATTTAAATTAAGAAAATTAAACAATAAAATTATTTTGCAAATGATGTAAAATATTATGTAACTCCTAAATGTGACAAAATCTTGTAGAAAAAATGTCACATGTAAGAAATAGAAGTATACAGAATTCTGTCTTTCTGTTTGACTGAATCTTTTTTGAATTTTAAACTTAAAAAAAAAAAAAAAAAAAAAAAAAAAAAGTTTTGTTGATTTTTTTTTGACAGGTTTTGGGAGTGTTATCAGTAAATACTAATTTTAGTGAATATGGAATCTCATATTGAAGATGAAGATTTGTACTGAAGTGGGAACAAAAGCCGGTGTCTCAAGAACAATTTTAACGATCTTTTTTCAAATTTGCTAGTTTTATTTCCTTTCAAATTGTCCCATTTCATGAGTAAATTACTACAGAAAAATTAATAACCGTTCTCATTACGTAGGGTAATTATCAATTTTAGTGTGATAAGGGTCTTAACAATTTTCATAAAACTTGATATAAAAACCCTTGTTATAAAACCTATAAACGTATTTTTTTTAAGTCAGTTATATGTTCTTTGACTACACTATCATTAAAATTAGTTAATAATGCACCAAGCAGTGGATAATGGTTGTTTGATCGTCATGCACTGGATTTTTAAATACACTAGGATATATGAAAAAAAAATACATAATATAAAGCTTTAGAAGACTTGTAGAATTTTTGCGCAATGGTATATATGTGTTTGTATTGTAATTTATATATATTTACCTTTTCAAATAGCTTTAATAATAATAATAATAATAATAATACCCGTTTTTAAATTATTAATAATAATAATTAAAAAAAAATCTAAAACAATGATGTAATTCTAATAACCCATTTTTGAATGAATAATAATGGATAAATAAATAAATAAATAAATAAACAGTTATATAATATTAATAAATTAAATTTTAAAACATAATAAAATCTAATCTGTATTTAATCCAATTGTAAAGAAATCATTTCTATGAACAAAAGCTTCATTTTTACAAAATTATTTAATTAAAATGTAAACAAATATTTTTATGTTTCAAAAATATTGTGGCTTCTTTTAAAGGCTCTTTTGCTCAGGGTTTAAGTAAATCAACTAGATTTTATATACTTATTAATCTTTCAGTTGTTTATATATATATATATATATATATATATATATATATATATATATATATATATACATACAGGATGTTCCAAAGATCCCTCCCCCACTTAACTCGAAAAAAAAAGGTAGGAATTATGAAAAATTGCGAAACACATGTTCAATGAATTTGTGAACATAAATGAGTTTAGATATACATGAATTGTGGAGAAACACGAGTTTTCAGACTTTCGAAATGTGAATTGTATACTTATGTATCCCGTTTAATAACTATTGCAGTACAAAAGTATTTATATCAAATTCTTTATCTTGAAGAGACGTTTCTAGGGATTCATCATAATACATTCTTTCCTGTTTGAAATTTTAAAGTTGTCCACCCTAGCGGCACTACCACTAACCCCTTGGCCGGTTCCAAACATTTTTGAGCAAATCATGTCTTGTGATACATCTCTGGTAACGTCTCATCAAGACAATGAATTTGGTATAAACAGTTGTTTCCTGAAAATATTATAAAAGGGGATACATAAGTATAAAATTCGCATTTCAAAACTCATGTATCTCCCTTAATAATCATCGTAGGGCAATACTATTTATATCAAATTCGTTGTTGTAAAAATAAGTTTCCCGGAATGTATCACAAAACATACCTTCCTATTTGAAGTTTTAAAGTTGCCCTCCCTAGCGGCAGCCCTAGCCACCCCCCGGACCGAAACTTTTTTCACCAAAAGAGGTCCTTTTCGAGTTCATTAAACACGTGTTTCGCCATTTTTAACAATTCAGACTCATTTTCGAGTTAGAAGGGTGTGTGGACTTTTGGAACATCCTATATATATATGTGTGTGTGTGTGTGTACATATATTCATAAACGTATTATATTAAAGCAAATCTTTGCTTGAAAATAAGTTCTTATTTATTTATTAATAATCAAGTATTATGCTTGCTAAAAGAACATTATATAAACAAAAATTATTAAATAACATAAATAATATAAATGAAATAATTTTATTTTATTTTATTATTAAATAAAAAAAAAAGGAAAAAAAACGGTCTTTGCATCGTTTTCTTAGCAATGTTAGTAACTTTTAGTGATTTTTTAAAATAAAATTAAACAGTATACATAACTAAAAATTATTTCTTGATATTAAATCCTTTCTATATAATTTAATAAAAATGAAGCCTAAACGTGGAGTACTTTATTTCAATTTTAATAATTTAATAAATGATAGCATAATATTGAATACATAAATATTACATTAATGACAGGAAAATTCGAACAAATATTATTAATATAGGGATTAATTTATTTTATAAGGAAAATAGCTTTTATATTTTTTGTTTTATGATGAAAATGTATAGAGTTACTCTTTGTGAAAATGTTAAAATGTTAAAAAATATTTCTTAAAAATAAGCTAAATTGTTTCAAAATAGCTCCGAAAAAAATATGTGCTTAAATTTGAAAACCCAAGTACTTATTTTTGAGTATATCGATATGTCAAACATGGGGATATTGGGATTCTTATTGCTAAACCCCATTTTTGAGCATTGACATGCTCAAAAATGAGTACACGGGTTTTCAATTTTAAATATATATTGTTTCGGACCAATTTGGAGAAAATTTAGCTCATTTTTAAGAAACTATTTTTAACAGTGAATGTAGAAAAGGTTGTAACATAAAAACAAAACCCAAAACATATTCTCTGACAGATATTTGTACTTAATATTTTCCCCTGGAAATACCTATTGCATGTTTTCTTTTTCTTTTTTTCAATGTATGGTGTAATGATTGGAGGCTTTTCATTTATTATCCCTTATAATTAGTTGTGTTTAATTATTTTTACATGAATTTATTATAGGAAGCATTTGGTAATATGATTTTTTATTCGCAATTCTTAATCGCTAAGATCCTAATTCCTAATTTACTGTGTTTGTTTACACTTTATATTCATTATATTGTTTTCTTGCTCCCATACTTGTGTGTTCTTTATGAAAATTCATATTATTAATATTATTAATATTTTTCTGGCAAATTATCATGTTACTACATGAAGTTTTTTAACAAAATATTTTGTTTTCCAAAACTATATTTCCTAATTCTCTCTATATTAGTGAATTTTATAAGCTTCTTTAAAAAGTGTTAAATAATTACAACAATTTTCAAGCAATTGCATGTATTACAATATACCGTCCCATTTTTTGGACAGTGTCAAATGCACTGCTTAAAATATTATCTAAAACAATAAAAAATGCAACATCCCAAAAAATGGGGAAATGGTAAATAATGAGTTATTAATCGTCTTACAATTCCATTATTATCTGAAATGTTCTTCAACTACACAAGGGGAAAACCCGTAGTTAGATATTTCCATTTTCCCTTTTAAAAATAGCCATTTTTTTTTTCTTTTAAAAATAGGAATGGAACTGGATAATGATTTTGCGAGATATCGGATATCTAGAGAATTTTTGTCTTACCTATACAGATATCCGATATTCAGCTAAATCACTACCCACTCTCTACAAACTTGTTTCGTCCCTACGATAAATATAACCCTTTGCGGCGCAAGACAATTTGAAACATTTAAATTATACTGCCACCGGAATTCATGAACTAAATTAAACTAAAAGAAATTTTAAATTTTAAGGTTTAAAAAACCGGCCTTTTCTGATATGTTATAAACGCGAATTTTTGCTAAAAAATTTCCGGGATGAATTTTTGTGGCTGGATCTTAAATTTTGCGTCCTCGCAGCAAGGACACCGCGCGTTAAGGGGTTAAAGGTTCCTAACAGGAAACAGAAGGAAACTTCCAAGTATGGCTTTTATTATTTTTCTCAGTGTATAATATGGGTGTTTCTTGTTGTGTTGCTAAATATTTTAAAGGTTGTTTTCAGTAGTATATTTATATAAAAAACTTATATTTTACGTTTTTTGATTGAACCTTCCAGAAAATCGTCGGTTTTGGTTATTTATTCATATTCAGACAAATGACTAAATGTTGCACAGAAAGCAAAATATGTTTTCTTGAAATAATAAAATTTTGCTAATGCTATATTGTAAAATATATTGATCGACTTAAGAAATATTTTGTTTAAACAATTAAAAAAGAACTTAAATCAACATACATTTAATATAGCCACAACGAAATTGTATTTTGTTTCAAAATGACATTTTTTTTTTCTGTGTCCACAGATAAGTAAAAGATATATATATATAAATATTATAATAATATAAATATATAGTTAAAAAAATAATGATAATTATTTTATAAAATAAATGTCCCCCAATTATACAATTTAGATAATATTTTTCTTAATTTATATAACAACTTATTCTTTTGAAGTCAATGATATCAAAATTAAATATATGTTAAATAGTTACATTATTCTCAAGTTAAATGATGTATTGTTTCCGTAAAAGAAAACGCTATTATGCGTCTGTATAAATGAACTCTGAAATCACAGGTAAAATATTAATTTCCCCTTTTTCTTATATAACTGCGAAACTAAGTTTAACTATAATTGCCACGCCCTTTACAGTAGCGATGGTAACTCTAATTAATATTTCAACTTATTCAAATAAATAATTAATACATCCATCATTTTAAATGTTGGTTAGCAAGATTTGCAGTGAATTAATAGATAGCTGCTGTTATAGACTGTCCTTTAAAATCATACGAAGGGTATTATTTTAACTTCAGAACCGTTTATCAAAACGTAAAATAACCTAATTACGAATATGAAAGGCTTTTTTTTAAATAGATAATAAGTCCGTTTCATTTCTTTTAAAAATTATATTCTCTGTTACTGAAAAATTTTACTGTACTAAATTTATGTCACTACCTTCTTGAAATTATACCTTATTTATGCTTATATCATGTCTGTAAGCCAGGTTGCATTTTATCAAAATATGATTAAAATGAAAAATAAAAAAATGTAAATTATTACAGAGGTTGATATGTCAAAATGAAATCCTATTAAGGTATATAAAATATTGTGTTCTTATAACAGTATTTTTCGCATTATTTCTTGAAATTATACCTTATTTATGCTTATATCAGGTTTATAAGCAAGGTTGTATTTTATCGAAAAATATAAAAATAAATAAAAAATAAATAATGTAAATTATTACAGACATAGATAGTTCAAAATGAAATCCTTTTAAATTATATAAAATATTTCGTTCTTCCAGCAATATGTTTGACATTTTTTCTTAACTATAAAATACGGTTTTTTATTTTTCATTTAATTTAAAATTTAATAAGTACATAATAATTACATTTTAAGAAGTGAGAAAAAGTTTAGATTGTATTAGAAAAGTTGATTGAAAAGTCTAGATTGTGATTAAAGAGTAATGTGTTAAAAAGTTTAATACATTACGTTTAAAATTATGGAGGGACGCCACACGAATTTCCAAATATTCAGTAATCAACAGTTGTTTTTATAATGCAAGAGAAATTTTTAAATAAACTAAATAGAAAGTCATAACAGGATGTTTGTGTATCCATCTAGATTATACTGTTTAAATATTATAATAAAAATAATTCACAACATATATTAATTTCGAAGGTCAATTAAGTTTTTTTCCATTTTAGATTATTTCCATCAATTCGTAATTTCCACATTTTTTCTGCATTCACAGACATGCCAGCATCCTACTTTTTCCTGAGTACATTCAGCAACTGCTTTATTTTTGCCCTAATTTATGTGTAATGAAGTTTTCTCCAATAGTTAATTACAATTAAATATGAGCAAAGCCCATAAAGTAAAAACGCTTTAAGAAAAGAGATGTTAAAACGGGCGGGCTGCTATCGTTTTACTTTCAGATTGGAAACGAGATAGAAAACGATGTTATTCTATAATAACATTAGGTACAAATGTCTCTCAAAAGTTTCTATAAGTTCATCATTTGTTGTTCATTCGATAATTTACGAGCAATTAAGGAAGTTAATAAGTTGTATAATTCTGAACCGATACTATTAAGTAGTAAATTAAAACATTGCCATGTCTGTATTCACCGTTTGTGAGGAGGTAAGCAGACATTCAATCCTGAAATCTGGCTTTAATAGTAGAGATAATTTCTGAGACGATGACTAGTAGAATGTCTACGCAGATTAATTACATAAGGATTAATTAAATAAATCCTCCAGAAGTGAGTATTCTCAATATAATATTAAATCTATGGGTGTGTGACCCGTTAATATTATAAAAACAGTGCATAATAAATCAAAAATTTTCAATTTATGTTTATGTGTAGTATTTGTTTATGTGTAGATTATCTCGGATTAAATCTTCCTAATTTACTTTTCTATCACACACACACACACACACACACACATATATATATATATATATATATATATATATATATATATATATATATATATATATTATACTTTTTAATAAATGGGAAATTTGTAAGAAATGACCTTTCAAAAAAAAAAAAAAAAAAAAAAGTAAATTATTGTATATTTTATCTATAATGAATAAATGTAAACTAATACAAATTTAGTAACGACACTTTCTGAATTATTACTATTTTTTTTCAATAAACTGGTTGCGTTACCGTATTTAGAAGATGTACAAAGAGCGTGTCAGATCTTTATGCCTTTTAGCAAAATAATAATAATAATAATAATAATAATCTAAAGGGCATAACATATATATATATATATTTAACTTCATTATTGTATTGTTTTGTGAAATATATATATATATATACCATAAAAATGAAATTTTCTTATTAAATACCGGCTCTCAATCCGAGTGATTTGCTGAAGCCGGTTTATGTAAAGGTCACAATGTCAATAATTCCAGCCTCTTCACTCAACTTATTTTTCCTATTGAAACAGAGTTACGGTTGATAACCTTACTCGTACCTGTATCTGTTAATTAAAGCATGTGCATCCATCATATGGCAAACAGAATTTGGAATGAAAACATGAAACACGTGGCACATATTGACACACTTAAATAATCAGTAGATTAAGGAACAGTCAGTAGATTTTGATGGGGGGGGGGGGTAAATTTTCTCTGAATACTGAATATTTAAGTTTGTCCATGTATTTATTTATATTCTTGTATTTTTTTATTGATGTATTTACTTTTGTACTTTATTTATAAATTTAATTGCTTCTTACGCTTTGTATTCCATTTGTTTGCTTTATGGTCTTGCTTACATCTGTAAGAAGTCGGGGGCTGGAAGTGTGTTTTTTGGATAAATGGCCATCGTTTCGTCAGAAATTTCTCATATTTCATTCCCTACATGGAGGAGCTGCCCTGAAGAAGATCCACATGTGTTTTCGGATTAATTTTCGTTTATCCATTCTTAGTCTGCATATATATATATATATATATATATATATATATATATATAAGACAATATAAAAGTAGAATGAAAATAACTTAATGGAATAGATAAAGCAATTTAAATAATAGAATATGTGAAAAAGACAGATATACAATATATAAGCTAATAAACAAACTATATAAAAACAGCGTAAAAAAAAATGCCTAAGCATATTGATACTGCCAAAAAAGAAGAACCTACTTTAATATCATGCAACAATTATGCTTGTAACAAACTGAAAGAAAAACAGATAAATTTAATATAAACATCTCAATGTAAAGCAATAAAAATATTTTTCAAGGAATTATAAACGATAAAGATAAAATTCATTTCTCGAAACAGCTGGTATTTAATAGTTACATTAAACAAATAGTTATATATATATATATATATTTATATATATGTTTTCCCCTCGAGTTGCATGTGTTATAATGAAAAGTAATAATAAAATATTCATTTGCGTGTCCCTGTAAAAGACTGCAAATTGTAAAGTTGCAATGGCAGATGTTTACATGTGTTTTCTTATGTTTTAAATAATTCAGTATCACAAAAACGGCCTCTGAAAGTTCTAACCCATAGACTGCAATGTATGAAAATTCTATATTGTATATTGGTTTAAAAAAAATAAATAAATATAAAAAAAAATCGGCAGTCATTGGGGACTGCCGATAGAAGTGAAAACTAAGTAACTTGTGAATTGTATCGTCGAGCTATTAGATTATTATTTTTGAATTATTTTTGGTTTGTAAAGAAGTATTAATATTGTAATATGACGAAAATAATTTTCTTTTTTTTATTATTTATTTTGAAAATGTATATTGAAAGCAAAAAAGAAAAATATAACAGTCTGTATAAAAACACGTGCTTTCTGCTTTGTGAACTATGTATATACTGTGGAAAAGTACATACATACATAGCGTATAGAACTAGAAAGAGACAGATGCCAGTAGCCAGTTTTCTACTCGTATTAGTACACACATATATATATATATATATATATATATATATGAGGCATGCAGCTCCGTGCGCTACATATATGGATAAATATGTAGAAAGATACAGGGTGGTCCGAAAAACATGATAGAAAGTAAGCGATCATTGTGGAAAAAAGACAACATGCAAGAACATGAAACATATTTTCTTGAATAAAGGTATGAATGACATTTAATATACAAGATGCTTAAAATGTCTACCGTCCCCGACTATAGTGTTATAAAGCCGGTTCCGAAACTCTGTCATAATGCGCTGGAGTGTGTCGTAATCAAGTGCATCAATCTCACTTCTGATAGCCAATTTTAGGTCCTCCAGTGAATCAGGGCTATTCCTATAGATTCTAACCTTGATGTAACCCCTTAAGAATAAGTCGCACGGATTTGGGTCCGGACTGTATGGGGTCCACTCTATCCCATGCCCCGTGAATTTCTCTGCCTTCAGTGCAATCAAACGCTCACCAAACGTCGTTTCAAGCCACGTGAAGACGTCAGAAGTTTTGGGGACGAGCCCCATCTGGCCTGAACCAGTACCGGCATGTCCTGTTGAGATGGCCCGCATCAGGGCCAAAGTGACGCTCTAGCAACTCTCGATACTTCACTCCTCTGACCACACCATCAATAAATATTGGGAAATTATCTGCTTCGACGATATGGCACACCACACCATGACCCTTTGTGGATGCAGTGAAGAGATGGCGCTGAGATGAGGATTTTCCGAAACCTCAGTGGCGCCAGTTTTGTTTGTTCACGAAACCATTCAACTGAAAATGGGTCTCATCACTGAACCAGATCATGTATACACTGATGGAACCATTTTTAAGTTCCTTGATTATGTGGTTTGCGAAATCTCTCCGCTGCACAGTATCCCCCCCCCCCTTTAGCGGCTGTCACATTTGGATATCTTGTATGGACACAACCCTACTGCTTTCATTAGCCTTTGTAATGATGTTTTGGATATGCTTAATTGTTGGACCGCCTGTCAAGTGGAAGTGGTTGGCTGATCCTCAAAGTATGCGCATGCAGGCTCCCTGATGTCGTCAGTAACAACTGCTGATTTTCGTCCCGACGCCTTTTTTTTGCATCCTAAACACTCCCTGTAGATTGATATCTGTCCAAAAACCTGTAAACAATGAAAATCAGTGGGAGATTACGACCATTACATCAGTCATCTGATGGCTTAAAAATCACTGCGACTTTAGAGTGCTATAACTTACTGCGCGATTATCTCTTCACTAAGCGTCCTTTTCTTTTTGAACTCTGAACGACATGCCCGTCGAACGGGGACATTACATCGGTTATTCTCCTAAAATTTTCTTACGATATATTACCGATCTTAAAAGGTTTGTGATTCTATATTGCTTATTCTTTATTTCCGGTAATTAAGCATTCAACTGAAATGTCACTATATGTACTATTATAATATGGAAGAATTATATTTGCATCAATACATTTGAAATCAGAAACTTAAAATACTTTCTATCGTGTTTTTCGGACCACCCTATATACTCTTTGTGTATATATAATGTATACTAATAACGAACGGAGGTATATCTATGTACATATATACACAGTATACATATTGCTCATGGAAAGCGTTCGGTGACGATGACGCGAATGCCATGATTTTTGTTCACCCAAAAAGTGCTCAACGCGCCTATAGAAGTTTTCACTTCAATAGCTCATGGAAAGCGTTCGGTGACGATGACACGAGTTCCATGATTTTTGTTCACCCAAAAAGGGCTCAACGCGCCTAAAGAAGTTTTAACTATTTAAAAAATCTACACTAATGAAAATTTGGATGATTCTTGCGATAATTACCTATAGCATGCCTACCAATTTCTATCTTAATCGAAAATAGATTTTATACGCTGGCGCACTTCAAAAATTTTTAATCTGCCTATAGTATGAAGAATTCCTTTCTGTCCTGTAAAAGAATTGTAATTGATATAACAATATGTTTACTATATAAAGAGCTATAAGTGCTAGATTAACCTAAGGGTATACAGTTTCTTCACGGTGACTTATAACATGTATATTAATTTAAAGCTCAATTTAACGGGGCATTCTGACGGTACTTTAAATAACTTTAGACTATATGCCATAATGATAAAGGCATTTTCGTTCAATCCTTGGAAAAATATCATTCACCAAAATCTATACAATTCATGCGCCTGTGACCTATAACATACTTATAAATTTTCAGCCCGATCGTATAAGGTGTTTAAACGATATTACGTTTTAAATAATTTGAGACCATAGGCCATAATGATAAAGAATTATTATTATTTTTTTTAAGTTAAAAAATGTAAAAAAAAAAAAAAAAAAAAAAAAAAAAAACTAAGTGCTAGATTTACAAAAACCTATACAGTTCATACTATTGTGTCCAACTCTCAGCTCATTCGAACAAAACGTTTAGACTCTATCATGTTCACTCATACTTATGGATATATTGTAAAACTTACATATATCGTACATAAAATCCTACTCGGAGTTCCGTTCAAGTCATGGAGTTCATTGCATTTCAGATGTTTCAACTCGAAATGCCTAACGAAAATTATCTTACGTCAAGTGCAGTATTGAGAAGCACAGACAAGTCTGATGTCGCCGGCAAGTTTTTGGTAATAGAAAATATTTTTATAGTTAATTGACAATGGAAATCATTGGATTTTATCATGCTGCTAGCGAATAGTCCCATTGTCCCTACAGTTTTTAAAATAGTATTTTTTTTTTATTCCGTCAATGGGCTCATGAACTAAAGCTACACCGAATAAATTTTAAGAAATGCCTATTGGAAATGATTCTAGGGAACGAATCACAGTTACTGTATGCCTTAATATGGAAAGATAGATTAAAATAAGTCCTGCCGTACTAAATTAAATTCTGTTTACAGAAAATGGAAGCTTTTTTTTTTTTTTTTTTTTTTTTTTTTTAATATAGCAATTTAAATAAATATCACCATGATGTTTCGCACAATGGTTCGCTAATTTTGACGTATATAAAGAATTATTTATAATGTATTATAATTATCTGCATCAAAGTTTTGTACAAAATATTTGGAAAACAAGGCGTCCAAGTATTTAAAATACTTCTCTCAGATATTCTTCAAAAATACTTTTTTCTGTAACCTTGTGACTGTCTAAAAGACTTTATATTCCCTCATGCTTTCAGTAAAATATTTCCACCCAAGCATAAATGAAGCAAATTGAAGCCATCATGTTGAAAATTTTCACTAGTTTTCATCCACTGAAGCGAGAAACTCTCCATTCAAATATTTTTCTACTGTTTTAGTTTCTGACTTTTCACCACAAATTTCTTATATATGGTACTTCATGTATTCCTAAAAATATAAATATAACTTTTAAAAGAATTCAAAACTGAAATAAACTACTTCGTTTTGGAGGTGAGCCAAATTTTACGCTACATATCAGCAATTGAAGTTTTGAATAATGGAACAAGAAGGTAAAAACAAGAAGGGGATATTTGCACTTTATCTCTTTTCTTAGAAGGAATTGTTTATTGTTAACTATATTAAACAAACAAATAACAACGAAAAAAAAAAAATCATGTAAAATTTTTGTAATTGTTATACATTATACTTGAGGTGAAATTTTATATTTTATAATATATTTTATAACTGAGTTTCACAATATAAATGTAATTATTGTGTATTGCTTCTATCAAGTGTAAATTTTACAACCTAGTATCTTGTAATATTTTTATCTTGTTATGTTTTCTATGGTTCTAGATACATTCTTTCATTGATTCAAATAATAAACTAAAATTAAACATAAAAATTTTATTATTTTTCAATTACAGAGGAAATCACATTTAGAAAAAAAAATTATCTAAAAAATATATGTATATAATTATCTAATTTCCTGCAGCAAAAGTTTGAATAACCAGATAATTTTCTAGAAATTATTAATCTATAAAGCAAAGCTCTAATAAAACTTTTTCTTTTGTATAAACTGTTTTAATTGCTGTGCAAAAATGTCATAACTCACGAAAAAATAATAATAGTAATAAATTTATTATGCATATTTTAGCTATGTCACGACGGAATAATAATATTAGTAACAAAACAGTCACATGATTTTTATATTTGTAATAAAGTATTATGATGTCATTTTGTAACAAAACACTCACGTGGTTTTAATGTTTGATGTCATCTATATCATTATATAAAGCGCAAAAAATTGTTTGTTTGTGGAGGGTAATCTCTGAAACCACTGAACCGATTTAAAAACTTCTTTCACTGACCGAAAGCTACAGTATGCCATATTGT
Source organism: Salticus scenicus (assembly GCA_963930645.1). Classification (NCBI taxonomy): domain Eukaryota; kingdom Metazoa; phylum Arthropoda; class Arachnida; order Araneae; family Salticidae; genus Salticus; species Salticus scenicus. The sequence goes on along the minus strand of OZ005656.1, from coordinate 148,041,283 downwards.
TATAGGCTATATTTAATTTTGATAAAATAAATTTTAGTTTAAAATCTGAGCATTTTAATTAAAATCCCCATAGAAGCCGTAATAGAAATGGAAATAATGAAATATTAAAAAAAATTAGCTGCTGCCAGCATAAAAGAAACATTTACATATTCATTTCGTTTTTAAAATATCTTGACGTGAAAAGAAAAGAAATATATTTGCACGTGCATTAAATTGAAATTCATATAAAGCTTTTTTAATTGTTAAACTTACACGTTAAATCTGACGTCATTATAGAATTAAAAGTGTTTATTTTTCTAATAACTTAATTTGATATGATATGATATAATATCTAAGCATCAATGTTTAAACCACGGAGTCTTTATTACTCCGTGGTTTAAACTGATGTGTGTAAACGAAATTGGAATTTAAAAATAAATAAATAAATAAAATAAAATAAAATAAGAAATTCTATTTTATAATATTATTTATTTTAATTTATAATTGTTGCCAAAAAGATTTACGAATTAATTTATTTTTAGACATATAATAAAATATATTTTCACGCGAACAATAATATAAAAAGTGAACTGGATTTTTTGTAAAAAAAGAATAAAGATCGAGGAAAATTATTTCCCCATTTTAATCCCCATATTTGGATATAGATATGTATTAGTTATAATGTGCATCCGTTAGATTAAATTGTTTTTGTTGTAAAATTGATAAAATTGGAATTTTAAATTTCAAAACTCTAGAAAAAAAAATGGCAAATTTCCATATTCGATTGAAAACATAAACATTTCATTTCAAAGGATGATATTTACACAATAAACATCCAACTAATAAACTAATTAAAAGGGAAAGGATAAATATTCTATCATAATTTGAAGTCAAATTTGTTTTCAAATGTCTAAATAAAGTATCTGATATAATATACTAATATGTTGCAGCGGAATAGATTTGATATCCGTCATCCTTGGCAGAAAAAAAAAATATCGCCAAATTATCTGGCGAATATAATTTAATTCCTTTCAAAAATCATGGTTATTTTAAAAACTTACATTAAGAGTGTAACGAATAATATGAAACAATATTTCGTACAATACATATTATGAAAATATACATCTGGCATGTATATTTTCGTATTACGTTTTTGATCGCCAAATACAAAAAACGCCAAGGGTGACAGTTTTGAAATTTAAAATTAAAATTTTGTCAATTTGACAGCAAAATAACTCAATCTAACGCATGCATACAATAACTAATACATATCTATACCCAAATATGAGGATTAAAATCGGGAAATAATTCTTCTAGAATTTTAATAAAAAAAAAAAAAAAAAAAAAAAAAAAAATCCAATGAGCGATTAACATGGAAAATCTTTTTCTTGCATCCACGGGCGGTCAGTGATGTCATACTTCGCTTGCGTATTGAGATGTTTAAATTTATTTGGCGACTATTTTTAGCAACTAACAGTTATGGCAAGTAGCTCAATATACATAGCGCATACAGCCATTACTGAAATGTAAATAGCATTTAATTATTTGAGTTACATTATGTTGACTGGAAACCTATTTAATATACCTATGCTCTATAGCTATACTGATATAAAAAAAAGAAAGGTTTATATGCATATGTAGAGAACGATCGCTAGAACTAAAAAGCCGATTGCTTTTTTTTTTTTTCTTTCAATAATCAAAAGTTACACTGTATCTCTCTAAGTGCTAGAAGCTATAATAAATTTTGGTAAAATAAATTTTTAATTAAAATTTTCAATATTTTAATTGAAAACAAAGCATAGATTTGATATCTATCGTCATTGGCGATTTTTGTATTTGGCGATCGAAAACGTAATACGAAAATCTGTATATTATCGTAGTAAATACGAGATGTATGTGTTTACTTCAATTACCCTACTACCGTAGGTAGTGGAAGTATTGTATAGGTTTTGGCAATTGGTCAGTGTGTGTGTATATGTGCACGTGTGTGTGTAATCTTCTGGCTGTCATATCTCCAAAACTAATAAAAATAGAACTACTAAACTTCACAAGTGATTCAGGTCTGGTGTACAGATAAATTTTCCAAATTTCCGTGAAAATTGAAAAACCGGAATTGGGTCATCGAAAACCAGAAATGGGTGGACCCTAAGCCCATATTCAAAAACACCTCTAATGATTTTCTTCAAAGTTGCTATATAAATAATATATTAGATGCCCTTTCGATTGAAAAGTTGCTTAGTTCAGGAAAATTGATAGGCGTCCTCTATAAACAGCTCAATTTCAGACTTCGCAAGTGCGTTCCTTTAAAAACGCCTGTACGGATTTTTTTCAAACTCGCCATGTTAACTTCCTATTAAATATCCTTTTGTATGTAATTATTGTTTTTAGGTCAATAATTGAGTATGTGAAGTTTTGGTAAAAGTCGGTATATCAAAAACGGCTCTAACGTATTCTTGAAAATTTTTTCTTTAATCCAATTTAGATAACCTTTCTCAAGTATTACGTGCTTATTACAGGAATATTAACGGTCATCCTGATTAGGTAGTTCAGTTTTAGATCTCGGAAATTCGTGTTTAAAAAAATAACTATCTATTTTTTTTCCTTTATTTTTTAACTCGCTATGCAAACTCTGTTGTATGTGTCTTTATACGTGTATCAAGTTTCTCTTACTCGAAAATCTCAAAAAATGCAAGTAATATCTCCAAAAAATTGTATATATTACGTGTAATAGTGGGTAATGGAAGTCGTGTGGTTGTTTCACACCAGATTCTGTAATAGTATATATTGTACGAATATTGTTTCATATTATTGATTTCTCCTTTAATATACATTATTAAAATAATAATCAATTATGGAAAAAATTAAATATATTTGCGAAATGAAAAAATAAATAATAATTAAAGCTATTATGACGTCAATTTTATCAAAAACATTTTCATGTCATTGGTCATAGGTTTATTTTTCAATATTTTTTATTCATGAGTAAAGAAATGTTTCTTTTTATGAAATAAATAAATAAATAACATAAAGTAAAAATTGCAAACATTTAACAACTAATTAAAAAAAATAATTGTAAAATTATATTTTGACTTTCCAGTTAATAATATTGCCTGACTATAACATATAAACTGATATATTTCTTGATTTTTTACATATCAATCCATCTTTAACTAAAATTTGCTCATCCGTGCGAAGTAGGACGGGTCAGCTAGTCTATATCATTATATAAAGCGCAAAAAATTGTTTGTTTGTGGAGGGTAATCTCTGAAACTACTGAACCGATTTAAAAACTTCTTTCACTGACCGAAAGCTACAGTATGTCATATTGTTATAGGCTATATTTAATTTTGATAAAATAAATTTTAGTTTAAAATCTGAGCATTTTAATTAAAATCCCCATAGAAGCCGTAATAGAAATGGAAATAATGAAATATTAAAAAAATTAGCTGCTGCCAACATAAAAGAAACATTTACATATTCATTTCGTTTTTAAAATGTCTTGACGTGAAAAGAAAAGAAATATATTTGCACGTGCATTAAATTGAAATTCATATAAAGCTTTTTTAATTGTTAAACTTACACGTTAAATCTGACGTCATTATAGAATTAAAAGTGTTTATTTTTCTAATAATTTAATTTGATATGATATGATATAATATCTAAGCATTAATGTTTAAACCACGGAGTCTTTAATACTCCGTGGTTTAAACTGATGTGTGTAAACGAAATTAATTTAAAAATAAATAAATAAAATAAAATAAAATAAGAAATTCTATTTTATAATATTATTTATTTTAATTTATAATTGTTTCCCAAAAGATTTACGAATTAATTTATTTTTAGACATATAATAAAATATATTTTCACGCGAACAATAATATAAAAAGTGAACTGGATTTTTTCTAAAAAAATAATAAAGATCGAGGAAAATTATTTCCCCATTTTAATCCCCATATTTGGATATAGATATGTATTAGTTATCATGTGCATCCGTTAGATTAAATTGTTTTTGTTGTAAAATTGATAACATTGGAATTTTAAATTTCAAAACTCTAGAAAAAAAATGGCAAATTTCCATATTCGATTGAAAACATAAACATTTCATTTCAAAGGATGATATTTACACAATAAACATCCAACTAATAAACTAATTAAAAGGGAAAGGATAAATATTCTATCATAATTTGAAGTCGAATTTGTCTTCAAATGTCTAAATAAAGTATCTGATATAATATACTAATATGTTGCAGCGGAATAGATTTGATATCCGTCATCCTTGGCAGAAAAAAAAAATATCGCCAAATTATCTGGCGAATATAATTTAATTCCTTTCAAAAATCATGGTTATTTAAAAAACTTACATTAAGAGTGTAACGAATAATATAAAACAATATTTCGTACAATACATATTACGAAAATATACATCTGGCATGTATATTTTCGTATTACGTTTTTGATCGCCAAATACAAAAAACGCCAAGGGTGACAGTTTTGAAATTTAAAATTTAAATTTTGTCAATTTGACAGCAAAATAACTCAATCTAACGCATGCATACAATAACTAATACATATCTATACCCAAATATGAGGATTAAAATCGGGAAATAATTCTTCTAGAATTTTAATAAAAAAAAAAAATCCAATGAGCGATTAACATGGAAATTTTTTTTCTTGCATCCACGGGCGGTCAGTGATGTCATATTTCGCTTGCGTATTGAGATGTTTAAATTTATTTCGCGACTATTTTTAGCAACTAACAGTTATGGCAAGTAGCTCAATATACATAGCGCATACAGCCATTACTGAAATGTAAATAGCATTTAATTATTTGAGTTACATTATGTTGACTGGAAACCTATTTAATATACCTATGCTCTATAGCTATACTAATATAAAAAAAAGAAAGGTTTATATGCATATGTAGAGAACGATCGCTAGAACTAAAAAGCCGATTGCTTTTTTTTTTTTTTTTTTTTTTTCTTTCAATAATCAAAAGTTACACTGTCTCTCTCTAAGTGCTAGAAGCTATAATAAATTTTGGTAAAATAAATTGTAATTACAATTTCCAATATTTTAATTGAAAACAAAGCATAGATTTGATATCTACCGTCATTAGCGATTTTTGTATTTGGCGATCGAAAACGTAATACGAAAATCTGTATATTATTGTAGTAAATGCGAGATGTATGTGTTTACTTCCATTACCCTACTACCGTAGGTAGTGGAAGTATTGTATAGGTTTTGGCAATTGGTCAGTGTGTGTGTATATGTGCACGTGTGTGTGTAATCTTCTGGCTGTCATATCTCCAAAACTAATAAAAATAGAACTACTAAACTTCACAAGTGATTCAGGTCTGGTGTACAGATAAATTTTCCAAATTTTCGTGAAAATTGAAAAACCGGAATTGGGTCATCGAAAACCAGAAATGGGACCCTAAGCCCATATTCAAAAACACCTCTAATGATTTTCTTCAAAGTTGCTATATAAATAATATATTAGATGCCCTTTCGATTGAAAAGTTGCTTAGTTCAGGAAAATTGATAGGCGTCCTCTATAAACAGCTCAATTTCAGACTTCGCAAGTGCGTTCCTTTAAAAACGCCTGTACGGATTTTTTTCAAACTCGCCATGTTAACTTCCTATTAAATATCCTTTTGTATGCAATTATTGTTTTTAGGTCAATAATTGAGTATGTTAAGTTTTGGTAAAAGTTGGTATCTCAAAAACAGCTCTAACGTATTCTTGAAAATTTTTTCTTTAATCCAATTGAGATAACCTTTCTCAAGTATTACGTGCTTATTACAGGAATATTAACGGTCATCCTGATTAGGTAGTTCAGTTTTAGATCTCGGAAATTCGTGTTTAAAAAAATAACTGTCTATTTTTTCCCCTTATTTTTTAACTCGCTATGCAAACTCTGTTGTATGTGTCTTTATACGTGTATCAAGTTTCTCTTACTCGAAAATCTCAAAAAATGCAAGTAATATCTCCAAAAAATTGTATATATTACGTGTAATAGTGGGTAATGGAAGTCGTGTGGTTGTTTCACACCAGATTCTGTAATAGTATATATTGTACGAATATTGTTTCATATTATTGATTTCTCCTTTAATATACATTATTAAAATAATAATCAATTATGGAAAAAATTAAATATATTTGCGAAATGAAAAAATAAATAATAATTAAAGCTATTATGACGTCAATTTTATCAAAAACATTTTCATGTCATAGGTTTATTTTTCAATATTTTTTATTCATGAGTAAAGAAATGTTTCTTTTTATGAAATAAATAAATAAATAAATAGCATTAAGTAAAAACTGCCAACATTTAACAACTAATTAAAAAAAAATAATTGTAAAATTATATTTTGACTTTCCAGTTAATAATATTGCCTGACTATAACATATAAACTGATATATTTCTTGATTTTTTACATATCAATCCATCTTTAATTAAAATTTGTTCATCAGTGCGAAGCCGGACGGGTCAGCTAGTCATTATATAAAGCGCAAAAAATTGTTTGTTTGTGGAGGGTAATCTCTGAAACTACTGAACCGATTTAAAAACTTCTTTCACTGACCGAAAGCTACAGTATGCCATATTGTTATAGGCTATATTTAATTTTGATAAAATAAATTTTAGTTTAAAATCTGAGCATTTTAATTAAAATCCCCACAGAAGCCGTAATAGAAATGGAAATAATGGAATATTAAAAAAATTAGCTGCTGCCAACATAAAAGAAACATTTACATATTCATTTCGTTTTTAACATATCTTGACGTGAAAAGAAAAGAAATATATTTGCACGTGCATTGAATTGAAATTCATATAAAGCTTTTTTAATTGTTAAACTTACACGTTAAATCTGACGTCATTATAGAATTAAAAGTGTTTATTTTTCTAATAATTTAATTTGATATGATATGATATAATATCTAAGCATCAATGTTTAAACCATGGAGTCTTTATTACTCCGTGGTTTAAACTGATGTGTGTAAACGAAATTGGAATTTAAAAATAAATAAATAAATAAAATAAAATAAAATAAGAAATTCTATTTTATAATATTATTTATTTTAATTTATAATTGTTGCCAAAAAGATTTACGAATTAATTTATTTTTAGACATATAATAAAATATATTTTCACGCGAACAATAATATAAAAAGTGAACTGGATTTTTTGTAAAAAAATAATAAAGATCGAGGAAAATTATTTCCCCATTTTAATCCCCATATTTGGGTATAGATATGTATTAGTTATCATGTGCATCCGTTAGATTAAATTGTTTTTGTTGTAAAATTGATAAAATTGGAATTTTAAATTTCAAAACTCTAGAAAAAAAAATGGCAAATTTCCATATTCGATTGAAAACATAAACATTTCATTTCAAAGGATGATATTTACACAATAAACATCCAACTAATAAACTAATTAAAAGGGAAAGGATAAATATTCTATCATAATTTGAAGTCAAATTTGTTTTCAAATGTCTAAATAAAGTATCTGATATAAGATACTAATATGTTGCAGCGGAATAGATTTGATATCCGTCATCCTTGGCAGAAAAAAAAATATCGCCAAATTATCTGGCGAATATAATTTAATTCCTTTCAAAAATCATGGTTATTTTAAAAACTTACATTAAGAGTGTAACGAATAATATGAAACAATATTCCGTACAATACATATTAGGAAAATATACATCTGGCATGTATATTTTCGTATTACGTTTTTGATCGCCAAATACAAAAAACGCCAAGGGTGACAGTTTTGAAATTTAAAATTAAAATTTTGTCAATTTGACAGCAAAATAACTCAGTCTAACGCATGCATACAATAACTAATACATATCTATACCCAAATATGAGGATTAAAATCGGGAAATAATTCTTCTAGAATTTTAATAAAAAAAAAAAAAATCCAATGAGCGATTAACATGGAAAGTCTTTTTCTTGCATCCACGGGCGGTCAGTGATGTCATACTTCGCTTGCGTATTGAGATGTTTAAATTTATTTGGCGACTATTTTTAGCAACTAACAGTTATGGCAAGTAGCTCAATATACATAGCGCATACAGCCATTACTGAAATGTAAATAGCATTTAATTATTTGAGTTACATTATGTTGACTGGAAACCTATTTAATATACCTTTGCTCTATAGCTATACTAATATAAAAAAAAGAAAGGTTTATATGCATATGTAGAGAACGATCGCTAGAACTAAAAAGCCGATTGCTTTTTTTTTTTTTTTTTTTTTCTGTCAATAATCAAAAGTTACACTGTCTCTCTCTAAGTGCTAGAAGCTATAGTAAATTTTGGTAAAATAAATTTTTAATTAAAATTTTCAATATTTTAATTGAAAACAAAGCATAGATTTGATATCTATCGTCATTGGCGATTTTTGTATTTGGCGATCGAAAACGTAATACGAAAATCTGTATATTATCGTAGTAAATACGAGATGTATGTGTTTACTTCAATTACCCTACTACCGTAGGTAGTGGAAGTATTGTATAGGTTTTGGCAATTGGTCAGTGTGTGTGTATATGTGCACGTGTGTGTGTAATATTCTGGCTGTCATATCTTCAAAACTAATAAAAATAGAACTACTAAACTTCACAAGTGATTCAGGTCTGGTGTACAGATAAATTTTCCAAATTTTCGTGAAAATTGAAAAACCGGAATTGGGTCATCGAAAACCAGAAATGGGACCCTAAGCCCATATTCAAAAACACCTCTAATGATTTTCTTCAAAGTTGCTATATAAATAATATATTAGATGCCCTTTCGATTGAAAAGTTGCTTAGTTCAGGAAAATTGATAGGCGTCCTCTATAAACAGCTCAATTTCAGACTTCGCAAGTGCGTTCCTTTAAAAACGCCTGTACGGATTTTTTTCAAACTCGCCATGTTAATTTCCTATTAAATATCCTTTTGTATGTAATTATTGTTTTTAGGTCAATAATTGAGTATGTTAAGTTTTGGTAAAAGTTGGTTTCTAAAAAACGGCTCTAACGTATTCTTGAAAATTTTTTCTTTAATCCAATTTAGATAACCTTTCTCAAGTATTACGTGCTTATTACAGGAATATTAACGGTCATCCTGATTAGGTAGTTCAGATTTAATAGAGAAGCATCACAAAACTGGCGTTGTAAAAATTATTACTTACAAACTTTGAATAAACACCATAAAATGCAATAAACTCGCAACAATTGTTTCGGGTCGAAAAAACCACGACCCTTCATCAGGCGAACAAAGTAAGCACGAGTGCTGCAGTTGCCGCTTTGACTGCAGCACTCGTGCTTACTTTGTTAGCCTGATGAAGGGTCGTGGTTTTTTCGACCCGAAACAATTGTTGCGAGTTTATTGCATTTTATGGTGTTTATTCAAAGTTTGTAAGTAATAGTTCAGTTTTAGATCTCGGAAATTCGTGTTTAAAAAAATAACTATCTATTTTTTCCCCCTTATTTTTTAACTCGCTATGCAAACTCTGTTGTATGTGTCTTTATACGTGTATCAAGTTTCTCTTACTCGAAAATCTCAAAAAATGCAAGTAATATCTCCAAAAAATCGTATATATTACGTGTAATAGTGGGTAATGGAAGTCGTGTGGTTGTTTCACACCAGATTCTGTAATAGTATATATTGTACGAATATTGTTTCATATTATTGATTTCTCCTTTAATATACATTATTAAAATAATAATCAATTATGGAAAAAATTAAATATATTTGCGAAATGAAAAAATAAATAATAATTAAAGCTATTATGACGTCAATTTTATCAAAAACATTTTCATGTCATAGGTTTATTTTTCAATATTTTTTATTCATGAGTAAAGAAATGTTTCTTTTTATGAAATAAATAAATAAATAGCATTAAGTAAAAATTGCCAACATTTAACAACTAATTAAAAAAAATAATTGTAAAATTATATTTTGACTTTCCAGTTAATAATAGTGTCTGACTATAACATATAAACTGATATATTTCTTGATTTTTTACATATCAATCCATCTTTAACTAAAATTTGTTCATCAGTGCGAAGCCGGACGGGTCAGCTAGTTTAATATATGATGTCGTTTTTTTTATTTTATGGTGAGGTTTGGACTTCAAATGATATAAATATTAGCATGTGAAGATGATGCCTCATGTTTATGCATTATGCATACTAACATTTCGTAATTTTGAAATATTTGTGTAAAAATTAGGCGAGCACAATTTAACTAGTTTTATTAGTAAGAATGCAAGAAAATAAAATTTGTAATATGTCTAATGTATTATGTTAGACTTCTTAAAATAAATCAATATAGCTTAGATACTTTAAATAATCAAAAGCAATTTCCTTCAAAGTATATTCCTTTTTCACACAACAAAAATCTTATCTTAAAATATTTATAATGCTATTTAATTTTCCTTTAAATGTCACTTGCAATTGAAATAACTATTAACAATTCTTAAACATTTATTTCGATGTCAAATAATTTATATAAAGGAGATGAACTTTTAGCAATTCAAAATGCATTTTCGTGTTATTTTTATTATTCTCAAATGTACATGTTAAAAGAAAAAAAAAAGTTTTATTGCAGAAATGATTTCATATTGTCATACAGTTATAATTAAATAAAATTAAATATTCATTAATATCACAAAGCGAGAATTCGAAAATACGTGTTATTAACACATAATCCTAAAACTAAAATGTTTATTAAATACTGAGATATAGCCATCTGTGAATCTGTAGTGCTTAATTAAGAGCAGCGGCACTTACCGCCCGAAACGCATGTAAGTTGAAGTTTTCGAGAATAATGTTACTGTAGACAGTAGGAACACAGAAACGCCGTAAAAAGGCGAAAATCGCAGCCGAAAGTCTGTTAAGCAAAAACCTATCCAAATTTGGCGATTTTTTTCTTCTTTTTTAGTTATAAAATAATTATATGAATAGATTATTTTTAAATCTCTTTAAATACAGTGACTAGCATTGTTTGTCTAGTCAGCTTTCATATAAAATATATAGGGTGCATTAGTACTGTACTTAGTACCACAATCAGATCTTCCAGGAGGCGTAAATTATACAGTGAAAAAAAATATATATACTACGTTCCGTATCAGAAAAGGAAACTACACTTATGTCCATAAATTAAGGATAATTCAGAATCACATGGAAATTCAATTTTAATGCAAAAATTTCACCTGTAGGATTACCACACACATCTTCAAGAATAATATTCAAATTATAGGAAGCCGTTAGATGACGCCGATATGAAGTCACAATTACGAAAGTGTAAGAAAGGGGTAGATAAGGAATGGGAGCAAAGAAGGAAAATTGTTCGCAAGCGTTCTATAAGTTGTCCAGTGTCACAAACGAATAGTTATGACACAGAGGACGCATGTGGATGATTTTTTACGTGGTAGAATTATCGGCCGACTGGAATGTAGGCGTACGCAGATAGAAGTCTCGGAGGAACTTGGAATCACCCAAAGTGTCACCTCTAGGCTTTGGAAACGATTCCAAAACGATGGAGATGCCAGTCGACGTTACAGTACTGGTCGGCCCCGAGTTACAACGCCGAATGGCGACCGGTATTTGGAAGTAACTGCCAAAAGAAGCAGAAGGAGCACAGCCTCAGACCTGTCTCGTCAGCTATCTGCAGCTACATGTACCACAGTTTCAATGCAAACCGTGTACAGACGTTTGGGAAATATTAGTCTATATACTCGCAGGCCTGTCAGATGTGTTCCGTTCACGGTAACGCACGCGTGGAGCGCACTGTCGCCCGCGGTTAGCTTGGAGGAGAGAACATGCAATGTGGACAGTGGCACAGTGGGCGTGTGTGATGCTTTCCGACGAGTCCAGATTTAGCTTGCAGTCGAATTCACGTCGGGTTTTCATATTGAGAACGCCAGGTACCAATTGCTACCATGACAGCATCATTGAACTATACCGTTACGGTGGTGCAGGAGTGCTCGTTTGGGGTGGAATCATACTGGGCTTCAGAACAGATCTGCATGTTCAAATCGGTACCATGACAAGCCAAATTTATAGGGATATCATTCTGGAACAACATGTACGTTTGTTTAGGGGTGCCATGGGCCCAGGATTTGTGTTTATGGATGACAATGCCCGCCCTCACCGAGCAAACTTGTAAACGAATGCCTACAATCTGAGGATATTACCCGTATGGAATGGCCAGTATTCTCCCCTGACTTGAATCTGATAGAGCATGTGTGGGACATGTTTGGCCGACGATTTACAGCCCGTCATCCACCTCCTACATGTGTACCGAAACTTCGGAGAGCATTGCTTGCTGAGTGGAGTAACCTTCCCCAAGATCAGATGGATAATTTAATACTCAGCATGCCTAGGCGTTGTACGGAATGTATTTCATCATTTGAGAGACATACAATGTACTACCCATCATATCAACCATATATTGTTAAGTTTTTGTGAGGGAGATATTTTTTGTAATTGCTCCAAGGATCAAAAATCGTAGATTTTATGATTGGTATTCTACATAAACCAGCATTTTTGTTCTTGATCTTTTGTTTAATAAATGGGTTTTATGAATAAGTTGTGCTATTTCTGCTTCTGAACCTTTATTTGCCGCAGTTAGCATTACCCTTAATTTATGTACATGACTGTAGTTGCCTTTCTTCTGAGAAATTGATTCATTTTGGGAGCAATAATAATATATAAAATCATTCAATTCAGATTTGCAACGAAACAATTTTTTTTTAGAGATGAAAGATGTATTTTGTGAAAGCTTTCATTACCAAAAGTCCTAGCTTCATAACATAGTTGAATCTAGTCGTGTTTTTGATTTAAACATAAACGAATAGATCTGATTTAGAAAAAGCAACTAGTTGCCATTTACAAAAAGGGACGAGTGATTTGTCGCTTCGTTTGCAACACGGGTGCCTATTTATTTCATCTTATGCCGGGTTCTGTCTTCTTTCGTCTCGAAACAATTCTTGCGAATTCTTGCATTTTATGGAATTTAATCAAATTCCGTACTTATTTCATTTTCTAAAGAGTTTACTCTGAATAAGTTAAGGTAGATCTGAAATATGCATTGAATTCCTATATGGAGTCTTAAATCGTATTTATCTTAAGCATTGTTTAGGCTACAACGTTATAAAGATAGAATGTATTAAAAACATACAATTACAGGCAGCTTGGAAGTAAAAGAATACATAAAATATTTTAATAAAAAACAACAAAAATATTTATTGATATTGAATATTAAGAAAATAATTTGATAATTCAGACAAATTAGACATTAAAATTAAAAATCATGATGCAGTCTTGGTGTTTTAGTATGTTATTAATACAATTTAACGTTAATAACTCTACAAAAAATTGTAGCTTCAACCATAATGCGCTTGTTGCATAATATGTTAAAAACAGTAACATTTTTTGGATTTTTTAGTAGCTACCCCATAAATTATAAACTGTATATTTTTTGAAAATATTGTCCTTTATAAGAACATTAAATTTTAAACACTTTTAAGCGTAACTGCATATCTAGGCTCTTCATTAATTTGCGAGACAATTTATTTAAAATACTGGCCATTATTTCCAGACTACACAATGTAAATAAACGAAACATTTAGATAATTTTCAGAAAATGATATTTTTATAAAAAGAAAAAATATATATATATAGAACTAATATATAAGATTTTTCTGTTAAAGAGAATTATACAGGGTGAGTATAATTGAAGTTACAATTTCAAAACGCTATAGCGATTTGATATTTTACCAGAGCAATCATTAGGCAATGAAATTTTGTTTGTGGGAGAAAATTAAGTAGTTTAAACATTCCTATAGATGGCGCAGTCATGATAATGTCACAGGAAACGCCTAAATGGACTCAATAAACACTTGTGTTGTTAACAAGAATTTTGTTAACAACACAATTGGATACCAGGAAACAATAGATTTCAAGGGTTTACTACATTTTTTTTACTTTCTTCTATATGTAATATAGAGAAAGTATTGGATTCGCGAAAATTTTCGACCTCCGTTTTTTGACGGATCTACACGTTTTGGGATGTCCTGAACACGAATTGATAGTTTTTAAAAAATGTCTGTCTGTGTGTCTGTCTGTCTGTGTGTCTGTCTGTCTGTCTGTCTGTCTGTCTGTATCATTTTTTTGTGGACGCTGTATCTCACGAACCAATGAATGAAATTTAACCAAACTTGGTATTTAGTTGCACCCTGACATGAACTGGTGCCCATTAGATTTGGGGATCAATAGCTCAACAGGTGGCGTTGTGATCGCATTTTATGCAAATTTTTAACATGGCAGCATAGGACAAAATTCCGTATAAATGGGCATAATGAGAGTTATTTTAAACTTGTGATTGTAAAATTAATTTGAATTATTGATGATAGTAGTAGTAAACTAGGAAAAAAAAATTGTGCATGGGGGGGCATCGGTTCCCCCCCTGGGGGGGAAGTACCCCCCCCGGGGGGGTTAAATTTTGAAGATGGGTATCATTCGAAAGATCTCGTCAATACCTTTAAAACGAATGGTTGAACCATAAATCTGTGATAATTTAAAACAAAGTTATCGATTTTTTTTACTTTTAACAAAAAAAAAAAAAAACTTAGAAAAAAATTCTATAAAAATAATCGTATTTTTTTTTTTAAACGAAATTTTACCAAACTTGGTATTTAGTTGGTCCCCAAAATAAACTGTTGCTGATTATATTTGGGGATCAATAGCTCAACAGGTGGCGCTGTGATAGCATTTTATCTAAATTTTTAACATGGCAGCATAGGACAAAAATTCGTATAAATGTGCATAATAAGAGTTATTTTACACTTGTGTTTGTAAAATTAATATGAATTATTGATAATAGTAGTACGTAACTAGGAAAAAAAATTTGTGCATGGGGGGGGCATCGCTTCCCCCCCTGGGGGGGAAGTACCCCCCCGGGGGGGTAAATTTTGAAGATGGGTATCATTCGAAAGGTCTCGTCAATACCTTTAAAACGAATGGTTGAACTATAGATCTGTGATAATTTAAAACAAAGTTATCGATTTTTTTTACTTTTAACCAAAAAAAAAAAAACTTAGAAAAAAATTCTATTTTTTTTTTTTTTTTTTTTTTTTTTTTTTTTAATATTGTTAGTGATTGAATATGTATTAATTTTAAAAAAAAAAAAAAAAAAAATCCTTTTTTTTTTTTTTAAATATTGTTACTGATTGAATATGTATAGGAAAATATAGAAGAAAGTCTTGTGGTGGCCACAACATACTAGTTTATTTTAGCAAAAAAGACAAGAATTCGTGTTTACAGCGGAAACAGTCATAGTGAAAAGAGAAAAAGAGGAGCTTCATGAAACAGATGATTAAAGACACTCTTTTTTTTTTTTTTTTTTTTTGACCAAACAAAATTTCATTGCCTCACGATTGCTCTGGTAAAATATCAAACCTCTCTGATGGGTAATTTTAAAATTATAGCGTTTTGAAAATTGTAACTTTAATTATAATCACCCTGCATACTCCAAAATAATGTTGTAAAAAAAAAAAAGGCTTTATTTATTTGAACATAAGTATTTTGTATAATACAACGCACTGATTTTTTTAAGTTAACAAGTTTCTTATCTAATAAAAAAAAAAATGTGTTTTGACGCCTTGAATACATAGTTTAGTTTTCGAAATTACTTACAAACTTTTACTATTTGGATGAAAGCCAGAATTTTGTTTTAGGGTCTGACTGCAATCTTGTCTTGAATTATGAAGTAATTATTGAGAAAGAAAGAATTTATCGACTCTAACTTATACAGCAATATGAGAAAAATACTTGTTAAACTATCGAATTTTCTAGGTACTTTGAAAATGACCTAATAACATGCTCATTTGTTCCTCAATGTTACTGAAAATTATATTTATTAAACGTTCTAACATAAGACAAAAATTATTCATCAGATTGTATTACTATAGAATTTATTATAATTATTATTTTTAATTGTTGTAATGGAATTTACTTTTATAAGGTAGACAAATATGTTAAAGAGGGTTTTGCTTCAATAGTATTAATAAAGTGGATTGGGGTAAGTTTTTTAAAACAATAATTATGCTGAACTTCTAAATCATTTTTAAAAAAGTAATTGTCATAACTATTTTAACGAGCAAACATATTTCACATACTTTTATACAATACATAAAAAAAAAACCTTGAATGTGTTTAACATTATTAAGAATTTATGTAATTTTTCTTTTCTTTAACTACTTATACAGTGATGAAAATATTTACTGACAATATAAAAAAACAAGCAATTTCAATTTTTAAAAAAGTATGTGTTGTGATAATTTTTTAATCACTGATGAAATGTGAACATTTAATACATTCTAAAAATTTTGAAATGGTATATATCTATATATATATTCAGTAAAATTTAATCAATCCTACGATATTATTTCACGGTCAGTGTAATGTAATACGAAAAGTTAATAACTAATAGACTAATTTGACCGAATAACTAACCGAATAAATAATTTGGTCGAGTAACTAATTCGGCCTTGCGCTTAACGCTTTCACACTTATAGCTGTATAGATTTCCAGTGCGATTCCAATTCAGGACGGTAGATTTCTAGTACGATTAATAGATTCAACCTAATCATTATATTTAAAAATGTAGTGAAAACCAATGTTTAAATGACAAATGGCAGCGCATGTTCTCAGAATGTGATATTTACATATTTTTAATTAGATAGGCGTTTGAAATATTAGAAAAACTTTCAATCGCCTTTCAGAAGTTTCTTGTTCCAATAAAAAATACATTTTGTATCATATTTGAGAAAAATTCGTATTTCAAAAGCATTTCACGCCAATATTTATTATTAATATTTTTCAATAGCTTTAATAAATATATAATGTTCTTGAAAATAATTGATTTTTTTTCCTAAATGAAAAATTCCATTTTATCAACGTGAAAATAAATTATTTCATTACACTCCAGGAAATCTAAGAGTATATAAATTCATTTTACGTAAGTGAAATAAAAACTTGAATAGTTTTCTATCAAGAATTATCCCATCTACTTACGCGGTCTTTTATATTACAAGAAATGTTGAATAGCAGTACTTAGTGATTTAACCCAAAATAGTTAAAGAGGGGAGTTTTCATATGATCCGCAATATTTTGTAATTCAAGAAATGTGTGTATGCTTCAAAAATATAAATATCATGAAAATATATTTAAAGTACTAAAAGGAAAATCAATAATACATAAATTTCTTGAAAATTTGACATCCGTTTTAATTATTTTGTTTAAAACATAGAGTAGGATCGAGAACAAGTTTTGCTACATATATATACATACATATATATATACATATATATATATATATATTACATTTTATAGAAATTTACGAATATAAACGATAGAGCATGATAAAACCAAGACTACAATAATAATACAAGAGAATGATCATAAAATTTGGTAATTTTACAATAAGAAAAGAATATTCATGCTAAAACCTGATAGATAATCACAATAAACTAAAATAAATTTCAATATAGCACAAAATGCGCTAATTTACCGGTATAAAATGTAATATTTTAAATTTTGATGTAAATATAAATTTGTTTATCAAGTATAGCATATTACGATTTAGCATACTGTAAGAAGAAACACTTATTGTAACATGAAAAAACAACTTAGAATCATGTATACAGGTAAGGCAAAAATTGCATCCTATACTACAATAGAAAAATTTTAGTTTTTATTTCCTTAAATATGTGGTAAAATAGTGTATCAACAAAAAAACCATAAGAAAGAAATAAAAGAAAAGAAAACCGTTTGAAATATTAAAATTGACCAAAAAGTTGACATGATTGAACATATTCGTAAATAAATGCTTACGATACAACAATTTTTAAAACGAGAGATGGCAACACTGATTAAATAGAGTCTTTCTTGTTCAATTGACTGTTCTTTTATTAGTCCTTTAGCTGGAAGTTGTATGTCATACACGTTTCTAGTAGAATTTAAAAGTTTTCTCAATGCTCACGCTGTTTTGTGATTTATTTTGAATTTAAATTATATATATATATATATATATATATATAGAAAACTATTGACATGAATTTATATATATATATATATAGAAAACTATTGACATGAATTTATATATATATATATATAAGTTTTACAGATTAGAAAAACCAAAAAGAGAATTACAAAACAATGCGCAAAATTGCAGCGAAAAGAAATGCAAAACTTAGATGTAGGAATATATAATTGTAGAAATATATAAAAATGAATGAAATTAAACCCCAAAAAACACTGAGATCTTCATCAGGGAGGCCCTTAGTGTAGTATATATATATATTCGAGGAAAGGACACTTTGGTAAGACTGGAACTAATAGGCTCAGGTTTATGTTATTAATTTTTAATATTTTTTGTTTAAATTTTTAATCACAAAGTAATTGCAACCTGAAAGCTCAAGCATTTGGCTATATATATAGGGAAGTTCTGAGTTTGTAGCTTTTTTTTTTTTTTTGATTGAAGCCTCAAGTAAGAGAAGAAATGTATTTCAATTCACCCCGTCGCGGGCTAGTTGCCTATATCCATATGGTATGTTTACACACTTTATAAAAAATTAAAAGAAACTCAAATAAGAGACGAATTTAAAATACAAATCGTTATTATTGATGTTAAGTGATGATAAGTGATGTTAAATAATTGTTAAGTGATGAAAAAAAAAATTGTAACTTTTAACTTACTCGATATCATTACCTGAGTTACAATTATCACAAATACAAAAGGAAGTGTCTCGTTTTATGTAAGCTTTATGTGACCAAAGCTGATTGATAGTGCACCCACTTCTATTCGTATTCCCACTTATATTCGTAAGTTTTGAAAAAAAACTTGAAAGCTGTAATTCGCTTTTTATTTCTTATATGTAACTACAATGAATTGCGAGCAATTAATAAATCCTTACCATAACCGTAAACATGCAGTATTGAGTCATCGATTTTTCCAAGCTTTGGTGAAAATTGAAAATCCGAAAATGAGACATTGGTAACTAGAAGTGAGGCTGTAAGTCCTCAAAAACTGCACTATCAATTTTCTTTGAAGATAGTATATAAACACCCCGTCTTTCGCATGTATATGTTGGTTGGTTTAGGAAAATTGATAAGTGTCCTGTATGAGTATAAGTCATTTTGAGAACTTCTGTTTTGTATGTCTACGTGCATCAGATTTCCCTTGCAGGAAAATTTTATATATCTGATTGCTGACCACAATTCCACGAAAAAAAATATGTATGTAACACATGTAATGCTAGGTAATGGAAGTCGTGTGTCTTTTAGACGCATTATTATTATTATTATTATTTTTATTTATTTTTTTATTTATTTTATGTGTGTGATTTACATGAACTTTAATTTAAAAACATATTTTTTAGGTAAAAGGTAATGCATTTCATTTAGCTCAAGCTGATTTTTTTTAAGTGCATACATAAGAAAATATATATATATATGTATATATAAGATTAGGAAAATTTTTCGATTTTCGACAGTCGATGAATTTATGCGTTTTGGTACTTCCTGAACAATGATATGACCATTTTTAGAATAAGTCTGTCTTTCTAAGTTATATATTTGGATACAGTCTAAGAAGATTGTTTACATGGAAACTTTGAATTTCTATATTTATTATTTAAATGCTTACCCATATTAAAATATTGATCAAGTTCAGTCCATTGGGTACATTAGTTTATTATGTCATTAGTAGTGTGATAAAATATCATTATACCGATTACTTCTATTGGCAATTGCTTGTATTGGTGTATTTAAAGATGTATCTAAAGTATTAAAAAATAAATAACAACTTTCTCTCCTGAAACATTACTCTTTTGGAACATATGATGGCCTTTACCACCGGGATACAGATATAAAAAGCTCTAAAAAAAAAAAAAAAAAAAAGTTAAAACACCAATGATTTGTCTAGAAAATTGTAGGTACGCAAAACGTAAAATAATAATAACAATAAATAAATAAAAATTAATTAATTAATTAATTAATGATCCAGTAGATACAGTGAGATGGAAATAAAACACCCTGTGACGTCATTTTATTTAATTAAATCAATTGACAGATGGGAGTTGTGATTATCTTTGATTCCTTATGAGAAGAGCCTGTCCGGTCCTAATCTACCATTGCCAAGCGACATTTGCAGTATATTTGTTTCAAACGACTTACAGCATACTGGTATGCTAGCATAACTTTCAATGTATTGGGACTCGATCCTAATTGTATTGAAATATTTCCAAAACTTTTGACCCGCGTCTAAACTTTTAACCCCCAAAAATGAAAAATTTTATGATATTTTTATAGACGTATCTCAAAACCAGAATAATAACGTTCTGAACATATATAACAAATTTCATAATTTTTAAAGTAAGAGTATAAGATATATTATGTTTTGCACTAAGTCGTGTACATAGTAAATTTGGGTTTTGTGCTGTCGTATACATTTAAAGCGTCATAACTCAGATCAAATTTACACTGGAAACAAATTCCAAACATATAATTAAAGATAAAGGTTTGCAAGTTATTTCTAATTGAAAGTTGATGAATGTGTTTTTTAACAAAAATTTTGTGTACCTCAAATTTGCCCTTATTTGTTTTCAATATTTCTCCAGTAAAAAAAAAATAGAATAAAATAATAATAATAATAATAATATGATTTTCTTGATATGTAATTTTGCCCCTGTGTTTACAATATATATATACATGTAGGAAGATTTTTTCCAATTGTATAAGTACGAAAACATTTTTTTTATTTTTTTTATTTATTTATTTTTTTTATTTTTATTTTTTTTTTTAATGCGTAAAAAGTATTTTTTTTAAATTATGTTTTCTTTCTTTTTGTATGTTGAAGTTTGGCAGCTTAACAATTTGTTTTATTTTAAAAATAAAATTGAACTGGCATATTTCCACTGCTTTGTAATTATTGAAAAGACATGCGGAAATTTTATTGTCCTGTATGAGAGAAAGAATTTAAGCTGAGTAAAGAGAAATCTCGATTTTTTAAAACATATATGAAAGTAAGATTTTTAAAAATATGCTCTATTTTCTAAGGATTATTTTTTGAGAAAAAAAAAAAAAAGTTAGTTTTTAAAAATTCTTTTGATTTAAAGTTTATCATTTGGATTTTCTTAAATATCTTCTCTCTTAAGCACAACAGTCTACTCTTCTAATAGTGAAACGCTAATAATGCGTCTACTTCTGTTGATAATATTAATATTAAATAATAATATCCAGTTATATGTCAATAACATCCCAATTTTTAACTACAATGCAACTTTAGATCTGTTTTAAAATTCATATTAAAAATATTTTAGTTAAACAATAAATCAAATGATGATTAAATAAATAAATAAAAATTGGTTTGTTACAATATCAGTTATCTTGCGTCTCACTTCTTCAACAAAATTCACACTTTTTAATATTGGAATTATCTGAAAGTATGATTTAGAGAGTCAAGATGGTAATTCAAAACAGGGAAGATTTAATTTTAGATAAGTTTAATTAATATTACCTCGAAATGGAACGTGATTTATACATTTTTTTTTTTTTTTTTTCCAGATAGAATTTTTTTAAACTTTTGTAATATTCACATATCCTATAATTTGCCCTTATGAGAAACTTCGTAAAAATGTACATAAAATGTATAGAATCTTATGTTTACCATAATGCTATTAAAGGACACTGGGAAATGGCTCCACGTTAGGAAACAAAAAATTTCTATATTCTAAAATAATTTAATACATTAATTAAGAGGATTATTTCGTTTGACTGATTCTTTACATAAAATAACAATATTAAAATTGGATTTTAATGTTATTTAAAACACTTTTTTTTTATGAAACTTACTCAGTGGCGTGATTACCCCGGAACCTAAAAAATTTACTTAAGTTCATAAGTTTAATTAAAAATAAACAATTAAATATGTAAAAGATTAGAATATATTTTGAATATAATAATAATAATGACCATCTTCTGTCAGGAAGGATTCCGGTTTTGACCGCTTCAAAACAGAGACTTTCGGTAGCCATTTATTTTTTCCCTTAGAAATGCTATGTATTTTTATTTTTATTTATTTATTTATTTATTTATCTGCATAAATGTTACATCATTAGAAAGATCTTTCAAAACTGAACATTTTTTGTGTTTGTACTTTTCCCTTAATCTCAATATGTAAAATGATTTCAAAGAAAGTTTATAATTACCATTGCAATTCTTAAATACCCATGGAGGATAAAATTAAAATATAATATAAAATTCAATCATAAAAATTATGGGCTAATAGTTATTACATCATTTTCTTGCAATTATGATAATATACTTGTCTGATATAAACAAACAGTTGATTTTTACGTTATATTTATCAAATTAGTTAAAATAAATAAGGTTATAAATAAGGTACTTAAGGTTACTTCGTTCATTTGGTACCTTATTTGTAACGAAGTTTTGATTAGATATTTTAGAATTAATTAAAATATGAAAATAATTTCAAAATTGGACATTTAAATTTATGATGGTTGCCAAAAAATTTACCAGTTATTATTATATATATATATTGAGGGGGAGGGGTAGCATAAGATGAAATAATGCTTTCACGCGAAAAATTAAAAAATATTAAATTTGCCCATGCATATAAAATTTACTTATTAAAACGAGTCAAAGAAGGAAGCGAAATAAGTAGTGAGTTATATTACGATAAATATGAGATATATAATCTGATACGTTATATTAGACCTATCGTCCTGGATTAGTAGGTATTTTCGTTAAAAGAAATAGTTTGTTTGTTCGGTGCATCTTGCACATTAGTTTCGTCAGTTACAACCTGCATATTAGTAACGTCAGGTGCAACTAGCACATTAGCCCCCTGTAAATATAGTGTCCAGCGAAGTAGGCAAAGCATATGTTGATTCACTACCTTAATTGATTTCACATTCCGTCATTTTTGACGGGGTTATATACTAGTTTAAATATGTTAAATACATACGAGAAGTAAAAATATAAATTACAAATAATACTAAAAATGAAGCGCCATTTCTATACACATGGAGTGTTATTTCTAACACTTTCTAACAGAGATGATTTTTTTTTTATGTCTGCAGTTCGTCTGAACCATTGTCTGTCCATCTGTTTGTCCGTCTGTCCGTCTGCGCTATTATTCCTAAAAACATTATAGTTTTCGTATTTTATTATTGTAAAATATTATAATATATTTTGAATATTTAAATACATGAAATACATACGAGAAGTAAAAATATAAATTGCAAATAATACTAAAAATGAAGCGCCATTTCTATACTCATGGAAAGTTGGTTCTAACACTTTCTAACAGAGATGATTTTTTTTATGTCTGCAGTTCGTCTGAACCATTGTCTGTCCATCTGTTTGTCCGTCTGTCTGTCTGCGCTATTATTCCTAAAAACATTATAGTTATCGTATTTTATTATTGTAAAATATTATAATATATTTTGAATATTTAAATACATGAAATACATACGAGAAGTAAAAATATAAATTGCAATTAATACTAAAAATGAAGCACCTTTCCATACACATGGGGTGTTATTTTTAGCACTTTCTAACAAAGATGAAAAGTTTTTATGACTGCAGTTCGACTGCATGTTTCTTTGTCTGTCCACCTGTTTGTCCGACTATCTGATTGTATGTCTGTCTGCGCTATTACTCCTGAAAATATTCATCGAATTACTTCAAACTAATGTATCAGAACTACTTTTAATATAGGATGTTGCCTATTGATAACGGAGTAAATATCACAACTGTTTATTGTAGAAGGACAACAGAAACAATTCGAAATCATTGAGATTCACGAGAGGTATTTATATGAACCATACTTTATTATCTATTCTTGTATTCAAATCAGAATGAAATTGACATTCATTATTCATATGAACAAAAAGTATTTTATATGGAATACGGTGTGGTTACCGTTATTTTATGATGTGCTTACCTGAAACTTCACTCATGAGCTTTATGTATTTGATTTTTCTTGAATGTCCATGTACACGAGCCATTTGCTTGATCGCATCGAAAATTTTAGCGTAGCATCCGTGTATAATACACATTCTGAATACCGAATATAGACTGACTGATACTATTTGTTCTTGAAATATATTAACAAAACACATACACAAAGAGGAAGTTAGAGAAGAATACTAACTGATATATATATATATATATATACATATTTTTTTCCAGTAAAAAAAATACAGTAAAACCGCAATAAAAAAAATAAAGAAAGAAAGAAGAAGAAAAGAAACATAACGGATAATTTTTCTAACTTATATATGGGTAAAATAAAGTATAATGGAGCTAGGGCCTTGTAATACACGGTTACTTAAATTTTTGGGATTCACTGAAGGTTTGTGTATGCTTTCTTATCCGTAAATATAATGTAGGTTCGGAAGAATATATCAAGGAACATAAAAAAGTAATATTGAATAGGAAGTTAGAAATTGTGTTTTTCTAGGTGTACCACTGCAACACGGTGATATAAAATATTAGTTCTATAAATAAAATTCGTATTTATTCTTATTCTTATTATTTTACTTTACAGTCTCTAAATAGAAATAATTTCCAATATATATATATATATATATATATATATATATATATATATATATATATGTGTGTGTGTGTGTGTGTGTGCGCGCGCGTGCGCGCGCGTGCGTTGTGTGGATTATTATATATATTAAAAGCAGAAGCGTAACAAATGCTGTCTCATCTTCTCTTAAAAGATTAATTTAAATATAGTGCATTTGGGATACATACCTATACGTGCGGCATACGCCGTATTTATTCGAGGCATGAATTCTCTATCACTTTTACACGCAAGAAACTGATTTTCGGACAAGGTGTGAATCATAAAATAATTAAAGTGTTTTTCTACATTGTCTTCATAATCTATTCGAGAATCATAATAACAGAAAAAAAAATTGGCAATTTTACAAAATCTCATATTACAAGCAACTTTGTTTGTACGTGCAAAATGTAGTTAAATAGATTTTCTTTTGAAATTGAAAATAATATTTTACATAAAAGCAAACTTTTATCGTTTCTTTCTTTTTTCTTTTTTCTTTTTTTTTTTTTTTTTTTGGTAAATAAATTTGAAATATTTTTTGCTTTTAATGCTGTTTCCAATAATGTCGGAGATTATTTGTCAGTCCATTTTATTGAGTCATAAAATAAATAAATAAATAAATAAATAAAATAAATTAAAAACTACGGGAAAATTATAGAAAATAAAAAATAAAATTTTATTGATAATTTACGAGAGACATAGCCGTTCTATTATAACATCGTTATCTTGTAGACATATAATTCTATTTCATCAAAGATAAACTTTTTTTTTTTTTTTTTATTAGTGATAACTATAGATTTTTTTGAATTTTTCTATCATAAATATAACTATCTACTCCCGCTTTAGCGTAAACTGAAATAGACATTTATACAAAAAAATTACATTTTGAAAAATATGAAATTTATGTAAAGACCTACTAAACGTGCGTGATATAATGCTATGTAAAAACCTTTCAATTATTTGGAGATTTGCTTTCTAGGCCACCCGTATAAACCGCCAAACTATGGTCGAAAAAAAAAATTTAATTAGAGGAGAAAAAGTAGTTAAAATGATTAAACTATGAATGATTACACTATTAAATGACTAAACTATTTTAAACTATAATAATATAAAATTGTAGTTAAAAATTAATACAAATTTTTCATAAAAAAAAAAAAAAAAAAAAAAAAAAAAAAAAGAAAGAACTAGAAAAGAAAAATCTCAATATATTGATATATTTAATTCAAATGTATGCAAATATGGTAATTTACGAAATATTTATGACATCCACCACCGTCTCAAAATAATTATAAAATATTTTTGAAAAGGATAAATGTTCACAATTTCCAAAATGATATTTTATTTACTGGTCTACCTAGAGAACACAAATAAAATTACATAAAGTCACTGAATGAAAAGTGGGACTTACTGATTTGCATATCAGAGAAAATTTATGTATATTAATAGATCCCTAGATTGAAAAGTTTCCTACTCGCCTGCATACTTTAAAAAACAAAGTTGTGTAAAATTAACGAACAAAGTGTGGAACTCTAATTAATGATCTGTATATATTATACAACAAACTAGGATTAAGTCCCCAATCACATTGGGGTCTCACAACATCGTTGCTTGAAGTTACCGTTTTTTGAAAGCAATATTTTACCAATTTATCTTCCTACGTTATACTACAATGTTGTGTGATGTCAATGTGTGCGAGAGATGAACCTTACCCACTGGTCTGCATCTGTTACACAATAATGCTGTTTAAATATACCATTTGTCAAAGTGGAATCTTGCCTACTAATCTGCATGCATTGCACAACACTGTTATGTAACGTGAATGTTTGCCAGAGTGAAACCTTACCTACTGATCTCCATACGTTACACAACAATGTCGTGTAAAGTTACCGTTTGCGATAGAGGAATCTTACCTTCTGATCTGCATACGTTACACAACAATGTTGCGTAAAGTTATCTTTTGCGAGAGAGGAAACTTACCTACTGATCTCCGTACGTTACACAGCAATGTTATATAAAGTTTCCGTTTGCCAAATTGGAATCTTACCTACTAATCTGCATACGTTACACAACATTGTTGTGTAAACTTACGTTTGCGAGAGTGGAACTAACCTACTGATCTGCATACTTTACACAACAATATTGTGTAAAGTTACCGTTTGCCAGAGTGGAACCTTATCATTTGATGTGAATGTGTTACACAACTATATTCCGGAAAATTACCGTTTGCGAGAGTGAAATTTTACTTTTAATGTGCATACGTTACACTACAATGTTGTGTAAAAATCTACATTATTATTTTTTTTTATTTATTTACTTATGTGTTTTATTTTGCGAAACAATAGATTATGGATGTTTTACAAATACAATTATTGATTTCAATAGCATATATATGCATATAGCGGTATTTGTATTCTGGAGAATTAAAATAAATAAATAAATATAATAACCTTTTTCTAATTTACTTAAAAACAAGTTTACTTTTTACATTTTAAGAATGCCTTGAAAGTTTTTACATGTTGAATAAAACTTGTTTAAAAGAACATTATAAATTAACAAAAGGATTCTCTAGATAATTTTGTTTCTTTGAAACTGCATTACCAACCGTCTAATGCAGTTTTTGAGTTTCCCTGTTGAAGTTAAAAAACTTATTTTTGCAAAGATATGTCCATTTCAATTAGTATGGGTATATTTTTTCCTGACAGGATAGAAATTGCGTAATTTCTTTTAAGACTCGAGATAAGTAATATATATATATATATATATATATATATATATATAACTTTTTCTTATTTAGTAACATTTGAAGAAAAATTGGAATAAATTTTATTTTGAGACACAAAAATACACATGCATATATATATATATATGATTCCATTTCCTTACGTTGTCTCAAAAAAAAAAAAAAAAAAAAAAAAAACGTTATATAGTCCTGATATAGTACAACTATGAAGAATAACACGTTTTAAATACATTTAAATATTGAAAATTAATTAAGTATAATGAAAATTTTATTAAATATACATTTTTTTTCTTTGTAACTAAAAGTCTTATTTAAAAATTATGAAGAATAGCATATCTTAATATTTAAAGTTATTGAAAATTAATTTAAGTTCATAGAAATTACAATAAAAATTTTCTCTCTAATTACAATTTTTATAATATTATCATGCATATCATATATGCATGCTCTTATTAAGTTATTTCATTACTTTCGAGAAACACATGTAAACGCATCAATTTGTAATCATAAAAATTTTAAACTGGAAACAACTTATACAACATTGGTTTTTCATAGCTGTCAACTAATTCATTTTCCCCTTAGATTAAACAATAATATCTTCACCTAATTACAATTTTTTATGTGCCTACTAAATTTAAATAATCTAACAATTATTATTTGAAAAACGCTGATATTAATTTTTTAGAAAATGTATTTTTTTTTTTTTTCCTGGGAAATGATATTATGATAAATTCTTTTAAAAGTAAAATGTAATATATGTATATATAATTTTAGGTTTGCTTTAACACATGTAAATACAATAAATGAATTATAATAGTACATGTACACAAAAATTTTAATAAAGGAAATTTAAACAAAAATGTTAATCTTTATATATGTAATAAAGAAGCATGAATTTAATTATAAAGTTGAAACATATTTGACAAAGTAAAAACATATTACATGTATTACATCCGACGCTCCTTTATCCGTAGTAAGTAATTCATCGTTCATAGTTGTATAAATACTAAATACACGCAGCTAACACTTGAAGGCAGACAATAACTTACATTTACCTCCTTAAAATGCTAGTACCTGGCAAAAAGTGAATTGCTGTAATAACGCGGGTTTAATATAGTATAGAAAATATATACGGTATAAAAAAAAAAAAAAAAAAAAAAAAAAAAAAAAAAGTTAGTCTTCTCTTATTAAATAAAACAAAAACACACGTTCACACAATCGCAGGCAGATGCAGCCATCTTTGTTTATCTAAAATCCATAGGAATATTGCGATGCGTATGAAGCAATCATTGTCTCTGATTGTTCAACTTAATCCGATTTCGAAAACAGTTAGGTCACTCTGGAAGAAATTTCGACTCACATTTCCGCGAAGATGGTGCTAGGGTATAAAATGCATATCGCGATGATTTTGGTGGAAATCTACATTTTCAATAGTGGAAAGTATCCGCGATGAATTCTTTCCGATGGGTTGGATCTCGATTTTTAGGGTTAAACCTGAGGTTAAGTTGGTTTACAGTCGCATTAGGACTACTGAGTATACAACTGGAGATATATAGAAAGCATGTCCTCATGATTTTGATTGTTGTGGTGGGTGTTGCTTCTCTGTTTCGCTATTGTGAAGACAATGCAAAAAAATTGAAAGGAGAGTGATTTTTTATTTTTCGTTTTAGAAATTATCAAATATATTTAGGTAACCATTTAAACCGGCTTTCGTACGTTCTGATGGGGCCTTTATCTTTTCTATATGTTATTTTTAAAGCTTAATAAAGGATACTGTGAAATCTACGATATTTCCACATCATTTTCAATAAATAAAAAAATTGGCGTGTTTTAGATTGTTCATATTCGTAAAAAAGATAGAGAGAGAGAGAAAGAAAGAAATAAAGTCAAAAGAAAATGCGAACAGACGATTCACTATTTTATGCATGACAATTTTTTTGCGAACCTTGCTTTTGCCACAGAGGCAGGACACTGTTAAAAAAAATGCGACTTTTCTCCAAGAATATCTCTGTAATTTGAGAAAAAAATTAATTAAATTACGTAAAAATAGATTGA
The DNA here is from genome assembly GCA_963930645.1 of Salticus scenicus. Taxonomy (NCBI): domain Eukaryota; kingdom Metazoa; phylum Arthropoda; class Arachnida; order Araneae; family Salticidae; genus Salticus; species Salticus scenicus. The sequence goes on along the minus strand of OZ005656.1, from coordinate 148,011,857 downwards.
CAAAACGTATTTTTCTGTAATTACAGAGAATTTCTGGCAGCAAAGTTTCATTTTTTAAACAGTGTAGCACGAATTTTGCACCTGAAGAAGCAAGAGCACGTCCTTTCGAAACCAGTAGTTTTTTCATTAATTTGACATGTGAAGAAGTCCAAGTTTAAATATTGATTGTACACCAGTTCTTTAATTTAGTATCCCATCCTGTTGGTGCGTTAGTAGGTAATTGGGTTTACCTCGCACTAATGCTGCGCAGATGGGCAATTGGCGACGGTCTGGGACACACCCCTAGAGGTGGTCCGGAGGCATGCCATCACAATTTTGATCCTCCACGGAAGGAATGGCTCTCCCGCTTCGGTAACCCACAGAGGTATAATTTTTGATGGGAACATGGAGGACATTGTGGCCACGACAGATTTTACGTGCACCAGCCACCATTAGTGTACACCACGGTCTTTGGCCGGCTCGAGTACCGAACCCGCAATCTTCCAATTACGAGGCCGGCGCTCTACCGACTGGGCTACCGCGGCCGTTGGTGCGTTAGATCGGCAAATTCATTTCTGTCGTCTCTCTAGGCCAACAGCTTCCTTCATGATGATGTTTTCCAACGTGATTTACTGATACCTGTCAATATCATCTAATAGTTGCATCTCGCCTAGCCAGCTGTCAAGCGATTTCCTATTAGATGAACTGGCTGTTTTCAGCCGAAATACTCGTCCACTTTTAAATGTTTACTTCTGCTCCTATTGTTCACACAGCTGCATACGAGACTTCATTTCATATATGCCAGTATATGAAATGAAATTCTCAAAGAATTTATGACCTTGAATCAAAATTTACCCTCTTTAATATTTCCCCAGTTACACAGCTTAGATGCTCTGCGGTGTCACGTGCTCCTTTTTTGACCGTCAAACTGTATGCATTTTAAAACATGTTAATGCATATAAAATTTCGTCGGTGTCTTTGTGCATGCATATTAAATGCACTGTTATATATATGAAAATAATTTTAAAGTTTAATTACACTAAAGTTGCATATTTTTTTTGTTAAAATCCCTGAAGTAAAAGTAAAAATTATTTTGAAAATATGCTTTTATTTTATCATATATAAAACGTATACTCCATACATTTTCAGACTTATCATTTGCAATTAAATAAAAAAGATATATAATTTTTACTAACATGTTATTTAGTAATATAAATGCTGCAAGTTTAATGCATTTAATAATTAGAAATGAACAATGAGTTAGTTTAAACAGAACTCAAACTTCCTTACTTTACACTGAAAACCAATTTCAAAGTAACATGCAAAATGAAACTTTTAGTTAAACTGATTGGTTTAACATGCATATATGATACATATCCCTCTCATTAATAATAAATAAATAAAAATCACCTGATTCTGTTTAAGGGAAATACGTACATAAAAGCTTTAATTTTTAAGTTCGTGTCGTTTGAAATTCGTGCAGAGAATATAAACTACATAAAAGGTCATTTTGTAATTAGTTACATTTTAGAAATTTACACCAAAAAACCGTTATAAGGTGACAGGCGAATTTTAATATCATAAGTAACAGCTTAAAATTTAATATTATGTAATATATTTGGCATTAGTTAAATATTACAGACATTAAAATATTTAAACTTTGTACAGCATTACTTTAATTTCAGATTGTCTATTTGCATAAAATTAATACTATAAACCACCCTCATTTAGAGTTATCATGTAACGATTTTAAATTCATTGAACGTTATTGTACTTAACTTTTAGTTATTGAAATTGTATCAGACGTTTGTATGCATGGACAATTTCCAATCATATGCTTTTTCATTAGTACACAATAAGTACATTATATATATAATAAATTAATAAAGGGAAATCAAATCCGTTTATCATAAATATACTACAAAATAAGTGATAACAAATACAATTTAAAAAAATTCATGTTTTATAAATCCCTTTATCTGATATTTATAACATATTCCATCATATGGTTGGTTACTAAAAAAATTAATTTTTATTATCATTCAATTGCTTCAATGTAAAATATGTGTCTCTCTGCAATCTGTGGAAGTACATTTTTATTTGATTGTATATATCATTGCACTTTAGCATTTATTCTCTACTAAACACACAGTTATATCCTGAAAACTTATACGTGCAAGAATTTAATTAATTATTAAAAACGAACCCCTCGCCTTAAAAATATATGTATACATTTATTATAGGTATAGTAAAATTAGGTTCAAAATGAACTTATTTCTAAATTATTAATAATTATTATCATAATTTCGAAAAACGATACTTGACATACTTTAATATTGGATTGATATCTTTAAATTCGAAATAGTAAAAATATTCTAGTAAATTTAGTTTTAAAGGTTTATGAAAACAGTTAAAAATATATATACTTTTACGGTAATGAATATTTTTTTTTCTTTTCCTTACAATATAAGACGTCTCAGACATTTTCAGAATGTAAAATTAATTCAGAGAATATGTTGTTGCCGAAACGTCAGTGGAGGCCCTCTGTTGAGACTCAAAACGGTTTTGGGCTGTGTCTGTGTGTCTGTCTGTCGCGCGATAGCGGCCGCAAAAATAGCGCTATTCACTTGAAATTTGGTACACATGTTTATGAGCCCCACGAAATCAGCTGTATAGTTTTTGGTATGTATTCCATTTGTAGTCCGTATACAGGGACACGCCAAAGTTTTTCTTATCATTACGGCCTATGGGAGGAATTTGTATGTATCGCGATAGCAGCTACAAAAATCACGCTATTGACTTGCAATTTGGTACACGTGTTCATGTGTCCCACGAAAGCAGCTGTATAGTTTTGGGTGTGTACTCCATTTGTAATTCGTGTACAGGGACACGCCAAAGTTTTTCTTATCATTACGGCCTATGGGAGGAATTTGTATGTACCGCGATAGCGGCCACAAAAATCACGCTATTGACTTGCAATTTCATACACGTGTTCATGTGCTCCACGAAATCAGCTGTATAGTTTTAGGTGTGTATTTCATTTGTAGTTCGTGTACAGGGACACGCCAAATGTGTTTTCTATCATTACGGTCTATGGGAAGAATCTGTATGTACCGCGATAGCCACCGCAAAAATCAAGCTATTGCCTTCCAATTTTTGCCGAAACGTCAGTGGAGGCCCTCTGTTGAGACTCAAAAGGATTTTGGGTTCCGTCTGGCCGTCTGTCTGTCTGTCTGTCTGTCGTGCGATAGCGGCCGCAAAAATCACGCTATTGACTTGAAATTTTGTACACATGTTCATGATCCCCACGAAATTAGCTGTATAGTTTTGGGTGTGCATACCATTTGTTGTTCGTGTACAGGGACACGCCAAAGTTTTTTTTTTTATCATTACGGCCTATGGGAAGAATTTGTATGTACCGCGATAGCGACCCCCAAAATAACGCTATTGATTTGCAATTTGGTACACATATTCATGAGCCCAACGGAATTAGCTGTATAGTGTTAGGTGTGTATTCCATTTGTCGTTCGTGTATAGGGACACGCCAAAGTTTTCTTATATTTACGGCCTATGGGAAGAATTTGTATGTACCGCAATAGCGGCCGCAAAAATCCTTCGATTGACTTGCAAATTGGCGCACACGTTCCAGCTTTGCATATAAGTAGCTGTATAATTTTTATTGCTATATTTTTTTTAACTGTGTACAGGGACACGCCAAAATTCTTAACATTACGGCGTATGGGGTGAATTTCGTTTAAACGCATTTTAATATCATTACTTTGCAATGAAGAAAATGAAACTAGCGTACGTGAGTAAGATGCTTAAACTTATGTTGTTTGAAGAAAATATGTGCTCTTAAGCTTTCTAATTAATGTACAGGAAATTACAAAAGTGTTCTGACAATGTCACGTATTCATCCAAACGATGTTAAATTTGGAACAATTATTAAATTTAAACGCAAAATAAGCTGAATAGTTTTTACTGGTGTTTACAATGTTTATGGTTCGTTCAAAAAGACACACGGAAGAATTTCGTAACATTAGAGCCTATGGACAAATTTTTAATTTAAGAGCGCACTTTAATGCGTTTATGCCGAATTGAACTTAATAAAGTTAACATACATTATAAAAATGCTTAAAATCATGTTTACTCTTAAAACAGAGTATGTATAGACTAAATAATTTATGGGACCACACAAAATAATTCCGAGTATGTACTGTAATCATCCAAATGATGTCAAATTAGTTTGAAAAATTAATGAGTTATAATTAATTAGGTTTACTCTTATTATTGGCGTTTATAATGACTCTGGCTAATTTTTCGGAACACATAAAGGAATTTCGTACTATTACGGTCTATAGACGGTATTTCTTAAAAGTGTATTTTAGCATGGGTACACCCCAACAAATATAATGAAATTTTATTAGAATTTTAAAAGCATGCTTTCCTGTTGAAAATTGTGGACATAGAATTGATAATTAGTTTAAAAGTTACGCAAAATATTTCCGATATACTATGTAATTTTTTTTTTGTATGAAATTTGATAGTTATGAAATTTGGTATTTATGAATTTCAGGGAAATAATACAAGACCGTCGTTTATTAAGAATAAATATTGTTGCGTATTTAGGAGTTTGTAAGTTGTCCGATAATGAAAGGCGAAACTTGCAAAAATTCAGTGTTTTATTCACAGAAAGTTCCAGAAAAATACAGGTCTATAAACCAAGTATCAGCTTCAATTCAACCAGTAAACATAGCTTAAACAACAGCCGTTAACAGCAAAACAAGAGTACAAGCTGTTTATCAATAACACATAAACAAGTCTCATTCAAAGAGGCTCAAAGCAAATCAAGCATTTGACACAGATCTGAGATTGACCGCCTTGGCTAAGAAAACGCTCCTTTTATACTATTTTATCGAACATAGATTGTTCGGGAAAATTCTCGTATCGTATCAGCCAATGAGATTAGAGCTTCCAAATTTGGTATATCCCTAATAAGTATTTTCTCGCCAAGGTCATAAAAAAATCGCCAAGGAGGGAAACAGTCGCCAAATTTGGCGCCAAATCCATTTCTTCCCTTATTGGAGCTTTTTAATGCGTTTTTAAAGGAAAATTAGGCTATTTTAACGCTAAAACGACTAGAAATGCACAAAATTAGCATTTTATCGACTTACTAAGCCTCTTTGAAAGAATTGATACAAAAATAAATACGATTACTTACAATTCCGTAACACTTTATATGATATACAAATAGGTACACAAAGAGAGATACAGCAGGGGGTTGAGGGGGGCGGCAGCCCCCTTCAGGAATGTATCTGATTATGGTAATAAGTCGATCGAATCAATATATACTATTATATAATAAGGAATAAATAAAAATGACCTATTGAATAATGTCTGATGCAAATAGGACGTTGAGGCTCCTGATCTGCAGATCCACTAGTTGAACTTGTTAAAGACTTTTCATTATGCATTTTTTTTAAATATTTATTTAATTATTATTATTTTTTTATTTTATTCCTATGATTTATGCTTCATTTACATACATTTTTTGTAATATAATTTAAGTCTGTAAAAAGTATATTCATATATAATAAATTAAATTGTATTCATTGCATTAGGAATAAAAAAAAAAAAAAAGTTACGAAAAGAGAACAAAAATTTAAATTCCCTTTTTCATGTATTTTTATAATTATAATAACTGAAAACATGGTCAAAAACTATAAGCAAACTTTTTTTTTTTTTTTTTTTTTTTTTTTTTTTTTTTGTGAGGGGGTGGGGGAGGATATTGTATCATGTTCCTTCTATATTTGTTTCTAATAAAAATCCTTCATCATAAGATTAATAGTTATCTTAGTTTATGATATAAATCAATAATTTATCATATATTATTTACACAGAAAATGTCATTGTTGAAACTGTTTTTTAATTTGTTAAAATATATATATATATATATATATATATATATACTCTATGAAGAATGGAATGCAGAATTTATTAGTAAAGATATTTTTTCATTTAAAAATAAAGTATTTTACCTTGTTTTGGCAATATAAATGCATCTTCGAATTACGTGAAAAAAGAAATAAGATTTTATTTATTTATTTATTTATTTTGCTTTTTATAAACTGATAAATATATATTATTTTTTTGGCCAATAATTCGTCATGATAGAGTTTCTAATTGCAATCACATGTCCATGCTATGCATTCTCGGCATTTCAAATCATAATATAAAAATAACTATTTGCAGTTGCATGTGTATAAAGATTTTTTTTTTTTTTTAATGTTTTAACATGCTTTTAAATAAACTGAAAAATAATACAAAATAAATCAAGTATTTTTTTTTTCTGATAAAATTGCGTTGTATAGCATTTAAAACTTATATTATTTTCAGTGTTTTAAAAAAAATATTTTGTGTGAAGATTAGAAAATAATAATAATAATAATAATAAGTACTGAACATCGGGTTTTCTATTGCCGAGATGAATGTATTTTTATTATAAAAAGAGCTAATATTTTTGTAATAAAGTATTTCATCTTAAATTATTCCTATTTCAAGTAACCTTTTACAGGCTATCTTCTATCTTAGCTGATTAAAACAAGTATTGTTTATAAATAGTGGTGACAATATAATAAAATTAGCTTAGCATTTTAGGAATGCTTCTTTACCTATTGTAAGTTACATAAAGAATTATATACCTACCATGTATATATATATATATATATATATATATATATATTATAGTATACACAAAAAATGCATAATACATCTATTTAATATATTTTAAATCTAGAATTCTAATGAAAATTCAATATTATTTTCAACAGGTAGAAAGTAAATCAATGATGTATTTCTTTATTGTTTTCGTATTTTATGCTTTAACGCATTTTTAATCAAATATAATTTCTTACAAACTAATAGAATATAATTAAACTTCCATATTGACGCATTCTAGAAGATTAATAGTTGAAAACACGACTAAACCAAATTTTTAATTTTTCAAAACGTTTAGAAATACAGATTTTGTTTCGTGCGAAAATATATCATTTTTCTTTAAAACTACTTCTTTCTATAAATGCTATTAAATGTTTCATAAAAATAATCTTAGATTATGAGCAGAATAACTAATTTTATATCCCTTCAGAAATAATGTTGCTGTTCAAAATCTCTTTTCATTAAAAAACAAAAATGAAAACGTAAGATGTAGGATAAAATGTGAAACTAATTCGTGAATTAGAAACAACATCACATCCAAGCTTTGCTTTTTGTTTTTCCCATTTAAATGCAAATTATTTCTCGTTGCTTTGTCCATATAAAAGCAACTTTCAATTACGAAATAAAATAAATCGGATTTTGCTGCTTCTTAGAAACTAGTGAATTTGTATTTTAATGATAGGCTAATAAGTTGTCATTTAAAATATTATAGCATTCCTAAGTATTTTTACGTACTTATGAGGAACGTACTATGGAGAGGAATACTCCTTATTATGCAAACTATTCCTTTCTTTTTTTATTTTTAGCGTGCTGTGTACGAAAATAGAAAGCACGATTTGTATTTCATTTTGCAAAAACTTTAAAAAAGATTTTTTAATGCATCATTAAACATTTATAAAATTGCATGTGTTGTAATTTTACAATGTAAAATCAGGGAAATATATATATATATATATATATTTAGTATTATATTTAAAACATATTAAACAGGGCGAGTTGAAGACATATTCTTGTGACTAAAACCTCGCGGGGACAAAATATAATTAGGACAAAATCTCGTAGAGTCGATTTCTTCTTTCTCAGCCTCTCGTTTTCGAAATTTTTATGTATCTATACTTGATGAGGTTCCCTGAGCTCATTTTTGTTATTATTACGTTTATGTATGTATGTATGTGTCTGTGTAAACACAATAGTGTCGAAACGCTTTGTTCGACTGAGCTGAAAGTTAGTATATGTTTTATATGCCACCGTAGCATTTATGTATAGATTTTCACGGAGACACAACAAAAATTCTTTACCAATATGTACTATGGGCTAAATTATTTAAAGTGCAATAAGGTCTTAATGCCTCATTCGATTGAACTTTAATTTTTATATGTGTGTGGTCACTATCGTATATATAGGTCAACATCGTATAGGTCGCTCTATAGATTTTGGTGTGTTTAGCACTTACGGATTTTTCAGGGGTGCACCAAAAATTATTTACCATTATAATCTAAGGGTTCAAATTATTTCGTGTACAATAGCGTTTAATTAAATTATAGAGATAAAATACACAAATACACTATTATAAATTTCTCTTTTGTTTATTTAACGACTTGTTTTACTTTATTTATACAGCTGTCTTACTTGTCTTACTTTTTTTGTACTAATTTATTTATCAAGCGGATAATTACTTAATATTCGGAAAATCAAGTGGGGTCACTCTAGTTTTTAATAGTTCATAAATAAAGCAAATAAAATATTAATTACGCAACAGCAATACGTAATATATATGTATATATATATATATATATATATATATATATATATATATATATATATATATATATATATATATATATATATATGAGATATTTTTTTGTATATATTTTTAAGTAATTCTGTTTTATTATTTGCTTTTCAGCATTGAAAATACATTCTAAAATATTGTACATCTCTACTATTATCAAAACAGAATATTGTTCATACACCTGATTAAAAATTATAAAATTTGTAAGTATAACTCAATTCGTAATGACGTATCTTCTCTACCTGATAAACTTAATATTTTTAACTCTTTTGAGCAAAAATCAAGAAAATTTTTGTAATGAGTTTGTCTTACTGTCAGTGCCCTGACTGGGGTAAATATCTTGTGTGCTCCCAAAATTTTATATAATATTACTCATAATTAACATCTTATTCTAAGAAAATTGCCCTAATATGTGACAATATATTTCTATCAAACTCAATTATCAATTATTTCGCTCTTCATTCACTTATCTAGGCCAGATTTTGTCCTTTTTGGACGCGAGATATTGTCACAGAGAGACTCTGTCCAAGATTTAGTCCTTGTGAGATTTTGTCCGGCGATATTTTATACAGCGAAATTTTTGGCCACGAAATTATGTTTTCAACCCATTCGCACTGTTAAAAGCGCGTCCTTGCATGGAGTAAAAGAATCTCGAGTGACTCAACTCGATTTTCCGAACAATGAGTAATGAACAGTTTTGAAGATAAAGTAAAGAAAGAGGAGTTGTAAAACAAACAAAAGAGAGGAAACCATAATAGAGCGTTTGAGTATTTTTCTCCATATATTACACGATGTTTTATTTAACACGTTTGAGCCCATAGATCATAATGATAAAGAATTTTTCGTTGTGTCCCTGTAAAAACCTATAAATGCTAGATTAACGAAAATTCTTATAGTTAGTGCAACAGTGATTTATAATATTCATATAAATTTTCAGCTCAATTGAACACATGCAGTGTTTACATGCTATCACACTTTTAAAAATTTGGTCACATAGGCCATAATGATAAAGAATTTTTTTTTGTGTGTCCCTGTAAAAAAACTGTAAGTGCTAAATTTACCAAAATCTATACAGTTCGTGCAACTGTGACCTATAACATGCGTACATTTTTTTTTTTTTTTTTTTTTTTTTTGCTCAGATTAAAAAAGCGTTTAGACGCTATCGCACTTTTAAGAATTTGGCCCCATAGACCATAATGATAAAAAAAATTTTCCTAGTGTCCCTGTAAAAAACTATAAGTGCTAGATTCATCAAAATATATAGGGTTCGTACTATGGTGACATACAATATACGTACCAACTTTTAGCTTATTCGAACAAAGCGTTTAGACGCTAGCGTGTTCACTCACACATACACACACATACATACACACATACATACATCATAGTAAAAATATTGAAAAAGGAATCAGGGGACCTCTAAACGTATAGAAACATCAAAATCTCAAATTCGTATTTTTGACATGATTACAATACTTTCCTCACTATAGTGTTCGGAAAGTAAATATATACCTAATGTTTTCAAAAACATGGAAATAAACTAATGAACAAAAAAAGTTTAATAAATGAAATGAAAAAAAAAAAAAAAAAAAAAAAAAAAAAGAATATTTCTTTCGGGTCGAAAGCAAACATGACCCTACGTCAGATAACAGGCATGAGTGCTGCAGTAAAGCGTTGTCGTATTGTATGCAACACTCGATCGAAAACAATTTTTGCGAGTTTTTTGCATTTTATTGTGTTTATTCTAAACTTTTTACTTATTACTCTTTTTTTCTTATAAACGTCACTCCCGTGATGATTTTTTATATTTTAAATAAAATAAACTGACACTAATTGAAAAATGCATATGAAATAGTTCAGAATAAACATCGAATCGTTTAACTGATAGAGCTGGGGATTCACTAGACAAATGTTGTTGCTTACAAATTAGTTGCCGAGAAAATTATAACCTTTAGCGGACCTATGTAAACAGTGATAAATAACAACAACATATTGATATTATATAATATCATTTCTGACAATTTATGCTTTTCATTATAGAATGTTAGTTAAATAAATATACTTTTTCTTATATATTATGTATTTATTTTAGTATGAATAACCTAACACGCATTATCGTTAATTTCAGTTAGAATAGTTACAACAATGTTTAATTTATTACAGAGTTATTTTCATATCTAATAAATTTTAACAGGTTTATATTAAGGTTTACTAATAAATGTAATTCTTTCAAATCAAATTGTGTATGCATTAATTGAAAACAGAAAAGGTATGTTTGCTTAGTAAAACATATTCAGAATTGTAAAGGATATTTACTTAGAGTAGATTTTTCATAAAATGGATCAATTACAAAAGCATATTTTATTAGAAATAAAGGCAAAAATCTGCATTGCTTTGAACAGTATTACTATAGAACAAACAAAGTGAATTAAATAATATCTTTATTTACATATGTTTAATTTTTCTGATTTCTTGTACTGTGTTTTCACGTCTGTTACAAATATCCGAAAATTCTATTGGGGATTTATGCTTGAATAATGTATAAGATATGATTTTGATTGGTAGATTCGTTTACATTACTAGAATAAATGTCTAGATTAAGCTGAATAAATTTTACATAAAAGCAAATATTTGTGCTAAATAGGTTAGTATTTTCAATTAAAATAAAAATTATATTTACTGACAAAGTCAAAAAGTATTTATGCTATTATTATTTATGCTATTATTATTATATATATTAACACACACACATACACACATATATATATACATATATATGTGTGTGTGTGTGAGTGAGGTTGTGTGTGTGTGTGTGTGTATAACACATATTTTACATATTTCAACGCAGATTTCGGTTGTTAATTGTAGTATTTTTAATAACATGAACAGTTATAAAAATGCTCTATATCAGTATTGACTAAAATATAAAACACTTATTTTTCCTGAGTCCGAAAATCATGTTTATAAGATTGTTTGTGTGTCTGAGAATCTGCTGGTCAGTGATCTTGTTATCAGCAACATACAGGAACAAATATTAGATGATAGTCCAGAGAACACTCTGTATACTAAATTTGAACTACACTCATGTCCATAAATTAAGGATAATTCAGATACACACTGAAATCGAACTTTAATGCAAAAATTTCACCTGTAGAAATACCACACACATCTTTAAGAATATATGCAAATTATAGGAAGCCTTCAGATGACGCCGATATGATGTTACAATGACTAAAGTGTAAGAAGGGGGTAGATAAGGAATGGGAGTAAAGAAGTAAAATTGTTCACAGGCGTTCTTTGTGCCGCTCAGTGCCACAGCCGAATAGATATGACACAGAAGACGCATGCAGATAATTTTTTTCGCGGTAGATTTATCGGCCGACTAGAATATGGGCGTACTCAGATAGAAGTATCGGGGGAACTTAGAATCGCCCAAAGTGTTATCTCTAGGCTTTGGCAGCGATTCCAAAATGATGGAAATGCCAGTGGACGTTACAGTACTGGTTGTCCCCGAGTTACAATGCCGAATGACCACCGGTATTTGGCAGTAACTGCCAAAATAATCAGATAAAGTGCAGCATCAGACCTGTCTCGTCAGCTGTCTGCAGCCACGAGTGCCACAGTTTCAAGACAAACCGTGTATAGACGTTTGGTTTATATTGATCTATATGCTCGCAGGCCTGGACATATGTTCTACTCACGGCAATGCACTGTGCCAGCAGTTAACTTGGAGTAGAGAACATGCAATGCGGACAGCGGCACAGTGAGCTTGTGTGACGTTTTCCGACGAGTCCAGGTTTAGCCTGCAGTGTGATTCACGCCAGACTTTTATATGTAGAACGTCAGTAACCCGTTACCACCAAAACAACATCATTGAACGGCACCGTTACTGTGGGGCAGAAGTGCTCGTTTGGGGGGGGGGGGTCATATTGGGCACCAGAGCAGATCAACATGTTCAAATCGGAAGAATGGTAGACCAAATTTATCGGGACATCATTCTAGAACAACATGTACGTTTGTTTAGGGGTGCCATGAGCTCAGAATTTGTGTTTATGGACGACAATGCGCGTCCTCACCGTGGAAACGTTATACACGGATGCCTACTATCTGAAGCTATCACCCGCATGGAATGGCCAGCATTATCACCTAACTAAAATCCGATAGAACATGTGTAGGGCATGTTTTTATGACCAGTTGTAGTCCGTCAACCACCTCCTACATGTGTACCGGAACTTCGGAGAGCATTGCTTACAGAGTAGAGTAATCTTCCCCAAGATCAGATCAATAATTTAATACTCAGAATTCCTAAGCGTTGTAAGGACTGTATTTCATCATCAGAGAGACATACAATGTATTAACCATCATACCAACCACGTAATGTTACGATTTTGTAAAGGAGTATTTTTTGTAATTGCTTTAGGGAGCAAAAACCGTAGTTTTTATAAATGGTATCTTACATAAACCGCCTTTTTTGTTCTTGATCTTTTGCTTCATAAATGGACTCTATGAATAAGTCATATTTGTTATGTTTCTGAACCTTTATTTGCCTCAGCTAGCATTATCCTTAATTTATGGACATGGGTGTATATAAATATAAACATAAACTTTTTTACTGATATTCTGTAAATGGATTTCCTACTGATATATAGAGATTACACAAAAACATCTTTCTGATCAGTGCAGTTTATTAATTTTAGATTACTTGGAATAACTTAAAATGAACATATATATATATATATTATATGGTTAAAAACATATTTTACATAGAATAGAAAATGGAAATATTCGTTTACATTGCTTGCTAAATATAATGGGATATGTCAGGGCAATCGATAGCGAAATCTCAAAGTGCATTTAACTCCGTGTTATTTTTTGTGTAATCTAAATGTAAGTACACCATTTCGTTCATATACTGTTTATAGACAATTAGCATTTATATATTTTTCCGAATATAACTACAACATTCAAACTGGTTTTTGAGGGATGGTAACCACACATTTACAAATATAAGTTATATAAAGCTGTTTATAAAACTTGTTCAAAAAGAGTATCTCATATTTTGCACATTAAACTGCATTCTACGTATATATTATTGAGGGGGAATGCATGTAGAGTGAATACTTTATTACTGATTAATCTATTTATAATTATGAACGAACCTGTCACTTTTTTAAAATTTTAATATAAAGATGATTAAAAAGCAACTAAATATTCTTAGATGAATATTTTTAGTATACCAGTTTCATTATACACTTTTCTTTTCTTATTTTAATCTTTGAAGAAAACCTCAAATATTTTGAATAATTCTTTTTTTTTTTTTTTTTTTTTTTTTTTTAATTTAACGGTCTACATGCATAAAAAAGTTAAATTACAACTAAAACCTGGATGATCCACCAACAAAAAAATTCTCGATCCATACATCTCTTCACATTTTCAACAGCTTCCAACAAGTAAAAAATGTGTTATTCTGTCTGTCTATCCGCTCTCTAACTCCCATAAATATTAATAAGGTTTCTTAAAACTGATATATGTTATTCATGTTCACTATCGCATGTTCCATATTAAAGATAAAGTAAATGTCACTACTTGGCTTGTGTAAATACCACCACTTGGACATGAAAGCAATACTAGAAAGCAATACTAGGACACATGAAGGCAATACTAGATTTTGCGTTATATGGGAGGTATTAATATAAACCATATAAGTTTACTTTTACTTTGCGCAAATCTTAATGAAATTTAAATGTCTTATTGAAGTTCATTGTGGTATTTCTTACTGAAATCAGAGTAAATATCACTACTGGTCTGCGTACAGGGACATCCGAAATTATTCCAAAGCATTCGTTCTATGAAAAGTATTTCTATAAACGTACTTTTTATAATCTTACTTTGAACAAATCTTAATAACATTGTAATAAAATTGTAATTTGAATAATTATATTAATAAAATTAATTTTAGGATGTTTCCTATTGAAAATACAATAAATACCATAACTGCTTTATGTACATATGAAAATATTCTAAACAATGCACTCAATGTAAGTACTTCTACAAACCATACTTTAGTAACTTTACTCTGCACAAATCTTTATGTGTGATCATGTGGGCAATGTACATTAGAAATAGAACAATGAAAAGAGTAAGTAAAGTTGGAAAGTGTTACTAATCTATGTGAGCTGCATGCTTTTTTTGTTCTTTTTATATATTTTTTCCCCATTAAAATCTTGGAATTTTATCAAATATTATTACTTTCTCTTACCCATGCGGTCGAGAAAGTATTGTTTTAGGGTCAAATTTTTAAACGTGAGTTTTTGTTATATTTACATGTTCTGAGGTCCCCTGAATACGAAAATCATGTTTTTAGCGAATGGTCTGCGTGTCTGTATGTGTGTCTGTCTGTGTGTCTGTTATCAGTATATCTCAGGAACAAATAGTCGCAGAAATTCCAAACTCAGTATTCTAAATGTGTATCATATAGGGAGGGTACAGAAAGATTTTCGTTGAGATGAAACCAATGGTTCGTGTACAGACACTCAAAAGTATTCAAATACATTACGTCTATGGGGGAAATTGCAGGTAAGTGGAGTTTAACATCTACAGGCTGCACTAAACCAAATGAAACGAATATATATTTTGTGTAATAGATATAGTCAACTGGGGAAAAAATGTGTATATAGGAGCCTCACCTCCCCCCCCTGGGCGGGAGTCCCCCCACGAGGTGAGTAAATTTTCATGATGGGTACCATTCAAAAGGGCTCGCCAATACCTTTAAAACGTATGGTTGAACCATCGATCTGCGATAATTTAAAATAAAGTTATCGATTTTTTTTATTCATTTTGACCAAAATAATAATAATAATAATAATAATAATAAATGTAATATTGAGATTAAATTCAACTTTTTTTGAATATTTAGTGCTATACAACTTCTCTAATATGGAAATCGTCTGCATTATCATGGAAGATATATTTTTTTTTTTATAATAATTTTAATAAAAAAATTTTCTTGAGTGAAATTGTATAGGAAAAAATAGAAGAAAGTTGTGCGGTGGCCACAACACACTAGTTATTTATTGTTAGTGAATGTGCTTTACTAATAATATTTTACCATTTCTAGGAAAGCTCTTCGGAAACTGAGATAAATTCCTCATAGAGATATGGTAAACGGGGGTTGAGGGGGCGGTAACCCCTCACACAGAACTAATTATCATGGAAAACTCTTCCTAAGCCTAATTTGAATTGTTTAACATAGGTTTACATAACAGTACTCGTTATCTTACCTCTTAATTTCCAACCTGTATTTATAGTATTGAAAGTAGTGTGATTAACACACCAGATTATTTTTTAACTAAAATGTATTTAAAACTGTTTATAATATAAAATATATTGAAAACGTTTAAAGTTAAGATTACATTTTAAACGATTCGTAAATTTACTTATTTAATATTTAGTTTTAAATAAAAATTTTCTCAATACGTGTAGTTGGTTTTAAATTATAAATATTCATTTATTTTATATTAAAGAATCTCTTTCGCTGTTATATTCGATGGTCAGAAAAACCTTTAATGCTATCACGATTAATTTAGGTAAATGATGGTCTGACACGTGAGAATAAGTATATAACTTTTGCGTAAATTTGCGTGTGTAATTACCTGAAAATTATGAATTTCAAAAACGAATTTGTGGTTGAATTTATTACACAAGATTTCATTAAATGAAGAGCAGCTCATTGTATATACATTCAGAACTTTTGTATTCACTATAGAATAATTTGAAGAACATTTTAGAACCAAGTTTACAAATACTGAGTAAACTAAACACTTTATTATATTTATTTATTTATTTATTACAATAAAGCAAGATAAATACACTGATGTAAAAAAAATCCCAACACCAAGAAAAAATTATTGTACAGTAATGCAATTTCAGCAATACACGTCTAGGTAACATATTTAATTGATGAAAGTTTCAAGATCACAGGTAGAGCCATTGGCGATAAGAGCCATTTCAAATGTGAAATATTGGTACATTAGTAACCGGTGTAACCGTCAGAATTTTTAATGCAAGCATGCAAACGTGCATGCATTGTGTCGTACAGGTGTCGGATATCAGTTTGTGGGATATAGTTCCATGCCTGTTGCACTTGGGCGGTCAATGCAGGGACGGTTAATGCTGGTGTTGGATGACGCTGGAGTTGTCTTCCAATGATGTCCCATACGTGCTCGATTGGAGAAAGATCTGGTGATCTAGCAGGCCAAGGCAACATGTCGACACTCTGTAGAGCATGTTGGGTTACAACAGCGGTATGAGGGCGAGCGTTATCCTGTTGGAAACACCCCCTTTAATGCTGTTCATGAATGGCAGCACAACAGGTTGTATCACTAGACTGACGTACAAATTTGCAGTCAGTGTGCGTGGGATAACCACGAGAGTGCTCCTGCTGTCATACGAAATTGCTCCCCAAACCATAACTCCAGGAGTAGGCCCTGTGTGTCTAGGCCGCAGACAGGTCGCTAGCAGGCGTTCACCTAGCCTCCTTCTAACCAACACACGACTATCACTGCGACCAAGGCAGAACCGGCTTTCATCAGAAAACACAACAGATCTCCACTCCGTTCTCCATTGAGCTCTAGCTTGACACCACTCACGTCGCAAACGGCAGTGGTTTGGAGTCAGTGGAATTCACGCTACAGGGCGTCTGGCTCGGAGCTGTCCTTGAAGTAACCGATTTGTAACATTTCGTTGTGTCACTGTGGTGCCAACTGCAGCTCGAATTTCAGCTGCAGACGCAGTACGATTAGCCACAGCCATACGCCGAACACGGTGGTCTTTCCTCTCAGTAGTGCCACGTGGCCGCCCGGAACCCGGTGTTCTTGAGGCAGTACCTTCCCTTGACCACTGCTGCCAACACTCATGCACAGTGGATACATTCCTGCTAAGTCTTTCTGCAATATCGCGGAAAGAAAACCCAACTTCTCGTAGCCCTACTACACGACCTCGTTCAAACTCAGTGAGCTGTTGATAATGGCTTCTTCGTCTTCTTAGAGGCATCCTTGACTAACATTAACCCACTACGTCAAATCTCAACTGTAAATAACGATCACGAACCTTACAGCGCTTATTTAAAGCAAACCTCATTTGCATGTTCATAGTGTTGCTACTAGCGCCACACTTATGCGCGTAGCTCGAAATTTGAATCGACGTCATCTTTCAGATGTATAAACACGCCTACCGAATTTCGTTTATCTAGCACAGCTCCTTCCTGGTGTTGGGATTTTTTTTCCATCAGTGTATATAAAGTATACTTTAAGAAATTTATGTTATTAAAATAAAAAATCCTAGAACATATTTTATTAATTACTCCTATTTTCTATAATTAACGTTTGCCTTTTTGTCAACAGACTCTGTAGTCATACGAGGATCATATTTCATATAATTTTTATTCTATCATACTCATATATGAAGAGTAAACACTGAAAATATATTTTCTACTTCGATTACAATTTTTCAGTCAACACAAAAGCTAATCAATAATAATAAAAAAAAAAAAAAAAAAAAAAAAAAAAAAACCTAAACTTATATCTTAATTATCGTTTGTTTAAATGTATTACTATATGTTAGGATGTACTACTAGATACTAGTACTTCTGCATAGTATGTAAGTAGATAGCGCAGTATATAAGTACTCAGTAATGTAAGTAATGTAATATAATGTAATTCAGTAATGTAATGTACTTTAAGTAATTTAGTAATGTAATGCAATGTAAGTAATTCAGTAATGTAAGTAGTATGCAAGTATTCAGATGTATGTAAATAGTTAGTAGTGTGTAAGTAAGACTGCATAATATGTAAGTATTACTTATCTGCAATGTATTACTAGATACTAGTATTTCTGCAATGTATTACTAAATACAAATATGTCTGCATATCTAGGAAGATAAACAGACATACTATTTTTATGTTAAGTTTTATAAAACATCGCTAACTTTTTTTTTTTTTTTTTTACTGGAGGAAACACAGTTTGAACGTTTGTTCCTCATATGTTGTAAATAGTAACTTTGTAATGTTTAATTTCGAGTACAGTTTTCTTTTCTGTAACTATAGTTTTTAAACAATAGTATAAAAAAACATATGGAGCACATTAAACCACTTAAGAAATAAATTTGCAATATTTGTATTTTAAATAAAACATTATTTGTAACAATGAGTATTACATATTATAAATCAATTAAATAGTTGATGCCACAAGTATGTGAGAAATTGTAGGAAAAAATTAGTTTGGATCGATGTCTGTAATTATCCAAAAAATTCTATAATTCTCAGATTTTAGGTCCCTTGAATTATAAAAATCAAGCTTTTAAAAAAATCCTATATATTTTACGTCTGTCCTTCATTTCCGTTATAATCTTAACTCAAAACAAACAAAAACATTACTCCAGACTTTATATACTCCCCTAGTACAGGGATATTTAAAATTCCGATGAGCTACGATTATCCTTCAAATTTGTCGTTGGTACAATTTGAAATTAACGTCCACTGTAAAATCATGTTCTATTTGCTGCCAGAAATTCTGTGCAATTTGAGAAAGTATATGTAATTTACGCAAAAATTACGTTGTCAGAACGTATTTTCACAAGTTACAGATGATTTATGGCAGCAAATAGGATATATTTTTTACAGTGTAGGGTAAACGACAGATAGATGACCTTATAAGAGAGATGGCCAGTCGAAATATTTAAAAAGTTGATCACAGATGACAGCCTAAACTTTCTTCATAGGAAATAGATCAAAATGCCCATCCATTGTAATGTGCAGCTGTGATATTTGAATATAAAAATTAAGTGAAATTTGAATGTTTATTTAATTTACTGGTTGAAAATTTTCATTGAGTTAGGTATCTTAATATTTTGCAACATGTACTTTACATTTCTTTTTAACACTTTCCAACAAGGTTGAAAAGTGTTTATGACTTCGGTTTGTCTGTCTGTCTGTCTGTCCGTCTGTCCGTCTGTCTGTCTGTCTGTCTGTCCGTCTGTCTGTCTGTCTGTCTGTCTGTCTGTCCGCGCTCTAACTCCCGTAAATATTTACGGAATTTCTTGAAACTGATATATGTTACTCAAGTTCACTATCGGACGGTTCCTATTGAAAATGGAGTTTATACCTCTACTGGTTTGTGCACAGGGACACCCGAAAATATTTCAAAACATTGTGTTCTATGAGAGGTATTTCTATAAACCATAATTTTATACCTTTACTGTAGACATACCTTAATGAAATTAAAATATGTTACACAAGCTCACTATCGGACGTTCCCTATTGAAAATGGAGATTATACCTCTACTGGTTTGTGTACAGGGACACCCGAAAGTATTTGAAAGCATTGTGTTCTATGAGAGGTATTTCTATAAACCATATTTTCATATCTTTACTGCAGACATATCTTAATGAAATTAAAATATGTTATTCAAGTTCACTATCGGATGTTTTCTCTATCAAATGGAGGAAATACCACCATCGGTTCATGTACAGGGACACTCAAAAGTATTCCTAAGCATTGCGTTCTAGGAGAGATATTTCTATAAATCAAATTTTAATAACTTTACTTTCCACGAAGTATTAGGAAATTGAAATATGTTATTTAAATGCACAAAAGAATGCTTTGCATAGAATGTGGCATGATTAGCATTAAATTTACAGGGTGGCATAAAAATATCCAGTTATATTAAGAGGTATTAAAAAGAAATTGCTAGAATTGCACTTTCGTTTACGTTAAGCGTTTTTAACACTTTCTAGCATTTTGTAAGTGTGAATATGATTTCGGCTTTGTGTATCTGCCTGTCCATCCGTCTGTCTGTCTGCCTGTCTGTCTGTCCGATCTCTAACTCCCGTAAATATTTATGGAATTTCTTAAAACTGATAAATTTTATTCAAGTTCACTATCGGATATTCCCTATTGAAAATGGAGTTTATACCTCTACTGGTTTGTGTACAGGGCCACCCGAAAGTATTTCAAAGCATTGTGTTCTATGAGAGTTATTTCTATAAACCATATTTTCATACCTTTACTGTAGACATATCTTAATGAAATTAAAATATATTATTCCAATTCCCTACTGGATGTTTCCTGTATAAAATGGCGGAAATATCACCCCCGATTTATATACAGGGACACTAAAAAGTATTCCAAAGCATTGCGTTCTATGAGAGAGATTTCTATAAATCAAATTTTAATTACTGTACTTTCCACGAAGTTTTAGGAAATTGAAATATGTTATTCATATGCACAAAAAAATGCTTTGCATAGAATATAGCGTAATTAGCATTAGATTTACAGGGTGACAAAAAAATATCCATTTATATTAAGAACTATTAATAAAAAATTGCTGAAATATTACTTTCGTTTACATTGAGTGTTTTTGACACTTTCTAACATTTTTAAGTGTGAATATGATTTCAGTTTGTGTATCTGTCCATCTGTCTGTCTGTCTGTAAGCCCGCGCTCCAACTCATGTAATTATTTATGGAATTCCTTGAAACTGATATATTTTATTGAAGTTCACTATCGGATGTTCCATATTGAAAATGGAGTGAATATCTCTTCTGGTTTGTGTACAGGGACACCCAAAAGCATTCGAAAGCAATTTGTTCTATGAGTGTTGTTTTCATAAACATTATCCCTATAGAATTTTCCCCATTTAAAATGACATTAATAGGTCCTGTACAACTAGTTTGTTTACAGGGACAAAAAAAAAAATATGCCAAAAAAAATATGCCAATGCATTTCGTTTTAGGACAGAATTTTTGAAAATTATATTTAAAAGTCTTTCTACTGTAAAAATCATAAAAATATTGAAATTTGTTGTTAATACTCTAAAATAATCTTTTGTATAGAATATGATATGATTAACTTTCTGATTTACAGGGCTACACTAAAATATTCAGAGAGATCAAAATCTGTAATTATAATCTAATGCCTGCATTTTCTTTTGCGTTAAGCCTTTTTAGCACTTTCCAAAGTGATTAAGAGTAATTTTAAAATCAATTAGTCTATCTGTATATTTTTCAGTCCTTCTGTCTGTTGTGTGATAATGTAGGGGGAAAGAATATATATAATAGAAGTTATTCGATACAACAATTACGTACAGTTGGAAAGTGTTACTAATCAATGCGTACTGCATGAATTTTCTTTCTTGTTTTAATATACATACTTGTAAGGCTCTATATAATCCAATCTTTGCTTCTAAACCTAGAAAAAGTTGTAGAATGGCAGAGTGATATTGTAAATTGGATGGTCATCTGTCCTTTAATTTCATTATAGATGATCACTTCAAATCGAGGTGGAATGAATAACTTTATACAGTATTTTAAAATTATATGGAGTCAGGATTTTAACTAAATATCATTATCTTTAAATTATTTATATAACTTTAACAATAATAATTATATAATTTGATATAATTGCAAAAATTTTAACAGTGTATTTTTAAAAATAAATATTAAAATTATATACTACACATTTTGTTTATTGCAATTACATTTACTCATTTTTCGTGATATATTTACATCTTTACAAATTGCTATATGTTTTAAATGATTATATATATATATATATATATATATATATATATATATATTGCATTTTAACTTCACCTTTACTAGCTTTTGTAATGGATAGACGTCTCCTGTCGGTTTGAAGGATAATTTGCTATCTGTCATTTTAATTTCAAAATATGTTCACAATTTTTATTCTCAATAATAAGTTATATTTTGTCCAAAATGTAATAGGTACATGTATAAAAATTTTAAGCATGTCTAAATATTAATATTTCTTCTATTTGCGTTTTAAGTATTTTTATTTCAATTTTAAAAACTATGGCTAATTATTCTAGAGTTCCCTACATTTTATATAGTCTGAGTTAAGGCGTGAGCGTATGGGATTTACGTCAACCTAGTGATACACTATGGCAGTTGGCAACGGTCTGTCACACACCCTTAAGGCTCTACCAGAGACATAACATCATAATTTTGATTTTCGATGAAGTGTTGTGACCACGACTGATTTTACGTGCAATAGGTAACACTAAGACTCCTATATGATAAGAGCTGGCGCAGTGTCCGCCATTTTCTAGCCCGACTGGGAAAGTGTTGGCGGTAGAAAAAGCTAGGTTACCTGATTAGCGTTATTATCGCCTTTAAATTTCTATACAGATCAGGTGAGCTAAAACTTCTTATCACGAAACAAACAAGTTGGCAATTTTAAGAACATCGCCAACATTCTCAAAACTGCAACTCTTCACGTTAAAAGAAATGTAATATTAAAGTTAATTTTAAAAGAATTTAAAGTAATAACTTAAAAAAACAGTACATTCATATTAAATTTGTCAAACAACTTTGAAAATAAAACGAAATAATTTGAAAATAAGGGAAATCTCACGCTACAAAGTTGTGCTCCTGCTCCGGGTATCCACGAGTTACATCTGAAATTTATAATCCACTTTTTCCTTCTTCCTGGATTAGAAGAAAATATAAACAGGCGGTGCCCTTTTCTGGAGTTATTCGTACAATTTATTGCCGAAAAACCACCAATAATAAATCGTCAGCCGGTCTTGTGGGCTAGAAAATGGCGGATGCGTCATCCTATCTATGTAGGAGTTCTAGGTAACACGATAGCAATAGGCATACGACGGTATTCGGAGAGATCGATGATCGAACCCACAATCTTTCATTTACGGACTCAGCGCTCTACTGACCAGGGTACCATGGCCCTGTTTATATTATTGTGGAAAAAAATATTCTTTTGGAATATCATATGAATTTAATACTGGTTTACAGAAAAATCCAAACGAATAAAGATGTAATAAGTTCTAAAAAATGTATTTTTTTAGGATTATTTATTTATTTATTTATTAACTTATTTATTTTTGTAAATTTGTCTGCACTACTAAATTTTAGTGTTCTATCAAGTGCATTTGCAATTTGTAAGCAACTCATAGAACTGCACAAAGTTAATAGAAAAAAGTTTCAATGAGTAGTACAGAAGAAAGTTTTTCGGAATAATTTGAAATAAATCTTGAAATGTTATAAAAACCTTTTATGTTTTAATTCAATGTGTATGTAGTAACACTTTATAAAACGGGTAGTACAGCTTCCACAGAAAGAAATGTATGTGAAATAAAATGTCGTCCAAGACTATTTTTAAACTTCTATTAAAGTGCAGTGGATAACATAAAATTTAAGCTTCAAATTTTCTATGGACATTGTAAATTTTTAATTAATCTTAAATACTCATAAAATAATAAGTGTAGAAACGTTTGTGGAAAACAGCAAAACGTCTTATTATTATTATTATTATTATTATTATTACTTCATTGATGTAATTTATTGTTATTTAAATAAATGTAAGTATTATTTTGAAATTCAATATAAAATTTATTTATTTTTTCCAAAAGAAAAGTTGTTTCTGTTTTTATTTATCCCTTTTTGAAATAATTCAGTGATCGTATAACATACAATTCATGCTTAAAATTTCCTACGGTCATTGTAAATTTTTAAATAATCTTAAATATCCATAAAATAATAAGTGTAGAAACGTTTGTGGAAAACAGAAAAAACGTTTTATTATTATTATTATTATTACTTCACTGAAGTAATTTATTACTATTTTCATTTACCATTAATTTCGAAGTTTAGAACTTTTTCTCACTCTTATGTATTTTTAAATAAATAACTAGCTTTATTTATATAAGACTTAACAAAAGGTAAAAGAAAATAAAAAATAAAAAGTAAAACTTTAAAAAAAAAAAAAAAAAAAAAAAAAAAAAAAAATCTTTTGGAATTAATGTTCCTTTAAAAAAAGTTAAAACGTAAAATTTTCCATTAGTCATTGAACCAAAAAGTATTTATTAAGCACGTACGCTGGGGAAATAATATATATATATATATATATATATATATATATCTTTCATTAATAACCGTATCGGAAGTAGTAAATTTTATTTTTAAACTTAATTTAGGAAGAGATTTCTTTAAAATTCATATTTTATTACGCAAATTTATTCACATTTTAAATAACTATAAAAGCGGAATGTAATTTTCATTTAAAATTCAACTAACAATATTAACATAGAAAGATATTTTTATAGAATTTTCAATAAAAGATGAAAAAAGAAATATTGCATTAAAATTAGATAATTCTGTTGAAATACCATGCATATGTATATAAATAGTAAAATAAAATCAGTTTTCCTAAATGAGGCTGAAACAATAAATTGTTAAAAAAAAAAAAATATATATATATATATATATATATATATATATATATATATATATATATATATAAAGCCATAATCGCAGCACTAGTTTATTGATCTCCTAAAAAAGATAGAGTAACGTTTAAAAAGTAGCGTGTAAAAATAAATTTAGCGTGTATGCAACATGATATGCGTCTGTTTCATCAAAGTTAATTTCAATTTTATGTAAGAGTCTTTAATATACATGGAAAAAAAATTATCATTAAAAAGTATTTGAAGAATCGTGAATGAAAAGAAAATATTTGAATCGAAAAACGGTTTAAATGAAATAATCAATAGAATTATGACAAAAAATCTTTTTGCTGGACTTTTGTTTCTATGTTTGCCAGTTACGCATAGCTATATTTAAAATATAATACTGACGAATTTTTATGATAAATATATATATATTTAAATAATTAAAAACTTAAAACTCAGACAGCATTTTTCTATCATTAGAAATAACATATTTATTTAATTTAAAAAATTGAATTTTTCCCACATCATTTGTTTTGTAAGCACTGGTTAATAAAAATACTTTTTATATAGTTTTTCTTTCTTCTGTTTAATTTAGGTGTTTAATAATACACTTTATATACGGTAATCTGTTTCATATATAAAAAAAAATACCTGGGCTAGTTTTAATGATAAAATTTATTATATTTTTTATTGCAGTATATATATATATATATATATATATGTATGTATATATATTAGCATTTCCTGCAACATGTTAATTTTAAATTTGGAATCCAAACATTTTGTGGTTGGAAGTATATACTTCTGACGAACATTTGCGAAACCGAATGCCATCTATTGGTACCAATTTGTACTCTAGTAATGTAAATGTGCGTGGTGGTATTTCTATCTATAAATAAGAATAAATTACACATTGGTACGTGAAAATTATCAAAAATGTTAAACTATACAATTTGTTAGAATTCGTACTATTTAAGAAATATATATATAATTGATAAAATAATTATTTTGAATATGTTTCTATCTGAGATCGAAGTAACATATTTTAAAGTATATATTTATAATTATTATATTCTCTATATTTAAAATGGAAAATTTCTCTCTTTTTCTAATAGAAAATTAGTAAAAATTCCTATCAGTTAAATGCAATTATTTAGAGATTATTTGAAGTAAACACTGTTTTTTACTTCCATTATTAACACGTAAAAGATTTTGCTGAATTATGGTCGAAAAATAAAGTGAATACGAAAATTAAAGTGCAAATTAAGGATCAAAATTGTGCAAAATGTACCAACATAACCATCGAAAATTCGCACTGTTAGATATTTCGTTGTTAACGCATAAACAATTTCTAAAGGCTACATATCTTTGACAAAATTCTCCAGAAAACTAAAAAGAAAATTCTGACATTCTCTCCGTTTCAAGATCCATTTTTAAACATGGCAATCGGTATATCCATTTGTTTAGAATACCTACGAAATTTTACTAAACTCAAAAATTTCCTTCCAATCTCGTAACTGCTATTTATCGAACCACAGAATACAGTTGTAAATCGCAGTTAAAAATTTAAAACATTTCCCTTGCGTTTCCATCAGATTCTTAATTTATAAAAAAAAAAAAAAAAGCACAGTACACTATATGTATATAGATTGACTTTTAAACATTATTTCAGCCAAAACAATTCACTTAAAGATTGTTGCATACAAATATTTTAAAATCGTTTACAATATTGCACTGTATCATACAGATGCATGTTTTTTAAAGAAAAATAATATATTAATAGACTATGCTAGAAATAGCTAAAAAAAAAAATGCACATTTGGATGGTTGGGTTTTACGTCGCACTAGTGCTGCGCAGATGGACAATTGGCGTAGGTCTGGGATACCACCCCTAGATGTGGTCCGGAGACATGCCATCACAATTTTGATCCTCCATGGAAGGGATGACTCTCCCGCTTCGGTGACCCCCAGAAGTATAATTTTTGATGGGAACATAGAGGACATTGTGGCCACGACTTATTTTAAGTGCACCAGCTACCATTAGTGTATACGTCGGTCTTTGGTCGGCTCGAGTACCGAACCCACAACCTTCCAATTACGAGGCCGGCGCTCTAGCGAATGGGCTACCGCGGCCCATTGTAAGATTAATAATATACAATGCATAAATTGTGTTTTATAGAATATGTATTTTATATATCATGAATATTTTTCGACGGATCACGTTTTCTTTTTTCTTTTTCTTTCTTTTTTTGTTCAGTCATATTCCTATGAACCTTTTTTAGTCAATTGTCTTTAATACTATCTCCAAAATCATCAACAACTATTTAGTGTAATATTATTTTTATAATTATTATTATGTTTGATTTTTATGTGATTTTCAATTATTATATTCTTATTGTCTGTAAATTAGATTTTCATAATTTTGAAAATTTGTTAGCATTTAAAATAAGTACATATAAAATGATGATGAAATATATTTTTTGTATCCAATTTACAAAATAGTTTCAACAGTTACAAGTCAATAAATTATGTTGAACACAAATTAAACTTTTCAAAATTATCGATTTCATTAGACAATATTCTAGGAAAATGAAATGAAAAATTATGTGAGCGAACAAGTTTCTTAAGTCACATTCATAATTCAATATAACATTTATAAAATTAAGTTTCTGGGAGGAATCTTTTCTCATCTTGTGATGTTTGAAGAGATGATCTTTAAAATCGATTAAATTATGTATGCCAAACCATCTAAATATAGATTTAATTTATGTTGTTTACTTAAATTTCTAATTAAATTTCAAAGATACTGTATCTAGAAGAAAAATGGAATTTTTCGCTAAAATATGCAGCCTTTTAATTAGATTTATGAATTCCTTTTTTTGTGTGTGTGTGTATGTATAAAATTTATTTCCACTTTCTATTTTAAAAATTAAGTGCTTTTGGGAAGTATTAATTTTGTAAATTGAATTATTTCGCATAAGTTCAACAAAACCTTATGATATAAATATAATTTTGGTAATAAAAGAAATTTAAAATTGTATTTTATTTGAAGCTCACTTTAAAAGTTGTGTAATAATTGTACAATGGCTAGTTAAATTAGAAATAGTAGAAGTATAAATGCGAAATAGCACTGAGCATTTTAAAATAATATACATAATTTCCGTTAGCTATTACATAATTAATTAAAAATAATAATTAACGAATACATAAAATTGTATATTTTAAGTAAAATCATTTTAAGTTATTAAATGTCTGATTCTTATGGGATAAAAAAATTTGATGTGGGCATCGATTTTCGTGATTTAGCGTCGAATTTTACGATTTGGCGGAAAATTGCTATTTAGGGTTCAGAAAGCTCTAACTTCAAAAACAACAGATTTCTGGAATTATATATATATATATATATATATATATATATATATATATTGGTAATAAATTGGTCTGAATGTTGGAAAAAACTGAAAGTGTGTTATTATGCACTGGAAGACTTAGCTTTAAACTCATTTGAGTATTACAAATAAGGGGGGTAATAGCACTTTTAAGGATCAAATAGTTTCTTATACTGTTATCTAATTCAGGCAAAAGCCATAGATATAGTAATAAGACATAGATCGATCAGCGAGAGGGAAAAAGTGATACATTTTTTTTTCGGGAAAAGTAACTTTAATGGCTGCCTTTCCCCGAGTAAATCACACACAGGAATACACACGGGTAATTTAGTAAATAAAATTTATGAATAATTTATTTACTAAAGGTGAATGAAAAACTCCAGATACAGTTTCACATTCATTTTTCTTTTTATTCTTTTTTTCAATACTCTCTAATGGCTGATTTTAGAACTTTTTTTCGGCATCAAAATTTTTTCTCGATAACATGGGGATGATAGATCTATATATATTACTATATCTATGGCAAAAGCTGAGTAAAGTTAAAACTTTAAAAAAAATGGTATTAGATTTTTAACATATTTTTAAAAAAAAATGTTAAAAGGAAAAATTTTAATTCATATTCTGTTAATACTTCTAGAGTGGCTTTTTATCTTAGAATGTATTATAGTTTCAAGGCATTGGGAATACAAATGACTTTTTCTGTCATTACAGAAACACCAAAATGTTCATCATACACTTTTGAACTGAGTGTTAAGGAATGTTTGATTGTTAATTATTTAATCTTGTTTTCTAAAAACAATGTTTTCACCTTTGTATTCCCAATACCTGTCATATACAAGCACTGATTTTCTGTAAAAAAAATAAAGCAAAAATGTACAAGTTTCATATTCGGCGATCATTACGTAGATAACAAAATTATATTTCTTTATAATCCCAAATGTTGTTATGGATTTCGATCTGTGCGTAGAGGGGGGAGTGGTAAAATATTATAAGCCTTGTGAGAGGAAGTACACAATATTTTGTAAAGGAGGGGCAACCATTTTCTGCAATGGCGAAGGGTGGCCCACAACCTAATTTTGTTTTTTCACATGGGGAGAGGCTGAAAGACTAGCATGTTCTTTCCGAATTTTAATATATTTAATAAATTTTCAAAATATTTGACTTGATAACAATTTTAATACAAAACAACGTATATTAAGTTTCTTTTTTTAAAAATATCTATTCTAAAAGGGAAAAAAATACGATAATAGTTAAACATATTTAATTTTACCATCAAACTACTCTGTACAAAATTTTAAGATAAATATTTCATTTATGAACTATATATAGATATATATGTGTGTGTGTGTGTGTGTGTGTGTGTGTGTGTGTGTTATATTTTAAAACGTTCGTGAATTAAACAAAAATTACCTAGCAAAACTTTTAAGCTAACTAATTTGTGAACTATGTATTGGTCAAAATTAAAATGATTCTTCAGGTACATCTCTGAAATATATAGTCATCCTGCTTTTTTACCAGGAATGTTACTGACTTTAAGTGAAAAAGATTTATGTATTTTTCAGAAAAGTTTCGAGTTAATTAAACGAATGTTACTGACTTTTAGTGGGAACGTTTCTTAATTTTTCAGAAAGGTACCTGGTTAATTCCCGGAAGGTTACTGATATTTTGTGGGAAAGTTTCTGAATTTTTCAGAAAGGTCCCTTTTTAATTCCAGGAAGGTTACTGACTTTTAAAGAGATTGTGTCTGATTTTTTCTGTAAGGTTCCTGGTTAATTCCAGGAATTTTACTAACTTTTAGAGGGAAGGTTTCTGAATTTTTCAGAAATGTTCCTGGTTAATTCCAGGAAGGTTATTGATAAAAATTAGGCACATTAGCTGCCCTAAATTTCCCAGAAACGTTCCTGATTTTTTTTTTTTTTACAGTGTAATGGTTAAGCAATGAACTAAATGAAAAGAATAAATTTTGGTTTTTCTAATAAATAAGTCTATATTATGGTTAAAACCAATTGTATATTGCGATTCTTTAGATAGAGATTTATTTATTTTTTCACTAAATTTTAATTAGTTACTTAATTAATTTCTATTTTTACTTTTTGAATGTAGAATGACTAAAATCGACAAATAATATCAGCAAAACCTGTTTACCGAAAAGGCTCAGGAAGCAAGAACTTCCTTTCTTAAATGTAAGAAGAGGCCCAAAATGACTGAAAAGTAATGCCTCAAATTAATAGTGTTAATTTTTCTTTTAGTCACTTAAAGAAAAATATACTGGGAAAAAATTGCCTAAAGTAAGAGAAAATACATCCTACACTCATGTCCATAAATTAAGGATAATTCAAATTCACGCGGAAATCGAACTTTAATGCAAAAATTTCAACTGTAGAAATACCACACATATCTTTAAGAATAATATGCAAATTATAGGAAGCCTTTAGATGACGCCAGTATGATGTCACAATGACGAAAGTGTAAGAAAGGGGTACATAAGGAATAAGAGCAAAGTAGGAAAATTGCTCACAAACGTTCTGTAAGCTACTCAGTGCCACAACTGAATAGTTATGACACAGACTACGCATGTGGATGATTTTTTACGTGGTAGAATTATCGGCCGACTGGAATGTGGGCGTACTCAGATAGAAGTATCGAGGAAAGTTGGAATCGCCAAAATTGCCATCTCTATGCTTTAGCGACAATTCCAAAATAATGGAAATGCTAGTCAACGGTACAGTACTGGTCGGTCCTAAGTTACAACGCTGAATGACGACCGGCATTTGGCAGTAACCGCCAAAGCAGATGGAGCACCACACCAGACCTGTCTCGTCAGCAATCTGCAGCCACGGGTACCACAGTTTCAATGCAAATTGTGTATAGACTTTTGGGAGATATTGGTATATATGCTCGCAGTCCTGTCAGATGTGTTCTGCTCACGGCAACGACCTGTGGCCAGCGGTTAGCTTGAAGTAGAGAACATGCAATGTGGACAGCGGCACAGTGGGCTCGTATGATGTTTTCCGACGATTCCAGGTTTAGATTGCAGTCAGATTAATGTCGGACTTTCATATGGAGAACGCCAGGTGCCCGTTACCACAAAGACAACATCATTGAACGACACCGTTACGGTGGGGCAGGAGTGCTCATTTGGGGGGGGGATCATACTGGGCTCCAGAACAGATCTGCATGTTTAAATCGGAACCGTGACAGGCCAGATTTATCGGGACATCATTCAGGAGCATCATGTACGTTTGCATAGGGGTGGCATGGGCCCAGAATTTGTATTTATTTGCGCGTCCTCACAGTGCAAACATTGTACACGGATGCCTACTATCTGAAGATATCACCAGTTTGGAATGGACAGCATTCTCACCTGACTAAAATCTTATAGAGCATGTGTAGGATATGTTTTTCCGACGAGTTGTAGTCTTTTAACCACCTCCTACATGTGTACCTGAACTTCGGAGAGCATTGCTACTGAGTAGAGTAATCTTCCCCTAGATCAGCTCGATAATTTAATATCAGCATGCCTAAGCATTGTATGGACTGTATTTCATGATCTGGGAGACATATAATGTATTAATCATCATAACACGCATGTATTGTTAAGTTTTTGTAAGGGAGACATTTTTTGTAATTGCTTCAGGGAGCAAAAATCGTAGTTTTTATGAATAGTATTCTACATAAACCACCTTTTTTGTTCTTGATCTTTTGTTTAATAAATGCACTTTATGAATAAATCGTAATTGTTTTGTTTCTGAACCTTTATTTTCCGCAGCTAGCATTATCCTTAATTTATGGACATGAGTGTATTTGGAAAAATTCACTCCATAGGTGACCAGTAACAATTTCTATAAACAGGCGATATGCAATAAAAAATACTACCCACAGACACTGTGAAATTATTATAAAGAAAAGCATTATATTTCTGATTCTTTTCTTTTCTTTTCTTTATTTTTTATTTTTTTTACAATTTGAAATCATTTAGTTCAACTCTTCATCTGGTTTAAATAATAGTAAATAAAAATAAAAGCTTGAGTGCAATGCGAGAGATTGCGTTGATGTTTACCCTTTTTTGTCTGATGAAAATTTTTGCCAAATAGTGTCAACCCGAAATGATTTCTGACTAATAGTTTGTGCCTTTTATGGTTTTAATATGCAGGTAAAAATAGCTTGCAATATTTTTAATAATATTTAGGAGGAATTGGAACTTAAATTCTGAATAATGCACTGTTAAAAATGGTTCCTTAAAAATGAGCTAAATTGCCTCAAAATAGCTCCGAAACAATATATACTTAAATTTGAAAACCCATGTACTCATTTTTGAGTATATTGAAATGCCAATCATGTGGATATTGGGATTCTTATTCGTCAACCCTATTTTTGAATTTGTCAATAAACTGAAAAATGAGTGCATGGGTTTTCAAATTTAAGTATAAATTGTTTCGGAGCTATTTTGAGACAATTCAGCTTATTTTTAAGGAACTATTTTTTACAGTGCTATGTTGCTAAGTAATTTCTGTAAATAAAATTCGCAGCGTAAATTACTTTCTTACTCTATGTATATAGAAAACGTCTATGTATCTTAAACTTCTTGCAAATGAAAGAGAGGCCTCGAAATGATATCGAGCTTCCCCTAGGTTCAGAGGTTAATCGGGTTCTGAATATCAGAGAATAGTTATTTTTTATTTTTTCTTATATTATTATTAAGTTTTATGATTTAAATAACGTTAAATACATTTTCTTTATTCGTAAAATAATGCCCTGTACATTCTCATATAAATTTGTACTTATTTCGTATTTAAGGAATAAAAAATTCTCCGAATATTATTATTATTATTATTATTTTTAATATATAATTCACAATTGCATAATACGTCTCCACAAATAATTGCGAAAGCTAAATTTACTTATATATATATATATATATATATATATATATATATATATATATATATATATATATATATATATATATATATAAAGAATTAATTTTTTAACGTTTTATTTAAAATTAATTTAGTTGCATACTACCAATCATGTAAATATATTTAAATTTATGACATCGTCTATTTTATTTCCTACTACCACTATCGCACTACAAGTAAACTAATTTCGGCAGTCATTACAGAGTAATTGAACGCGTCTAAGGCCTAAAATATGTAGTCGATTACCACCGAAATTCTCAATAGACAAAATAAATTAATATATAGCAAATTAAATAACCTGTGGCGTCTTATATACAGATATGAATGCAATTAATAGCTTTAATGTATTATATAAAAATCATCAAATTTACCAATACAGAAATCTTAGAAAAATGTTCTAAATTATTACAAGAAACAAGATCCTTAAAGGAGTGCGAAAATGCAGATAAAAATCAAAAGAATACTTAGAGACTATAAGTAATAAAATAAAGTTCGTTATAAACATTTTTAGATCAAAAAGATAAAAATACCCTCAATCATTGGAAATTTACCATCAGAGAGAATCTACCTGCATAATTAGCAAATTAAAAAATAAGATTTCAAAATAAATATCAGGGGGTCATACCCCGCCTTTGTTCAAGGACAATTTCAGGTATGAGAAATTTTCGCTTATTTTGCCACCGCTTTTTACGTACAGAAATCTTTAATGTATTTTTAAGGTTATAAATTGTGTTTAAGGAATACAGAAATTATCGTGTAAAAATAATAATAAAAAAAATTGTCATAAAATTCTCATTTCTGATTCTTTTTTTTTTTTTTTTTTTTTTTTTTTTTATTAAGGATGGAGGGACTATTAGGTCTCAATTTACTGATTTTTACGATATCAGTTTTACAATAATTGGACATTTATCGAAATCGAAAATATAGTTGAATAATTTGAAAAAAATGTTATAATTTGAAAAAAAAAAAAAAAAAAAAAAAAACTATTAGTCCTCCGTACTAAACTAAATCCTGCTTTTACCAGAATTTTATCTTTTTTTTTTTTCCACCCCTTTATATACACATTTTATTACATACTATTTCCATTTATATATTTAATTACTTATTGAATTTCAGCTGCCCCCCCCACACACACACACAGTTTTTTTTTTTTTTTTTTTTTATTAGCGACTACGACCCATGCGAATATATATATTTTGTTATATATAGTGTTTACATTGGTCGATTTAAAAATTATGACTGCACTGTATCTGAACACAAACATTTTACATACAATTAAGGATTAAAGAAATAATTTTATATGCTATACTAGGTTTTGGTACATATTATTAATGAATGAAACAAAGATACATTTTCTATTGGGTGAGATAGGGTATGTGTAACTAGGATGCTAGTGTAACCCCGCCTTATAACTTAATAGATAAACGAAATCTCGACATAAATATGCATATGCAACATAGCACCTGTTTGTTTGAGTATTACTATCTTATATTTAGACTTTGAAAGCCAAATAAATAATAAAACTGTGATAGTCTTAGAGGTTTGAAAAATTGTATATATTTCTCGCTCCAACAGAATACTCATCTCGAAATTCAGAACTTTGCTGCTGCTATATTTAAAAAGTAAACTTAATAAGATTCTAAGATTCTAAGACGGAAGGTGGCCGCTCACCACTATGCAGCGGTTTTGAGCGATTTTAACCTTTAGAGAGGGGCTCCGATGGCACTGTGGTGATTCAAGAGAGCCCGTGTCTAAAGGTTAAACCTCCTCCGATGTTTATTGCATAAACAGAAAAAAAAAAAAAAAAAGGTTACAGAGGTTGCCAAAGCGGAGCTTTCACACGACAGAGGGCGACAAGGAACAAGAATATGAAAAGAAGAACGGAGCCTTGATCCCTCGCATGGAAAAGCTTGTGAAGAAAAATTATATGGACCTCCAAGAGAAAAGTTGGTAACTGCCTTGGAAGATTGAAAAATTAGTTGGTGAAATTGGAAAGATGCATTAAGAAGTTATAGATTCTGGTTAGTTTCTGACGTAGGGGAAGCCGGGTAACGATATTAAAAAGCCAGTCGTTAGGTTTATTAGGTGGGTTAAGGATACGCCAATCATGAGTTAGTGGGCATGAGAAAAAGTAATGATTTGCATTAGCCTCAGCGCCGCACTCACATTGTGGAGTGTGCGAGCAATGAAACTTGTAAAGATGTGATTTGAACGGGCCATGGCCTGTAAAGAAGGCTGTTATGGCTGGGGAAAGGTCAATGTTATAATTTGACACTTTTGGGAGGAGGTTAAACGTAAATCTACCTTTAGGAGATGTATCCCAGTATAGCTGCCATTCTTTCTTTAGTCGTGCTTTAAGAAACCTTTTGATGTAAGAGGGGAGGAGGGCCA
Source organism: Salticus scenicus (assembly GCA_963930645.1). Taxonomy (NCBI): domain Eukaryota; kingdom Metazoa; phylum Arthropoda; class Arachnida; order Araneae; family Salticidae; genus Salticus; species Salticus scenicus. The sequence goes on along the minus strand of OZ005656.1, from coordinate 147,976,403 downwards.
GAACGAAATCCACTGATTCCTTTTTAGTGGCAGTTTTTGCTAAGAGATCTGCCATTTCATTGCCCGCGACACCCCTGTGAGCGGAGACATGAGCTAAAGAGAAAGTCTCGGGCTTAGACAGGAGATCTAATTTGATTTTCTGAATAATAGATGGAAGTAAACTTAATAGTATTGTTAAGTTAACAAACTTCTGTATTCCAATTTTTAATAAATTTTGAATTTGTTCTAGTTCTTAAGCTTTTAATTTTTTTCAGCAATGTTACCATTACATCAGAAATTTTGTACGTCTGGAACGTGTAACCAGCGTATTTTTAATTCGTCTAAGGAATTCAACCCTTTTACTTATATCTGTTTTTGCTTTGATTAACAGTTTCGTCTTTCAATTATCATTGAAACTGAATATTCTGAACTAATTAAATAATTTATTTTTATTAATTAAGTAGTTAATTAATTTTTATATTCAACAAAACTTATTTTATCTGAAAGTTTTAACTACATGGTAACTCAACTAAAATATTTCTTAATGTTATTTTAATATGCTTAGTATTTAGACATTTTACTCGTGCCAAAACCTGCGACAATGGAAGCACTGAACACAGAATTTTCATATATATATATATATATATATATATATATATATATATATATGCAGGGGGATTATTATTAAATTTATGATTTCAAAACGCTATACTTTTAAAACTACTTATCAGAGCGATTTGAAATTTTGCCAGAGCAATCGTGAGGCAAGGAAATTTCGTTTGATAAAAGAAAAATATATAGTTCACAAAATGTGCCGTTAATTATCCATAAAGTATTTGGTTCATGAAGCTCACCTTTTTTTCACTATGTTTGTTTCCGCTGTAACACATGTTTTTCCCCTCTTTTTCTACATTCTAAAGTGGCGGTGGTTCCCGCCCACCACCGCCAAGAGTTATACTAGGCGAGTCGTATTAATCCTGGACGATAGGACCCATGCCCCAGCCCGCCCGGTTCCCGCTGTTCAATGTGTTTTTCTAGTCAACTTTGTCCCCTTATTACTTCCGGTGTGAATTTTTTTTTTTTTTTTTTTTTTTTTTTTTATCACACTTGACATTGTGCGTTTTTTTGCTTTTCTTTCCATGCTATTCCTATGGGGTTTTTAGCTTTTTTTCCCCTCTTTTTCTACATTCTAAAGTGGCGGTGGCAATACCTTTTTTCTAAAAACATTGTAGTAAACCCTTGAAGTATATTGTTTCCTGTTATTCCATTGTGCTGCTAACAACATTCCTGTATTTAATGAGTCAATTTAGGCGTTTCCCCTGACATTACATTGACAGCGCCATCTGCAGGATCATGTTGAACTACTTTTTTTTCTCCTCTTAAAAAAAAAAAAAAAAAAAATCCATTGCTTCACGATTGCTCTGGTAAAATATCAAATTGTTCTGATCTGTAGTATTAAAATTATAGCATTTTGAAATCGTATTTTTTTATTTATAATCACCCTGTTTATATTATCTTTAAGTAGCACGTTGTTAAATCATTAAAGTTTCATATTTTTTAAAAGCCAGTTAGTTGTGTCTTATGCCTATTTTTTTTAAATGTGTAATAATAGGAAATCAACAAAATGTGATCAAAATCGAACTAATTCAAAACGTTGTTACGCTTATTCCACTTTACCCTATGTAAATATTTTCCACTTTACCCTATCCCACTTTATATATACCATATATCGCGATATACCATATATCGCACTTTATATCCCATTTTTCCTTAATATCCCACTTTACCCTATGGGAAATTTTTTCAATGATAATTTAATTTAAAAAAATTAAAATATTATAATAACTTAATAATTTATTTCTCTTTAATCTAAAAAACATGTAATAAAAAAAATCGTTATTTTTATTAAATTATATTTACATTTATGGCTATGAACATAAACAAATATTCGCTAACTTAGCTAGGGTTATAATGAATTTACATTTCTGGAATCTAAATTATAAACAGAGTTAACGCGTGAGTACGATGGTTAATTGCAGAACTCACGAGAGCGTGTTGGGTTGTCTTAGATTTATTAAGCACTTGAGTACTAGAAGTGTCTAGAGCAAATGTTTACTAGACATCATAACTGTTATATGAGTTAATATAAAGTTAAGTGAATTAAACCACACTCTAATATAATTATTTAAAAAAAATATTACTTTACTTTATTTTATTTTATTTTACTTTTTACATATTTTTGCGCGCAAAATTATTAGATTACTTTTATTTATGATAAGTGAATATTTAAAATAAAGTTTTAATGTATTCTTTGCATTTAATTTTTAAATTTAAATATTTTTAAGGTAAAATTCGAGTTTACATTGCATGTTATAATTGCAATATTTCGAACAGTAAAATTTAAAACAATATTAAAGGTTTATTTTCATATGAAACTTATTGCATCATACAATTTAAATATTTAACAGTTTTTGATATATGCACTGCGATGATTTTCCAAATTCAACAGAACAGAGCGATAAAAGATGTTCTGTTTTTTTTTTTTTTTTTTTCTGTTAAATCCTTCAATGGTAAAGCAGCATTCATTTATTTATATTATTTTCCCTATATTGATTTGCTTTATTTTGAGAAAGCTGGAATAAACTCACACTTAAGCCTGTATTTTGTAAATTTTTACGGTATATAAATGGATATCTCTACATATTATTTGGCTACAAAAATTGACAACAATTGCCTTCTCAACGCCAGAACATGTGCAGTAACACTTTATTTCGTACAAATTCAAATGTTTTAACACACACATATATATATATATATATATATATTTCTCTTTGTCTCTAATTTGGTTTATAAAATTGTCTAATTATGTTACTTATTGGGTTTGAACATCCTGCAAGTTGTAAATTTAAAAAAAAAAGGGCTACACATAAAATATTTTTTTTTATTTTGGTAAAAAATAAATAAAAAATAAAAATAAACTTTGTCTCTAATTAAATATACATTATTTTTTCTTACAAATTAATATAAGATTTCAAAAATAACATAGTAAACAAACGTCATAATAATGTGCTGCAGCTACAATGCATTTAAGCCAATATTAACAGGGTGATCCTAACACATTTTTCTTTAATTTGTTACTGGTCAACTATTTGACTTGGCGAGAAAAACTTACTTATATTAAACAAGATGTAACATGTTTCATTTATCTCTTAAATTTAACGATAAATGGCTAAGCATTTTTTTCAAGCTATTTGAGAAAACGTAATTTCTACGCTACCTGTACTTTATACGTTAATAATAATAATAATAATAATAATAATAATAAGATGATGATAATTCTTTTAAAAGTAGTAATTTATTTATGTGTACATTTTTTAAACTTTGCACGATTCTAATTTAACGTAATTTTAATGCAAAAGACATTTATCATTTAAATTAAACTTTCTTGTCTTTAGAAATAATTTTACGGTTATGTTAGACAATTTTTAAGTTTGTAAGAGCAATTTGTATATTTAACAAACCACCGATAATATATAATTTTAATTATAAGCAGTGGATCGCTCTGATGCAGGTCAAATGCCTGTATTTACCACAAGTACCCTATCCCCAGAAAAAAAATAGTAGGGTTTTTTATTGCAGAATATGAAATAATTCCTACATATTTCCATGGTAAAATAATAATTTTGACAATAAACTCTCTCTCTCTCTCTCTCTCACATATATATATATATATATATATATATATATATATATATTATATAGTGTCTTTTTTTTCAAAAATCATGGCCTTACAATATATTTATCTTTAAATATTAGTTCATCTGTAAATAAATAAAAAGTGTAATTTACTGTAAAAACACTTAAAAATTCGATTATACAACTTGAAACAATAAGATAATTACTGATTTAGAGAGAAAAAACTTGTAAATGGTTTAAAAAAGAAATATTGTATGGTATGTCGATAAATATGGATAAATGATATATACTGACTTTTTGTTTCGTCTGCTGTTTATTTAAAATATTTCTTGATTTGCAAGATCCCTAGTATGATCCTAGTAGCAAGATCCCTGAAATGTATTTGCCTTTGTCTATAAGGTTTATATTCAAAAGATATCGTTAATCTGTTAATCGTATCTCTTTAAATCTTTACATTTTTTCTACTGCAACATCTTAAAGTTTGCACTTTATATATATATATATATATATATATATATATATATATATATATATAAGATATATGTTTAGTTACGTGTGTCAATAGTAGAGTAGTCAGTAGTGTCAAAAGTAGAGTCACTAAAACTTTATTATCTCGTTTACGGACATTCGAAATATCACAGAACTTTGACGTGTATTTTTTGAAAATTAGTACTACTTCACCTACACATAAATATTTCATATGTGAAGATGTATGTGGGTTATTCATGGGGCTTTCTGATCAATGTGTTGTATATATTGCAAAATATATAGTGTTACAAAATTATAAATAATTGTGTTTACTTATGTATAAATTCTTTCAAAGAGGCTTAGTAAGTTGATAAAGTGCTAATTTTGTGCATTTCTAGTCGTTTTAGCGTTGAAATAGCCTTATTTTCCCTTAAAAACGCATTAAAAAGCCCCAATAAGGCAGACAATGAATTTGGCGCCAAATTTGGCGACTTTTCCGCCTTGGCGATTTTTTTGGCGACCTTGGCTTGAAAATCCTTATTAGGGATATACCAAATATGGAAGCTCTAATCCCATTGGCTGATGAGATATGGAGATTTCTGAAACGTTCCACACTTTTCTACAGGGGTATATAAGCCTGTTTTCTTCGCCTAGGTTGGTCAGTCAGTTCAGTTCAACCAGCTTCGCTAATGCTTGCATTGTTTTGAGCCTCTCTGAAAGAGACTTGCTTTAAATGTTATTGCTATACAGTTTGTACTGTGGATTTGCTATTGACGGCTGTTGTTTAAGCTGTGTTTACTGGTTGAATTGAAACTGATACTTGGTTTATAGACCTGTATTTTTCTGGAACTTTCTGTGAATAAATTATTGAATTTTTGTAAGTTTTACCTTTCATTCTGTGAAAACTCACGAACGCCCAAGTACGCAACATTTCTGGTGTCAGGAGTGTTGTTGTCTGTGAATGGTCATAAGTAGAGCTATGGAGCAAGAAATGAAGAAACTTCTAGAAGGCCTAGCTGCCAAGATGAATGAAATGAAAGAAAGTATGGAAACCGGACAAAAAGAATTGAAAGACGGTTTGACTGAAGAAATGAAGGAAATGAAAGCAGTGCAGGAGAAAATGGAAACATCGCAAAGAGAATTGAAAGACGGTTTGAGTGAAGAAATGAAGGAAATGAAAGCAGTTAAGGAATAGATGGAAGCCAGTTTGACCGGAGAAATTAAATCTAATCAAGATGAGATGAAGAGAGAGCTTTCAACGGCGAAAGAATCAATAGAGGGTAAATTAACGGTGATGGAAAATAGAATGGATGGAATAGAACAGAAAGTTATGAAAGTAGAAAGAAATTTTGAAGAGAGATTTGTGAAGATAGAAGAGAATTTTGAGGAGAAAGTTAAAGAAAACTTTGATCAAGAGCTGAAAGGAAGGTTTTCAGAGATAGAAAGCAAGTTTAAAGAGAATGGGAGGAAGATCTTGAAAGAAAAATGAAACGAGAGTGGAACGGAGAAGTAATAGGGAATGAATTGCAGAGCAAGATTCGGAATCTCGAAGAAAAGTTAGAATCCATGCCTCAGGAAACTGAAAAGAGAAATAAAAAGAAACCAGAATCAGAAATTTATTAAGCTATCTACCTACGACGGCAGTTCCTCCTGGCATGTATATAAGACGCAGTTCTCCATAGTAGCTGAAGCTAATGGGCTGGGACTCGACCGCCAAGTCAGTCCACTTAGCAGCAGCTTGCGGGGAGATGCAGCTGAGATACTAAGAAATGTTTCTAAAGAAGAAAGGAACGACTTCGAGGCCCTGACTAGAGCACTGGAGCTACGGTTCGGAGAGAAGTGTTCTAAGGACTATAGTCGCTCCAGCTAAAATCTCGTTACCAGAAAACGGGCGAAAGTTTGCAAGAGCTGGCAGCGGACATTCAGAGACTGTCACACCTAGCATTCTGAGAATGTCATGCTGACACTCGAAACGACTTAGCTCTTCAGTACTTTATCGATGCTGTTCGTGATCCAGAAATTCAAAAAGCGCTGAGACTCTCCAAACATCAGAGACGTAGAATCAGCTTTAGGCTAGCACTTAGGATAGAGGCAGACCAATAAGCCTCCCGTAAAGACCGCCATACCATAAGAGCAGTCTCGTTAAATGATACGCCTGCTGATGAAAATGAAATGAAGAGAAGTATCGCAGAGATCTTTAAAGGAGATTGCGCAGCCTGGAAAATAATAAGGAAATAAAGGATCGAAAGATAAAGTGCTGGGGCTGTGGAGGGGATGGTCATGTAAAGAGGAACTGACCTGTACGACCAACTAAAGGAAATCACACGGCATCACCATCACTGCAGGGAAACTAGGAGAAGGCCATCTCGCGGGGCGGAGGTTGCCTGAAATTAAAGAGCCCCAATTTACAGTATTTCATGTGTCATCGATGAGAGGCGGCGATAATGGACTTTATGTCTATGACCAAGTTAACAACACCACCTGCCGGATGATTCTGGACACGGGAGCCAACGTGACCATCATTAGAACGGATTTGGCTCAAAAACTAAAAGGGAAGATCATCTGGACGCCGCCCTGCGTTAAGCTCCGGACTGTGACCGGAGACGAAATCAAAATATATGGAAAAATGAACTTGACCATCACTTTTGGGAATGCCAGTTACCATCATATGGCATATGTTGCTGATATAAGTGATCCTCTAATCATTGGAGTTGATTTCCTGAGAAAATTTAACTTTAAATTGGACTTCAAGAATAATGAACTGCATTCGAGTTCAGAAGACATAGCTGTTTTCAACACTGAAAATCAAGACATTCAGCCAATTTGCCAAATAACAGCCAACTCTGAAATTTCCATCCCTCCATACACAGAGACAATAGTTTCAGGAACACCTCCTACCAAGCAATACTTCCGCTATGAACTGATTGAATACCCGAATACAGACAATAGCCCAAGAGGAGTTCTGGTAGCTTCATCTCTAGTTGATCTCTCAAATAGTACTATTCCTGTGAGAGTCGCAAACATCAGCGATAAGGTCCGGACAGTGAAGAAGGATGAGGTGTTATTAACCTGCACTCCTGTTACATGCATCAGCCACCCCATGCAATCAACCGAATCCAAGTCTTCTGAACAATTAATAACGGAATTACTCAAGAATGCAGAGTTAGGAAAGGAACAGAGATGTGCTGCGGAGAAGCTACTCCAAGAATTTAAATACCTTTTTTCTCGAACACCTGAAGAAGTCGGAGAACGAACATCACCCAGCACAGAATTGATACAGGAAATCATCCTCCAATCAAACAACATCCAAGAAGACTTCCATTTGCAAAACAGGAAGAGGTCACTGAACTTCTAAGCGAAATGCAGCACAATGATGTCATCGAGTTATCAACGAGTCCTTGGGCCTCTCCTATAGTACAGGTGCGAAAAAAGGATGGTTCAACAAGATTTTGCGTGGATTATCGTCGTTTAAAAGACATCACAAAGAAAGACAGTTACCCTCTTCCCAGAATTCACGACACATTAGACACACTTGCTGGCAATAAATGGTTCTCGACTTTGGATCTGAAGAGCGGTTACTGGCAAGTAGAATTACATCCTGATGATCGTGAGAAGACTGCATTCACCACAGGACAAACTCTGTGGCAATTTAAAGTTATGCCATTCGGATTATGTAATGCACCTGCCACCCTCGAACGCCTGATGGAGACAGTGCTAAAAGGAATTTCCTATGAAGCCTGTCTGGTGCATTTGGATGATATTATCATTGTGGGGCGCACCTTTGAAGACCATCTACGAAACATCCGAAAGCTGCTGGAGAAACTCAGAATGGCTAACCTCAAATTGAATACAGACAAGTGTAACTTTTTCCGTCGTGAAGAGCTAATTCGGCGATATCATCTCTGCCGAAGGTGTTAGAACTGATCCTGAGAAGATCTCTGCAGTCGAGAACTGAAGTCGCCCTGAAAATATACACCAACTACGAAGTTTCCTGGGGTTATGCACTTACTACAGGAAGTTTGTCAAGGGTTTCTCAAATATTGCCAGACCACTCCACAAGCTGACGGAAGCCAAACAGAAGTTCCTGTGGACAGATGAATGTGAAAAAGCGTTCAAGCGATTAAAGAGGCCTTAACATCATCTTGACGTATCCACAGCCCGACAGACAGTTCATACTTGATACAGATGCCAGCCATGAAAGTGTCGGTGCTGTTTTGTCGCAGGAAATTGATGGTCAAGAACATGTCATTGCCTATTGGAGTAAATGCCTGTCTAAACCAGAGCGAAATTACTGTACCACCAGGAAAGAGCTACTCGCCATCGTAAAAGCCATAGAACATTTCCATCATTACCTCTATGGCAGAAGATTCCTGCTCCGGACTGGCCATGCATCTTTAACGTGGTTGCTCCAGTTCAAGAACCCGGAAGGACAGATTGATAGGTGGATACAACTCCTCCAGGAATATGACTTTGAGATACGTCATCATAAAGGGACTCTACATGGTAATGCAGATGCCTTATCACGGAAGCCCTGCTCGGAAAGCTGCAAGTACTGCTCTAGAGCCGAACAGAAATACCTCTCGATAAATACGGTTGCCTGCCAAATTTCTGTCTCAACACCAACAGAACAAGATCCCTATCCATGGAGTGACGAAGAACTTAGACAAGCCCAGTTGGAAGATCCTGACATAAAACCAATATTACAGCTCAAGGAGACGACCAGCAACAGACCTACCTGGCAGGATATTTCCAGATTTAGTCCCATTACGAAAAGTTATTGGGCACGTTGGGACTCTCTTCATATCAGAAACGGCGTATTATACAGAAAGTGGGAATCTGATGATGGGAAAAGCTTTCGATGGCAGATAGTATTGTAAAGATCAAGAATTCCAGATGTTTTAGAACAACTGCATAGTAGCTCTACCGGAGACCATTTTGGGGTAATGAAGACTCTGCAGAAAGTTCGGGAACGCTTCTACTGGTGCAAGGTAAAGGAGGATGTGGAGAAATAGTGTAAATCCTGTGATGCTTGTGCGGCACGTAAAGGCCCGCAGAAACGAAGTCGAGGAAGACTGCAACGGTATAACGTGGGAGCACCATTTGAACGGATTGCACTCGACATCTTGGGTCCTTTGCCACGGACCTCAGGTGGAAATAAATACATCCTCGTCGTGATGGACTATTTCACCAAGTGGCCTGAGGCATATCCCATTCCCGATCAAGAAGCATGCACAGTCGCAGAGGTCCTAGTGCAGCAATGGGTGTCAAGGTACGGTACGCCCCTACAACTTCATACAGACCAAGGTAGGAACTTTACCTCTGCTGTTTTCAAAGGACTGTGTCAACTACTCGGCATAGACAAAACCCGGACAACACCCTTACATCTCCAGTCGGACGGCATGGTCGAGAGGTTCAATCGTACCATCCTGAATAACCTCTCTCTTCTAGTATCAAGGAACCAGCAAGATTGGGATTTGAAGTTGCCATTGTTCCTGCTGGCATATCGAAGTGCTGTCCATGAAACCACCGTCTATACTCCAGCCCAGATGCTGTTCGGACGCGAACTTCTTCTCCCTTGTGATCTTTTGTTTGGTTGTCCACCCGAAGCGCATTCATCGCCCGAGGAGTACATCCAAGATCTCCAGGCACGATTTGAGGACGTACACAACTTTGCTCGGGAGCGGATTAACATGACAACGGAGAAAATGAAGACAAGGTACGATCTAAAGGTTACACAACATGAGTTCCAGGAAGGAGAGAAGGTCTGGTTGTGGAATCCTGTTTGACGTAAAGGACTCTCTCCTAAGTTACAGTGATGGGGATGGACAATACACAGTCTGCAACTGGGACGGACCATACACAGTCTTAAAAAGGCTGAATGATGTAGTGGTGAGGATCACTAAAACACCTTCGTCAAAACCGAAGGTGGTGCACTATAACAGGCTAGCCAAGTACCACAATTAACGGTAATATTAAAATTTAAAATGTAAATATTTGTATATAAACATTTGTACATATTTGTGAATTTTGTAAATATTTCTCTCTTAATTTATATTTCTATTTTATCGTTATATGCAACTTAATTTTTGTATTTTAGATTGTGTAAATTTGTTTAGTTGCGCCTCTTGACCAAGGGTTGCACTGCCCGGGACGTGCAGTCCTTGGGAAGGGGGCAATGTTACAAAATTGTAAATAATTGTGTTTACTTTTGTATAAATTCTTTCAAAGAGGCTTAGAAAGTTGATAAAGTGCTAATTTTGTGCATTTCTAGTCGTTTTAGCGTTGAAATAGCCTTATTTTCCCTTAAAAACGCATTAAAAAGCCCCAATAAGGCAGACAATGAATTTGGCGCCAAATTTGGCGACTTTTCCGCCTTGGCGATTTTTTTGGCGACCTTGGCTTGAAAATCCTTATTAGGGATATACCAAATATGGAAGCTCTAATCCCATTGGCTGATGAGATATGGAGATTTCTGAAACGTTCCACACTTTTCTACAGGGGTATATAAGCCTGTTTTCTTCGCCTAGGTTGGTCAGTCAGTTCAGTTCAACCAGCTTCGCTAATGCTTGCATTGTTTTGAGCCTCTCTGAAAGAGACTTGCTTTAAATGTTATTGCTATACAGTTTGTACTGTGGATTTGCTATTGACGGCTGTTGTTTAAGCTGTGTTTACTGGTTGAATTGAAACTGATACTTGGTTTATAGACCTGTATTTTTCTGGAACTTTCTGTGAATAAATTATTGAATTTTTGTAAGTTTTACCTTTCATTCTGTGAAAACTCACGAACGCCCAAGTACGCAACATTTCTGGTGTCAGGAGTGTTGTTGTCTGTGAATGGTCATAAGTAGAGCTATGGAGCAAGAAATGAAGAAACTTCTAGAAGGCCTAGCTGCCAAGATGAATGAAATGAAAGAAAGTATGGAAACCGGACAAAAAGAATTGAAAGACGGTTTGACTGAAGAAATGAAGGAAATGAAAGCAGTGCAGGAGAAAATGGAAACATCGCAAAGAGAATTGAAAGACGGTTTGAGTGAAGAAATGAAGGAAATGAAAGCAGTTAAGGAATAGATGGAAGCCAGTTTGACCGGAGAAATTAAATCTAATCAAGATGAGATGAAGAGAGAGCTTTCAACGGCGAAAGAATCAATAGAGGGTAAATTAACGGTGATGGAAAATAGAATGGATGGAATAGAACAGAAAGTTATGAAAGTAGAAAGAAATTTTGAAGAGAGATTTGTGAAGATAGAAGAGAATTTTGAGGAGAAAGTTAAAGAAAACTTTGATCAAGAGCTGAAAGGAAGGTTTTCAGAGATAGAAAGCAAGTTTAAGAGAATGGAGGAAGATCTTGAAAGAAAAATGAAACGAGAGTGGAACGGAGAAGTAATAGGGAATGAATTGCAGAGCAAGATTCGGAATCTCGAAGAAAAGTTAGAATCCATGCCTCAGGAAACTGAAAAGAGAAATAAAAGAAACCAGAATCAGAAATTTATTAAGCTATCTACCTACGACGGCAGTTCCTCCTGGCATGTATATAAGACGCAGTTCTCCATAGTAGCTGAAGCTAATGGCTGGGACTCGACCGCCAAGTCAGTCCACTTAGCAGCAGCTTACGGGGAGATGCAGCTGAGATACTAAGAAATGTTTCTAAAGAAGAAAGGAACGACTTCGAGGCCCTGACTAGAGCACTGGAGCTACGGTTCGGAGAGAAGTGTTCTAAGGACTATAGTCGCCTCCAGCTAAAATCTCGTTACCAGAAAACGGGCGAAAGTTTGCAAGAGCTGGCAGCGGACATTCAGAGACTGTCACACCTAGCATTCTGAGAATGTCATGCTGACACTCGAAACGACTTAGCTCTTCAGTACTTTATCGATGCTGTTCGTGATCCAGAAATTCAAAAAGCGCTGAGACTCTCCAACATCAGAGACGTAGAATCAGCTTTAGGCTATGCACTTAGGATAGAGGCAGACCAATAAGCCTCCCGTAAAGACCGCCATACCATAAGAGCAGTCTCGTTAAATGATACGCCTGCTGATGAAAATGAAATGAAGAGAAGTATCGCAGAGATCTTAAAGAGATTGCGCAGCCTGGAAAATAATAAGGAAATAAAGGATCGAAAGATAAAGTGCTGGGGCTGTGGAGGGGATGGTCATGTAAAGAGGAACTGACCTGTACGACCAACTAAAGGAAATCACACGGCATCACCATCACTGCAGGGAAACTAGGAGAAGGCCATCTCGCGGGGCGGAGGTTGCCTGAAATTAAAGAGCCCCAATTTACAGTATTTCATGTGTCATCGATGAGAGGCGGCGATAATGGACTTTATGTCTATGACCAAGTTAACAACACCACCTGCCGGATGATTCTGGACACGGGAGCCAACGTGACCATCATTAGAACGGATTTGGCTCAAAAACTAAAAGGGAAGATCATCTGGACGCCGCCCTGCGTTAAGCTCCGGACTGTGACCGGAGACGAAATCAAAATATATGGAAAAATGAACTTGACCATCACTTTTGGGAATGCCAGTTACCATCATATGGCATATGTTGCTGATATAAGTGATCCTCTAATCATTGGAGTTGATTTCCTGAGAAAATTTAACTTTAAATTGGACTTCAAGAATAATGAACTGCATTCGAGTTCAGAAGACATAGCTGTTTTCAACACTGAAAATCAAGACATTCAGCCAATTTGCCAAATAACAGCCAACTCTGAAATTTCCATCCCTCCATACACAGAGACAATAGTTTCAGGAACACCTCCTACCAAGCAATACTTCCGCTATGAACTGATTGAATACCCGAATACAGACAATAGCCCAAGAGGAGTTCTGGTAGCTTCATCTCTAGTTGATCTCTCAAATAGTACTATTCCTGTGAGAGTCGCAAACATCAGCGATAAGGTCCGGACAGTGAAGAAGGATGAGGTGTTATTAACCTGCACTCCTGTTACATGCATCAGCCACCCCATGCAATCAACCGAATCCAAGTCTTCTGAACAATTAATAACGGAATTACTCAAGAATGCAGAGTTAGGAAAGGAACAGAGATGTGCTGCGGAGAAGCTACTCCAAGAATTTAAATACCTTTTTTCTCGAACACCTGAAGAAGTCGGAGAACGAACATCACCCAGCACAGAATTGATACAGGAAATCATCCTCCAATCAAACAACATCCAAGAAGACTTCCATTTGCAAAACAGGAAGAGGTCACTGAACTTCTAAGCGAAATGCAGCACAATGATGTCATCGAGTTATCAACGAGTCCTTGGGCCTCTCCTATAGTACAGGTGCGAAAAAAGGATGGTTCAACAAGATTTTGCGTGGATTATCGTCGTTTAAAAGACATCACAAAGAAAGACAGTTACCCTCTTCCCAGAATTCACGACACATTAGACACACTTGCTGGCAATAAATGGTTCTCGACTTTGGATCTGAAGAGCGGTTACTGGCAAGTAGAATTACATCCTGATGATCGTGAGAAGACTGCATTCACCACAGGACAAACTCTGTGGCAATTTAAAGTTATGCCATTCGGATTATGTAATGCACCTGCCACCCTCGAACGCCTGATGGAGACAGTGCTAAAAGGAATTTCCTATGAAGCCTGTCTGGTGCATTTGGATGATATTATCATTGTGGGGCGCACCTTTGAAGACCATCTACGAAACATCCGAAAGCTGCTGGAGAAACTCAGAATGGCTAACCTCAAATTGAATACAGACAAGTGTAACTTTTTCCGTCGTGAAGAGCTAATTCGGCGATATCATCTCTGCCGAAGGTGTTAGAACTGATCCTGAGAAGATCTCTGCAGTCGAGAACTGAAGTCGCCCTGAAAATATACACCAACTACGAAGTTTCCTGGGGTTATGCACTTACTACAGGAAGTTTGTCAAGGGTTTCTCAAATATTGCCAGACCACTCCACAAGCTGACGGAAGCCAAACAGAAGTTCCTGTGGACAGATGAATGTGAAAAAGCGTTCAAGCGATTAAAGAGGCCTTAACATCATCTTGACGTATCCACAGCCCGACAGACAGTTCATACTTGATACAGATGCCAGCCATGAAAGTGTCGGTGCTGTTTTGTCGCAGGAAATTGATGGTCAAGAACATGTCATTGCCTATTGGAGTAAATGCCTGTCTAAACCAGAGCGAAATTACTGTACCACCAGGAAAGAGCTACTCGCCATCGTAAAAGCCATAGAACATTTCCATCATTACCTCTATGGCAGAAGATTCCTGCTCCGGACTGGCCATGCATCTTTAACGTGGTTGCTCCAGTTCAAGAACCCGGAAGGACAGATTGATAGGTGGATACAACTCCTCCAGGAATATGACTTTGAGATACGTCATCATAAAGGGACTCTACATGGTAATGCAGATGCCTTATCACGGAAGCCCTGCTCGGAAAGCTGCAAGTACTGCTCTAGAGCCGAACAGAAATACCTCTCGATAAATACGGTTGCCTGCCAAATTTCTGTCTCAACACCAACAGAACAAGATCCCTATCCATGGAGTGACGAAGAACTTAGACAAGCCCAGTTGGAAGATCCTGACATAAAACCAATATTACAGCTCAAGGAGACGACCAGCAACAGACCTACCTGGCAGGATATTTCCAGATTTAGTCCCATTACGAAAAGTTATTGGGCACGTTGGGACTCTCTTCATATCAGAAACGGCGTATTATACAGAAAGTGGGAATCTGATGATGGGAAAAGCTTTCGATGGCAGATAGTATTGTAAAGATCAAGAATTCCAGATGTTTTAGAACAACTGCATAGTAGCTCTACCGGAGACCATTTTGGGGTAATGAAGACTCTGCAGAAAGTTCGGGAACGCTTCTACTGGTGCAAGGTAAAGGAGGATGTGGAGAAATAGTGTAAATCCTGTGATGCTTGTGCGGCACGTAAAGGCCCGCAGAAACGAAGTCGAGGAAGACTGCAACGGTATAACGTGGGAGCACCATTTGAACGGATTGCACTCGACATCTTGGGTCCTTTGCCACGGACCTCAGGTGGAAATAAATACATCCTCGTCGTGATGGACTATTTCACCAAGTGGCCTGAGGCATATCCCATTCCCGATCAAGAAGCATGCACAGTCGCAGAGGTCCTAGTGCAGCAATGGGTGTCAAGGTACGGTACGCCCCTACAACTTCATACAGACCAAGGTAGGAACTTTACCTCTGCTGTTTTCAAAGGACTGTGTCAACTACTCGGCATAGACAAAACCCGGACAACACCCTTACATCTCCAGTCGGACGGCATGGTCGAGAGGTTCAATCGTACCATCCTGAATAACCTCTCTCTTCTAGTATCAAGGAACCAGCAAGATTGGGATTTGAAGTTGCCATTGTTCCTGCTGGCATATCGAAGTGCTGTCCATGAAACCACCGTCTATACTCCAGCCCAGATGCTGTTCGGACGCGAACTTCTTCTCCCTTGTGATCTTTTGTTTGGTTGTCCACCCGAAGCGCATTCATCGCCCGAGGAGTACATCCAAGATCTCCAGGCACGATTTGAGGACGTACACAACTTTGCTCGGGAGCGGATTAACATGACAACGGAGAAAATGAAGACAAGGTACGATCTAAAGGTTACACAACATGAGTTCCAGGAAGGAGAGAAGGTCTGGTTGTGGAATCCTGTTTGACGTAAAGGACTCTCTCCTAAGTTACAGTGATGGGGATGGACAATACACAGTCTGCAACTGGGACGGACCATACACAGTCTTAAAAAGGCTGAATGATGTAGTGGTGAGGATCACTAAAACACCTTCGTCAAAACCGAAGGTGGTGCACTATAACAGGCTAGCCAAGTACCACAATTAACGGTAATATTAAAATTTAAAATGTAAATATTTGTATATAAACATTTGTACATATTTGTGAATTTTGTAAATATTTCTCTCTTAATTTATATTTCTATTTTATCGTTATATGCAACTTAATTTTTGTATTTTAGATTGTGTAAATTTGTTTAGTTGCGCCTCTTGACCAAGGGTTGCACTGCCCGGGACGTGCAGTCCTTGGGAAGGGGGCAATGTTACAAAATTGTAAATAATTGTGTTTACTTTTGTATAAATTCTTTCAAAGAGGCTTAGAAAGTTGATAAAGTGCTAATTTTGTGCATTTCTAGTCGTTTTAGCGTTGAAATAGCCTTATTTTCCCTTAAAAACGCATTAAAAAGCCCCAATAAGGCAGACAATGAATTTGGCGCCAAATTTGGCGACTTTTCCGCCTTGGCGATTTTTTTGGCGACCTTGGCTTGAAAATCCTTATTAGGGATATACCAAATATGGAAGCTCTAATCCCATTGGCTGATGAGATATGGAGATTTCTGAAACGTTCCACACTTTTCTACAGGGGTATATAAGCCTGTTTTCTTCGCCTAGGTTGGTCAGTCAGTTCAGTTCAACCAGCTTCGCTAATGCTTGCATTGTTTTGAGCCTCTCTGAAAGAGACTTGCTTTAAATGTTATTGCTATACAGTTTGTACTGTGGATTTGCTATTGACGGCTGTTGTTTAAGCTGTGTTTACTGGTTGAATTGAAACTGATACTTGGTTTATAGACCTGTATTTTTCTGGAACTTTCTGTGAATAAATTATTGAATTTTTGTAAGTTTTACCTTTCATTCTGTGAAAACTCACGAACGCCCAAGTACGCAACATTTCTGGTGTCAGGAGTGTTGTTGTCTGTGAATGGTCATAAGTAGAGCTATGGAGCAAGAAATGAAGAAACTTCTAGAAGGCCTAGCTGCCAAGATGAATGAAATGAAAGAAAGTATGGAAACCGGACAAAAAGAATTGAAAGACGGTTTGACTGAAGAAATGAAGGAAATGAAAGCAGTGCAGGAGAAAATGGAAACATCGCAAAGAGAATTGAAAGACGGTTTGAGTGAAGAAATGAAGGAAATGAAAGCAGTTAAGGAATAGATGGAAGCCAGTTTGACCGGAGAAATTAAATCTAATCAAGATGAGATGAAGAGAGAGCTTTCAACGGCGAAAGAATCAATAGAGGGTAAATTAACGGTGATGGAAAATAGAATGGATGGAATAGAACAGAAAGTTATGAAAGTAGAAAGAAATTTTGAAGAGAGATTTGTGAAGATAGAAGAGAATTTTGAGGAGAAAGTTAAAGAAAACTTTGATCAAGAGCTGAAAGGAAGGTTTTCAGAGATAGAAAGCAAGTTTAAGAGAATGGAGGAAGATCTTGAAAGAAAAATGAAACGAGAGTGGAACGGAGAAGTAATAGGGAATGAATTGCAGAGCAAGATTCGGAATCTCGAAGAAAAGTTAGAATCCATGCCTCAGGAAACTGAAAAGAGAAATAAAAGAAACCAGAATCAGAAATTTATTAAGCTATCTACCTACGACGGCAGTTCCTCCTGGCATGTATATAAGACGCAGTTCTCCATAGTAGCTGAAGCTAATGGCTGGGACTCGACCGCCAAGTCAGTCCACTTAGCAGCAGCTTACGGGGAGATGCAGCTGAGATACTAAGAAATGTTTCTAAAGAAGAAAGGAACGACTTCGAGGCCCTGACTAGAGCACTGGAGCTACGGTTCGGAGAGAAGTGTTCTAAGGACTATAGTCGCCTCCAGCTAAAATCTCGTTACCAGAAAACGGGCGAAAGTTTGCAAGAGCTGGCAGCGGACATTCAGAGACTGTCACACCTAGCATTCTGAGAATGTCATGCTGACACTCGAAACGACTTAGCTCTTCAGTACTTTATCGATGCTGTTCGTGATCCAGAAATTCAAAAAGCGCTGAGACTCTCCAACATCAGAGACGTAGAATCAGCTTTAGGCTATGCACTTAGGATAGAGGCAGACCAATAAGCCTCCCGTAAAGACCGCCATACCATAAGAGCAGTCTCGTTAAATGATACGCCTGCTGATGAAAATGAAATGAAGAGAAGTATCGCAGAGATCTTAAAGAGATTGCGCAGCCTGGAAAATAATAAGGAAATAAAGGATCGAAAGATAAAGTGCTGGGGCTGTGGAGGGGATGGTCATGTAAAGAGGAACTGACCTGTACGACCAACTAAAGGAAATCACACGGCATCACCATCACTGCAGGGAAACTAGGAGAAGGCCATCTCGCGGGGCGGAGGTTGCCTGAAATTAAAGAGCCCCAATTTACAGTATTTCATGTGTCATCGATGAGAGGCGGCGATAATGGACTTTATGTCTATGACCAAGTTAACAACACCACCTGCCGGATGATTCTGGACACGGGAGCCAACGTGACCATCATTAGAACGGATTTGGCTCAAAAACTAAAAGGGAAGATCATCTGGACGCCGCCCTGCGTTAAGCTCCGGACTGTGACCGGAGACGAAATCAAAATATATGGAAAAATGAACTTGACCATCACTTTTGGGAATGCCAGTTACCATCATATGGCATATGTTGCTGATATAAGTGATCCTCTAATCATTGGAGTTGATTTCCTGAGAAAATTTAACTTTAAATTGGACTTCAAGAATAATGAACTGCATTCGAGTTCAGAAGACATAGCTGTTTTCAACACTGAAAATCAAGACATTCAGCCAATTTGCCAAATAACAGCCAACTCTGAAATTTCCATCCCTCCATACACAGAGACAATAGTTTCAGGAACACCTCCTACCAAGCAATACTTCCGCTATGAACTGATTGAATACCCGAATACAGACAATAGCCCAAGAGGAGTTCTGGTAGCTTCATCTCTAGTTGATCTCTCAAATAGTACTATTCCTGTGAGAGTCGCAAACATCAGCGATAAGGTCCGGACAGTGAAGAAGGATGAGGTGTTATTAACCTGCACTCCTGTTACATGCATCAGCCACCCCATGCAATCAACCGAATCCAAGTCTTCTGAACAATTAATAACGGAATTACTCAAGAATGCAGAGTTAGGAAAGGAACAGAGATGTGCTGCGGAGAAGCTACTCCAAGAATTTAAATACCTTTTTTCTCGAACACCTGAAGAAGTCGGAGAACGAACATCACCCAGCACAGAATTGATACAGGAAATCATCCTCCAATCAAACAACATCCAAGAAGACTTCCATTTGCAAAACAGGAAGAGGTCACTGAACTTCTAAGCGAAATGCAGCACAATGATGTCATCGAGTTATCAACGAGTCCTTGGGCCTCTCCTATAGTACAGGTGCGAAAAAAGGATGGTTCAACAAGATTTTGCGTGGATTATCGTCGTTTAAAAGACATCACAAAGAAAGACAGTTACCCTCTTCCCAGAATTCACGACACATTAGACACACTTGCTGGCAATAAATGGTTCTCGACTTTGGATCTGAAGAGCGGTTACTGGCAAGTAGAATTACATCCTGATGATCGTGAGAAGACTGCATTCACCACAGGACAAACTCTGTGGCAATTTAAAGTTATGCCATTCGGATTATGTAATGCACCTGCCACCCTCGAACGCCTGATGGAGACAGTGCTAAAAGGAATTTCCTATGAAGCCTGTCTGGTGCATTTGGATGATATTATCATTGTGGGGCGCACCTTTGAAGACCATCTACGAAACATCCGAAAGCTGCTGGAGAAACTCAGAATGGCTAACCTCAAATTGAATACAGACAAGTGTAACTTTTTCCGTCGTGAAGAGCTAATTCGGCGATATCATCTCTGCCGAAGGTGTTAGAACTGATCCTGAGAAGATCTCTGCAGTCGAGAACTGAAGTCGCCCTGAAAATATACACCAACTACGAAGTTTCCTGGGGTTATGCACTTACTACAGGAAGTTTGTCAAGGGTTTCTCAAATATTGCCAGACCACTCCACAAGCTGACGGAAGCCAAACAGAAGTTCCTGTGGACAGATGAATGTGAAAAAGCGTTCAAGCGATTAAAGAGGCCTTAACATCATCTTGACGTATCCACAGCCCGACAGACAGTTCATACTTGATACAGATGCCAGCCATGAAAGTGTCGGTGCTGTTTTGTCGCAGGAAATTGATGGTCAAGAACATGTCATTGCCTATTGGAGTAAATGCCTGTCTAAACCAGAGCGAAATTACTGTACCACCAGGAAAGAGCTACTCGCCATCGTAAAAGCCATAGAACATTTCCATCATTACCTCTATGGCAGAAGATTCCTGCTCCGGACTGGCCATGCATCTTTAACGTGGTTGCTCCAGTTCAAGAACCCGGAAGGACAGATTGATAGGTGGATACAACTCCTCCAGGAATATGACTTTGAGATACGTCATCATAAAGGGACTCTACATGGTAATGCAGATGCCTTATCACGGAAGCCCTGCTCGGAAAGCTGCAAGTACTGCTCTAGAGCCGAACAGAAATACCTCTCGATAAATACGGTTGCCTGCCAAATTTCTGTCTCAACACCAACAGAACAAGATCCCTATCCATGGAGTGACGAAGAACTTAGACAAGCCCAGTTGGAAGATCCTGACATAAAACCAATATTACAGCTCAAGGAGACGACCAGCAACAGACCTACCTGGCAGGATATTTCCAGATTTAGTCCCATTACGAAAAGTTATTGGGCACGTTGGGACTCTCTTCATATCAGAAACGGCGTATTATACAGAAAGTGGGAATCTGATGATGGGAAAAGCTTTCGATGGCAGATAGTATTGTAAAGATCAAGAATTCCAGATGTTTTAGAACAACTGCATAGTAGCTCTACCGGAGACCATTTTGGGGTAATGAAGACTCTGCAGAAAGTTCGGGAACGCTTCTACTGGTGCAAGGTAAAGGAGGATGTGGAGAAATAGTGTAAATCCTGTGATGCTTGTGCGGCACGTAAAGGCCCGCAGAAACGAAGTCGAGGAAGACTGCAACGGTATAACGTGGGAGCACCATTTGAACGGATTGCACTCGACATCTTGGGTCCTTTGCCACGGACCTCAGGTGGAAATAAATACATCCTCGTCGTGATGGACTATTTCACCAAGTGGCCTGAGGCATATCCCATTCCCGATCAAGAAGCATGCACAGTCGCAGAGGTCCTAGTGCAGCAATGGGTGTCAAGGTACGGTACGCCCCTACAACTTCATACAGACCAAGGTAGGAACTTTACCTCTGCTGTTTTCAAAGGACTGTGTCAACTACTCGGCATAGACAAAACCCGGACAACACCCTTACATCTCCAGTCGGACGGCATGGTCGAGAGGTTCAATCGTACCATCCTGAATAACCTCTCTCTTCTAGTATCAAGGAACCAGCAAGATTGGGATTTGAAGTTGCCATTGTTCCTGCTGGCATATCGAAGTGCTGTCCATGAAACCACCGTCTATACTCCAGCCCAGATGCTGTTCGGACGCGAACTTCTTCTCCCTTGTGATCTTTTGTTTGGTTGTCCACCCGAAGCGCATTCATCGCCCGAGGAGTACATCCAAGATCTCCAGGCACGATTTGAGGACGTACACAACTTTGCTCGGGAGCGGATTAACATGACAACGGAGAAAATGAAGACAAGGTACGATCTAAAGGTTACACAACATGAGTTCCAGGAAGGAGAGAAGGTCTGGTTGTGGAATCCTGTTTGACGTAAAGGACTCTCTCCTAAGTTACAGTGATGGGGATGGACAATACACAGTCTGCAACTGGGACGGACCATACACAGTCTTAAAAAGGCTGAATGATGTAGTGGTGAGGATCACTAAAACACCTTCGTCAAAACCGAAGGTGGTGCACTATAACAGGCTAGCCAAGTACCACAATTAACGGTAATATTAAAATTTAAAATGTAAATATTTGTATATAAACATTTGTACATATTTGTGAATTTTGTAAATATTTCTCTCTTAATTTATATTTCTATTTTATCGTTATATGCAACTTAATTTTTGTATTTTAGATTGTGTAAATTTGTTTAGTTGCGCCTCTTGACCAAGGGTTGCACTGCCCGGGACGTGCA
Organism: Salticus scenicus; assembly: GCA_963930645.1. Taxonomy (NCBI): domain Eukaryota; kingdom Metazoa; phylum Arthropoda; class Arachnida; order Araneae; family Salticidae; genus Salticus; species Salticus scenicus. Next base: position 147,954,367 of record OZ005656.1, on the reverse strand, counting down.
GTCCTTGGGAAGGGGGCAATGTTACAAAATTGTAAATAATTGTGTTTACTTTTGTATAAATTCTTTCAAAGAGGCTTAGAAAGTTGATAAAGTGCTAATTTTGTGCATTTCTACTCGTTTTAGCGTTGAAATAGCCTTAGTCTCCCTTAAAAACGCATTAAAAAGCCCCAATAAGGCAGGCAATGAATTTGGCACCAAATTTGGCGATTTTTTCCACCTTGGCGATTTTTTTGGCGATCTAGGCGAGAAAATCCTTATTAGGGATATACCAAATATGGAAGCTCTAATCCCATTGGCTGATGAGATATGGAGATTTCTGGAACGTTTTTAAGCTGTGTTTACTGGTTGAATTGAAACTGATACTTGGTTTCTAGACCTGTATTTTTCTGGAACTATCTGTGAATAAATTATTGAATTTTTGTAAGTTTTGCCTTTCATTCTCGGACAACTCACGAACCCCCAAGTACGCAACAATATATATATATTTTACGCTGCATAGTTGTAGTACTCGAAGATACATTTTTATGCAACATAAATTCCCTTCAGAATCGTTACTATTAATCTCATTATTTTATTAACTACTTTTGATGAATTTATCCTGAGTATTATTTTAAATTATAAATGTCATTACAAATATTAATCTGTATGAGGTGCACTTTCCTTTTATATAATATATCAATAGAAATAAATAATATAGAGAAATAAATTATATAGAAAAATATGCAATTACATTTAATGTCAAAAATGTATTCACTAGGTCTATGTCTTATTTAATATTTTTTTATTCTCAGTTCCCCTCACTCTGTGTGTTTTATCTATCTGTCTCTCTGTATACAAACATATATGTGTATATATATGTGTGCGTATGTGTGTGTGTGTGTATATATATCGTAATCAACCTGCAATTAATAATAAATATATTTCCCTTTTGGCAACGCATAATATTTTAACAAATAAAGTTTCCATGCAAATTTTAAACTGACAAACTTGTTTTAAAACAAATAAGAAGGGTTTATAGAACCTTAATTTCATGTTTTAATTATGTAAAGTCTTTTGAAGAACAGACCCATAATTTCTTTCTCAATTATCCTGTGAAAGTCGCACCGTTTTATTTTAGATTCGTAATTTCACTCTTGGGATTTATAAACAGAGTTACACACAGAAACAGGGATAGGAAGTAACCTAAAGCGTAAATCTGTTACTGCCACTGCACTAGTTTTATTAAGTAAAGATAATTCTCACGCTTTAGGAAATAATTAGTATTTTTTGTTAAACATAAAAATTTGTTATAATATAGTAGTTAATTTATTTTATTTTTAAACATGTTAATTATATATAAAATACATAAACATAAAATTCTCAATCTATGATGTTTTATATCAATATTTTGGTATTGAAATACATAGCAGTATGCAGATATAGACCTAGTGAATATATTTTTGACATTTAATGTAATTGCATATATCACTTTTTATTTATTTCTATAACTACATAATTGCTTTGAATTCTTTAACTTAAAGCTGACACATGATAAAAAAATAAAATAAATAAATAAATAAATAAATAAATAAAAATAAATAAGTGATAAACCTGTATCATTAAAAATTTTCCATGCAAAATTCAAATTTGTTATTTATTTATTATTCAAATATTAATTTCTATTCATCAAATGGTCTTATGTGCTTCATTGTTTCATGATTTAATCTTCCGCAAACTAATGCGAATGCATATTGATTTTATTTTAAATTGACAATTTTTCTAATCATGAATCTGTGTTTCCTAACCGTGTTTTGAATCATTATCAAGCAAAAATTATTAGATGCCATTTACCTTTAATTAATGAACGTATATAGCGGGATTTTGTTCATTGTTTTGAATTGCTGAAAATAGCCATCGATCAAAATATTGTTACTTCAGCTTTTGAATTATTCATTTTTTTTTTTTTTTTTTTTGAAATAATTTCAGAATGGTAAACAGCGAAACGCGCCCCTAGTAAAACTAATAGGTGTGGCCACCACATGACTTTCTTCTATATAATTTTACACAAAATTCATTCAATACAAATTATTTTTTAAATTATTAAATTATTTTGCACGATTTTTATCTAACAGAATTATATGAAATTTTGCAATTATCAGAAGAAATACGATTTTTTTCTAAGTTTTTTTCGTTAAAGAATTAAAATAAAATCGATAACTTTGTTTTAATTATCACAGATCTATAGTTCACCCATTCGTTTTAAAGGAATTCGTCCGGGCTTTCCCCCGGGGGTGGAAGAGGATGCTCCCACATGCAATTTTTTTTCCCTAATTTGCTACTACTATTAACAATAATTCATATTAATTTTAGAATCAAACATTAGGAATAACTCACATTATTTACATTTATATGAAATTTTGTCCTATACTGTCATGTTAAAAATTTAGAAAAAAAAATGGTATTAACGTCACCTGTTGAGTGAATGATCTCCAAATCTAATCATCAGCAATTTATGTCAGGGTCCAACTAAATACCAAGTATGGTTAAGTTTCATTCATTGGTACGTGATATAAAGCGTCCACAAAATTTGTGATACACACACACACACAGACACACAGACTGACATACAGACATTTTCTAAAAAGAGTCGATTGCAGTGCTTGACACTACATTTGTGGTTAGATTAGATGTTATATCGTATGTTCTTTTTTATTTTTATTTTTTTTTATCTAAAATTCGCCCAGTTTTTTGTAGTAACTCAAGAGTAAAGTAAAATGCCAAATGAAAAGCAAATATCAAACAAGTTTGACATACGAGAATGACTTTTACAACAAGAACAATAATTTGGCAAAGAATTTAATTCTGTTTTAAATAAATTCCATATAATGTTTGACTGTAATTGTCTATTTATTTATCATTCATTTAACTTTTTTTTTTCTGCATTTCCAATTATAAAGATGCACTTGGTTATAAATTTCTAAAAAATCTAATTATTAATAATTTTCTTTTGTTTCTTTTTTTTTTTAATGAAAAATTATGAGATAATTATATTTGCCGAAACGTCAGTGGAGGCTTCCCTGTTGAGACTCAAAAAGATTTTGAGTTCCAAATGTGTGTCTGTCTGTTTTTCTCGCTATAGTGGCCGCTACCGACACGCAATTGATTTGAAATTTGGTACACGTGTTCATGGGTCCTACATCAGTAGCAGTATAGTTTTGGGTATGTATTACATTTGTAGTTCGTGTACAGAGACACGTCAAAAGTTTCTTATCATTACGTCCTATGGTAGGAGTTGGTATGCATCGCAATAGCGGCTGCAAAAATCCTCCGATTGACTTGCAAATTTTTTTATATCTATATTGTGTACGGATTGTGTACAGGGACATGCCAAAATTCTTATCATTACGGCATATGGGGTGAAACGCGTCTTAATTTCATTACTCTGCAAGAAAAAAAAATGAAATTAGCGTACATTACTGAGATTTTTAAAATTATGTTTGCTACATAAAATATGCGCTCTTAGGCCTCCTAATTAATATGCAAACTTCACAAGTTTCGACAGTATCGCGTAAACATCCAGATTACTCCCAATTTCGAACAAATATTCATGAGTTGAATAGATTTTACTGATGTATACATTGATTATGGTCCATTCATATATTATAAACATGTATAAAAGCATGTTTACTCTTAAAAAAGGGATATGTATAGATTAAAGGTTTTATTTACGGGACCACACAAAAGAATTCGGATGACATTCTGTAAACAACCAAATTATGTCAAATTAGGATGAAATATTAATGACTTATAATTAATTAAATATGTGTATTCTTGTTAGCGTATATAATTACTGTGACTCCTTTTCCGGGATACATAAAAGAATTCTGTATTATTACGGTCTATAGTCGGTATTTCTTAAATGTGTATTTTGACATGTTTACACCCCATTAAATGTAATTAAATTTTATTATAATATTAAAAACATGATTTTCTGTGAAAAAAGTGTGGACATATAATTTGTAATTAGTTTAGAGGTTTACACAAAAGAATTACGAAATGATAAGTATCCATTTTGCACAAAATTTGGTAAAAGTATTTATGAATTACAGGGAATTAATACAAGGTTATCAGTTCTTAGTAATATTTCTTTCTCTCTCTCTATATATATATATACACACACACACACACACACACATATATATATATATATATATATATATAAGTATACAGATAGTTATAGGAAGCGAGATACAGCGTGGTGTTGAGGGGAGCGGCTGCCCCTCTCACTCGGAAACGTTTATGTTTTGTAGGAAGTCAATCGAATCAATATTCATATATTATATAATAAGGAATAAATAAAAGTGATCGTTGAGTAATGTGTGATGCAAATAAGACGTTGAGGCTCCTGATCTTCAGATCCACTAGTTTAATTGCCGAAACTTCAGTATAGGCCTTCATGGGGAAACTCAAGTTCAGATAATGTATTAAAAAAAAAACGTATACATATACTTTTATGTCTATATTGTTAATGAATTGCGTACAGGGACATACCAAAGTATTTCGTATCATTACGGACTATGGGGTGAATTTTGTTTAAACGCATTTCAATATCGTTACTCTGCATTCAACAGAATGAAATTAGCGTACCTTACTGAGATGCTTAAACTCATGTTTTCTGTAGTAAATAGGCATGCTAATTAATTTACAGGACCTTACAAAAGTATTCCGACAATGTCAAGTAATCATCCAAATTTTGTGAAATTTCGAACAATTATTCATGAAAAACATATAATAAGTTGAACAGTTTTTACTCGTGTATTCAATTATCATCGTTCGTTTGCAGAAACAAACAAAAGAATTTTGTGACGTTAGAGCCTATGAAAAAAAATTTATCTTAGCGCATTTCAACGCGTTTATGCTGCATTCCACATAATGGAATTATTATACATTATAAAGATGCTTAAAAACATGTTTAATCTTAAAAAAAAATTATATATATAAACTAAGTAATTTATTTACAGGGCCACACCAAATATATTATGATGACCTTCTATAATCATCCAAAAGTTGTCAAATTAGGTTGAAATATTAATGGGTTATAATTAGTTATGTGTAATCTTTTTATTGATGTACATAATAACTAAGGCTCCTTTTCAGAGACACACAAAAGAATTTCGGAATTTTACGGTATATAGACGGAATTTGTTAAAAGGATATTTTAACAAGATTACACCACATTAAATATAATGAAATGCTATTAAAATTTTAAAGCATGTTTTTTGTGGAACATTGTGGACAGAGAATTGGTAATTAGTTTACAGGGTTACACAAAATAATTCTGACCTGTTATGCAACAAATTTTGCGTGAAATTTGCAATTTTGCATGAAAGTATATCGGAATTTCAGGGAATTAGTGCAAGACTGTCACTTATTAGGAATACTTATGTATGAATATAAATTCAGATATGTATAGAAAATAGATACAGCGGGATCCCCCCCCCTCAGAAATGTATCTAATTTTGTAGCGAGTCAGTCGAGTTAATATATATACATGTTACATATTAAGGAATAAATAAAAATTATCTGTTGAACAATAAGTGGTACGAATAGGACGTTGAGGTTCTTGGTCTGCAGATTTACTACTATATATATATATATATATATATATATATATAAATATATTAATAATTTTTATAAAAGTATGGTAATAAGAAATGCAGTTAAAGTTCAATTTATATATATATATATATATATATATATATATATTCTTTCGTGAAATTGAGTTTCCATTACAAATAGATAATCTTGATTAAATTTTAATAAAAAAGTTACCTAAACACCTAATATTTTTCTATAGAGATGGTATAGAAATGTAAACTGCATCTAATTCAAGCAAGTCTTCTCCCGCAAAACACTTATCTGTCTCAAAAGAAGGGGTAGCAGATAAAGGGGTAGAGGAAACGAAAAATCTTGCGGTGCGCTTTGATTATTAACAATTTCCAAATGTACGTATTTGATGTATCGTGTAAATTTCAGTATACTTTGCCTCCGTTATTACAAAACGGACAGACAGAAGGACTGAAAGGCTTACTAACACACTAACTGAATTCATAAACAATCTTAAACATCCATGTAAAGTGTTAAAAATGCTTAACGAAAAAGAAAATGCGACCCTGAAATAATAATTGCAGCCCTTAATGTATCTTAATATTTAAGTGTAACCCTGCAAATTTGAAGATTAACTGTATCTTATTCTAAAAAACACATTATTTTAGCGTATTAACAATAAATCTCAATTCTTTGTGAATTTTACGGTAGAAAGTTATTTAAATTTCGTTCATTTAATTATATATCCTAAATTCAATGAATTGGCATTTTTTTTTTTTTTTTTTTTTTTTTTTTTTTTTATATTCCCGTACACAAACTAGTTGTACAGTACCTAATAGTTTTATTTTAAATATAGAACTTTCTTTAGTAAACTTGAATAACATTTTTTTTTCTGAAAATATTTAAGTATGCTGGAGGCGGGCAAATGGACAAATATACAGATGGACTGTCGGACAGGCAGATTTTTATTTATTTATTTATCTAAAGGAAAGAGCACTACAAAAACATCCAATTACAGAGTTGTTTGAGCAAAACTGTAATAAATACATCAAACATAGACAAAAAAATATATAAAAAAAACTTGTTACGATTTTAAAAATTCAAAACAATTACCTTGTGAGGTCGAGCTATGGACCGTCACCAAAAGTTGGGAGGGTTAAATTACTTCGTCGCCAGTAACTCGGCAACAGTTGAGGCCCAGTTGGTTTTATGTCAGCATTGTGCAGCAGTAAAATAATTAGGATCTCGGTGTTAGATGAGTAGAAGAGATGTTAAAAGGTTTTGATTGAAATGAAATGAAAGGGAGTTGTTGAATGGAGTATAAAAGGAAGGATAGAGAATTGATAGATATAGATATAGGATGTGATGTAGTGGAATGGTGATGAAGGGGTAGCTGATTAGTGTGGAGTTAAGAGAAATGTTGATGGTGATAGTTTTATGCGAATGATGGTAGAGAGGTGTAGTTTTGTGGAGTAAAGAATTAAAAGAGCCTGTCGTGTTCGGGAATCCTTGATTATTAACAATTTCCAAATGTACGTATTTGATGTATCGTGTAAATTTCAGTATACTTTGCCTCCGTTATTACAAAACGGACAGACAGAAGGACTGAAAGGCTTACTAACACACTAACTGAATTCATAAACAATCTTAAACATTCATGTAAAGTGTTAAAAATGCTTAACGAAAAAGAAAATGCGACCCTGAAATAATAATTGCAGCCCTTAATGTATCTTAATATTTAAGTGTAACCCTGCAAATTTGAAGATTAACTGTATCTTATTCTAAAAAACACATTATTTTAGCGTATTAACAATAAATCTCAATTCTTTGTGAATTTTACGGTAGAAAGTTATTTAAATTTCGTTCATTTAATTATATATCCTAAATTCAATGAATTGGCATTTTTTTTTTTTTTTTTTTTTTTTTTTTTTTTTTTTTATATTCCCGTACACAAACTAGTTGTACAGCACCTAATAGTTTTATTTTAAATATAGAACTTTCTTTAGTAAACTTGAATAACATTTTTTTTTCTGAAAATATTTAAGTATGCTGGAGGCGGGCAAATGGACAAATATACAGATGGACTGTCGGACAGGCAGATTTTTATTTATTTATTTATCTAAAGGAAAGAGCACTACAAAAACATCCAATAACAGTGTTGCTTGAGCAAAACTGTAATAAATACATCAAACATAGACAAAAAAATATATAAAAAAAAACTTGTTACGATTTTAAAAATTCAAAACAATTACCTTGTGAGGTCGAGCTATGGACCGTCACCAAAAGTTGGGACGGTTAAATTACTTCGTCGCCAGTAACTCGGCAACAGTTGAGGCCGAGTTGGTTTTATGTCAGCATTGTGCAGCAGTAAAATAATTAGGATCTCGGTGTTAGATGAGTAGAAGAGATATTAAAAGGTTTTGATTGAAATGAAATGAAAGGGAGTTGTTGAATGGAGTATAAAAGGAAGGATAGAGAATTGATAGATATAGATATAGGATGTGATGTAGTGGAATGGTGATGAAGGGGTAGCTGATTAGTGTGGAGTTAAGAGAAATGTTGATGGTGATAGTTTTATGCGAATGATGGTAGAGAGGTGTAGTTTTGTGGAGTAAAGAATTAAAAGAGCCTGTCGTGTTCGGGAATCCGCTCGACGCTCTAAAGTGAGAAAAGTGAGAAGTAGCCGTGAGCAGTCGCCAAAAGGATCAGCGTTGGTGAGATAAAGCAACCTCTTATTTTATGGCTTGTTAAAGTTATTTCCTGAGGTCATTTATTTAAGTTTCGTTAGCTCAACGCCCTCCTTAATTTTGAATGCTGAATAAACTTTGTTTATTTGTTAACTTTGTCTCGAGCTTTCATCATTACGTAATTAAGTTAATCTAAGTTCATATTAAGATCTAGTAAGATCTACACAAGATTAAATCATGGCGTCCACAGATTCTCTACAGTGGCGCCCAAGAGAGTTCGACCCCCCCCCCCGCTCGAGTCTATTTTACCGGCTCAAATAATGTACTTGAATTTTTTGATGAACTTGAGCGATATTTTGAGTTATGTCATATTCATATTTCTGATCGATGTAAATGGTTAAAATACTCCTTAAAAGGAGAACCTAAAATGTGGCTTGACCTAATTGCCTGTCATTCTTTGGGTCAAAATCCCACCTATGAAGAGTTAAAAATCAAAATTATAAACACCATTTCCTTAAGTGCCGATAGAGCAAGATTAAGGCAGGAACTCTATACGCAGAAAATGTCTGTATTTGATAAACCAACAACCTTTTTCCTGCGTTAGCTCGATTTAATTAAACAACTCGATCTGAATTTATCTTTTTTAGAAATATTTGATATTGTTAATCCGCTGTTCACGGTGCCAATTCAAGATTACCTCGAGTTAAAGCCAACCGCATCTGTTGATACTCTTTTTCAAATTCTCGATAAATATCAAGCACGTCACGCTATTAAACAGGCGGATAAGTCTAATCGCTGGCAAGAACCCGTCAATGTGCAAAACGAACAGCGAGAAAATTTCACCCCTCCTCAAAATAATAATTTCATCCGACCGCAACAAGCCAACTTTTCCCAGCCAAGACCGAGCGATTTAAATCAATCTGAAAATGTTGCACGAGATCCACCGAACTCTAATATTACCAAAGTGCAATCTATATGTTTAAATTCTCTTTCTATTTCTTCAGTCAACTTGCAGCGTTTAAATTCTTCTCAATGCGTTTCCAATGTAAACTCTCCGTTTCCTTCAAATTTAGAGAAGAATGAAAGTTTATTAAATGTAGCGGCTAATCCTTTCATCAATAAATCACATTTATGTTTTCAAACTGTTAAGTCAAGAGACCTTTCTAGTAATTTAAATGCACATCATAATAAATTACAGTTTAATTCTCAAACTATCAAGTCGGGGGCAGATTCTGCTATTTTTATTCATAAATCTCATGCAAATGCTAGACCGGTCGACTCCGGAAATTTCTCCCATGACACAGGAACAATAGTCGCAGAAAATGTTAACATTAATGTTGGTACTCAACCTTTAGCAAATAAGTTAAATTTATGTTTTACAACTGGTCAGCCACCAGATTTAATTATTGGTCAAAATGAAAATGTTGTGGTACAAGTAACAGAAAATAGCGGTTTAAACAACGACGCTTCTCATAAGCGAGTAGCTAATTTACATAAAAATGTAGGGAATAAAAGTAAATTAAAACATTTCTACGTTAAGGAATTAAATTTATATTCCACAACTGTCAAGTTGACAGAGTCACGTATTTTGGCTGAAAATCCTGTAAATGATATATTAAGTGACGCTGCTTCTAAAACTTTCTTTACAAAGTTAAAAGTAAATGATGTGATTTCCATTACTTCTTTGAACTATTTTCAAGCTCGTAAGCCCTCCAAGACCTCAACACTCATGAGTAGAGAGCGAGCGGAATCGTCCTCTGATGCCACGGACAGCGACAGCGTGCCGGGTTCGATCGCAGCCCAGGAATGTGACCTCGCAACGCCTGACCTCCTGCTGCAAGCCTCCAGCCCTGCGATTTCTGCGGCCAGTGCAATGACCAGCAGGACTCTCATGTTTAATGCTAATTTTCTTACAGCGGAAACCCCGGGTGCGGTTGTATCGTTTCTTATTTTACTTTTTCTCAAGTATTTGTTTATAAGAGCTGTACCAAAATGTAAGACATGCCTTGAAGCCTTTCGGACTTCTTATTTTTGTATGAAAGAGCAGGACTTTCTAAAAAGAAAAACTGTAAAATTTAAATTAGTACATGAACTTTCATTTCGAAAATCATGTTTCTGCTTCAAATGTCAACATTTTAGTTCTCTCTTAATATATTTTATGTATGTATTAAGTTCTTTTACCTTGTAGCCATCACCTGCAGAAAGCTGGTAATATAAACTGTTTTTTAACCTTTGTAAATATCCCCCCCTTTTTTCGTATTTCTATACATATTGTATTTGTATATATAACTAAAATGAACTTTGATAAGTGTATAAAATGAATATTTTTTATTGTTATAACTCTTGTATTCAACTAAAAGTTATCTATATATGTGTTTGAGTGGGGAAATATTTTTTTTTTGGCTATATGCATAAATCACGCGTAACTTTAAACTAAAATCACTAACAAATTAATTTTTTGTCGTTTCGCATGCTATAGCCCAGGAGGAAAAATTATTGTATATAAACTCTTTTATGTATTCAGAGACAATTTGTCTCGTTTATCTATCTACAAAATGTAGTTTTTATATTTTTGATACTTTAAGAAGTTTCTGTTTTAGAAATATCTTTGATGCTCTAATCTGATGTCGAATGTGTTATTCTGATGCCTGACGTTTCTGAATGAATTTTTCTCAAGTACGTTGACCTGCTGATGTGGTTAAGCCTAGACTGGCTCTGAGGGATGACGAAATTCCACATCGAAAGTTTCGAAGGATGGCTTACGTCGGACAGAATTTCAAGTTTTTTTTATCTCAATAAAAATTTTTCTTCATGTTGCTAGTCTATTAAAGCAACCCCCCTGTACTTAATCCTCCTTCAACTTCACTTTAAAATTGAGTTTTTTTTCCCCTTTCTGGAATAACAGAAAGATGAATGTACAGTCACCCAAAAAAAAAACGCCACCCCCCCACCTAATTTCGCCGTAAATTATCGTAGAAACATTTGACTGGTACCGATCGATTTGTAATAACGTCTAGTTTATAACGGTATAGTTAAATTTTGCCTAAGGGGTCGTCTACATATTAAAACTGGCATTAACTTCATTTTCTTCAATGGCAACCCCTATTTTTGACTTCATATTCAGATTTCTGAGATCAAGACAGTTCGAAAAACATACCTATTTATATACTTTAAATCAATTTTAATTAGAGTTACACGTGAAAATGTATTAGGGGTCCGTCTATACATTTAGAAAATATAAATCATGATCTACCACCCAGTATACATTATTTATTAAGTTTTACACCGGAAAAAAATTTCAGAAATGTTAATTCTAAAATAAAAAAAAATGACTAATTCACAGAACTTCCTGAGTTAGTTTATGAATTAAAAGATTTTTATTGGTTTCTATTGATTAAACATCAGATAGTTCACTTCATACAAAGAAAATTAAATAGCTTGAATAGATATTAAAATATCTATCAAAAGAAAAAAAAAAAGATTAATGGTTTTAAATTTGTTTGAAAATTCAAAATTATTTTAACTCAAGCTGCCGTATAATTGTCTGAAACGGCGGCACTCAACCTGGTTCCCACGGCCGTTTCACAGTGACAATGGGAGTTTGTTCTGATACTGCAGTACTTTCATTTTCTTTAATTGACTTTTTTAAAATATTAAAACAGATTTTTTTATTTTTATTTATTTATTTTTTTAATTAATTATTATTATTATTATTTTTTTTTTTTTTTCATGACATTATTAAAAACTTTTACATAAATCTCCACGATATTCTTTTGCTTTTATATTTTATAATGTGTAACAAATTAATATGTAAAATAATAAATCCTACTACTTAATGGGATGTTATAAAATTCTACACTTTAACACAGATACCGAAGTGGACGGTGGGTGTAGAAAGGCTGACTACCCTTAATCTAAATCTTCACTTGAAAAGGTCAAAATGTTACATAACTCTTTTTTTTTTTTTTTTTTTTTTAAGGAAAAAAAAAGAAGATAAGGAGGAGAAAGACGGATCAAAACGAATATAAAGCATATTAAACGTTAATAGCCTTTAAATACTGGAAAAAGGCGGGGTTTTGTATTGTGTGTCATTTGGGAGCTGTTGAGTGCCAGAAAATTACTTTATGTAATAAAACTTTTCATTTAAAGGGTATTTAAAGCAGCATTATATTTAATACATAGACTATTAAGAAAAAAAAATACCATTCATCTGGTTCATGAAAAATAAAGAACATTTTCTGGCATTGCTCTATGTATATACATTCTTGTCAACCTATCCCTGAAGATTACTGGTCCCGCCCCTTTCCGTACATTTTTTTCACATCAATCTTTTTAGAGCCGGTGGCTGACACTGATCTTTCCATTTAGGCTAAGTCAGCCGGCAGTGTAAAATATGATATAAAACTACAGAACTTACATAGTTTTAAGTAATTACTGACAATTTATTTAAAATTTACTTCATGTTTTTTTTTTTTTTTTTTTTTTTAATAGGATTTTTATAGGATTATATCGTTAAGGCCTAATGGGGTTTATTGAAACTCGATAAACATAACACGCTTCTAAGCAGCACGTGTGGCCTGAATGGGATTTCCATAAGAATTCGCGTGGCGCTCAATGAGTTAATCGTAAATGTATTTGAAGTTAATTACTCTAAAAATTAAATTGTGTACACACAGGGGCGGGAACTAACAATGTTACGGGTTAGGTTGGCAAGTATGCATATATATTTTGCTTGATTTATAAAAATTTATAACACATTTTCTTCTTTTTTTTTAGTATTTTGTGTTTATACCTCTCATTAAAAATAAATACAATATTCATATATAAACATTTCCATACAGTAATGTATATAAACATATTGATTAAAGAAGATTTGTTGATATTATATAATTATTCTTCTATCTGTATAGTATATTAACACAAATATATTTTGTAAATTTCGCAGCATCGAAAAACAACAACATAGCTTCCATATCAAGGCTTAATGTAAATAGCCACGCCTTTTCACAAATTTTCTAAAACTTTATAATATAAAGCAAAATAATTTTTCATATTTGTAATTAAATCATTTAAGTTTTGTCTTTAATAATCGATGTAGTAAATACCATTGTGATTTATGCATACCAGCGTCACATACAGAGTCAAATTTGAATATGCAAATTTGTCTTTTTTTTTAAATAGTGTTTCAGCGAATCAGAGGCGGGGCTTCTTCTCTTTTGAAATTCTTTCACAATCCCTCGCCTACATTGTGATAACTTTACAAAAATATGCCAATTTGTATAATAAACATCGAAATATTGCTTAGGAAACAATAAAAATAACATAAAGGTAAATTAAAATAGTTTTCCGTCAAATTATATACAAACATTTACTTATAGAGGATACAGATTATAACAAGTGACGGCCCCCTAACAGGAATAAAAAGTGAAATATCACTGTAACTCAAAAAATAATGTTAGGAACGACCTGTAAATTTGGAATCCTATGTTTTTGATGATGCCCATTCTATTCGTGCAAAAATTAACATAGGTCATAATTCATAATTTTTTCAAATATGAATTTATTAATAATTTTCATAATTCAAAAAATGTTTTTTTAGCAAAAATTTGCATGGAATATGTTTGGGTTACTTCATTCTAACGAATAAAAAAAACCGAATTTAAATATCATAATTATTTCGGAAGATATGATTCAATGTTTGTCACATTCATTTAACATTAGCAGCCCCAAACTTTGACAGCTTATAACTCTCTGAAAAATTGAGCGAAATATATAAACTATACCATTTTCCGTGATGATTTGATCCAAAGAATTCAAATAAATTATAAAAAATGGGGGTTACTATTGAAAAAAATGAAGTTGATGTCAGTTTTAATATGTAGACGCCCCCCTAAGTAAAATCTAACTATAACATTATAAACTAGACGTTATTACAAACTGATTGGTACCAGTCGCATGTTTCTACGATAATTTACGGCAAAATTAGGTGGGGGGGTGGCGTTTTTTTTTTGGGTGACTGTACACCCCATTGTATAGTTGAGCTAACATATTTGAGGCGTTTTTTTTTCTCCCTAAAGTTTCCGGCTGTAAAGGGCCCTCAATTCAATTTAAAACTTAATTTTTTTTTTTTTTTTTTTTTTTTTTTTCGAGGTTTGTCCGGTTTTAAGCTAAAGGGTTTTTTATTCGCCATGGTATTTGAAGCTGTAAGCAGTTCATTGCTCAGCAAATTACACTTTAAATTTTTTTCTAACTTATTTTAAAGTTTCAAATTAAGTTGTGGCTGCACTCACTCCTATGTGCTATATTAGGGTTTAAATTTACTCGATCAAACCCGTTGGGGATTTTCCGGACTAAATTTTTTTCTTGGAGGGGGACTGTGAGGTCGAGCTATGGACCGCCACCAAAAGTTGGGACGGTTAAATTACTTCGTCGCCAGTAACTCGGTAACAGTTGAGGTCGAGTTGGTTTTATTTCAGCATTGTGCAGCAGTAAAATAATTAGGATCTCGGTGTTAGATGAGTAGAAGAGATGTTAAAAGGTTTTGATTGAAATGAAATGAAAGGGAATTGTTGAATGGAGTATAAAAGGAAGGATAGAGAATTGATAGATATAGATATAGGATGTGATGTAGTGGAATGGTGATGAAGGGGTAGCTGATTAGTGTGGAGATAAGAGAAATGTTGATGGTGATAGTTTTATGCGAATGATGGTAGAGAGGTGTAGTTTTGTGGAGTAAAGAATTAAAAGAGCCTGTCGTGTTCGGGAATCCGCTCGACGCTCTAAAGTGAGAAATGTGAGAAGTAGCCGTGAGCAGTCGCCAAAAGGATCAGCGTTGGTGAGATAAAGCAACCTCTTATTTTATGGCTTGTTAAAGTTATTTCCTGAGGTCATTTATTTAAGTTACGTTAGCTCAACGCCCTCCTTAATTTTGAGTGCTGAATAAACTTTGTTTATTTGTTAACTTTGTCTCGAGCTTTCATCATTACGTAATTAAGTTAATCTAAGTTCATATTAAGATCTAGTAAGATCTACATTAGAGAATCATGGCCCACTATGATTCTCTACAACCTTAAAAACAGTATAGTGTAACCACGTTTCCTACTCCTAGCAGTGAGGACGAGTCGAAAATCATGGAGGGTTTCCAAGTTGACCAACAGGTTTGAATTTAGTAAACATCTAGTCATTCGGTATTCCCTTATCGCTTATTTTCTTTCAACGAAAAGCTTGTCTCCCCTATTTTACTAGTGGACTCGTTGAATCCGCACTCTCGCAGAGGCTTCCATGGTCGCAAGAAATGTAGTTAAAGAGTAAAATACATGTTAAAAATATCTAAATCCACAGAAAACTCATTAAAAATTTGGAAAATTTATATAATGAATAATTACCAATATAATTGTATTTTACAAATGGAGTGACAAATATATCATTATTTCTAAGAGACTTGGTTGGCACAATGCAGTTAAGAATATCGCTGCAATGAATCATATTATTGATAACTTTATAAAAGAAAATAAATAAATAAGCAAAAAAGATCACGACGAGATTTTAAACTAGGAAGATTATAAAAACTTCGGAGATACGAGGAAGAAATGGCATGACTATAAATAAAATTACTTTTAAAATATAAATAACGTGCAGATATAGTTTGAACCTGCTCTGGAATTTTGATTTTATTATCATAAAAAGGATCCCAAATAAGAGTACAATACTCCAGATTGGTGCGAACTAAACTGAAGTATAGGAATGGCTACTGGTAAGGCATGCTAATTGAAAAATCTTTAGTTCTACGTTTCTAAGATTTTTATATGCTTTTGAAATAATGCTACTGATGGGGAGTGAAAATTGAAGTTTGACGTAAAAAGTAACACCAAAATCAATTATAGAGTCAGATCAAAATAAAAGAAGATTATTAATCTGATAAAAACACATTAAAGCATGAGAATTACGAGAATAACACAGTATACTAATACAAATTCAAATTTTATTCACGCTTAAAAATTGTTAGAAAGAGTTAGAAACGCTTAATGCAAATAAAAATGCAATTCTAGAAAATTTGCAATAATATCCCTTAATGTAAGTGAATATTTTCTGTGGCCCTGTAAATATTAATGCTAATAATACTATATTTTATAGAAAGCATTCTTTTGTGCATTAGAAAAACATATTTTAATTTCATTAAGATTTGTGCAAAGTGAAGTTATCCAAATTTGCTTTCCCACTTTATCTTTAAAGGATGATCCGCAGGATAAATTAATAAATGATGGCGACAAATAGACCAATATGAGACTAAAAACTGGTTAACAATATTTATAGGCAATTTGTAATCATTTTTAAATAAACTTGCTTATATTCGATAAAAAGAAATACTCATTCCTTCTTTTTATAGAATAAATCTTTAAAAACAAATTATTTAATGTTGAAAGGTAATTTTTTTCTTATATATATAAACATGTTTTAAATATTAATAAAACTTTAAAGTATTTTTTATAAATTTTATTAAAAAAAATACTGTTGTAATATTTTATTTTATTTTATTATTGTTATTATTATTATTATTATTTAAATTTGTGACTTAGGTAAATGTATTATTCAGTGTAATGGACAAAATGTTACGAAAGTGTGTAACTATGTTATTTTATGATGATGCTTTTAAATTTATTATGAATATGTTATATATATATATATATATATATATTCGGTTAAAAAACAATGTTTCATAAACAAGAGAAATATTACCTTCCTTTCCCTTTCATCTAATTTAATCGGCCGCGATGTATCTAGTTGTAGATAGTTCCTTCTAGTTCCTGTAGATAGTTCCTTCTAGTTGTAGCTAGCCTTCTGAAGGATAACGCGACTATTTTCTTGGTATTTCTCCGGTTTTTTTAATCACAGAATGATAGACTGTTATTTTCTTCACAATAAGAATAGAATTTACTGTTTAGAACAACTACAATGAATTTGCAATACAAATATGTCTTTGTTAATCTGTCTGTATTGTAATTATTTCATATTATACTGACTCTTTTTTTTTTCTTTTCTAAAAGTTATGTATCGCTATTATGCAGGCTGTTCGCACATTTTTTAGACGATTTTATTTCGCAGTAATAAAAAATCGTTTGATGGAGAATTTTATTTTCACAACAGTTATATTTTTGGAAGTTTTATTTATCTTCTGATATTTATAATTTTTTTTAGATGCAAAAATGCGCTTTTAAAATGGCAGTGGATGGAAGGATAGGTTTCCACTCTTTCCAAAGATAGATTTTAGTGAAATCTTTATGAAAAGCATTTATCAGGAGAAAAATGGAAAAATGTTGCAACAACAGATGAATCTTGGGTCTATTTAAGTGGTTGCAATAAAAAAAAAGATCAATTTATTATCACAAAAGTGGAGAAAAAAAAATTGCTACATGGCTCAAAGCATCAAAAGAGAGTTTTTCTAAGGGATTTATGATTGCCACTGGTTTTTTCATACAAGCGTAAGTTAAAAGCAAAATAAATGTGACAAGAAAGTCAAAATCAACTCTGAATACTCTCAAGATCATATTTTAATTCCAATTTAAAAAAATTAAAATGCAGATCTTTATCTACAATGCTATCAATCCGTTGAACTGCATCAAAACAAAACAAGCAGCCACACATCGCAATCCGCAATTGCTTTTCTAGAAAAAAATGGAACAAAAAACGGGAATTAAAACCATACCCTTCACTGACATTTCTGCTAAATCTTCTGATGTATCACAGTTGGATTTTTGTGTTTTTCGACTCTTAAAATCAACATTATCCAAACACTGACCTACAACGCTTTGTGGACTCTGGAAAGCCGTTCAAGAGGAGTAGAAAAATATACCACTTACGATATTATAAAAAGCATTATTATCATAGAAATTATGATGTAGAATGTTAGTTAAGAACAAGGGCTATCAAACTGAACAAATAAAACACGAAATATGAGGGAAATTGCTTCAGTACACTCCATCAAAATCGTCTAAAAAATGTGCGAACAGCCTCTGTATATATATATACTAGCAGACCCGGCCACGCGTTGCTGCGGCTAAGTAATACGTTGATAATGTGATAATATTTCCCCACAAATGGATTTGGCGATTTTTTTTTTTTTTTTTTTTTTTTTTTTTTTTTTTTGCGCCTTTTTGAACGATAACGAAGTCGTTCTGGATTCTTTGCAATAAAATACGGTAACCTGCATGCTTTTATTTTAGATTTATGATTTAGCTTATGATTTTATCATTTATGATTTTTAGATTTATTGATTTAGCCATAATCGCCAAATCCAGTTGTGGGGAAATACTATAGTTTTTACCCATAACTATAACTTATAATATAACTTCAGTAATTATATTCGCATAATTATAACTTCAGTATCAGTATATCCCCACAGCTGAATTTGGCGATTTTTCTTTGGCGCCGTTTTGAACGATAACGATGTCGCTCTGGACTGTTTGTGATATAATATGGCAGCCTATATGTTGTTTATTTTGGATTTATTATTTTATGTTTTTGATTTATGATTTAGATTATCATTTATGATTTATGATTTATAGATTTATGATTTAGCCATAATCGCCAACAAAAAATCGCCAAATATCGTTGTGGGGATATACTGATTAATATATTACTGAAAAGATTAATATATTTTAACGAAGTGGTGAGAAGATTCTGAGTATGTTAAAATTTTAATAGTAAATTCAAGTTAATCAAGAAGGAAAGCATTGAGGATTAAGATAAGAAAATTGCAAGATTTTAAGATCGCATTTTCAGCAATAAATATGAGTCAAAATTTAATGCAAAATACATATATAAATCACAAATTTAATCAGGAACGTTAAATTGGTAAGTTATTAAAGAAAAAGTAAAGAAAAATAAGATAATTAATTAAAGTTTCGAACATCGATCATATAGATTAGCGTTACAAAACAAATAAACAGACTTAAACTCTTCCAGACTTTTAAATAAGTTTTAAATTAACTTTTAAAATTTAATGTTAAATAAAACAGACTTTTAAATAAGTTTTAAAATATTGAAATGGTTACTTTTTATTTAGAACGTTATGTATAGATCACAAATTTCTTAAAGAAAACGAAGTGATACAGATTAGAATAATACAACAAAAATTGAAAAAGCAAGGTTATGCCGTAAATAAATTTTTAACACACGTGTCACGTGAAATAAATTGCAGCATATACATAATGTATCTGTAACATGTTGCAGCGGAATAAATTTCATATCTATCATCCTTGGCGGAAAAAAAATAATATCGCCAAATTATCTGGCGCACACATTTAATTCCTTTCAAAAATCATGGTTATTTTAACAACTTATATTAAGAGAGTAATGAATAATATGAAACAATATTTCACACAATACATATTACGAAAATATACATCTAGCTTGTATATTTTCGTGTTACGTTTTTGATCGCCAAATACGAAAAACTCCAAGGACGACAGAGCTTTGAAATTTAAAATTAAAATTTTGTCAATTTGACAGCAAAATAACTCAATCTAACGTATGCACATGATAAATAATACATATCTATACAAAAGTATGGGGATTAAAATCCGGAAATAATTTTCCTCGTTTTTTAATATTTTTTTACAAAAAATACAATGGGCGATTAACATAAGAAATCTTTTTCTTGATTTCACAGACTGTCAGTGACGTCACACTTCGCTTGTGTATAACTACATACTTTATCAATGCGAATAAAATCTTTAAATTGATTATGACGTCAATTTTCGTGAGATGTATAATTTAACTTTTTATAATTTTTTAACGTTCACGTTTGATTAAATGTATTTACTTTTATGTCGAAAGAAAATGAACTCGTATTTTTTCTTTTTGGCAACAATTAAACTTATGGAACTCACAGATATTTTGGAGCAACTTTAATAAAGGTCTATAATTAACAAATAATTGCAATAAAACAATATTGTGACAATAAATTGAGATAAAAACTATCCTATCTCTCAAGTTGGACCAAACTGCACACAGTGTGCAAAATTTCATTAAAATCGGTTCCGTAGTTTAGGAGTTTACCCCGGACAAACATCGTGACACGTAATTTATATATATATATATATATATATATATATATATATATAAAGATAATATTTAAAAATATTAAACTTTAATAATGGAAATCCTTTTGTTAAATATATTTGATTGATTTATGTCAAAGTAAAAAACAGGGGGAAAATATAACATACTATTTAAAATTAAAAATTTAATAAAGAACCGTTTTTATAGAATACGTTTAGTACGATAAATTCATTTATTTTATTTAAGTACATATATTTTTTATTTTTGTTGATTGTTAAAGTCTGTAATCCATTAGTCATAACAACAACACTTAAGTTAACACTTAATCATTTAAGCCATTATTTATGTTTTCATGAAAAGAATGTACGTTGACTTAAGTTTCAAATTTATCAAATATTATCTTCTCTGCACAGGCGTTCGGAAACATAATAATTTATAATATTTCATCGAGTTACAATCCATCATACATTTTTTCACTTATTAATGTTATGAAGTTATATTATTAAAAAGAATAAATAAACTGTTTAGAATTATGTTTTATAGTTTTATCTTATTTGATTTGATTTGATTTGATTTTTATTTTAATTTATTTTTTTTTATTTTTTTAATAATTTATAAAATAATTCCAGGCACACAACTGTACATATATATAATTCACATGCGTATAAATTTTTATACAAGCAAGTAAAATTTAATGCATAAAAATATTAGCAAATTCATTTTTTCGTATAATATTTTATGCATTGGTGCACATTCTTTAATGATGTAGTTAATTCTTGTACATAAATAATTTTATTTAATTATACAATTTGTCGTTTTGTATGATTTGCACATGATTATAAGCATAAACATTTTGTATAATTAAAATATTGTTGCGGAGAACTCACACGATTTTTTCTCACCCTTCAATACAGTACTATATATATATATATATATATATATATATATATATACATTAAGGATTTAGTCATAAGACAGCATGTACTAAAATAAGTATAATAATAAATTTAAAATTTTATTCTAAAATATTCGAGTAATTTCACATGCACAATTCCTTGAAATGTACCAATCTTGGTTAAACTTTTCAAACAACAATCTTATATTCTGCCCGATGTACTAAAATAGAATTCCAAACAATTATTTGTTTTTAGGTTATGGTGATAACAGACCTATAATCATATTAACAGCTAAAAGCTTGATTTTTGTATTCAGGGAACCTCGTAAAATTTTAGCGTCGATAATTTTACATTAGTCGTTTTTTTTTTAATGTACGGATACTAGAAAGCAGTTGTCATACTTAAACTTTTTTTTCCAGGACATGGTAACGTTTAGTGAAGCATGTCTATCAATTTTATTTAATAGTATTATGCATTCACTTAATTTTGTGTAGGTCTCTACAAATTACATACATACAACCTAGCCTCCTTAAATGATACAAAAGAACTTAATTTGAAACACATTTTCAAGTTTTTTCAAGAATAGTCTTAATATATCGAAATTATTTTATGTAGCCTTGTAAACAAATCGTGAATAATTCCGTATCAAATTTTATATAATAAACGCTTTTATACATATGGAATACATTTCGTTTCTTCCTTTTTTTTTCGTTCTGTTTAAATAGGCCAAACTGTAACTAAAACAATTTCGTCCGTAGACGTAATGTATTTATTTATTTATTTATTTTTAATGTCCTGCACATGAAATTGGTCTCCGTTCTCTTAAGTATTACAGGTCTGCAATGATTTTTTTTTTCAAGAGGATGTGTTTTCCTGGTGTATTTTTGGATGTTGATTAAGGAAAAAAAAATATTCAAAAATTCCCATCATTTACATTTTTGACAAAAAATTGTATTGAATGAAGGCCTGTGCGTACTATGAACAGACGGCCTTCAAACATGCGTTTCAGATGTCGAAGAGCAGCAGAGATCTAATGCAGTTCTTAATCGAAAGTAGATCCTTTTTGTTGTGCTGGAGACAGTTTTAAGGAGAAAAATGCTAAAGTTTCGATACTGTGTCTGTTTTTTGATCTCGTAATTTGACTGAGAGAAGCTACCATCGCCATTTAACTAGCATCTGCATTGTGGCCTCGGCAAGCTGCTTTCTGCAAATTTCAAAAACTAACTTTTGAGCTTCGGCCCACTCAATGGTAATATTACACTTATCTCTTTTGCCTTTTAGCATATTGTTTAGAAGAACTTGCACATGAGCGACGTTTTTGGCAATCCTTCAATAATAGTTTAATAACCTTAGAAAACGCTGAAGTTCTTTTATCGTTTTGGGTAAAGCACACTGTAATGTCGGCTATACGCGCTCAGACTGTGGATTAATACCATCTTCCTTTACTATATAACCCAAAAATTATACTTCTGGGGCACGCAAGACGCACTTTTTTGTTTTTTTTCAAATTTATACGAATACCGTAGTGAGCGAGTAGTTTAAAAACATTTCGAGCTGTTTCTGATGCTCTTCTTCGAAACGGCTTGCGATGAGGATGCCGTCCAAATAACCAAAAAGGAAGTCAAAACCTTGTAAAACTTCATTAATAAGTCTCTGGAACGTTTGAGCTGAATTAGGCAATCCAAAAGACATAATTAAAAATTCAAACAAACCAAATTGCGTGATAAATGCTGTTTTCGGAACATCGTCTGTGTGGACCGGAATCTGGTTGTACGATCACCCTTCATTTATTTCAGAGAATATAACCTTCCCATGAAGCTGATTCGAAAAGTCATAGAGATGAGAAAATTATGTCGGGTATTGTGATGCGATTGCGAGCTCTATAGCCGCCGGAAGGTAGAAAATGTTTTCGAGAATCTTTAGGTACAAAATGTAGAGGACAAGCCCAGTTCGATATACATGGCCTACAAATACCATGTTCTAACTCACTCTTAGCTGCCGCTAAATTCATAGGATGAAACCTACGTGGAAGTGCAAAAACAGGTTGTTCACGAGTCAAAATTATATGTGACATATTAGGCTTTATCTTTTTAATATTAGGATAAGGACGTACCATCTCGGTTTACTTGTTTAGGATGTCTTGAGAAGCGGATTTCTTAGATATTAGAGTAACCCGTAGCATACTATCAGTATATTGTGTGAGGTCTTTGAGACAACCATGTTCTAGATCAATAAACAATCCGTAATGTCGTAAGAAATCGGCAAGAATAATATTTTTACCTATGCCAGCGGGAATAAATGGCCACTGGAATACATGATGTAAATTTAAACTTCAAGTTACACTTTAACATTATACGTTTTGATGGTTGAATCGTTTACAGATCACAAAGTAATATTACTATTGTTTAGATTAGAATTATATCGTCTGTGAAGTAGTACACAAAAGTCACTACCACTATCGATTAAACAAGTTAATTTGGAAATGGTTCATGTACAAATAGACGGTTTTTTACTATCGGGATTGAAATTACATTGCTCCAAAATTTTTATTTCTCAGTAAGTTTTGAGATTTTTTTTGATAATGTAAGGGGATCTACAGCGCTTTGCAGTATCATCAAATTTCCAATGATACCAGTACTGGTCATATGCCCCTTTTCCGTTTTGAGGTTACACAGCGTTGGCGACGGAGAGATTTTGAGCCTTCGTAATTTCTTGATAGGCGTTTAAAATGTTTATTGAGCTCTGATAGTTGTATTTTTTATTCCGTAACGTCAGGAAATGAATTTTGGTGACATTACACTTCCTCCATATTCATGATTGTTGCATCCTTTATTTTATCAGCCATGACAACTAGTTTATCTAAACTGTCTTCTGAGACTAAAAGGATAGCCTGAACTTGGGAAGGTAGACGTTGTAACCAGAGCGTTCTAAGAAAATCATAGCCAGATGTCGCGCATGCTAGTTGTTTCATCTTTCTTAGTAAGTGTGAAGGTTTGTTATCACCCAAAATTTATTCAGAATGGAGAACTTCAATTTGCCTCTGCACTCAATCGGGAAAATTGTGAAATTAATCATGATTTCAGGGTATTATATTCGTCTGTGCTTGACGGGGTTAACACAATATCACTTACATAGCTCAGAATATCAAAAGTTAGGGTCGAAATTACACAATAGTATTTGGTTTCATCCTGAATTATTTCAGAAACCTCAAATTTTGCTTCAATATTAATGCACCAGAGTACAGGATGTTTATTCCAGAAGGGAGGTAATTTTAGGCCTACTCGCTCGACTTGTTACGTATTCTGTGAATCTACAATTTTGTACGGGAAAACACAAATAACTCCAAGTTGGGAAAAATAAGCAGTAATAAGAGGTCTTACCTTTTGTTTGAAAGTGTCAAAATTATTTGGCATCCATCAAGAACAGGATGTCACGGTTGGTCGTATTCAGCAGCTTTTCACAATAATATTGGTTTGAAAGTTGGAAAAAACAAGTCTTCGTAGAACATTTGGAGATTAATAAATTCTTAATAGGGTGCTATTTCCAGTTATCGAAAATGATTCAAAAAGATCGCATGTTTACAAAATCGTCTCACCATTTCAGTAGCTGATGTTTGGCTACGTCGGCTAACAGTTAATAGGCGATCTTCTGTGTAAAAGAGTGAGGAAATAAATACCAATTGTATTAGAATCCTACATTTAATAAAAACATAAATTATTTACATAAGAAAAAGAAAACATTGATAATTTCTCATAACTACGAAAGAAAGAAAATATATACACAAACGAAAAAGAAAATGAACGGGAATTAGTACAAATCATCAATTAATTTTTTTTCTAGGGCCAGTTGCAGTTGGTTTAAAGTTAAAATAGTTAATTGTTCTCTTATTCTAGCTAGAGGATTTCGAAATCGCAAATAATTTTTATCGAATACCATTACAATATTTTTTACCTTCTGTGTGGTTGATACGTATTTTTTCGTACACTCAACAGTAGTTTTTCCCTTAATACACTAATAAATTAGATAAAAAAACACGATTATATATTCTTAGATTGTTTTTAACTATGAAAGTCACATATAATAATTATGAGGTTTATCTTGACATCCGTAGTAACGTTTTTCATTTAAAATTGAAATAATTGTTGTTTTGGAAAAATTAAAAAATTATTAAGTGAAAACAACATTAAAATTCTGCCCATTTAGAAGTCGTTCACTGTGTTAAAGTATTATAATATTGTACTTTTCATCCATAAGAAATTTAATAGAATTTAGATGACGAATAAAGTATTGACTGTATAAGTAATTAAAAATACATATTTATAAAAAATCTTATTACAAAAATAAATTGCAAAATGCATGTCCTTTTTTTTAGGTTATTCCATGTTCTTTAAAAAAAGTGCAATGCGTATAAATTCGTCAGAATATATCTTTAAAATATCTTGTTAACTGAAAATATATTTCCAATCTGTAAGAAAATTGAACGTCCTTTTCTTATAAATATTAATTTCTGAAGTTTTGTTACTCAGATTTAGAAAAAACAATAATAATGTTATTCCACTTCCATTGTTAAACATTGCCAAAACATGAGAAAAAATTGGCAGATATGCGCATTAGAAAAAAAAAATACGTGTTATCTTGGCAACATTAACAGATCCTATCTCATATTTATCTAGTGACATTATCGACATAAACGACGATATTTATCACTGTTGTTTCTTCTAATGCTTTGGATGTTATTAAAATGTTCATATGTATATAAATTATTTATTTGGAAAAATGTTTTCAGTTTTCATCGCAGAGCTGTAAAAATGATTAATGATAATCGTACTCTCATATTTTATCTGCTTATTTGAATCATATTTTAATCAGAGTGCCTTATGTTTCTATTAAAAATAGTAATATATATATACATATATACATAATCAATAATATATGTGGATATATATGTGTGTGTGTGTATTTCTGTATTCAGGAGACCACCAAAAGCAAAAAATTAGCATTGAAAATTTGCTATCAATCATTACTTGTCTGCGATACGCGTATAAGAAATTATTTACCATTTCAAAGCAAGTTTTTGGAACTTGGTCTAATTTAATTAAGCTCTTGCATAAATTAAGACTGAAGTTAAAAAAATGAATTTAATTAATTCCGTGTAATCCTGTATATTGTCTATAAATTATGTACCAAGTTTATAGCGTACTTAAATTTTGCTCAAAACATTACATAACTTAGAACGCATTTGCAGCAATTTCTAAGTATATTCCAAATTCCACCGAATTTTTTATGTTAACCTGTAAATGAGCGGTGATAGTTTTTATACTATATACCATATTAAACACGTTTCCATGCTTAAAAAATATGATTGCATTTTGTTTAGTGATGTCTAAACTTGGTAATGTATTCCAATCAGAAATGTGTCATGAATATATATATATATATATATATATATATATATATAGTTATATATATATAATTATATATACTGCTGGTGTCCCTATACCCGAGTCATTACTCTAATCTCAGCAAAAAGTTCAGTGTCGCGTCTGTATATGGAGCAGGTTTGATATAGTTATATTGTATTTACTGCTAATACTTTTTCTTCTGTTATGTTAATAAAAGTATCTCTCGCGCACACATGCAGAGATATATACACAAACACAAACACACGCACACGCATACAGAATTACAAACCGACAAACTGCTGAATTACTCATTTTTGTATTTGGAGGATCTCAGAAATTTTATATATTTTAAAACCTCAATTTTAGAAATCTGACCACAAAACAATACTCTTCTTTATAATGATATATCGGTAAGAAATTGTAAAATATGCGATATTTCGCGCATTTCTGTCAGAAAAATTCATGTATTCACACACACGTACGGAAAGAAGAACCACGAAAAATTACGAAGTGCACGTAAAATCGTGTTAAAATTATAATTCAATTGCAGTTACAAGATAATCAAAAGTTTTTTTGTTTTCCTTCAATTTGTGGTTTGTCTCTAAATGCACTTGTGACTAAACATAAATCGGTAAAATTAAAAGCATAATATTTTTTAACGCTCACATTACTTTCTTTTACCATACTATCTTATACACATATTAATAGAGTTTAAGATATAAAATATTGTGCATTGTATTTAAATAAATCTAGATTAATTAAAACAAAGTCTCAAACATTATATATTTTAAATCATTCGGTCCTAGGTATACATTTTGCAACAAAAGTTGTAAATTTCTCTGGTGTACAATATTTATGAATACTTGTAAATGCAGATACTTTAAAATTTGTAAATGATATAAATAAATAACAAATATTAATGAATCACGTAATTGTTGTAGAAAAAAAATAAGAAGTAATAATAATTTGAGTTTTCAGAGATACATATATTTAAATATTTTTTGGAGTTAGATATCACAGAATTAAACATTTTTCTAACAAGTATATATAGTGCGACCACGTTTCCTACGACTAGCAGTGAGGCCGAGTCCAAAAGTTTCGAGGGATGCAAAATTAGACGGAAGATAGTTATTTGGCAAACATCCATTTATTCAGTGTTCCCTTATGGCTTATTTTCTCTCAGTCACCCCTATTTTAACACTGGACTCGTTCAATCCGCCCTTGCGCAGAGGCTTCCATGGTCGCAAGAAATGTGGTTAAAGAATATTAATATGGTACGTTGCTTTTTATTGCATTAAATATTTGACGTACAGTACTTATAAAATTTTCTAATCATGTCATTTAATTAACAAACAATGGAAAAAAATTCTTGATTTTTTACTGTGAAAAATAAATTCATAATTTTACATTAGATTTATAACATAAAATTTCACATTGCGAATGGAATTAAATGCATTCCACTTGTAAAGGTTCATATTTGTTTTCTATTTAAATTTTACTTATTATTAATTCCAAATTTTCTTATTTATCTTTTTTAGTTATGCTAATTCAATTTTTATCTTTTTAACTCTACTCTGTTAATAGATAATGATGATTTCTTATTCAAAATAAAATATTCTATTGATTTTATTGCAACTAATTTTATTTTATTTTATTTTATTTTAATTAATTTTTTTTTATTCTTTTTTTTTTTTTTTTTTTTTTTTTTTACCAATGATTTTTAGATCGTCTATAAAAATTAAGAATTTAACATTTAGACAAAAATTAAATTATTTTTCAAATAAAAAACAATTATTATTTTTTTAAGTTGTTTGATAGCTTAAAATATGACTATTAAAAAAATCTTGGAGTATAACAAACTTAAGAGACAAGATTTACATAAAAATCTCGATTTAATCTTTATGGATTCCATTTGACAGCATATAAAGTGATTACGAGAATAATTTTAATGTTTATCACATATTTTGACCAATATCACACGTATTATTTGCTGTAGCACCCTCTTTTCCTCCCTAAAAACTGTCATTTCCTTGTTCAAAATATTCCTTATGTATATATATATATATATATATATATATATATATAATTGAATCGAAAAATGGTTTGAATAATTAAGGAAAATTTTCATGGAACATTGTGGACTATTTTGGTAAAATATATTATCTTATTTAAAAGAAATCAATGACAATTATAAGCATTTTTTATTTAATTTTAATATTTGTATTTTTATATAAACATATAATACAGATTAAATGATCTTCTCACGACAAAATGTATGTCAGTCACGCCATCCCCCCTTTTTTTTCATATGTTTAATGAAACATATATGTTAAAATACATTAACAAAAGGTTTATGTACTAAAAATATACATGTTTTTATTTACTAACATTTAGATCGCAAGTAATATTCAATATAGTGTATGAGAGAGTTTAACGTAACAGTGTAACAACATGTGGCATAAATTTATTATTTACAGATTTTATAATTTAAACATCAATAATAACTCGTTCATAAAAACAAATGTGAGATATATTCAATAACGCATCATTTGTGAAGAAAAAAAGGGGGAAGTATCAAGCTTATATATAATAAAAGTTTTAAATATTAAAATATTTATCTTATATACGTAAATCATTACTGTATATCATAAACTCAGGAAAATTTACTTTTATACTGAATACCTTTAAATAAATATACTTTTATATAAGAAAACCTGGCGTGATACCACATGAATTCTTTATACACACATTGGAAGATATATGTTGTTATACAACACTCACATTTTTTTGAGGTAACTGATTCGTGAATAAACAGGCAGGTTTCAGTCCATTAACATATGAAAATTCCTGAAAACAAGCAAAAAAAAAAAAAAGTACTGCTAATCTGTCTACAGAAGTCACGATAATAGTAGAAATATATATACCGCCGAGACAAATATAGATGGAATAAAACTCCACAGCTTATTACACAATCTCTCACTGGCAAGTGCATATCTTAGAGTTCAAGGAAAATCATTCAAGGATAAGTTGCTACTTTTGTTCTCTTTGGCAATAATTAGTGGCGAGAAAGAATACATTTAACTAAAACAATTAACTCCGATAAAATTGAGAAAGGATTTACTAATTTTGGATATCCAGAAAGATTATTAAAATTAAAATTTGATAGCTAACCTTGTATAGCCGCCACATTTGTAGCCAGCAGAGATTTTTGTGTTCTTATCAATTTTGGTAATATAGCATCGAATTTGGCAAATTGATCGAATTTGTAGAAAATTTGTAGTTTAGGGTTTTCAAAATTTGGAAGCTCTTACTTATGTAAGAAGAAAGTTCTGGAATTTCCTGGGAAGATTCACCAAGATTGGCGCAACATTAACGTCAGAATAAGCATTCAAATATGACGAAAAATTTTAGTTCAGATTTCCCAAAATTTCGAAACTCTAACTTCAATAAGAATCAAATTCTGGAATTTTTCGTAATGATTCATTGCCTTGAAGCGCAGACCTACTCAAAAAATCTATATAGCACTGTTATAATACTCTCGATGAATTCAAACTCCGTTCAGAGTTCGACATTTTCTGTTGATCCTGAAATAGAGAAACTTTTGCCCTGTAATGTATGCAACACTATTTATTTGATTTCTGTAGTAAGAATGGTAGCTTCATTTGATTGCTTCGAAAATATTCATTGATTATTGATTTTTGTGGCACAAAAAAAAGCTTTATTCAACTGTTTCCTGAATATTCATTAAATAATATGCATTCATCGACTGGAACCTGCTAATTTCTTTAATATTTACATTTTTCTCGCAAAATTGTCGACAACTTTCGTAAAAATATCATTGCGGTCTCTATATGCGGACTGAATATTTATTAAATATAATGTATTCGTGGAGTAGAATCTGCTTATGTTTTTAAGATTTATTTTCGACACGCAAAAATGTCGGCAGCTTTCATAACAATATCATTACGGGATCTATTTACTTGCTGGATATTCATTAAAAAAGTACATTCGTTGCCTGGGACCTATTTCTGTATTTTCTACACTCAAAAATCTCGGCAAGTTTCATAAAAATATAATTATGGACTCTATATACGGGCTGAATAATCATTAAATAAAACGATTTGTCAATTAGTACCTGCGTATGTTTTTAAGAATTACTATCTACACGCAACAAATTTCAATGAATTTCATAACAATATCATAACGGGCTCTATAAATAGTTTATCTTCAAGTTTACATAATGTTAGGTCATATATAATGGCGAAAACCTTTGTAGTTTTGGTCATTCTGAATAAACAAAAATGGAAATATCTCCAAAATGGAAAGTCACAAAAATATCAAAAAGGGAGCTGCACAACTAGATGTTATAAGAAATTTATATAGCGATTTGCATCGTTCTACGCCGAACCAATTTTTAGTTATTCTTGATACGTAAAAATATAGTTGCACAGATGCGTACAGACGTCATGAAAAATCTTGTAAATTCGAAGGTATCTCTAAAGCGGGAGCTTGTATTGACACCAAAGGCGTAGGTGCACAACAAGACATCATGACAGTTACAAATATAAATTTGCAACATTCTGTGATCTAACCTTTTTGAGCTATGCGAGATGTTATATCCGTTTTGCAACTCTAGATTACAATACTTTTTTATATTTTGTATCCGTTTACTTTTTATAAGGATGCAAAAAACATAATTCCTTCCTATAAATTTTAGCCATTCATAAAGTTCAATGATTTAAAAATTTCAATACAAATTTTAACTTCCATAATTCTACTAGGGATTTGAAGTGTAAATGTACGTATCCTAAAGCATAGTTTCTCAGTTTCCTTGTTAGGTTTATTATTATTAATTTTTTTATTATTAACTATTAACAACAAACATATTGAATAAAATGTCACAATGAATAAAATCACAAAAAAGAGTTTTCAGATAAACCGAGTGGAGTATTATTTTTTTAAAAAAATACTAAACAAAATATTTTAATATCTATACATAAAAAGCATAGAAAAACAATACATTTCTTTGTTAATATATAAGATTTTTATACTTTTGTTTTTAAATTAATATTTCTTACTAGTTTCTTTTACATTAAGTACTTTTCCATTACTTTTATACTAATTGCATGTTTACAATGGTAATGCAGTTAAGAAAAAAATTTTTTCGTTAATTTGTAATGATTTTTGAAATTGAATTTTTTTGTTAAAAAAATTCCCCTCCATTAATCTGCTATGTTATATTTAACACCTTTTACTATTAGAATGTATATTTCATTAATTGCCTTTCTTTATTTTTTAAATAATGTTTATTATTTATTAAAATTCGTTACATAATGAATACAAAAAATATTACATTGGAAGGTAACGTATAGTAGTTATTACCAGTGTTGTGCACGAACGCGTTCATTTGAACGCGTTCGTGAGCGTAGCTCAAAATTTTTGAGTTTTGAGTTGAACTTCGCTCGTTTATTAAATTATGAACTTGAGTTGAGCGTAGTTCGTTTTTTACACGAACTTGAGCGTGAAAAAGCAATTCAAACTCAAACTCATTTTAAATATTTCTGTCTGAAATATAAAAAGGAAAATAGAAGAAGAAAAGGACAGAAAGGAGAATAACTGTGCAAAATGGATTTCGGAAAAAAGGGCACTTGAAAAAAAAGGCACTGGTAAAAAGGGCCCCAGAAAAAAGGGCACCCGGAAAAAAGGGCACCGTGAAAAAGGACACTTTTGCAATTTGAAAATCTCAAAAACAACAAACATCAAAAAATGAATTTTAAGAATGATTTTCATAATACACTTTTAGAAATTTCAATCAATTAAATTGATACCACTTTTACTTAGCATATATACCTGGGGGGAGGGGAGGCTAAGAGCGGATTGAAAGAAAATAATTGTTTTTAAATCACTTTTTTACTGATTTTAATAAAACTTTGTCTTTCACTTGCTGTTTATAACAAAAATACAGTGTCACATATACTTCGGAGGCTGAAGTGTAGGGGAGGGGGGCAAAAGGAAGTAATTTTTTGTATATCACCTTGTTACCGATTTTAACGATATTCTCTGTAGCATAGGCGCCGACTTAACGTGGGCAGCGGGGGCGGTCGCCCCCGCTGTAATTTTTCACGGGGGCGAAAGTAACTTTTCGCCCCCGTGCTTCCAGCGGGTAGAAATTTCAAACGCGAAAATAATATAAATTTGAATTTAAATGAAAATTTTCACATTGTTGATTTTTTTTGTTTTTTTTCTCTCCTTCTTTCTTCATTCACTGACAGATTAGTAGAAAACAGGATGTATACTTTATACAATTCTCTTTTTGCGCGAGAGAAGCTGAATGTGCTTGAGATAACCCCTTTTCAAGGTCAGTCCCTGTCCCTCGTCCCTCTGTAGTCTAAGATAAATTGAAGCAGAAAGAGAAAGACTATTGTTCATGTTCATTGGTCATGGCCATTTGAAGTCGAGAGTCCCAGTGCTGAAGAAAGTGTTTATACTGCCAAGCATTAAAAAGAAAAGCTTTTGTTCTGAATATTTGCTGTTAAACTTCGAATAAAGGAAATTTTGAATTTAAAATGGCAAGACCTGTGGAGTGTGTCTGAAAAGGGCAGACATACTTTTAATCTTTTGCCACAGGCCAGCCCTAACTCTTGGACCCTTACCCCACCCATTACTGCTTTTTTAACCGGTCATGGTCCTTTTCCTTCTTATCTCCACAGGTTTCGTCGTCGGCGTTCTCCCTTGTGTCCTTGTGGCGAAGAGGGTACTCCCAGCCATTATTATTTTCATTGTCCCCTGACCAAAAATTTTCACTTAAGTAATCCTTCCCCACGACCAAATAATTGGTTGGAAAATATAATATCGCGCAAATTACTCATAAATAAGTTAAATAAAATATTTTCTTTTCTTATGGATTTAGTTAACTCAACTGATTAATTAATATCAATAGCACTTGGTTGCCTGCTCCGTGGCTATTTAACAGAGTCTTCTTCATTACACAAGTATTGCCCCTTGTCGCGAAAGGATAATAATTTCCTGGCAATAATTTCCACCATCTGCTCTTGCCCGTTGTCGCGATGGGATCTTATCCTGGAAACTTGCAGGAGTACCAGTATTTAGCAATCTGTTTCATTTCCCAGAGACTTTACTCATATAGACTTTTCAATCAAGAACTTTCGTATACTTCATGCCACCTGTCGCGTGGGGCATAGCCCGGAAAATTAAGCACCTGAATAATCGCCCACTGTCGGCTTAGGCCGGATTGCGCCTGGCGAAATTTGTATTTTTTTTTTTTTTTTTTTGAGTTTTTCAATAAACTGCGAGTAGTCCCCTTAGAAGCGCTCTAAATCGCTCCAAGAGTGATGAGCGGGGGCTGCTCCCTGTTAATGTTAATATTCATAACACAAAAATTCATTCTCAATGAATTTTTTAATTCACGAGAAAATACTAATAAGTAAAAGGAAGCAGACTGATAATGCTGTTAAAAATACAGATTTTTATTTTTGTATTTAATTTAAATTTATAGGTATTTCTTGTATATGTTTCTTCCTTTTTTAAAAATCTTTGAATTTATTATTATTGATTATTAACAATCTTGCACGAGAAAGTGAGAAGAGGAAGGTTTGTGATTAGATTTAAGGTCGATTGACTACACAAGAGTTCTATGCTTATAGGTGGAATGCCTTCCGTGGAATTCTTTTTATGAGGTCCCAGGCCGTATTTAAACGATTTTTGTAGAAAACCATGGAAAACTCCGAAAGGCTAGGTCGTTGAGGGATCCTGGGATCCAACATCAAACCCAGCACGTCCCGTTTACCACCTTTGAGAGCAGAATCGCTTGGCCACTGGTGGGCCCAGGGATAAGGAATAATTGTTAAAAATGATAATTAATAGATTAAAAACAGTTGTCTTAGAGGAACTGATCTCATAGTTAATGTTTTTTTAGCGGACAAGTAGATAAGGCACATTTCTACAAAACGTCTTAGATAATCAATTCATGAATTTAATAAATATATTGGAATATGTCACAAAAATCTATAATATCTAAGTTGATTTAAATACTCTTAATATGTAGATTAAGTTGTTCACATATTATTATATATATGAACAATTTCAATTTTATTTTCTCTGTTTTTGTATATTTTCGATGTAAGTAACAACAACATCCGTTTTTAAAGAAACATTAATAAGAAATCTCATTACAAATTCAGTAAATGAAATGAGAGAACGCAGTACAATTTAAAGAATTCACTTCTGGAAAAGTTTTTAAAAAATGTTCTAAAAAAATACTTTGAAAACTATCTTGAAAAAAGACTAAAAGGTTCAGCTTTTAAAAGGAAAGAGTAATAATAACATAACATTTAATTTAAGAGTAAATATTTATCTTTTGAAAGTGAAGACGGAATACATAAGTAATTTTTGCTTTCTCTCTCTCTTTTTTTTTTTTTTTTTTTTTTTTTTTTTTTAAATTTTTCTATACATAGGCATAAAAATATATTCGATTTGTGATAATTTTCACCCTTCAGTTTTTGAAGTATTTAGATGTTTTGTTTTGGGATTTTCTGAGTCTAAACTCCAAACACTATTTGGCCATTTCTCGAAAATGTCTGTGTGCTTTTCTTGTGTATATCGAAAATTTTGTATTTGGTTAGTGTATCTCCCGAACGAATGGACAAAATTTAACTAAATTTCATATTTATTTGGATTTTAACTTAAACTAGTGTTTTTAACTGAATTAGATTAAACTGAATTTAAAACGAATTTGGGAATCAATCGCTTAATAAATGGTTATCCTTTCTTCTTTTTCTTTTTCCGCTTTTTTTTTTTTTTTTTTTTTTTTTTTTTTTTTGTTTAATGGCAATATAGGAAAAAGTTTCGAATAAATTTACTTAATAAAATTTCTTTTAACTTTTCAATATCAGGGATGGAACACGGGCGCAGAATTCATACCACTATCAGTGTAAGAAAATTTTCAACTTCTTAAATTAACGATATTATAGGTAGAGAAATTTCATAAACAGATTCTGGTATGAATTCTACGCCGGTGTTCCATCCCTGCAATATAAAATTTTATATATGATAGTAATAATTAAACAACAAAAATTTTTTCTTTGTGTGGAGGTATCGTATCCGATTTCCCTCGGGGGCGTAAATTTTTAACATTGATATCTTTCAAAAGGACTTACCAATACATTTAAAACAATAATTGTTTAATCGTATATCGGTGGTAATTTAAAACAATTTTATTTTATTTTTTTAAATCTTTAGATATTAGCAAAAAATTTATTTCTTTCGATATTTTGTGTTATACTCCTTTGAGATGAAAATCGTCAGCATTCATCATGGAAAATAAATTTAATAAATAATCTTTACTACATGAATTGGTATAGAAAAGTACAGAAGAAAATTTTGAGCTGTCTGCAATATATTAATAGTTCTTTTTTTTTTCTTTTTAACTACAGATAAAGCATAAGAATAGTAGTGAAATAAAGTTGTTTGAATGACAGATTTTTTTAGGCCTCATCTTCATAAAGTATATATATATTTATTTAATTAGTAAATCTATAGAAATTAAATAATGAATTTAGAAAGAAAATTACAACTTAGAAAGAAATTACAAAGATGCCTACAGTACGGGATTTTATAAAGTCGATCAAAAATTTAACGGGATTTAATTTCATGATTACAAAATTTTTAATTTTTATACTGCCATGAAAATTTTTAGTGATTCTCTCTCTCTCTCTCTATATATATATATATCATGCTTTCCGTTTACTCTACCCTCTTTTTTTTTCTTTTGTTTCAGGATATTTTTTAAGCAGAACTTTCAATAGTGATATATATATATATATATATATATATATATATATATATATGTATATATGTACAAGTCAAAATGACAGCTGTGATGCTTGAAAAGCACAAAAAATGAATTTGCTGAGAATTATTTTGTTTTATTATATATTATTATTATTATTTTGCTAAAAAGTGACACCTAAAATAACAATAGCCCATAGGTAATTTATTTTATTTTGTTGTTGTTTTGTTGTAAAGAAATAAACATGTTTGTTTTACATATATATAATATATATCGTCTCTTCTTTCTTTCAATAGTTACAATGAAATTTAATTTTAAATTCATATAACTCTATATATTCTTCTTATCTGCACTTTTAGTTATTTATTTTCAAACTGTGCGGCATGTAAATCTAAACTTAAAAAACTGAGAAAAGAAAAAGAGGAAGTAGGGCATTCCTTTTCTCAAAGGGTGCATCCATGATCCATTGACCTTTTTGGAATGCGCAATGTGCCTGTTAGAAATTTGAAAAGCAACGCCAAACTTGGGATTTTGTAAAGGGCTTATCTTTTCTCGGACACAACGAGTTGATAATTTAAGGCTTTTTTTAAATTCAAGGCTTGATCTCACCGCAAAATAGAGCAGGCGACACCGAGACCGACAGGCTTTTAAAAATGAGTCTGCTACAGTTTGTTGAAGTTCAACTTATAACAAAAGTAAACAATAACATATGTGATTTGATGCCCTGAAAAATATCTCCGATCGGCGCCAGCCAGCTATCTTTCTTTTTGTTAACTTTGAATTTCTGTAACTATGCGTTATTATTTGTGGAGTACAAGTTTTTATCGTAAACCCCACAACACAAAAGAATGGGTGGAAGGTGGAATAGTTTTCAATTTTCATATCTTTAACTAAGACAGGCCGGACTATACTATGAGCTCCTTGATCGTTAGGATGAGGATTAACTAAAGTGTTTGTTAAACACAACACATTAAGGTCCTTCGAAATCGGAATAAATTCTATAGATAAAAAAAGAAGATTACAATAATAGTATGGCCTGTATGTCTAAGTTGTAGACAGTTAGATACAATGACAGAAACACCCTGATGAGCGATTGCATATATCAGGAGAAATTGTCTACTAAAATTAGAAAAACAGTCAGCATCTTCTAGGCGCCATGAGCCTAAACAAATGATAGATAAAAAACATTCATGAACTCCTCCTACAAATAACACCATTGGAGGTGAGAAAATAAACAAAACGTCCCCCCTCCCTTCCCCATTGAACTTTACTCGGAAAGTATGAGAAAAGAAGAATTCAGTTGAGAAATTTTTACTGCTGAGGCTCGGTAATTTTTTTAGATTTTAGCTCATCGAAATTTTTAGGTCATACTGGTGTTGCAAGTGCCTTCCTAGTTCCTACTGCTTTGCTTCCATAGTTAAAAAGGGACCTTTCAAAGAAAAACTGGAGTGTTGAAATACAGCTGAAAAACAAGGTAAGCTATTTTAATGTTTATTTTGAGATTTGGGGAATTCTAGAGGCAATCATGGTGCATCGTTTATGTGCATCGTTTATTTTTTTGAAAATTCATTAATGCTTTTAAAGTTATCAAAACTGCAAAAATTATTTAAGAAAAAAAAAAGACGACAAAATGTTTTATTTATTTATTTATTTATTTTTTAATGTATATTAAAAAAAAGTAGTGCATTATTATCAGCAGGATATATATTAAGGAAGTTCATTTTGAATTACCTATACTCTTATTAATTATTAATCATTATTGTTGATTTTATTGTTATTATTATTACTAGCAGGCTACGCCCGCTTCGCTGGCTACTATATTTAAATGAATCTCCAAAAGAATTGGATCATTTTTTATTTTTCACATCACATTATAAATAAAAACTAAAATAATTACATTGGAATCGCTCTAGACCTCGCATCGGGTACTCGCTGACTACGGCAGCTCTTTCTCTGCCCGCACTGTATCGGGAGCAGTTTCCCACTGCCTGCAGAAATCTCTTTCCTATTTATTTCAATATGGGTATTTATTGACGATAGGTGGGTCTGCCATTATTTAAGAACTACGATTTTAAAGATAACTGTATCTCAGCGTCTATTAAATATTTTAGTTTTTGAACCAAGTATTTTATTGCTCATGCTATTTACACTGTGTTACAATTTGATTCCGACCAATGTAATGACATAAAATAAAAAGTAGATTTTCTTTGAGAAGGAATTAAATACATAAAAACAAATGAATTCCAATCAGTTTAATCCTTTTTACTATATACTACCATTATTTCCTGACAAATACTATAAATTAGAAAAAACTTTTAAAGAAATTAAATTAACAAAGGACAAATAATTGTTGTTATACTACAAAAATAATACATAAACATAACTGTTATAAATACGTTTTTAAATATTAAATTTAATATATTTAATTTTTTCTACTGCATTACAATTTTATTTTCAATAAATATAATAAATTAAAAAGAGAAAAAAAGATTCGCCGTCAAATAAATGTATTAAATAAAAAATAAATTGCATAATATAGCCGTTGCTAAGATACGCAGACGATTACAATCGAAGAATAAATTCATGAAAAATGAAACATAAAAGCCAATGTTTAAAATCGAAAAACATTAATTTAAAAAATTCAGATTCGAAATTCGAAAAAATCTCGATGAGGTGCACACCTGCAGGGTCCCAGGTACCTATATGCCAAATTTGGAAGCTCTGCGATCAGTAGTGTGTAGTATTGTTCATGTTTAGATAAATGTATTTATTTTCCTGTTGGAAAAAAAATAAACTCTTTTTTTTTTTTTTTTTTTTTTTTTTTTTTTTGGCAACAAATAAATTACGGATTAAATTTAAATGGCTAATTTTTTGCTATTATTAGCTTATTATTTTCATATTTTATTAATTAAAAGAAAACTAAACAGAAATTCGAAATTCTGACTTCGATGTGCACAATGATCCTTCGGGGGGCACCTTTGTGTTAAATCTCGTGACTGTCCGAGCAACCATTTTCGAGAACAGTGATATATATATACAAATATTGCTCACTTAATAGTATAAGATATTCAGGGGGGAAAAAAAGTATTTTGAAAATTTGGTTAAAGTATTTTGAAAATATTATTTAAGTATATTGTTTTCTATTTTGAAGATTTGAGAACCAAAATTATTGAGTTAATCAACATAAATGAATATCGATTTCCCCCCCCCCCCCACAATATTTAGAATTATATGTGGCTATAAATTTGTTTTGAAAATATTTTAATAAATTAAAACTGTTCAGTTATGAATGTGAATTAAAATAGAGAAAATTATTTTCTCAAAATTTAAAATTTTGCTGCCGTAGTAAGAAATTTATGTTAGAGAGAGAACAATTTTAAGTTTATGACATTCTTTTATTTCCTTATGTTCCATTTTTTTAAAATAAGGACTTTCGGTTGAGAACTCAAAATTCTGGAAAATTTTAAAATCAATTTAAATTTCGAAGTCTGACATATGTATATTTTTCTTTAAAATTATCTTAAGAATGGTAAAATGATCACATATAATCATGTATATAATCACATATCTGCAGAAAAATTCACAGAAATTGTGGTGTTGAATGATGATCAATAGAAACATTGCTATCAAACAACAGAAAGTGCAAACTTGCACAATTATTGATTCGGATCGAAGTGATTAAGCACGACCTTTCATCATCTGGAAAGCAGCAATTCTTTCACGTTGCACTCGTGCCTACCTTTTTTTTTTTTTTTTTTTTTTTTAATGATAGGTAGTGTTTAATCGTTTGACTCAAAAAAATCATTATGTGGATTTCCAATTTATGGTGCTTTCTCACAAGATTAATAGTTCTTAATTACATTAATTTATTCATTAATTATAACGCTGCTGTGTTTAATATCAAATATTACTTTATACTGAAATATACTTTATTTAAGTATTATTGGTTCATGTTTTATTAGACTACGTTTCTTCAAAATTTTTGTGCTTAAACTGATGAGTTTTTTGACATAACATATTTCGTAAAAAACTTGCAGTGCATATTCTTCTACTGACAATGACAAAATTCAGGTCAAACATTTTAGCATATACATTTTAACTTAGAAGCTTCAACTGTACTGCAACCTATCATTAGTTTTAAGTGTTTTAACAATGCATAATTTACGGGGGGGGGATGAGATTTTCATAATGTCTATTATATTGGACGTTGGGACTTCAGGAGTTGTTTACTATCATACTAGATAATTTTCGGTATACTATAAGAAAATAAATATTTTGAAAAAAATCTATTATTAAACGTAAACAACAAACACCAATGATGAAATGTGGGAGAATGTATCCAATTGAAAGATTTTTGTATAAAATTATTAATATTTTTTACTTAAACTAGTGTATTTCCTGTCTCCATTTGCTTAAGTGAATAATAAAGTATTTTCCTTACACATTTCTTTTTTCCTTTAGAAAGAAATATTCTAATGAAAACCTTATTCTTATGTTTATGTAATAAATGTAATACTAAAGAAAAAAAACTTAAATAAGAAAAGAACATAAAATAAGTTAAATAATAATAATTAATAATTTAATTTGAATACGATATGTACATATATATATATATATATATATATATATATATATATATATTATTAGTTGAATTTTAAAAAGATTTACAGTTTTCTATCATCAGCATATATAAAGGATAAACAAGCTTGTACAGAAATAAAAATGTGTACACATTATTTGGAAACAGCACTGAAAACGCATTTATTTTTACGAAATTTCTTTTAAAGAAATAAATGTTTTAAAGATTATAGCTTCTAATTTTAAGTATACGAGAAAAAAAAAAAAGTGCTGTACTTTCTTATTTTACACTCGTATAAACAGACGACTAAACACTGAGATTTTTCTTCCCATGAGCAGTTTATGCACCCTTTGTTTATTTAACAGTTATTTTCTATTTAATAAGTTATTTATTAGTAAATTATATATTATTTAAATTTATTATTAATATTTTAATTATGTCTTGAGGCTCCTTTTGATTTAGCTAAATATTTTTGAACATAATTTAGTGGTTTGTCTTAGGGACCGTGGATGAAATGTGATAAATCGTCAAATAGCGGTCCTCAAATAAAAAAATGATTTTGGACTTTTATTTTATTTTCGAACACTTTATATAAAATACATGTTTATTCCTTTATAGTACGCTAAATAGTAAGCGAAATTTTCTAATGATTTATCCAAGAACTCAAAACTGACATTGTCTGTGGTACAATCAAATAAAGACTAATTAAGTAAAACCATTTACACTATTTCAAATATATATATATTTCAAAACAAAGGAACCTCTAAATGATGGAATTTGTCTCCTACGTGCATAAGCAAACGTATTGGAAATTTGAGA
Organism: Salticus scenicus; assembly: GCA_963930645.1. Taxonomy (NCBI): domain Eukaryota; kingdom Metazoa; phylum Arthropoda; class Arachnida; order Araneae; family Salticidae; genus Salticus; species Salticus scenicus. The sequence goes on along the minus strand of OZ005656.1, from coordinate 147,912,530 downwards.
ATAAAAAACCACCCCAAAACAGTGGGTCCACTATTCAGAAGTGTCCGTTAAATAAATTTTTACTTACAATTAAATTAATAAGTTATAATTAAGAGTTATAAGTTTAATTAAGCATTAAATTAAGAATGTTCATGGTATTTGGTAATTTTTAAAATGTAAATTACCTATCAAAGTGCTCATAAAGAATAAGATCTATTTAGAAAAGGAATTAAAAAAAAAAAAAAAAAAAAAGTAAAAATTAACGTTTAATGAGTTTCGCTCGTTTTTAAAAATGAACTTTAACTGAGCGCGTTCATTTCTTTCAGACATGAGTTTGAACGCGAACTAACTCGTTTTTTACACGATGAACTTGAGTTTGAACTAGTTCGTTTTTTTCGTGAACTTGCACAACACTGGTTATTACATACTGAATTTTGAAGTTATGAATAAGTAGAAATTCTATATATTATGGTCTATTGATAATCTTAAAAGTAAATAAACTGTATTAATTTAAGCATAAAATTCAGTTTTAATAATAATAATAATAAAACCTATTTAGGGATCGATTTAACGATGATTTAGAGATATTTTTGAAGCAGAGTTTGTATCTATTGATTTACATTAAAATGTACTTTTTTCTTCTTATCTCTACCAAAGCATATATATCATTAATGAATTACCGAAAGGTTGATAAATCTCATATATACAGATGGTTATTTCCCATCATTTAGATCACAACCAATTTCTAATAAAGTGTATGAGATAGTAACTATGCTGCGTAATTACATGCGGCATAAAGTAGGTATTTCGATCTCCCGTGTATCATACAAGAATAATAAATCACTTATAAAAACAAAGATGATACATACCAAAAGAATACTGCTTGTTATGTAAATAACATTAACGATATATTTCGATTAACGATCTATCCAAATATTAGGCTTACAAAAGAAGCTTAATATATAATATCTTCTTATTGATATTTCAAACATAATAATTCAGCATAGGTTATTAAATTCTGATATTTCCTTCAGAAACTATTTTTCATTCAAAATACATTCTTGTTCAAAACTCACAGAAATTTAGAAAAATATTATTATTCCAAATAAAGTCAAATAAACTATAAAATAAAAATAAAAAATGGTCTCATTTTTTTTTAGTATTATTTTATCAGTCCATTTAAAAATGACTGTGGGTGACTACGATTTGCCTATTTTTTAATATAGTTCCTTATTTTATTCATTCATTTATTTATTTATTTTCGTAAGAAAAGTGACAGGCGTGATATGATGAATTCAGTACGTTAAATGTTTGATTTTTATTCAATATATGAATGAAAGCGACTGATGCTTAACTTATTACGTGTTAAAAGTTCAAATTCTGTCAATACTTAACTTTATAATCCTTCACATATTATTAATTTAATATGGTTATTAAAATGTTCTATATAGATAATTCTTTATTAATATTTAAAGTCAATATTTCTGCAACATCGATATACAGAGATTTTTGCAGAAATGTATAATAACTTTATGGATTGATAATCATGTCTCAAGGGAGATTCAAAATTACATTACAATTTAGAGGTAGAAATGCATTTGTAGGAGGCTATAAAGATAATTTAGTTTTTTATTAAATTTAATCTTTAGATTAATATATAGCACAATTAAATGTATATGGTTTTGTATATCTAAATCCATTTGAATAAATTAAAATATCAAACACAATGATTTAGACACATAAGGACGATAGTAACAAAATTTCCAGTTATTTTAACAGAAAATGAAAAAAGTATGTTTCAATAAAAATATTATTATAAAAAAATATATATATATATTTGTTTGGTTTTATAAATAATACACTAATATCACTTTCTACAGAAATATTAAAAATTAACGCAAAATTTGATATTGCATGCTGTAAAACATCAAGGTTTTAAATGTTTATAAGTGGTATTGAAAACACTATTGTTAGAAAGTTAATCTTATTAAGTTGAGTATTTTTAACAAAGTAGAAAATAACTGTAATTAAGTAGTAACATTTCAATAAAGTTATGGACAATTCATTTTCCATTGTTTGACTAAATAGAGTCTTAAAATAGTTACAAGATAAAAAGAATTTTTTATATACTATGTTTTAAAATTTTATGTTGAATCATATAAACGCTACCAAATGCAGCGGAAACCCGAAACAACTGTCTAAAAGTATTTAAAAAAACCATTTATATCGTGTTTTGAGCTATTATAAAAGTTTGAAATGGCTAGCTAGCCGGAAAGTTAGTTAAAACTCGATTGCAAGATTTGTACTGGTAACGCTGCCGAAGGCAGCAGGGTCTCGAAGTAGTAAACATATTTTGAAAATACATTTTCAAAGCGTTCTGAACTATTCTAAAGGTTTAAAATGTCTAGCTAGTCGGCAAATCAGTTAAATAATGTCTCTCTTAAATCATATAAACGCGGCCGGAGGCAGTAGGGACCTGATACAGTTGACTAAAAGTATCAACAAAATGTATTGTCATGATGTTCTAAGCTATCCTGAAAATTTCAAGTGTCTAGCTAGTCGGAAGTTAGTGTACAATCGATTGCAAGCTTTGTACTGGTAACGCTGCCGACGGCAGCAGGAATCCGAAACAGTTGGCTAAAAGTATTACAAAAATGCATTTTCCCAGTCTCTGAACTATTCTGAACGTTTCAAATGTCTGGCTTGTCGGGAAGATAGCTAAATAAATTTTCTTTCGAATCACATAAAAGCTGCCGAAGACAGTAGGGACCTGAAACAGTTGACTACAATTATTAAAAAAATCTATTGTCACCGTGTTCTGAGCTTTCCTGGAAGTTTCAAATGTCTAGCTTGTCGGGAAGTTGGTTAACAATCGATTGCAAGATCCGTACTGAACAAACAAACAACAATCAAAGTTAATAAAAACATAGTAAAATGTGCAAATATTTAAATGTGCAAATGTACGTAGATAGATAATAAACGTAAAATATAGTTTGTATTTTAAATATATGTTTATTAATAGTTCCATTCATAAAGTAAAATAATAATAATAATAATAATAATAATAATAATAAATCTGTATGGGATTTATTAATAAAGAGCTTTTCTTTATATTATGCAATGAGACGGATTTCCATTTATTATAATATTTTCCATAAAAAAATAAGTTTTTTTAATGAGCACTTTTAAAGGTTTATAAGGTATTTTTTATAAAATTTTTGCTATCACAAATGGAAAGAACAATTTATATTCATAATAACTATTATTTTTATAAAATAAATTGAACATTTGTGTTTAAAGCTAATTTTGATGCAAACTGAGAGCATTTTACAATATGTATATTCTGAACATACTTAATATCTTTCAGAGAGAATAAATTATAAAGTACTTTATATTTTCTCTTTCACACGTACTTTAAATATGAGTTTATTTCTTGCGTGGGAAAACGTTCAAATGCACACGCAATGTTTTACTAGGAAGTGAAATGAATGTGAAATATCGTGTGATTTCCTTTAAAGTACGTAAAACACATGGATGTGTTTAAGAATAATTTTTGAAACAATAAGAAATATTTTGTAGCATATTTCTTTGAACAAACTTATAAAATTTCAATTTTAATAATGTCTAAAAGGGTGACATTGAAGCAATTTTTAAGAATATAATTATATGTATTTTTAAATTCTTGATTCTAATACTTTAAGTTTCAGAAAAATAAACCAAAATGTGAAGGATTTTGTCTCTTTATTAATTAGACTGATTTTCTTTGTTAAAGTTTGTCATATCTATTTCAGTCTAAATAGGTATAGAATGAAAATATTTTTGAGGATCGTTAATAAAAAAACTAATTCAAATTTATTAATTTTATCTTACATTTTAAACATATTACAACAATGGTGGGAAGTGTTTATAGTTTATAATTGTATTTTTGTCAGTTCGTTTAACCTCTCGCCTGCCATCTTAACTGTCTTCACTTTAATTTCCTTAAATATTATTAAACGACTTAAAACGTAAATACATTATTCAAGGTCACTATGGTACATACGGTATAGCAATTAATATAAATAGCATTTTGAGCACAAAGACAACCAACAGTTTTATAATATTTTCCATCAGATGCATAAACATATTTTATTATCACTATATTGCATAAAATATATTGAAATTAAGGTATAGTATTTGTATGCACAAAATCAGGTTTTCAAAATAATATAATATCTTTAGTATAAATGTTTGGTTAATGTGACTACATAAACACATACAGGTATATCATAGGATATAATTTGAAATTTATGGAAGCGCATTTTCAGTTACATTCTGCATTTTTTATCTCTTTCCAAAACAATTTAAAAGTTATTATGATACCAGTTCATTTATTTGCCGGTTTGGGAATCGGTAGGCAGTCAAACTTATGCAAAAATAATTTTAAAATATCGTGATTCGATGTATGCAATCTATATATTATTAGACAAACAGGGAATTTATGGTACACTTTTAAAATGTAGAGTGTAAAAAGTGGTATCATTCGAAAGCTATAATTATCCAGATTTGCAGAATATAAAAAATATTTTTTTAAAATTTCAAGAAGATAATTAAATATATATATATATATATCCATTTATATATATACATTTATATATATATTTACTTTTTTTTTACACACATTCTTTTGTTTTAAAAAATTCTTAAAGAAGAAAGTTGTTAAGTCTGGCAATTATTTAAAATTCAAGTAAAACACACTGTTACAAAAATGCAATTTTGTTTCCAGAAATTCTCTGTGAAAATTACAGAATTATCTGTAATTGAAAAAAAAAAAAAATTCAAATTACAGAAAAATTACGTTGACAAAACGTATTTTTCTGTAACTTCCACAGAATTCTGTAATTTTCACAAGAATTCTGGCATCAAAATTGCATTTTTTCACAGTGCAGTAATGTATACATGTAGTGATCTTAAACTCTCGAGAGTTAATTTTTCATTGTAAGAGGTGACGGTCATTAATGAGGTAAAATTGATTATGAGTGAGCTAGTGTTAGATCGAAGTTTTCTATCATTGAAAATTAAAAAAGGATTTTATTTGTGAAAGATCACATTTTTTTTTATATTTTTTTATTTATAATATAATTTATTTTTTTTTCTTCCTTTCTTTCTTTTCTTTTCTTTCTTCCTTTCTTTTTTTTTTTTTGTTATTTACGTTAGCTTTCATTTGAAAAAACAGTTTTTAGCTAAAGCGTAATGCTTATCAACTAACTGAAATTCACTACTTATTTTGAAAAAAAAAAAAAAAAAAAAAGCAGATTTATGGCTGTATCTTCTACATATATATGAAGAAAGAAAAAGATTCGAAAAAAATTCAATTTATGGTTTTCTATGAATTTACGTGTTTTGAGATATCCTAAACATGATTAGCTCATTTTTAGAAAATGACTAATTATCTGAGAGTTTATGATGTATTAGGGAAAGTTTTGTAGTTTCTCATGAAACAGTGAGCTGAATTTAAGTACGATTAATAATTTGTTAGACCTTGATTTAAATTTATGCTTAGTGGCTTGTTGGAATATATAATAAGTAGTGCTACTATGTTGTGATTCACTCCATATAATTCAAGTCTATATCTCAACTTCTGTAGTTTATAAACACACCAAACATAATATATGATATGGACATTATCTAAAACTATGCTGTTTTAATTTGGGTGCATATAAGCCGAAAAGTGCCGCAACTGTGCTGAAATTTAATTTCGTTTAAGGCAATCACTTTTCTTTGCTTTACCTTGAAAAAAGTGTTCGATTTATGACCACTGGGCAATTCTAGATAAAATTAAATATTTCATGCTCATCGTTGAGAAAATAGTGCAATGTATTTGCATACAGGATTTTACAAATTATATCTGATGAATTACAGTGGATATTAGGTACATTTTTAATTATATTTTCATACATTATACTGCATACAATATAACAAATTCATTAATATTATTAAGATACACAAAACTATTTTCCTTCGAAGTATGATTAGCGTAATTTGTTGATTTACATGTTCTCAAAAAGTTATACGTATACATTTATTTGTATGAATGGAAACTGCTCATAGTGTCACAAGAATTTTTTAATGTACTATATGACGCGTATGGAAATTTTAGACACCATTTGCAGGGCTATCCAGAGAGTTTATTTTTCAATAGTTATTTTATATATACAGCTTAAAGGAATTTTAAAATGATTTTTCCCTCCATATTTAATAAAAAATATGTGTCTTAATAATTATTTCAGAATAATTTACATGGTGCCATTAAAAAAAAAAAAAAAAAAAAAAAAAATCTCTAGGTTTTTCTTTAATAGGACAATAATATTTTTTTTAAAGTTTATTTGCTCCATAATGCAATGAAAAATCCATTTATTATCAAAGATGTAATATTCATTGAAATTACATCTGGAAAGCATTTATAAAGTATGCCATGGTTTTATTGTTATTTCTTCCTCTTCTTATTTTTTTTTTCCTATTCATGCATGACTATTTGCTACAACATGTGCGTAAAAAGTGAACGCGACATTTATTTTATTTATTTTAATTAGTGGACGTAGTAAGTAATAATATACTGCTAGACTTAACAGGATTTTTTTTTTCATAAAATTATGAACGTGATTACCTAGGTTGTTTTGTTATTGAAAGTTTTTAGATTTTTAAAAGTGCTGCTATAAAATTTGCTTAAAGATTTTATACAACAATTGCCATTAAAATAATCAATTTTCTTTTAAAAAAACTGGTGTGAAACAACTGCACGACTTCCATTACCCAGTATTACACTGAATATATGCATTTTTTGGAGATAATGTTAGCAGAAGACATAAAAGTATCCTAACAAAGTAGACACTTAAAATTTTTTTCCGCTCAGAGAAACTTGAGACACGCATAAAGGCATAAAAAGAGTTTACATAGAGAGTTAAAAAAATATGAAAAAAATGGTGTATTCAAACATGAGATCTAAAACTAATCTACCTAGTCATGATGACTGTTAAATTTTTTTAATAACCATATAATACATGAGAAAATATATCTAAAATGGATTTAAGTAACAATTTTGAAAAAATTCGTTGGAGGAAATCAATAATTACATACAAGTGGGTATTTAAAAGGGAGTCATTATGGCGAGTTTGAAAAAAAAAAATCCATAGTGCCGTTTTTAAAGGAACGCACTTGGAAAACCTGAAAATGAGTTATTTATACAGGGTGCCTATCAATTTTCCTAAACTAACCGAATGTTACATAGGAAAGTACATCTAATAGAGTATTTACATAGCAAATTTGAAGAAATTCGTTAGGTCTGTTTTTTCGATACGGACTTATCGTCTCACTTATGGTTTCCGATGTCCCATTTATAGTTTTCCAATTTTCACTGACATTTAGAAAATCTGTACAGCAGTCCTATCTCAATTCTGAAGTTTCCTAATTAGTTACGGAGATATGATAGTCAGAAGATTCCCCATATACGTACATACACACACGCACACATACACTGTGACCAAATGCCAAAAACTACATTTTTGGACTGAGGAGACCTTAAAACACGTAAGATAGGTAAAAATTCAATATCGAGTTTTAGGACGGAATTAAATGCTTCCATTACCTACGGTAGTCGGTTAACGGAAGTAATAAGGATTCAGAACACTCACGTTTGAGTATAATTTTGATGCAGAATGTGCGTTTGCTACAAGACATTCATAGAGAATGTAATTTAAAATGCTTTACATTTTCTCTTTCACACGTTAATAACTACATCAGTTTTACATTTTCATGACAAGACTTTTAAATACGCACGCAATAATTTCATAAGGACTTTATTATGTATGAAAGTACGTGTGGTTTGAATTTAAGTACTTAAAACGTATGGATATGTGTATGGATAAAAAAGTACATACATATATATATGTACATATATATATATATATATATAATAAAAAATATTACCTAATATTCAATTATTTCGGGACACTTATCGCCAGTCTTTTTAAAAAACAAATTTTAACTTATTTCATCATTGGAAATCACAGTGAGAAGTTTCTATTCGAATATATTCCTGATACATTTACTGAAAAAAAGTCACAACTAGGTAGTTAAGTGTAAATGTAGTATTTTCTATCATTTAAATTGAGAAGTGTTTACTGTTAATGCACTGAAATATATAAAAAATGTTATTTATATAACATTATCTTGTGTTCTTTTAATTTTAAAAGCAAAATCTTCTCAGTGTGATAGTCATACGAAAATAACACACACACACATATATATATATATATATATTAAGACTTATGAGAATTTCTTCGAGTTGTATAAAAATTAATTATTGAGGATCGTAAAAAAAGTCAAGAGGAAAGAGATTTAGCATTTTATAAAGTCTTTTCTGGAACAAAAATGGCTACATGCAGCGTCTAGTGGCTTGTAATGAGATTACAGTGAGGTATATCCGTTCTAGTCTCCCAAATACTTTTACAATTTCTTCCATAAATTTGATTTTACATTATTTTAAATCCAGTGGCACTTTTAGTACCTCCAGTAAGTTCACTCAATCTTGCTCTTACTTTATTACTAGACTTTATTTCATTCTTTATTACTAGAATTATATTTTTAAAAATAGAAAATCATATATTGAATGAAGAATGTACGACTTTTCTTTCTCGTTTTTACTATAATAATGTTTTATTCTGTATACGCGTTTCTTATTTTTCTTTCTGTTCCAGTTGCAAGTATATGTATATAAGGTGACATAGGATAGTTCTTCATCTTACTTTATTTTATATGGCGTAATGAAAATGGTGACGGAATCTTTAGTGAGGATTGAAAGCTATTAGTTTTGTTGTTTACAATTATTGGACTAAAAATAAACAGTTCTGACCTCTGAAGTTGAAGTGATCAAGAACGGCAATAACTAGAATCCCTTTAGTCCGTAAATTAGAAAACATTTGACAGTAAAACTTTAGTTAATTGAAAACAATTAGATTTATAAACTTAAGAACTAAATAAAATGTGTTCACTTTCTAAGATTTTAGGTGTATTAGGGCAATTGACATATATAGCAAAAATAATTTTTTCGAAAAAAAAAAAAAAAAAGAAACAGTAAGATTGCTCGTAAATCTTATATCTTATTTTTTCTAAAAAATGGAAAGACGTTTTTTCTTTTTGTATTAAAATAATAAATCTTAGGTATTTTTATGCCTTAAAAGTTGCATTCTACATTCTTTTGGGGAAGCGACATAACAAAATATCCTTTCGCCACATTTATTTATTTGTACTTCTTTAATAAAGTACGGAAATGCATAAGTGAGAACATTCCTTATCATTCAACTATCGTTTTATTTATTTTTTTTTATATTTATCTGAAGGATTAAAAGTAAAATAATATGAAAGGATTTTACAATGAGTAGAGGAATGATTTAACATGTTGTAAGAATGTTCATTAAAAAGGAAAAAAAAAATTAAAATTTACTTCCTAAATAATTTTAAGAGGAAAACTACTTGTTGAAAAGGAAAATGAGTGGAAGCTTATTCCCAAATTGTGTTAGAATAAAATTACCATATTATTTGTTTATGTATTACAAAATAAGCATTATTTTCCTTTTGTAAAATAATTATTTTCTGTATGCTAACATATATATATATATATATATATATATGTAAGATTTTCGTCGTTTACAACATTAGTTTATCACGTAAAACCCAAAAGCGAAATTCAGTGATTTCAGTTCAACACACCATAATAATGCTTGAAATCAAAGCTTGAACTAATTTTCAGCATTATTTCTTTTCTGTTTATTGAAATTCGGAAGATATGCCTTATGATTGAATTTCGATAAACACATATATTTGATGATTATCTCGATACAACTAAAGTGACGACGACGTTTAATAACGATGTTTAATTAAACAACACAGTTGTCTTTTATTTTAAGTAAACCATGCATAAAATTTAGTGTGGTTGGTAATAAATTATTAATGACTAATAAAAAAAAAATAATAATAACGATTCTTGAAAAAAAATTTATACTTTTATATAACAAGTCAAAATTTATTTTGTTTAAAAAAAAAAATCATTTACACAGATAATATGAATACGTGATTACAACGCCAGTATGAAGAATTCCAAAGGTAAAATTCTTCATTTTGGTGTTCCCCTTAAAATCCGCATTGTCAGTGACCGATAGTGTTCATATTAATTCTTATTCATAAATAATATTTCAATTGTTGCAGCTTTTCTTGTAGCAACGTTAATGATATGTAAATTTAAATTATTTTAAATAGACTACTTTAAGTTATATATATATATATATATATATATATATATATATATTACGAAATAAATATTTTTTATGGAGGTAGTAACCATTGAATTCGTAGTTTCCTAAATACTCAAAACCATGTATCCATGCTGAATCTGCCACTTTTGTTGAACGTTAAATAGCTTAAATTCACAGTTTTGCACATAAGGTTAGCAAAACGTTTGAAAATATTACATAATTTTGGCAACAGATCGCGAAACTGCAAAATTATGGAACCTTAGATAAGACAGAATAGTGTTTGCGCTGATTAGTTTGATATAAAGACGAGATTATATATATATATATATACGCCATTTAATTAACAATGAATTGTAAAAAAAAATGACAGTGGAGTGTGATAAAAAAAAGAAAAGTGTTAATAAACAAGATAAAGAAAATCAATAAATACAACATATAGAAAATAAAATTTTTGTATGTATTTTGGGGTAAAATGAAATGCTCACATATTACAGTACAAAATAATGTTTAGCGGAAAAAAAATAGCAAAAAAAAAAAAATAATAATAATAATAATTAATAATAATAATAATTTTATAAAATATTAACAAATACAATGCTATGCACAATATAAGAAGAATTTCTGAAAAAAAAAAAAAAAACGAAATTTATATTGTAAATCTTGAAATAAATTAGATATGTGTCATTCCTTAAAAAGAACATCTAATAATTTGTAAAATAAAGTGATATCGTATTTTTCGCATTTTTCGGTTATTTTGCTTAAACAAAATATAGGTAAAATTACAGTATTACAGTTTAATGTGTTATTTTTATTATTATTATTATTATTATTATTATTAATATTATACACACACACACACACACACACACACACATATATATATATATATATATATATATATATATATATATATATATATATATATATATATATATATATATATATATATTATTATTATTATTATTATTTTCTTTTTTTTACAAAAGAATAAATTTAATTTTCTACAAAAAATTATAACCTGTAATAAAACATCACATTCGTTTTTCAGATTTTAAATTTTTTTGATTTTTTACGTGAACATATAAATTTTCTTCTTTATTTTAGATTGTAAAAGTGGACAATATTCTTCTATAAATCAAATTGGTCACTTAATATCTTGGAAATTCGTATTTTAGAAGAATCATAAAGTATATAATTATAAATTAGAAGAAATTGTCATTTGTTTTCATCTCTGTTTCTTAAAATAAAATTTAAACATCCTGAGAAATTGTTCTTTAAATACGAAAATTGATCTTAAAACCCACTTTGTAATAATCGTTCCTAAGAAAACTGCTTATAAAAATGACAATCAATGTTTTTTTTTTTTTTTTTTTTTTTTTAATTATGTTACAATTGATTTAGCATATTATATGTTTGCATACCTTTCCGTATATGAAATGCTTTGTTTCTGAAAACTAAACTGAAAAAAAAAAAGATATTTGGAGTTAATAATCTTAATTTGTTTCCTGAAGCTTTAAATAAAATCCAATTTCATCGCTATCACTTTAATAAATCTTAAGAATTATTGTAATTAAAAGCTTTATCTAATTAATTAATAAAAATTTTATTTACTATTTATTAAATATCAGAATACATATAACATTATTGAATTTCGATAGACATAAATATTCCATGACTGAAAGATTTTTAATCAAATCTAATTGTTTTAAAACATTTTAAATAAGTCTGACTTGAAATTAATTATAATTTAACAGCAATTACAAAAAAAAAAAAAAAAAAAAAGTGATAATTTGTATTTATTTGTGTTAACTACAGTAAATTTAATTTACAATTCGAAATTTATGTCACATAGTAATAACAAAACTCATTTAAAGAGATAATAATGTAATATTCCTTATATTACGTTTACCTTATAAGTCGAAATTATCAGTACTCAATAGATTCTGTAATATTTTATTTTTACGCTTTAATAAAAATAACTATTAAGATTTTGCTGCAGCAGTTTAAATAATCCATTATATATATATGCACAGTATGGACTAAGTAGAATTTAACTTGGCAAATTAAATATATATATATATAATAAATCTTAAAAATTAGTAGAAATGAAACTTGATTTTTTATATAAAAAAAAAAAAAAAAAAAAAAAAAAAAAACCTTGAACAGAGTATTTATAAACCAATACGCAAATGCAGAAAAAAGAAATATAAAACCGAAATAAATAAACAAACTGATAATAAATGTAAAATAATCACAAAACACATCAGGGAAGCCCCACCATGTAGAGAATGGAAAATAAGAATTTTCCGAAGAAACCTGTGCTTTTTATTCAAAATATACGTTTCTAGCCCCCGACTTCTCACAGATGAAAGCAAAAAAATATTTAGCAAACCAATTCAAGGTTAGAGTTGAATTAATACAAAGCATTAAACAAGAAGGAAAAATCATGTAGTACGCATTGATTAGTAACGCTTTCCAACTGTACGCAATTGTATCGAATAACTTTTAATATGTTTTGCCTACTTTATCAAACAACAGACAGAACGACTGAAAAACATGCAGATAGACTAATTGATTTTAAAATTACTCTTAGGCATTTTGGAAAGTGTTAAAAAGGCTTAACGCAAAAGAAAACGCAGCCGTTAGATTATAATTACAGCTTTTAATCTCTCTGAATATTTTAGTGTAGCCCTGTAAATCTGAAAGTTAATCATATCATGTTCTATAAAAGCAATATTTTAGAATATTAATAATTCATGTCAATGTTTCTATGATTTTTATAGTAGAAATATTTTTAAATATAACTTTAAAAAAATTCTGTCCTAAAACGTAATACATTGTTTGTTTTTTATTGTTGTTGTTGTTGTCCCTGTAAACAAACTAGTTGTACAGGACCTATTAATGGCATTTTAAATAGAGAACATTCCATAAGGAACTTGAGTGTATAATTTTTTAAAAATTCTCAAAGTATTCACGGATGATAGGAGCCGGAGACAAACAGATAGAAAGGTAGACAATCGGATAGACAGATGCACAAATTGAAATCATATTCCCACTAAAATCATAAGAAAGTTTTAAAACGCTCATGTAAGCAAAAGTGCAATTCCAGAAAATTTTTATTTATAGCTCTTAATGTAACTGATTATTTTTGTGTGGCCCTGTAAATCTAATGCTAACCATACTATATTACAGAGAAGGCACTCTTTTGTGCATACGAATAATATATTTCAATTGCGGAGAAAAAATTATTAAAATTTGGTTTATAAAAATAACTCTCATGCAACACAATGCTTTGAAATACTTTCAAGTGCCCCTGTACACAAACCAATGAGGAATGGGCTCTATTTTACATAAGAAACATCCTATAGGGAATTGAATAATATATTAAAATTTCATTGAAGTTTCTATACATTAAAGGTATTAAAATATGGTTTATAGAAACTCCTCCCATAGAACACAATGCTTTCGAATATTTTTGGGTGTCCCTGTACACAAACCAGAAGAGGTATTCACTCCATTTTCAATAGGGAACATCCGATAGTCAACTTGAATAAAATATATCGGTTTGAAGAAATTCTATTTACGGGAATTAGAGCGCAGTAAAACAGACAGACGGACAGAAAAACAGTCAGACAGATACAGAGATTGAAATTATACTCACACTAAAAAAATGATAGAAAGTTTCAAAAACGCATAAAGTAAACGAAAGTACAATTCTAGCAATTTTTTATTAATAGCTCTTAATATAACTGAATATCTTTGTGTCACCCTGTAAATCTAATGATACCCATGCTATACTCTATGCAAAGCATTCTTTTGTGCATAAAAATAACATATTTTAATTTCCTAAAACTTCGTGGAAAGTAAAGCTATTAAAATTTGATTTATAGAAATATCTCGCATAGAACGCAATGATTTGGAATACTTTTAAGTGTCTCTGTACATAAATCAGTAGTGGTATTTGCTCCATTTTATACAGGAAATATCCAATAGGGAATCTGAATAACATTTTTCAATTTAATTAAGATATGTCTACAGTAAAAGTAAGAAATATGGTTTATCGAAATACCTCTCATAGAACATAATGTTTTGAAATACTTTCGGGTGTACCTGTACACAAACCAGTAGAGGTACAAACTCCATTTTCAATAGGGAACATCCGATCGTAAATTTCAATAACATATATCAGCTTCAAAAAATTCCATAAATATTTACGGGAGTTAGAGCTCGGACAGACAGACAGGCAGACAGACAGACGGACAAGCAGATACACAAAACTGAAATCATATTCCCACTTAAAAAATGTTAGAAAGTGTTAAAAACGCTTAACGTAAACGAAAGTGCAATTCTAGCAATTGTTTATTAATAACTCTTTAAGTAACTGGATATTTTGGTGCCACCCTGTAAATCTAATGCTAATCATGCTATATTCTATGCAAAGCATTCTTTTGTGCATATAAATAACATATTTCAATTTCCAAAAACTTCGTGGAAAGTAAAGTTATTAAAATTTGATTTATAGAAATATCTCTCATAGAACGCAATGCTTTGGAATAATTTTGAGTATCCCTGTACATAAACCGATGGTGGTAATTCCTCCATTTTATACAGGAAATATCCAATAGTGAACTCGAATAACATATTTCAATTTCATTCAGATATGTCTACAGTAAAGGTATGAATATATGGTTTATAGAAATACCTCTCATAGAACACAATGCTTTGAAATACTTTCGGGTGTCCCTGTGCACAAACTAGTAGAGGTATAAACTCCATTTTCAATAGGGAACGTCCGATAGTGAACTTGAATAACATATATCTGTTTCAAGAAATTCCATAAATATTTACAGAAGTTAGAGCGCGGACAGACAGACGGACAGACAAACCGAAGTTATAAATACTTTTCAACCTTGTTGGAAAGTGTTAAAAATGTTAGATATTGTTAAAAACGCTTAACGTAAACGAAAGTACATATCTAGCAATTTTTTTATTAATAGCTCTTAATTTATCTGGATATTTTTGTGCCACCTGTAAATATAATGCTTATCATGCTATATTCTATGTAAAGCATTCTTTTGTGCATAAAAATAACATATTTCAATTCCCTAAAATTTCGTGGAAACTAAAGTTATTAAAATTTGATGTATAGAAATATCTCTCATAGTACGCCATGCTTTGGAAAACTTTTGAGTGTCCCTGTGTATAACCCGATGGTGGTATTCCCTCCATTTTATACAGGAAACATCCAACAGTGAACTTCAATAACATATTTCAATTTCATTGTCTACAGTGAAGGTATTAAAATATGATTTATAGAAATACCTCTCATAGAACACAATGCTTTGAAATACTTTCGGGTGTCCCTGTACACAAACCAGTAGAGGTACAAACTCCATTTTCAATAGGGCACGTCCGATAGTGAACTTGAATAACATATTTCAATTTCATTAGGATATGTCTACACTAAAGGTATGAAAATATGGTTTACAGAAATACCTCTTATAGAACACAATGATTTGAAATACTTTCGCGTGTCCCTGTACACAAACCAGTAGAGGTACAAACTCCTTTTTTCAATAGGGAACGTCCGATAGTGAACTGGAATAACATATTTAAATTTCATGAAGATATGTCTACAGTAAAGGTATGAAAATATGATTTACAGAAAGGCTTCTCATAGAACGCAATGCTTTGAAATACTTTCATGTGTCCCTGTACACAAACCAGTAGAGGTATAAACTCCATTTGCAATAGGGAACGTCCGATAGTGAACTTGAATAACATATTTCAATTTCATTAAGGTAAGTCTACAGTAAAGGTATGAAAATATGGTTTGTAGAAATACCTCTCATTGAACACAATGTTTTGAAATACTTTCGGGTGTCCCTGTACACAAACCAGGAGAAGTATAAACTCCATTTTCAATAGGGACCGTCCGATAGTAAACTTGAATAACATATATCAGTTTCAAGAAATTCCATAAATATTTACGGGAGTTAGAGCGCGGACAGACTGACAGACAGACGGACAGACAGACAAACCGAAGTCATAAACACTTTTTAACCTTGTTGGAAAGTGTTAAAAAGCAATTAAATTCATTAATAAAGTATAATAGTAAATATATCAATATAAAAATATAAAATACAAAAATCCAAATGTATATATAAGGGTGAATTTATATGAGAAATAGATTAAAAAAACATTGAAAATTTTCTATATATTTATATATGTGTGTGTGTATGTGTGTATAATAAAATATATAAATCTTGTATACTTTTTTTAGGGCATTATAGATTATACATAGCACATAATTTCAAAATGACATTCACAGAAGCTCTATGTACAAATACATTTATGTTTATAACTTAAATGCAAATGCTGTTTATGTGGTATAATTCCGTTTTGTAGGAATATTTAAAATTGATACTACAGTGATAGAAAAGAAAAAAAGAAGAAAAAAAATAATAATGAAATAAACCAAGAAGAAAGGGTGATAATGAAACAAAAAATGTGATGAAAATTATTCCACTTTTAAATGTATTAGATGTGGACACAACTTAATGACATCTTATGCTCATTTGATTTTACAGATTGTTACGAAAACATATATATTTTTGTGTGGTAATTGTTTAATAAACAAACAGGTAATATGCAGTGAATGAATGTATTTTATTTGACAAATGCTCCAGAATTTTTCTAATTAAATAATTACTCGTACCAAAATGCAATAAAAAAGGATTATATACGTAGGAGAACACTAATATTTCTTTCTCATGACATGGAAATGGAAAAGGTGAAAATAAACGAATAAGAAAATGTGATAACAAAACAGAAATGGTGATGCAAATTATTTCTATTATAAAAATATTTGTTATGAACAAAACATACTTAAAAAAAAAAATCGGGCCGTATACAAGAATTACTCTAATTAAACTCACATCACAAAAAGACAGGGTAATAGCGTATTATATACAAAAGTATACGAATTCTTTTTTTAATGATAACTAATTGACAAATCGTTACAAAACATCTCGTTGGAAAATGCACAGCAAATACTTAAAGTTAAGAGCAATTAAGATATATTTTTACAATTAAGATATACTACAGACAAAAAATCATTTAAAGACGTAATAAATGATGGTGAATACTATATTTTTGCAATACACTGTACTTTATGCAACATATCTCTAAATTGACTGTTCTAAAATGTAAAACTAAGTTTAAAAAATGAAACGTTATGCAAAATGTAATATTCAAAAGGCTGTTGTAGGATAGTAAGTCTAAACTACCTACCGTATTTGATTAAATTAGAGCTAAAATACACTATTAAAAACAATATATTTACAACTGTTTAAGATGCAGAACATTTTCTTTAGTAAATATATTTTAACGAGATTTCTGCTTCGATTCTGATTTTTCAATGATATACAGTTGGAAGCAAAATTATTCAAGCGCACAACCACATTTTTCATATTTTGTTTCTCAGTCTGATAGCTAATTTTTATCATCAACTTTCCCCTTTATTTATTTATTTTTTTATATATATAAAAAGTATGAGACTAAGATTATGACTCCAAAAATATTTACTTAAAAAATAGTATTAAATGAACATCATTAGGGTACGAACTATTGCTAGCGCATCAATAATTTTGCTGATGACAGTACATAGAAATATTTGACTATGTGAATTGTAGTTTGCAAATTGGTGTTTGTGCACTCTAACTATTTTCCTAGGAAAATGGTTTATTAACCTTTAATTTTACTCTCACGTTGTCATTTGTTTATAAAACAGTAGAAACGCCATTACTTTGCAAAGGTTAATTTAGACCATGCCAAAGGAAAAAAAAAAAAAAAAAAAGGTAAATAAGTAAATAAATAAACGGTCGTTCAACCATTTTATTCATGTGAGATCAATTAATAATAATTTTACTTCTAGCTTGACTGTTTGGCAACGTATTGGATTCAGCAATTTTGTTAAAAAATAGGTAATTCAGTGCAGTTCTTGTATCCTAAATGAATTGAAACAAAGACTGTGTTTGTAAGGTACGTAATAAAATTCTTATATATTGTGCTATAATTAGTGTGCAAATTTGAGTTATTTTATTTATTTTACGCTACCTTAATCCTAAAATTAAGCTGTGTTAAATCACCGTTATCTAAAACTATGGTCATAAGTATTAGGGTGGATCGAAAAACGCGTTTTTTCTGCAATACAATTCTAATAGCGCGGAAAACTTGCGCATAGGCGTCATTTTAAATGAAAAGATATTATTATTATTATTATTTTTTTTTTTTCAAAATTTGAAATCGCGCAGAAGGTCTAAAGTTACCAAAAAAGTCAAAATACCGGTAAATTAAAAAAAAAAAAAAAAAAAAAAAAAAAAAAAAAAAAAAATGCAAAAAATACAAAAAAAATACATTTTTTGTTCTAATAGTGAAAAAAGTGTTTTTAAGAGTGTCCTTAATGCATACAAAATATAATTAGACCCATTCTTGTTTTACTGAATTCGCGCAAAAGGCCTAAAGTTGTGGGTTGTATCGTAAAAAAACGATATTTCATGATTATCGACGATTTTTAAACATGTGCCAAAACCCATAAAAGTTTTATTTTTAATTTTTAATAGTGTAAAAACCATTCAAAATAGTTTTCCCAATCCATAAATAATACTTTCACACCTGTTATTCCTTAACTGTAATCGCGCAAAAGGTCTAAATTATAGTATAAGTTAAGTTACAGAGTCCCGTAAGAACGCCGTTTTCCACATCTGATGAGTGTTTATTTATCACATTAAGGTTTGTAATAAGACTCTAACAAGTGATTTACAAAAAATGTATTAGCCAAACATATCATATTGCAGCTCTCAGCTCATTTCAACATTTAATCTGTGCTGAAATGACCCAGGACTCACGGCGAGGACGTGGCTGCAAGGCGAGTCCCACCTCCACCCTACCCAACTAACCAGGGTGAATTTTATTTACAATATTTACAGTAACTATTTACTTTGTACAATGCATATATGTTCGTTGTAGGCAAAAGGTTATTTACATAGAAGCCTCTTTGAATTTTGACTTTGAATTATATGTGGGCATCAGCTGTCTGGATTTTAAAGTAGCTCTAATATAACCATCGCGATTTTCATGCCCGCACACTTTTTCTTCTGCTTCTGTAACTAGTTTTACACACCTCTCAACTGACTGGGTGTGGCATGGGAATTTGAGGTAGTTAAACTCTGGTAGCGCTTTGTCTTCCAATAAAGAAGCAATGTATTCAGTTGGAATCTTGGACAGTAGTGGCGGCGGTGTTAATTTGCAGATTGACCAATCAACTAGTTCGGTATAGTCGTTTGCACTAAAATTTATTGAAGGTATTTTGAAGTATCTTACATAACCTTTAGCTGATGGCTCATTTCTGGATTTAAGGATCCTCCTGTAGCCAAGTTCTCTAATGTGTGGTCTCTCATCCATTATCATAGCCAACATCATATTTTCAGGGTGTCAGAAGAATGCTTTCCTTTGAATTACTGGATCAATTATTTGCTTGATATTGTACGGTAGATGCCTGGTTGTTTTAACTACCTTCAAAATATGCCTCGATCCATCTTTAACAGTGTAGTTTTTCTTTATATCAAACCAAACTCGTGCATATGACTTCAATATGTAATTTGCAAGAGTCTGTAACTCAATTGTTGGACTAGTTTGGGATATATACAATCTTAAAACCCGGTTAGCACAGGTTAGCCAACGACAGTGGCTGATGCGTCCAGGATCCCTTGCAGCCAATTCTGGATTACAGATTTCTGTGTTGACCGCTTTTACAATGTCTAGGAGATACTTCTGATCTTTACTCAGATCGTTTTTATTGATATAAATGACTTCTTCTGATTGTATTGGCTCAAAATCTACGACAGGGAGTTTCTTACATCCAGGGAGTTGTTTTCCAAGTGGACCGCTAAATGATGCTGGTCCTGTTGTCGTTCCATCCAAGTGATCAAACAAATGCCTATAAGGTAACTCGTTAAAATGTCCGCTACTACTGTCCAAGATGCCAAATGAATACATTGCTTCTTTATTGAAAGACAAAGCGCTACCAGAGTTTAACTACTTAAAAATCCCATGCCACACCCAGTCAGTTGAGGTGTGTAAAACTGGTTACAGAATCAGCAGAAAAAATATGGAGTGACTCCACTCGACTTTCCGAACATTGAGTAATTAACAGTTTTGTAGATAAAGTAAAGAAAGAGGAGTTGTTAAACAAACAAAAGAGAGAAAACCCTAATAGAGCGTTTGAGTATTTTTCTCCATGCATTACACGATGTTTTATTAAACGTTACTGAACTTTGAGCCCACAGATCATAATGATAAAGAATTTTTCGTTGTTTCCCTGTAAAAACCTATAAATGATTCACCAAAATGCTTATAGTTAGTGCAACAGTGATTTATAATACTCATATAAATTTTCAGCTGAATTCAATAAGGCGTTTAGATGCTATCGTACTTTTAAAAATTTAGTCCCATAGGCCATAATGATAAAGAATTTTTCTTTGTGTCCCTGTAAAAAAAACTGTAAGTGCTAGATTCACCAAAATCTATACAGTTAGTTCAACTGTGATCTATAACATGTGTACAATTTTTTTGCTCGGATTAATAAGGCGTTTAGACACTATCACATTTTTTAAAATTTGGCCCCATAGGCATAATGATAAAGAATTTTTCTTTGTGTTCCTGTAAAAAAACTATAAGTGCTAGATTCTCCAAAATCTATACAGATTGAGTATTTGTGATCTATAATATGTGTATAAAATTTTTGCTCAATTGAATAAGGCGTTTAGATGCTATCGCACTTTTAAGATTTTGCTCCCATAGGCCATAATGATAAAGAATTTTTCTTTGTGTCCCTGTAAAAAACTATAAGTGCTAGATTCACCAAAATCTATAGGGTTCGTACTATGGTGACTTACAATATGCGTACCAACTTTCAGGTTAATCGAACGAAGCGTTTAGACGCTAGCGTGTTCACACACAGACATACGCACATACACACATACACACATACACACATACACACACATACATACATCATCGTAAAAATAGTGAAAACGGACTCAGGTGACCTCAAAACGTATAGAAACATCAAAATCTCGAATTCGGATTTTTGACATGATTACAATACTTTCCTCACTATAGTGTTCGGAAAGTAAAAATGTGCGGGCATGAAAATCGCGATGGTTATATTAGAGCAACATTAAAATAAAGACAGCTGATGCCCACATTTAATTCAAAGTCAGAATTAAAAGAGGCTTCTTCTTAAATAACCTTTTGCCTACAACGAACATATATGCACTGTACAAAGTAAATAGTTACTGTAAATATTGTAAATAAAATTCACCCTGGTTGGTTGGTTGGCTAGGGTGGAGGTGGGACTCGCCTTGCAGCCACGTCCTCGCCGCACAGTGGATCGAAGTATAGGCAGCGGCGAACATAGGAAGGTTATGGTATTATTATTATCTATGTATGATGTTTTTTGTCACATTTCGATTTAAATATGTATATATGTATGATACTAAAAGCGATTCTATGTTTTTTTAACGCTTTATAAGGCCACAGGAATATTTTCCCCACTTAATTCATTATCATTTTATTCAACTGGCACCATTTTAAAAAAAAATAATGATTTCTGTGTATCATTTCTCTGGAAAAATATCAGTATAAATATTATTTTTATAATATTGGTGCGAAAAAAAAAAAAAAAAAAATAGTCATTTGTGGCAGTTCTGCTTATGCTAATACAGAGGCTGTTCGCACATTTTTTAGACGATTTTATTTCGCAGTAAGAAAAAATCGTTTGCATGGAGAATTTTATCTTCACAGCAGTTATATTTTTGGAAGTTTTATTTATCTTCTGATATTTAGAATTTTTGTTTAGATGCAAAAATGCGCTTTTAAAATGGCAGTGGATGGAAGGATAAGTTTCAGCTCTTTCCAAAGATAGTTTTTAGTGAAATCATTATGAAAAGCATTTATCAGGAGAAAAATGGAAAAATGTTGCAACAGCAGATGAATCTTGGGTCTATTTAAGTGGTTGCAATAAAAAAAGGTCAATTAATTATCACAAAAGTGGAGAAAAAAATTTGCTACATGGCTCAAAGCATCAAAAGAAAGTTGTTCTAAAGGATTTATGATTGCCACTGGTTTTTCATACAAGCGCAAGATAAAAGCAAAAAAATGTGAAAAAATGTCAAAATCAACTCTAAATACTCTCAAGAACATATTTTGATTCCAATTTTTAAAAATGAAAATCCAGATCTTTATCCACAATGCTATCAATCCGTTGAACTGTATCAAGACAAAACAAGCAGCCACACATCACAATCCGCAATTGCTTTTCTAGAAAAAAATCGAACAAAAAACGGGATTTAAAACCGTACCCTTTACTGACATTCCTGCTAAATCTTCTGATGTATCACTGTTGGATTTTTGTGTTTTTCGACTCTTAAAATCAACATTATCCAAACATCGACCTACAACGCTTGGTGGACTCTGGAAAGCCGTTCAAGAATAGAAGAAAAATATACCTCTTCCGATATTATAAAAAGCATTATTATCATAGAAATTATGATGTAGAATGTTAGTTAAGAACAAGGGCTATCAAACTGAACAAATAAAACTCGAAATATGAGTGAAATTGCTTCAGTACACTCCATCAAAATCGTTTAAAAAATGTGCGAACAGCCTCTGTATAATGGGTCGTGAGAAGTTTGCGATTAACTAAGAGAATAATGCTCAAAATTAAAATTAATTCTTTCTAATAAGTTAAATGCATTTTTTTCTTTACATCAATTTTTATTCGTGAAATTAGTTTATTGTACAATTTGAGGAAAAATTGGCATTATAAAGGGGTTAAACGGTATCATATTTTTCTGCTGCAAACAGGTATTTAGAAACATACCTGATAAAGAAACAAATATTGCAAAAAAAGAAGAGAATAAAAGGAAATAAATAAAAATTTCGTGAAGAAAATCTATATTTATAACACAATTAATTTAGCACACAATGTTAAATACATCATCACATTACTGCTTCTTTTTTCTTTCTTTTTTTATACAGAATTTCAATAGAAAACTCATGCAAGCATTTACTGACTAACTCTATGAAAAATTCACATATGTCTTTATTTTTATTGCACTGAAACTTTTACTTTAAATCGTAATATGGATTATAATATTTAATTTTAACATTTAGTAATTTAACATTAAACATTTATTTAATTTTAACATTTTATGACATATCACAGCAACCATTTACATTTCCCCCCTTTTTTGGGTCCAACGGTACTTTTCAGTACCATTAAAGTAAAATTAATTATTTTATTAAATATTTTAAAAAATAAGAAATAATTTTTTTATTTATTAAATCTGTTTTAATCATCTAATTTCTATAATATTTTCACAATAAAACATTTAATATATTTTCTGTCATTAATGAATACAGTTATTCAGATAAATTTCTCGATTGATAATTTGGGGGAAAACAGAATAAAAATTTACTTTTCTCTAAAAGTGGCGATTTGTGGCGAAAATCCTTTTCACAGCTTAAAATGTATATTTTTGGGAGTAGTAAAATGTGTTTGAAATTTTGGACAATTTTGGACAAAAAAAGTTGCACAACTTATAAATTTAATTTTTTTGATAATTTTATATTCACATTTCATGCGTGAATCCCAACATAAAAAACCCAAGAAAATGTTGGCAGAAGTACCTTAAACTTTTATTAGAACATTATTAAAAGTATTTTTATTTCGTATTTTTTCATAGTTATCTTAAGTACCACTTGATGACTATTCAAATAAAGTCATTGAAATTCATCGAAAAATCTTATTTCTGAAAGTTTTCGTTTTGAACTTATTTATATGTAATAAAACTTCGTGTAATTGAAGAAATAACCATATATTTGTATTTTTTAGACACTCTTTTAAATTATTTCACTGCAAAATATCAGTTATTTAGAGATTGATTTTTTGGCCTATGTTCGTATTTTAACATTGTTCGATCCACTGTGCGCCGTGAGTCCTGGGTCATTTCAGCACAGATTAAATGTTGAAATGAGCTGAGAGCTGCAATATGATATGTTTGGCTAATACATTTTTCGTAAATCACTTGTTAGAGTCTTATTACAAACCTTAATGTGTTAAATAAACACTCATCAGATATGGAAAACGGCGTTTTTACGGGACTCTATAACTTAACTTATACTATAATTTAGATCTTTTGCGCGAATACAATTAAGGAATAACAGGTCTGAAAGTATTATTTATGGATTGGGAAAACTATTTTGAATGGTTTTTACACTATTAGAAATTAAAAATAAAACTTTTATGGGTTTTGGCACAGGTTAAAAAATCGTCGAAAATCATGAAATATCGTTTTTTTACGATACAACCCTCAACTTTAGGCCTTTTGCGCGAATTCAGTAAAACAAGAATGGGTCTAATTATAGTTTGTATGCATTAAGGACACTCTTAAAAACACTTTTTTCACTATTTGAACAATAAATGTATTTTTTTTTTTTGTATTTTTTGCATTTTTTTTTTTTTTTTAATTTACCGGTATTTTGACTTTTTTGGTAACTTTAGGCCTTCTGCGCGATTTCAAATTTTGAAAAAAAAAATTAAGATTTTTTCATTTATAATGATGCCTATGCGCAAGTTTTCCGTGCTATTAGAATTGTATTGGAGAGAAAACGCGTTTTTCGATCCACCCTAATACGTATAGACCGAAAACTGTCGTTCAAATAATAATTTCTTACGGCATTTTTTTTTTTTTTATGTTTGAGTATACCTAACTCACCAATCAATATTACTATAGATTTTCCAAATAAATTGCATAGTCATGCGAATTTACTTTTGGTACGTCCGAAATAAATACTTCCGTTTAAAATAAACACCTAATTGTTATTTTGTCTTCAAAATGAGATACGTTTTATCATTGACTCACTTGCTGTTGGAATCAAAATATAGGACTGCTAAATATGATATTGCAATATATTTAATATTTCTTTCGGCATATTTTCTACTGCTCTTGATATTACTTTGTTTAATAATATTATTTTCAACGTTGTCAGTATAAAGGTTTAATTTCGCCTTCTATTTCTTCTTTATATGTGTATATACAAATATATTTCGTTATGCAGAACATTCTTACATTTTAAGTACTTTTCATCGGATTAAAATAATAACCGAAATATCTACTTTTTTTTTTTTTTTTTTTTTTCAATGTCTTTCAATTTTTCTACTTAGTATAAAAGATTTTACTTTATATAAATTTTTTTTAAACGAGAAGAAAAAAAAAATCATAACTGATTGCAGCTATCAGGGTCATATGACAAAAATACCATAAGAAAATTTCCTTTAGCACTTCCCGAGCTTCGTACGATAAGAATGTCTCAGAAGAATAAAACATATTCTTCCTTATAGCTGCTTTTTTTCTACAATCGCTGTTTATACATGGATATATTTAATTTTATAGACAGAAACAGTCATTTATTGATTTTTCTTTTAATAGATTTTTGTTTTAATTCAAACTACAAGTTAAAAAAAATAGTTTATACGGTATTTATTTTATGATAACTTCATAATAATTGTTAAAACATATTTTTTGAGGGACAATAATTTATGTGGCATGTTATGTTTAATTTAATTAATACAGGGTAAGACCCAATCTAATATAATATAGAATGTAAGGTAGTGTATTGCAAAGAGACAGACAAATGATGACAATGATAATATAATTCAATATATTTAAGGAATATAATTATGTCAATTATATATTAAAAAAAATGTCACAATGAATTTTTGAATGTTAAATTTTAATTGATTAAACTTAACATTAAATTTAATGTTTAATTTTATGTTCGATTCAATTTAACTCTCCTTATACCTTTTCGATCCAGGGCGTACGGTCGTGCGAGTTAGACATACATGACATCTACTTACATTTTTGCATCTGGAACAGTCGTATGTAATAAAATAAAGAAATGAACAATCGAGCTAATCAGCAGAAGATGTAGAGTACAATTTCCAATCAACAAATATCGCTTATAGTCCATATTTTTCTTTTAGTTTGCAAAAAGAGAAGAATGTAATGTTTTAAGTTAAAAATGTTTCGAATCGGAACTGGTTATATTAGTTCATTTTAAATTTGGAAATGTTTGATATTCTGAATATTTTAAATATTACATACAAACACAAATTAGCTTTATTTTTCTAGATATACAATATCACTTCCAATATAATTTAACAGTTATAATTCATTTAAAATTGCGCATAATGTCAAATTACAGGTATTTTTTGATAGTTTATAGCATCGTATTTAAAAATAATTATATTTTTTTAAATTCATCTCTTGTAAAATTTAGCTTTTTTTTCTCTCTCTCTATCTCTTTTTCTCTCTATCTATGGAAAAATTGTAATTGATGTAACTTCCGAAATAATGAACCAAATAGAACCAAAATTCGATAGCGAACATATGATACGAATATCTTGGATGAGTTCGTTAACCAATTCTTCCGGCATTAGTTTCAAATTTTCAAATCCACGTTGTAAATATATATACAGTAGACTCCCGATCATCGGCGGTCGGATTATCCGCTTTGCGGATTATCCGCGGCCCTCAAGGGCCTGAATTTAAAAGGGAATTTTAATATACAGAACAAATTTATTACAAGAAATATCGAAGAGAGTACTGATCTTCAAGGCTTTTCGAGATATTACACGATTCTTAACAGCATTTATGGCATACACACTGACTGGTAAGGTCTTGGAGAAAAATTTTACCAAATGTGGAAATACTTTGGTAGAGTTAGGAAGAATTAGAGGAGGAAGAAATTTCTGCTCATGATTTGGCAAATTTAGCTAAATCTGTTACTGGAGGAGAAAAAGTCAATGAAGAAAACATTGAAGAGTAGATTAATTGTGACGCTAATGATCCAGGTATTGAACACTTTACAGCTGAACAAATTGTGGGCCAAGCATTAGACCCAGTTTCAAAAGATAGTGAAGAAGAAGAGGAAGAAGGAGATAAAACTCAGCAGATGATGAGCCACGATGCAGCCCTAGCACATGCAGATGAACTTATAAAATATCTCGAGGAACAGGACGATGTATCACTTTGTGACAAAATGCTGATAAACTGCAATCGCAAATTAAGAAAAAGTGTTTTAGTACAAAAAAAAAAAAAAAAAAAAAAAAAAATGCTTGACCGATTTTTTTGTTAAAAAATAGAGAAAAATGTATGTAGAAATTTTTATTAGTAAGTTAAATTGTATATGTAGGCCATGCTTAACTTTTAATTAAATAGTATTGCTCAAAAGGCTATATGTGTTGATTTATATCCCCTTTTTGACCATTTTGCGCATTATCCGCTGAATCGATTATCCGCGGTTGTCTATTCCCCGTTCACCGTGGATAATCGTGAGTTTACTGTATTTAAGATTTGATTTGGTTACTTCTTGACCATTTTTTTTTTTTTTTTTTTTTTTTTTTTTTTTTTAATAAATTAAATTTTTATAAATAGACCATATAAAGATCTACCGCCAGATTATCAATGAACTTGATCCGACATTTTGTTTAAAAATGGCGGATTCTTTAAAGAAATAGTGGACATTGAAATTCGGCGTTGTAAATCATCGTTTAAAACTTGGGACAATTTGCATACATGTGCATTGAATTGTACCAATATTAAATATATTAAAATTTGAAAACTATTCTAGAAAAAAAAGCTTAAAATTAACAATTTTTTTTTTTATTTTTTATTTTTTTAGTTCCAGGCTAACGGGTTTTGCAATTCTTCTTTCAATTTTATATTATTATAGTTCCTCAATGTATTCTAAACATATTTAAGCACCGGGGAAATTGAAATCAAGCTGTCACTTGAAAATTGGAATTAGAATAACTTTTAAATAGATAACTTTAACTAAATATATTCGAGCCAAAGTTAAACAGTGAAATTATCGTACAGAAATATAGGATACAGTCGGTGGGCAAATTGCTCCGCCATTTTGTTTCCAAGTGGCGGTTACTTGCAAATTTGTTATTAGGATGACTTTGGAATTAATTTGAACAAAAATTGACCTGCTGAATTATTTGTCAAATATAGATATTAGGATTTTCCAGCCAATTCGGCACGTTCACATCATCCCAGAGAGCTAATATTCCGCTAAAAATATTTAGTGTCAAATAGAAAAAAAATAGAGAGTATGTATAACGGATTACAAGAAAGAAATAATGAAAAAATGAAAAACAAAATTTCCCCACCCCTCATTTCAGGGACACCCTGATACATATATATATATATATATATATAATTAAACTATTAAAAAACTGTAAAAAAGAAACAAATTTCTACTTCCATAATTTATAAAGAGCAATTTCTTTCACATATGTGACATTAGATAAATTATTTGAGGCAGATAAAACTTTTTCATTTGTGTATGATTATGCAACATTATATTTTATATAACGGTGAATCGTTAACAATAAAACTAAAGTTTAATTTTAAATATTTTATTCAAGCAGATTCAATAAAATCTTTTAAACCTCCGGGTTACATAAACGAAAGCAATTACACATTTGAGTTCTTAAGAATAATCTGTGCTGAAATAAACTTGATGGAGGGATGAGTATTTTGGTCCCTCGGGGTAAGAAGTAACAAACGACTACTAATGAAGCATTTTCGTTTGTAATGTAACCATAGCCTCTAAAGTATTCCTTTCTTAGACATAAACCCTAAAGGTTATTGGAAATTAAAATACTTGAATTAATCGAAGAACGGAAAGATTACAAAAATATATTTTTGATGCGTGTTTAAACAACAGTCAATACGTTTGATAGTAATATTAATTTGTTTAAATTATACCATTTTATCAAAACAAATTTTTAAAATACTTTAATTTAAATATCTAAGATAAGTGATTGAAAATATCCTATTGTAGTTTAGATCAAGAAGTGTTTAGACAATTTTTTTAAAGATAAATTAATATTTATGAAATTTTCAAAATTAAAAATTTTAAAACGAATTGTATGTATAACTCAAACGGAGTTACTTTTAATAGATACATTTTATTAATGATATAAATTATACGAATGCTCATTTATTTTGAAATATCAAAATATATTACTTATGAAATATCATCTTTATTTTTCGAATACGCATATAACATATAAAACGTTTCAACCCATTTTTAACCTTTTGTTTTGTTTGTTTATTTATTTTATTTATTTTTTCGCCTGACATTGAATTCCTCTATTTGTCTGTAGTTCAGTAAAATCACGATTATCCGCGATCGGGCTAAGCGCGTTATTCGCGGACGCAAAAAATGCGCTTATGAACGAATGCTTAAAAAAACTGCTGAAAAAAATAATCCTCCAAGATAGCGCTGCGATCAATTTTTTTGCTGAAATCGTAAACGTCGCATAACAATTGATTGGCTTTTCCCAATTTCATTTGTTCAATCACGTGATCTAAGCGCATAAATAACCAATAAAAACATTAGTTTGTGTTTTTTAAGCAATAAACTCGATTGCACTGACCTCTAATGAGAGGCTAAATCTTTAGTGCGCCGATTTACAGTTCTCATTCCACACCATGTATTGTAGGCGCTGTTTCTAAGGTACTAACAATATTTGGCATATTTGACCAAAATGAAGTCATTTTATATTTTTAGGGTGTACAGGGAGCCTTGTATTTTATGGAAGGTACGTTGTTGTTATTCTTATATGTGTCATTTCGGTTTCTTTTTCAGGTTCTCTGGTGTTTGTAGAAACCGTTGTATGAACATCCTCACCGTGGCTTTGCCGAAAACTGAGAATGATAATTCTTCGCCTTGGATTGACTATAAACCAACCATCAACAAACTTAGCTACGCCAACTGAACACATACCTAACTATACCAACTAGAGTCACGGTGATACGCTACATTAGATGGATACCACAGAGTCCAAAACATTACAAACAAAAGTCTACAAAGACTGCAAAAAATACATGCATGCAAAACCAGTTAAACATTCTTTCGAAAACCGCCATGAGCAGCGCCGCAATTTCAGCTTCAGATTCTCCTGAACAAAAAAATTAAATAAGGGAAATTTTACTCACCAGTCAGAAAATTGATGAAACATATATTGTTCTTTCAAAAGCTTTTACGTCGACTGAATTTACCGTAGATAGTGCATCCATGCACAATCACGCACGGAAATGTTGACGGTGTAATTACATTGGGTTCGGTCCCTGTTGAAAAAAACTTCCTCTTTATCTCATATTCCTAGCTTCGAGAACACAGAGCATGAAATTTTCTGTGGTAACAGAGATGACACCCACACACAACTTAAGCAACTGGCTAATGAGAATATTTCAGGGAGATTAAGTTCTACCAGGCACGCCGAAGGAAAGCGTACCTACGCTTCTAATACAGAAGCACACAAGTCGCAAACGAACTGGTCGCAAGCGCGACTTTTCCTCTTACAATCAGTCTTCTTTTTCACTGCAGCGTAAAAAGAAAACGCACTGGACTAAACCTACGAAGTGGGCACGATCCTGGTCATCGCAGAACTCCAGCAGAAATCCACGTCAGAATGCCCTGGCCACCCGTGACTCAGTGCACACAAGTGAGTTTCAACCTCTCAGTCTCAGGTGGCCGAAAGATCAGAAGCAGCCAACTCCATCCTCATTGGCAGCAAGTGACACTTCGACAAGACCCTTGCTGCTCCAGATTCCTTCAAATCGTCCGAGTACCAGCCTCGACATCGCTTCAGCAGAAGGCTTTAAGTCCGCTATAGACAAGAGGAGTCCGCACCATACCAGTCATCTTCAGAAAAAGCCTTTATCCGAGTGTTTTGGAATAAAATAAAGCCCCGCTAAGCTAGTCTGGAACCCTATGGTTTAGCTGAGTTCATCGATCAGCTCTAACCTAGATGCTTGCCCTCACCTGCTGTTACAGTGCAAGACATAAATCAGGTAATCGGGTTCACATTCTTTTAAAGTGCATCCTTTATAACATAGATGAACACAAATGTTTGGTATATGTTAACCTTTCGAACTATTTTTCAATTTTCTACGGAAGCATAAACTTTCCTCAGAAAGGTCAAAAGTGCTATGAACTTTCGGTGCAATGGTCTCTGAAATTCATATTAAGCAGTTATATGTCGCCCATTTTCGTACCGTTCTATTGTATATTTTGCATGTATTCTAAAATCTATTTGTTACAGCCATCTACTGCAGAATGGATGAATATACGCTTTTCTTACTTGGCCCTCTGCATAAATGCCCTTTCTTTTTGCTTATATAAGTTATATATCTGCACTTTAGAAATCAACTTTTGTTTAAACTAAAAGTGTATGTAGTATGTATCTTTAGAGTGAGGCTATATGCATTTAAGCGTACTTAACTTTTAACAATAAAATAACTGACAGCTTAGATTTTTTCGACATTGCTTCAGCTAAGAAAGATAATTAATTTTGCTATGTATGTCTAACTATGTATTATGTGAATAGAGATGAAATGTCTCAATTTTCTTCTAAAAAAAAGGACACAAAAAAAGTACTTTCTTTTAGTTCTTTATACTGTAAAAAGATTTAAATTTTAGAATAACTTTGACGAATTCTTTTTGATGTTTCACACCTCAGCATGGAGGCCGAACCTTGATTACATACCTCTGTGAAGTACTTAAACCCGACGATTGAAATCCTATCCGGTCTCTGGAAGTCGTAATTTTTCCATCTCTATCAAGTGGACGCCCATCCTTCTAACCAACTGGAGTACACAACTGACGAGACAAGAACTTCATTTTAAAATTCTTTCAACACTCTAGTCAGTTGCATTGATTAACATTTTGAAAGGGTCTGTGCCAGCATGTGTCACGCTTCACCATAGGATTTTGAAAGAGACCCTCTCAAAAGGATAACATAGACTTTCGTGTACATGAACTATCCTTTGCTTGATGTATGTTTCCAAGCGCTTCCTGAATGAACATTATTCCAATAAACTTTCTCTGATACACAATATCTTACAGTCGCAATTGTAGAAGCGACCCACCTGTTTTAATCGACTTCTAAACATAAAACTACCTCCCTGGCTTACAGGGAGTAGTTTGTATTTCTTTGTAACGCCTACCGATAAACTCAGTTCTTTAGTTCCGTTCCAAGAGATTCTGCTAATAAATGAACTACATTATTCTACATTATTATTATTTTTTTTTTCATTGGTAGTCTAGCAATTTTAAATTTAGGTAGCGTGGCTTAGATTTTTTTATTGTTCTTTAGATTACGCACCCTATTATATTAAATATAAGTCTTTTCTTAGAACGCTGCTCATTAACTAAAGTTTTTTCTTCCTCTAATTGCTAAGCCGTGCTTCTTAATAGAAAAAAAAAGAAGAAGAAGAAGAACTACGCCCTTATTAAAAAAAAAAAAAATGCTCTCAAGAAGTTATTGTTTTAAGCTGGATTGTTAGTTAGTTTAAGTCCTCACATATCACTGAACAATGTATTAAACTTAAAACTTCCCCGTTTAAACCCGTTGGGGTTTTCAGGTGAGGTTTTCATTTTATTTTCAAGGAAGGGGTTGTGAGGTAAAAGAGGTTTAGTCAAAAAGATGTCACTACAGATTAGCGGTATGAAGAGTAAAATCGCAACGTTGAGTCGAGTGGAGACAAAAGGATATAGCCAGTGGTGAAAAGTGAAAGAATCGGAGGTTGAAAATACGAGTCTGGGCCCAGCATAGATTGACGCAATAGATCGGAGTTGGGATGAGTTTACACCGGCATAGAGCCACAAAAAGAAACGTAGGACTAACCCAGTTTGCGTAAGGTGTGTGAATATGATTAGTATGGATGTTGGTGAATGAATATGGTGGAGCTTGTCTGTTCAAGACAGATAAATAAGTAAAGCGTGGTAAGAGTTCGTGTGGCGTTGATGGTGGAGATATTGCGAGATTCTTGTGTTGACGGTTGAGATATTTCTAGGTTGTTATGTTGATGGAGTATATATTAAGAGATAGTTTTTCAAGAGTGATTTAAATCTTCGTACTGATATATTTCTAGAGTGATACGTTGTGGAGTGGTAGGAATCTCCTCTCCATTTTACGGGATTTAGAGTTAACGAGTTATTTCTTTGAGAGCAACGACGGGCTGGTCAACTGTCCTAGTCAATCATCAGCGGTGATCTAAATCTTTATAATTTTTTTATTTAATTATCTGATTATTAACTGAGTTTCTTGATGGATAAATTCCATCAATATTTTCGAGTTAAACAAACTCTTTTTTATTTATATTTATTTAAGAGTCTCATCAACATATTTCTTAAATTAAGTTTAAAGATGGGGTCTGAGATAGCCAAGGCAAGCGCTCAGACCTTACATGAATTGGTAGACTCAATATGATTCATGTTGTAGCTTTGGATGCGATAGCGGCAGTCATCTTTGTAGACAATAATCTGCCCTGGATGTTGATACGTCGTTTGTCATCTTCTTTTTTTTTCATTCCTCCAAGGTTGGCTGGTTGGTTTTTTGGGTTTTACTTCGCACTAGTGCTGTGAAATGGGCAATTGGCGAGTGTCCATTCATCGAAGGAGCTATGTCCTATTTTCAATGACGCATGTTCATTTTATTTTTAATCTTTTTTCTTTTCATTCATCTTTTTTTTTTTTTTTTTCAATTATCGAATGAATAATTTCCACGAAATACTAAACAAAAGAAAAAAAAAATTAACACCATTTCATTAAAAATAATTTTATCATACAAGTTAAATAAACTTTATGATTTTTTTTTTGTGTTGCATCAGTTATAAAATAAAATGCAGAAACATTCATTTAAATACTTTAAATTTAATTTATTTTAAAATACTATTAAATAAAATTTTATAAAATCGTATTTTAATAAATAATGAAATTATTAATTTACTGTTATATTTTCAAAGTTTAATACGTGATCGGTTTAAAGTATTTATTTTGCATTCATTCATTTATGCTTCCTATAAACTTAAAACGTGCAACACAATTCTTAAATGTTTTAAATCTCAAAAGAGTGTATTTATTCATTTTAAAGTACCATAAATGCACGAATGCAATAAGTTGTTGCACATAAATGAATCATTCATTTGTAAATTATTAGAACATCTAATACAAATCTGAAGTAATGAATATTAAAATATATACGTATTTATCAAACGTTTATAAAATTTTTCATTATAAGGAAAAAGTATTTCCAACTAACCGCATTGCAGTCGGTAACAAAAGAGTATGAACACTAGCAATAATTCCTATGTAAAAAAAGTACTCTTCATACGGTTTTTAAAAAAAAAATCCTTATTAAATCATGTTCTTAGACTGACTAAGAACAGGATTCGACAAGGATTTATTTAACAAAACCGTATGAAATGTACTTTTTTTACATAGGAATTTTTGCTAGTGTTCGGACACTTTTGGTTCCGACTGTACCAGTTTCAAGATAAAGTATAACATTAAATTTAAATAAGAACATAAGGTTATGTACGAAACATAAATACGTAATAAAATGGTAATGAATGTTTAATTTTAATGTACTAAAATATTTTATTTTACTAAATATTTTATTTACTAAATATTTATTTTAATATATGTGAAATTGTTTTAGAAATATAAATTACGATCACAAATAAATATTCCATTTTCCTTTTTTGTAAATTAATATAGATATATATATTTTTAATATCACGGTAAAAAGAGAAATAAATTTCCAAAGTTTTAATTTATTTTACAGTAAATATGCACAGATCGGGAAAAAATAAAATAAAGTAAAAATTATTATTATTTTTTAAATATTTCATAAGAAAGATAAATAATAAAATAAATTATTAATATTACAATACATTGAAAATTTTCTTCTCTCATTTAAAACTGTTCATACTTATTTTAATATTTTATACATACCATATATTACAACACACACCTAAATAAAAAATATGTATATAATTTATTTATTTATTTGTTAGAGAAACACCTCAAAGTACAAAACATTATACAAATGTATTTGCTCAATTTAGGTTCCAATTATATGTTGTAAGAGCGAAAACAACTTCGTTTATCATTCCTACAGACTATTTTTAAAAAACTGTGCAGACTATTAATAATATACGGAATCTTTCCACTGTTAATTGACAAAATTTAAGTTCAATCTTAATTAATTCCTAATCTGGGCTTTTATTTCTCTGTTAATTAATGAAATTTACGGTTATTTTCGACTTTTATGATTTTGTGGCCAGATAAGTGTAGGTGGCGATAGGTGCTAAAAATGAGACGACTTTTTAATCTTTAAATAATAAATAAGCAACATCACAGAAATCCTTTGAAACAGAGAATTATATAAAAAAAAAAAAAGGTAGGAGAAGACTGATTCCTATGTTATCAGATCTTTCTGTAGTTTTATATTCCTCAGCCCAGGAAATACGCCGATTCTGTACATTTTTGGTAGCCATTCTCAATGCAATGTTCGCCCGTTGGCGACTGGCGGCAGCTAGTATAGAGCTCTAGAATCGCGGCATTATCCTATTCGCAAGTCCAACCAAATGAGTTACATTTGGTAATAAGTAGTCTTCAATAACATTTTTATATGTCACTGAGTACATTTTTGATGAAATGAAAGTCAGAGATGCAACTCCATTAAAATAATAGTCCCCGTCTCTTACTCCCCCATCTCATAGCAGATGCAACACCGAATTTACATCTGGAAAAAATCTTTTTCTCTTTTCAGACCATGCCAACGATTTCTGCAAAGGTCAAAGGCATTAATCCTCCCATTGTCATTTGTTTTAAATGAATGGCAAGCATTACATTTTATGTACCAGTATTAACAAGGGTTTACCAAGTTTTACTATGCACTGTTCATTTAATACCAGTTCATTTAATACTCTTGCAAATAGTTTTTCTACAGGGATTTGATCCTTTTTTTTTTTTTTTTTTTTTTAATAATAATCATATTTGAACATTTTCTTGTGGAATGCAAGCCTCATAACTCTTCTTTCATCTTTAGATGATAAAGCTTTCAGCCTACCTCCCATCCCAAGTAGCACATGAACGTTCTCTGAACGTCTAATAACGGTTACACTGGTTCAAACACCGTGTTTCGTGTCAAAAGAACGTTCTACTCGACGTTCAAAAGCAGTATTATTCAGAACGTTCTAAAAAGGTGTGTTTTGTATCATTCATTAAACGTGCAATTTCAGTTTTATAAAAAACGTTAAGGGAAACACCGTCGTATCATGTTCTATTTCAGTACAATTATAACGAATATGACAAAGTGCTCTTTTTTTCGTTATAATGTATAAAATTTTTGAAAACAAGACAGAACTTGATTTTGTTGATACAATTTGTAATAATATTCATTGGGAAATAAAAGTGAAGAGGTGGTTTTGTTTTTAACATAATTTTAAATTATAATTATCTGATATTTGCAATTGAATTTCTCTTCGCGAAAACTCTAATTAAAATGAACGCATATCATGTAATTTTGTTGGCATACTCTATATAAAATTATTATTTGATTGTTATAATAGTTTGCTGTATTAGAAAATAATTTGGAATAAAATGGAATTATTTAATTCGATCAAGTATTTCGATATTACACTTTTGCCTAATTTATATGTTTTTAGAGTACAAAGAAATGTTTTTTGCAATTCGTCAGTGTATATGTGTATACACACGATTTAAATGCCCTTTCGTATGTATTAGTTGGTTAGTTTAAAAAAAAAAAAAAAAAAAAAAAAAAAAAAAGTTATAAGCCTTCTATATGAATTTGGAAATTTTAAACCTCGCAAGTGCGTAAAAATGGTTCCACGGATTTTCTTCAAACTCGCCATTTTACCTTTCATCTAGATGTACATTCGTATGTAATTTTAGGTCTACGGTGAAAAGGTTAATTTGTAGAAAATCGTAAGTGAGAATATTAATAATTCTATCAAAAAGGGATCGAACGATTTTCTTCAAATTTGCTACATAACCCCTTTTTAGAGATCTTTCCACGTATATTACTTAATTACTACAAGAAAATTGACAGGCATCCTGATTAAGTAGCTCGGAAATTGGTGTTTCAAAAAAAGATTTCATATATATATATATATATTTTTTTTTAACTTGCTATGTAAAATCTTTTTTATGTGTTTTTCACGACGCATGCTTTATGTTTTTTACAGGAAAATTGTTATATGTTTAATATGTTAAATCCAATTTATGTATTCTATATCTGAAAAGAGTATATAATGTGTGTAGTAGTGAATTATGGAAGTCATATTGTTACAAAAAAAAAAAAAAAAAAAAAAAAATTAAAAATTTTACACAATTCATGATTTTTTTTTCAAATTTCACTTCATTATTTTGTTAAAAAAAATCGTTAAAAATATTTTAATATAATTATACACACATATTATACATTTGATGATGAAAAATTCTTTGATTTAGAAGTTGTTCAAATATTGTACTACTTACATACTAAATGTTATAATATTACTTGAGTCTACCAATTCATTATTTTTATATCAATCTATTTTTTAGAAAAGATTTAAAAAAATAATATAATTTGAAATAATACAATAAATTTAAATTATATATATATATATGAAATATATTAAAGGATTAATTTTTGAATGTAAAATTCTAGCTGTTAGAAACGTTAGCTGAACTGAAACCTGAAGCTCATAATTATTTGCATTATCACAAACCGCAAAACATCTGCTCGTACAGGAACGGTTAGCAATTTAGGCGTGTATTTCGCTTCTTGGCGATTTTCTCACTTGTTATTTTTCCCTCTTTCTTTTAAATAGCAAATGGTCAATTTTAAAAGCTTAAAGTGTATTATTAAATAAAAGATTTTACTAGAGATAGGGCAGTAAATATAAAACTGTAATCTCTAATAATGTTTAAATTATAAACTTTTATTTTTATTAATCTGACATTAGTTTTCACTTATTACTAACAAAAAATATATAAAAATATGCAACGTAAATCTCAGTGCAAAAAGGTATTTTCATTTAGTTATTTCTAATTAATTAAATAATGAAGTTTTTTTAAATATAAGTTTCATATATTACATATTTTAGATTTTTTTTTATTTTTTTCTTTATAAAGAAATAAAATTTTATAATTCTTTTTTCTACATCATTCTTAAGAAAAAGAATATCGATTATTAGAATATAGATTAATATCTTTTGAAGAATTACTTAAAATGTATAACTTCAGCAATGAATAATACTTGGTACAAGGTATCCCCACTTTCATTACTTTGTATACCTTCACTCGCAGTTATTAAGCAAATTTAATGCATTTTTGTAAAAATGTTTGTTTTGCACTTGGAAAATAAATAAATAAATAAATAGATTTTCAAAACAATCTGTAGAATTTTAATTTTCTTGCTATTAATTTGATTTGAAATCAAACATCAACTTAAAAATAACAACTTCATAAACAGCTAATCGTACACTTTTTACGATTCCATGTGCTGCTATTCATTTTTTTGAACGGTAATGGATTAAAGAAGGATTTTTTTTTTTTTTTTGTTTTTTAATGATAACTGGTTATTTAACTGGTCATTTAAAACGCATAAGACTATGAAAATGCGCATCAACAAATTTTCAATCATATCGAATATTTTTAAGGCCCTTTAAAACAATTACAGTTAATCAACCTTAGTTTAATTTATTTAATGAGAAATATGTATGTTATTTCTTTATGATTATTGCAGCGTAGTATTTTAGAATTTAACTAGTAAAAATATCTCTTCTAGACCAATATTTATTCGAATTATTTTTTATACTTTTACATAAATTACTCGTACCACATGCAAGATAATTAATAAGGAATTTTCTAATATAACTAAACACCTGATCGACACATATTAATTTCAATGAATTCTAAAACTATTTATGGAAATGAGAACGCAGGCAGATTGATACACCATTCTACAGACAAACAAAAGTTATTAATTCTTTTCAACTTTATTTGAAAATTTTAAAAACGCATAATTGATAACTCAATAGAAATGTACTTTGATCAAATTCCATTCACCCCCTAATTAGATTCTTGTGACCAAGTAAACAAATCATGAATATAAATAATATACGTTTACTTTTTGTGCATATTCAGGATATTACAGGGAAATTTTCAGGATGTTTTAGAAAATATTCGTCATAGAACGCAATATATCTTAATTCTTTCGTAAATCCTTGTATAAAATCTAGTCGTATTTTTATACTATTTTCAATAACGAACATGCCATAATCAGCTGAATAATAATATATCAGTATATCAGATTAAACTTATTCTAAAAATAATCAAGGAAAGGAAAGAGTAGACAGACAGATGAACCGAAATCTTAAATACTGTTCAGTTTTCTTGGAAAGGGTTAAAAAAGATAGAGCGTTAATCGTGTTGAATAATACTTACGCTGTACGATCCCTGATATGTGTTTGCGTGTGTTTATTTAGCAATACACAAGCCATTATTATTTTTATTTTTTAACATTTCCCAGCAAAGTTGACAATCTTATATGATACCGGTTTTTCTATCTCTTGATCTGCTTCTTCGCGCTTTACTTTTATAAATATTTTTAACATGCTCCAAAACCTATATATATATATATATATATATTTCAATTTTACTATGCCTTGCTCTTGACTAAAAATGGTATAAATAGCACTAGTGCTTTAGATGCGGTGATGCCTGAAAAGAACTCTGATATATTATGGTCTACCAGAGATATTTCAGTAAAACTTATTTTATTATCCTTTTATACAGCGTAAAACATAATAAAACATATATTACATACATACGTTCACTTATATTACATAATTAATGTAATTCATATGCCTAAATACATGCTTTGTATAAAATGAGGCATAATTAGCATAAGATTCACTTTGCGACAAAAAAAAAAAAAAAAAAAAAAAAAAAAAATATTAAGGTGCATTGGGGGATATATGTGAGAATTTCTGAGTTCATATTTAGTTCTTTTATGCTTTTCAACATTCGAACAAAATCAAAAAGCGTTTGTAATTTTGGTTTGTTTGTCTATCTGTATTTTTGCTCATTTATTCAGTAAATAATTTTAGAATATTATATTTTTGATATGTTGTTCAAGTTTACTTTGGCTCTATCATTATTGAGAATAATAAAAATAGTACTGTTTTATATGCACAGAAACTCAGAAAACAATTCCGACACATTAGGGTCTATGGGAGGTCTTTCCTTAAAGCCTATTTTAAAAGTTGTATATTTTGCACAAAATAACAAAATTAGCATACATTATCCTGCTGTAAAATGCAGTGTTTCCTGTAGAATATGATTTTAAAATTAATAAGTTTATAGGGCTTTACAATCGTTTTCAGATACATTATGAGATATAAGTCGAAATTGCGCATGTAAATTTTCAGTGTTGTAAAGGTTTTTTTCGCCCTTTCTTTTTTCTTTGGTATTGTATGTAGAACGTATGGAATCTTTAAACGATATACAAGCTTATAAAAAAAATTAATGATCCACTTCATGCTTTCCCTTTCGTAA
Organism: Salticus scenicus; assembly: GCA_963930645.1. Classification (NCBI taxonomy): domain Eukaryota; kingdom Metazoa; phylum Arthropoda; class Arachnida; order Araneae; family Salticidae; genus Salticus; species Salticus scenicus. The sequence goes on along the minus strand of OZ005656.1, from coordinate 147,871,698 downwards.
TAATAATAATAATAAAGGTATAAAGCAAGCTTTTATGAGATTTCTTTCTCCGTAATTAAAAACACTATACAGTTTAAGACATCATCATTGAGGTAAATTTCACTTCAGATTGAACAATATAACGGATAAAGTGTACTTGAAAAGAGTTTTCTAATTTATACGAACTGCAAAACTTTTCTCTTTTATTAATTAATAAATTAGTAAAACATGTGTAATTGCTGCAATAATTGAATAAAATTATTATTTTTTTCTTTCAAACTACATAATACAATAGTTATGTTTCATACCGTTTAAACAGTTTTTTTTCTATTAACCCATTATTTGCCAAACTAATTTTCTATATATTTTTTTTTTCTTAATTAGTGAATTTTATAAGTTTTAGTAAAAACTATTTAAGAATTATAACAAATTTCAAGAAATTAAGCATACTACCACATATCGTCCTATTTTTGGGACAGTGGCAGAATGCATTATCTAAAACTATATTTCCATTATCATATTGTCTACAACTATTAAAAAAAAAGTAACGTCCCAAAAAAGGGACAATATAAATAATGGGTTAAAGTAATAAAAACAAAACACAACAACAAGAATAAATATAAATTTCTAAATATTCCATATGATTTTAAAATATTCAGTCTGGAACAAATAAAAAGCTAACAATTTTATTGTGTTTCTTTCTTTATGATTATAGTTTTTCTATGCAATTTTTATTGATTTTCATTAATAGTTTTCTTTCATAAAAAAACAGTGCGTGTAATTCATTTAAGCAAACCAATTAAACAGGCATTTAGTATTTTAATTACGATCAATTAAAAAAAAAATATTAAAAATTTTTGAAAAAAAAAATAATACATAGACTAAAAATAAATTAATTCCTTTTTAATAATAAAATTAAAATAATAATAGTGTGTTTTGTTAAATCTCGCCAAACGCCAAATCGCTATCGTCGAACTTCCTCTAGGTTGCCAGCCTATGTTGCGAGCCAAAGTGCAAAGTCAATGACACATGGCAATTGGCAATGAGTGTTTAAACATGACATCACCCGACAAGTTGAAAAAAGACAGCTACAGAACACAGATAAGTCTTTCATTTTACATTATATATGTACATCAAAATTTAACAATTCTATTAAATATGTAAAAATTCTCGAAAACTGTTTAAATTTAAAGCCAAATTAACCTGAAAATATTTTTCTTGTTTTTCAAAATTTTAAAATGGTTCATTTTAGTTCTTTTTTTTTCCGTTAATTTTATATTATTATAGTTTAACGATAAATATATTTGAGTATTAATTTGTAGTATAGTGATAAGTTTACTTCTTAAAAATATTTTTGTGTTTGAGTGCTGAAATTTAATTTTTAGCATTTAAGCATAAATATATTTTTAAAACATTAACTTATAAATTAATCCCCCCCCCCCCAAAAAAAAAAAAAAAATCAGATATGTTTAGATGTTATTATTACATTATAGTAAAGCAAAATCAAGGGATAATATTAAAAATTAGTTGGCAGGAAGTTCTTTTTAAAAAAAAGAGTACGTTACTGGAATTTTATATTTTATATTGTTTTATTTCAGCGCATATAGATGGAAAATTTATAATTTCGTAAGTCAATAATTTAAATAAATTTTCATACATATGCATTAAAATATAATATTGTTAAGTATATGAAAATTTCTCGAAATATTTTTAAATTTACAATAGCAAAAAAAAAAAAAAATAATTTTAGTCTTTTGGAAATATTTTAGATGTACCTCTTGACAAATATTTGTTTTAGTTTTCCATCTGTTGTGCATTATAATAATTTCGGAATAGAATTTCCACACGTTTAGGTATTAATATGTAAATTTATTCATAAGTTAATGTTTTAAAAATATTTTTATATTTAAATGCTGAAACTTGGAATAAATTTCAGCATTCAAAAAAAATATTTTTTAAATTATATCTATGAATGATTAATTAATAGTCAGAAATTCTGTAACTAAACGTTAATAATGCACAATCGATGGAAAAATAAAATAAAACTTTGTTAAGAGGAATCTTAAAATGTTAACAGTGTCTTTAAATGTTAACAGTGTCTTTAAGTGTTAACAGTGTGTTTTAACAATGCCTTTATAAAAATCTACATTTAAAGTATTAAAAAAACTTTGAAATTAAAAAAAATATTGTTATTGTCAATTTAAATAGATTTCAAGAAATTGCTTTGTATGTAATAATATTATATTTCAATACATTTATGTAAAATTGCATAATACTATGACAGTAATTTACAAAAACAAACAAACACACACACACACAAAAGAAAAAAAAAGAAAGAAAGAAAGAAGAAGAAAAAAGAAAGAAAGTAAAGAAAAAGAGAAAAAAAAAAAAAAAAAAAGTACACACGTCACACAATTTTAAGGGAACATACGACCCTTAGAACTTCAAAAAACATCTATTTAATTATAGTCTTTTTTTTAAGTAAATCATTGTTAACTAAGCTTTATTGGGCATGTCTAATTGTTACCTATAAGATTATTATGTATTTTGAAATATAATTTAAATTCTGTGGTGAATTATTTAATAATTTATGTGTTAATAATAAATGTGTTTTTTTTTCACCTTGCACGCAGGATATCTCTGAAACTATTTAATATTTTTTCTTGAAATTTTCACAGATTATGTAACGTATCAGATCCTTCAAACTGAACCTAAATTTGTTCCAGTTTAGGTTAAAAATAAATAAATAAATAAAAGTTCAAAGATAATTTATTGTTTAATAAAATCTGAAGTATCACCTGTATAAAAAAATATTGGGAGGGGGGGGGCATACAAATTTAGATTCAGTTTGAAGGATCTGATATTTTACATAATCTGTGAAATTTTTAAGAAAAAATATTAAATAGTTTCAGAGATATCTTGCGCGTAAGGTGAAAAAAAACACCTTTATTATTAACACATAAATTATTAAATAATTCACCACAGAATTTAAATTATATTCCAAAATACATAATAAACTTATAGGTAACAATTAGACATGTTCAAGGAAGCTTAGTTAACAATGATTTACTTTAAAAAAAGACTATAATTAAATCGATGTTCTAAGGATCGTATGTCCCCTTAAAACGTACAAAGAACGTTCGAAGAACGATTCAAAGAACGTTTTAAAACGTTCAAAGAACGATTTTAAAACGTTCAAACAACGTTCAGGACGTTGCAAAAACGTATATGAAGAACGTTCTCAGAACGTGTCTGTAGAAACAATGGTGATGTTTACACGTGTGCAGAACGTGTTTTGTACCGTACTATTCGACCTTTTGAAGATGGACAAATAGACGTCTATGAAACGTTCAAGCTGAATGTTCATAGAACGTGTTAGTAGAACTATTTTTAAACGTTCAGAGAACGTTTCCGTGCTGCTTGGGATATTTCTTTTACCATAATTATCATACAAAGTTAAGAAATTATTTACAAAAAATTTAAACCTTCTAATCTTTTTATCCATAGATTGCCTACACTATGACGAATAGTAACTATTTCTTCTCTTCCAAATTCTAATAATTGTTTTTCTTTCTTGACATTATTAAATACACAAAATAAATAAATAAATAAAACAAAGAAATTTTGCTGTATTTTACATTCAAAAAGACCCCTAATGTTCGTATTCAAAATAGTAAGGCGGAGTTTAGAGAATAAAATTAATATATGAAAAATTATTAATTTTTTACTGCTTGCCGTAAAGTTTTTACACAGTCAAATTAGGTAGTTTTTCCTTTTCTAGTTAATTTTGACCATCGTGCTCCTCAATTAAACAGTTTGCTTACTAAATTAGTTTTCTAGAGTTACAAATAAACATTCAAATTCTATTTTGAAGCTCTTTTTTCTTATATAAGAAAATTAAGAAAATTTCTAACTGGCTTAAAGTTCTTTCACGCTCTGTATATATATGTTTGCGTGTTTTCGTATAGTTACAAAATTCTTAAATTTATCATATTATTCCAAATATATTTTGTCGTATTTTATAAAGGTAATTATAATATATTTTTTCTCATTTATTAGGCGCAGTTAAAATTATTTCATAATTATGATATGATAGATAGATATTAAAAGTAAGCAATTCAGTTAAAATATTGAATATAACATATGATATTAAGTACAATTTAGTTGAATATAATTGAATAAATATATTTTATCATAATAGAAATAATATCTTTTCATGTCATTAATATCAAATTATATTTTAATTACACTAAAAATCGAGACAATTATAATATACATTAGAATATACAAGTAAAATATACAAGTAAAATATTAAAATAAATACAGCATAAATTTATACGTTTCGAGCCTTATTTTAGGCTCCTTATCAGTAAAAACACTATAAAAGTAAACGTTGAGATGAACGACAGATTTATTCTACAAAAGCACTGAGTATTCGGCAGGGACTGCGCATGCCTGATTAAGAGGTGAAAAATATAATTTCAAATACCAGCCCTCAAGGAAAATTATAGAATTATAATTTGAACAGTTAGATACAATTATTTTAGTATTGTAAAAATCTGTTAGATGGTCGATTTTTATGGCATGATGGACAATTTTAGAACGAAAATAGCGGTTTTTGAAATGTCTTTTATGTTCAAGAATTCGAGTATGACGGGTACGGTCAGTTTCACCAATATAAAAAGAATTGCACGATTTAAGAGGAATATTATAATTAACTCCTGTACGGGAAAAAGCGGGATAGCAGGTTTAAAATTATAAATAAAATTATGAATCAGAACTTGAGGTTTATTGGGCACAGACATAATAAAATTACGTAAAATTTCTGCTATAGATTCAGAATTTTTTTTTATAGTGTGGAATAGTAATCAAAGATTTAGGATTTGGAAGAATTACTATCATGATTACCACTGTTAAAATCGTATTCATTTAATTTTCTTTTAAGCCAGCGAGGGGGATAATTATCACGTTTTAAGTCCAAAAAAATTCTTTAATTCTCAGTTGAAAAGTTCTTCTTAAATAAATTCTAAAAGTGGCACTGAATTTTTATTCAAAATTGTACAACTCATAAGGGTAACTCATTGCTTCAAATGCCTCACTAAATACAAACGATGCTATATATAGTGTTTTATAGGCAGGAGAAGATATATGAGCCATAACTAGGATATGACGAGGCGTTTCATTTTAAACACATAAAATTTAATAGATGACTATGACAATTACAGATGAAATATACAAGTAACATAAACGACTACATTTTTAAGACTGATCTGTTCTAGCAGAGATAAAAGTAAAACGGAATGAACAGATCATTGATTGGACGTGACGTCACTTACCAAAGGTCCAATAGATTGAATCAGGAATACAATGACGAAATACACCACATTTCTCCTCCCCTTAATTCTGTATACCATACCTGATGGGAGGTTTTCTTACTCTAGATGATCTTCTTACAACCTGTTCAGAAAAAGACAAATTAGTATTTTTAAGTTTTGAATGTACAGATTTTAGTTCTTTATTTACAGTACTGTTGATATTTTTATCACAGTCAATTTCTACAGGCTTTGTAGACACAGATCTACTGTCGGTTGGCACTGGATCTGATGTAATGGCAGGATCGGTTGGCACAGGATCTGGTGTAATGGCAGGATCGGTTGGCACTGGATCTGGTATAATGGAAGGCCTCCTACCAGACTTAGATTCTCCATTGCTTTGTAGGTGTGGACTCTTGCTATCGGGAACCATAGAAATATCTGCACCAGGACTTGTAGATTCCTCCATTTGTACTCTGGAACCTACACTTTTCAGTTGATCAACGTGTCTTTTCCATACACATGAACCTATTTGAATTTTGTAATGTAGTTTACCTATTCTGGCAATTACTTTACCTATTTTCCATTTATCTCCTGATGTGTAATTGCGTACTGCACCTTTTTCATTTACATGGAATTCTCTTATCTTTTTCTTGTTAAAAACATTTTTATGTTGTTTGTTTTCAACATAATTTTTAACATTTGGTACAAGTAAATCCAGTTTTGATCTGATATTTCTCTTGAGAAATAATGATGCGGGACTTTCCCCTGTTGTAATATGAGGCATTATTCGGTATTGGAAGAGAAATTCGTTTAACTTAAATTGGAGATTTCCGGGTTCTGAACTTAAGGATTTCAATCCTTTTTTTAATTATTTGGACATATCTTTCGGCTTGACCATTTGTAGAGGGATGATATGGTGCAGTTAAACTATGTTTTATGCCTTTACTTTGTAGAAAATGTTCGAATTGTTCTGAAATGAATTGTGGCCCATTATCAGACAGAAGGGACACAGGATAGCCATATCTGGCAAAAAGCGAAGAAAGACAGTTTATAGTGTTCTCAGCCGTAGTATTAGGAACAATGAACACTTCTGTCCATTTACTGTGGGCATCTACTACGATTAAAAACATTTTCCCCATCATTGGACCAAAAAAGTCTACATGTATTCTGTTCCAAGGTGTTGTAAGCCATTCCCAGTGATGGTTGTCCATTTTGGGAGGATTATGTTTTAATTTAATACAAACAGAACAGTTATTTGCTAAATTCTCAATGTCTTTATCAATACCTGGCCACCATACAAAACTACGTGCCAGTGCTTTCATTTTAACTATGCCAAAATGGCCAAAATGTAATTCTTTTTATAAATATTTAATTTTATGCACTCGGTCGCGCATTCTTAGCGCTTTATTAAATAAAATGAATAGCAAATAATCATTTATTCAAAAACAGAAGTAATGAAAATTATGAGCTTACCTTTTTCTGTTCTGAGGAGTCGGCTGTCCCGTGAACCAGTAGCTCAATGTTTGTATTTATTATTATTATAATTTGTTTCTTCTCTGTAAAATAATAATTCTATTAGTTTTGTGTGAAGTAAGCACTTTGAGACCATCTTTGGAAATTAACTTGTATATTTAATGAAAAGGAAAAATAAAAGAAAAATAAAAAAGAAAGGAGCGAGAAATGATCTCACTTTACATATTCAAATTTAACACTAACTAAAAGTATCAGAATCTATTCCGATGAAAACATACAGGTGTGGAGTCACGTGGTACAGTTCTAATAATAGATCTTCACCCCTTCAAACCACGGAGGGGATGAAAAGTTGGGAGGGTGAAAACAGACACTCTTTTGTTCTTATTATAATGTTCGTTTTTTACAGAACACATTTTGGAATAAAGGAGTCTTTTCGAGTTTGTAATTTTCTATCAGCCCTTCTCAAACGAGGAATAGTGTCTTAGTTCCAAATTGTTTCGGTGTTTCAGAAAAATCGGCTTAGGAGTAGGTTTGCTCAATACATCTGCAGTCATGAATTTACTCTGCAGATATTGTAGAGAAATTGTTCCATTTTCACACAGGTTTTTCACGCAGTGAAAACGAATATCGATGTGCTTGGAGCGTGCTGTGTGTTTGGGCGATTCAATCATTTTGATGGTTGACTGATTGTCTTCGAATAATTTTATGGGCAATTCCTGTGGTAAATCAAGGTCCTCTAGTACCCTGGTGAGCCATAATATCTCTTGTCCAGCATTTGCGGCTGATACGAATTCTGCTTCTGCAGAAGACAGAGCTACACACGTTTGCTTTTACGATGTCCACTGGATTGGTGTCTTTCCTAATAAAAATAGGTTTCCTGTCATCGATTTGCGATCAGTTTTATCACCGGCCCAATCGGCATCGGCATAGCAGGTTAGGATAGGTTTTTCCTTTCCACTTATAACCAAATTCAATTTTTCAGGGGTTTTCAAATAACATATTATCTTTTTCGCAGCATCCCAATCTTGCTGCCAGGGCTTCTCATTGCGTCTACTCAGAATATTGACAGCTGCTGCAATGTCAGGTCTAGAGATAGTAGCTATATATAATAGGGATCCAATGGCTTGTCTGTATTTTGTATTGTTGTTTAGTAGATTATCGTCTGAGGCATTATCCAGATAGCAGGATTCATAGGTATATTTCTGGGCTTAGCGTTTTGAAGATTGAATTTTTCTACGAGTTCTTTAATTTTAGATCTTTGGTTTATAAAGTATTCTCCTTGTTTAGATTTTTGTATGTTGATGCCGATGTAGTAACTTATTTCCCCTAAATTTTTAAGCTCGTATTTTGCACTGAGTTTTTCGATAGTTTCTTCTATTTGTTGGTCCGACCCTGATATTAACAGGTCGTCCACGTAAATAATTATATGTATGGGGTTTGTTTCATCTTTCCTAAACAGGCAGTCATCTGCTGTGCTTTGTGCAAAACCGAATTCTTTTAGAGTTTCACCAATTTTCAAATGCCATGATCTGGCGGCTTGCTTAAGACAATAAAGGGCTTTTTCTAATTTCCATACTTATTTTCGTTTCCCGGTTAAATATAGCCTTTAGGCTGTTCCATGTATACTATTTCATCTAAGTATCCATGCAGGAAGGCAGTTTTAATATGAATATGGTGAACCTGTCTGTTTCTGTGAGCAGCACTGGCTAAAAAGGCTCTAATTGTGCTATGGAATACCACCGGGGCAAAAGTTTCGTGAAGGTCTTTGCCATATTTTTGACTGAAGCCTTTCGCCACCAATCTTGCTTTCTATTTGGCTATTTTGCCAGAGGAGTCATATTTGACCTTATAAGTCCATTTGGACCCAATTACTTTTCTTCCTGATGGAGGTTCTACCAATGTGAATGTTTTGTTTTGGATTAAGGAATTCATTTCTTCCTGCATTGCGTTTAACCAGTTCTGTTTTTCTTGTGGGTTTGTTATGTTGAGAAAATCATTATAATCTTTAGGTTCATTAGCCTCAAAGTTTTCTGTTAAGTAAATAAGCCTTTCGGGAGGTACACCTTTATTGTGTCTATTTGACCTTTGTGTTGTCGTGTTTACTAGTGATATTTTGATCTGGTGAACTTATGTCAATTTTGACAATTTCGCGCCCTATATGCGATTCTGTGTCGGAGTGTTCATTTGTATTGTTTTATGAGAGTAATTTTATTTCATTGTTTTCTCCTGAATTGTTTATAGTATTTTCAATGAATTTAACTGTTCTTGCAAATATTACGTGGTCATTTTTCAGGTAGATTCTATACGCTTTAGCGCTGTTGTCGTAGCCGACAAAAATGCCTTCTTGGGCTTTGTCGTCTAATTTACCCCGTTTACTTTTATGAATGTAAGCATAGGCTTTACAGCCAAAAGTTTTTAAGTGACTTAAATTTGGTTTGCTACCATGCCATAATTCGTAAGGAGTTTTTGTAGTGGCTTTTGTAGGTAGTCTGTTTTGGAGGTAATTGGCGGTGTTTAAAGCTTCCCCCCACAATTTTTTGTCTAAGTTGGCTTCTGATAAAAGTGTACGTGTCATTTCGATTAGTGTACGTTTCTTTCTTTCCGCAACCCCATTTTGGGCTGGGCAATGTGGTACGGTGAGCTGATGGTGAATACCATTTTCTTTAAGAAACTCTTCTACATTTTTGCTCATGTACTCACCGCCATTATCCGACGTTATTGTTTCTGGTTTCTTTCCAAATTTGTTTGTGGTAAAGTTGACGTATTCTTTTAGTTTCTCGATTACTTCGCTCTTTTTACTTAGAAAATAAATCATTGTATACCTAGAATAATCGTCAACAAAAGTTAAGAAATATGATTTACCACCTATTGTTGGTACTTGAATAGGTCAGCAAACATCGCTATGTACTAATTCTAGTATTTGTTTTCCCCTATTTTCTGCAGTTTTTGGATACGGGGTGTCAGTCAGTTTTGTTTTGATGCAAGTTTCGCATGTTATCTCGTGTTTGCAGTTATTGATTTTTATTCCCAGAACTAATTGATTTTTGTTTAGTTCTTTAATAGAGTGGAAATTTTTATGTCCCATGCGTTTATGCCATAGAGTAATACAGTTAGGATTTTGGCATTCTTCAGTCAGGTATGTGTTATATTTGTTTATTGGCATGGGCAAATTTAACTCATATAAGTTGTTATTTTTTGTACCCTCTAAAATGGTTTCATTTTTCATAGATATGTAACACTTTTGTTTAGTGAGTGTGACTTTACATCCATTTTGGGTGGCTTTGTGTACAGATCTTAAGTTTGCCTTTAATTCTGGAACATACAAGACGTCCCTTAGTGTTAGTTCCCTTTTTTGCTTATTTGGATCCAGATATTCAATTTTTATTTCTCCTGAACCAAGTGAAGTGAGGGTGTTACCGTTTGCCACACATACTTGCGATTTTTGTGACTCATCTAAGTTAACGAAAAGGTCTATATTGTTGCTTATGTGCGATGAGGAACCACTGTCAATTATAAAATTGTTCGTCATTGCGTTTTGAGTCGTGAAAGCCATTTGTTTTGTTTGTGATGTTATTTGCTTCATTTGTTTTGAATGGCTTTGTTGTTGTGTATGTGTGTGTGGCAACTCATCATTGTCTGTGTGTGTCACTAACTGTGAGGAATTGGTTGCTCTGAATTTATTTCTAAATTGTTTGTTTTTAGTGTTATCAGCATTTCTGTTTTTCAGATGCCAGCACTCCGATTTATTATGATTGTTTTTCTTGCAATAAGTGCAGTATTTATTTTCCCTTTTGAAATTGCTATTATACTGCTGTTTTTTATTTATGTGAAAAGCTTTAGAAGAATTTGTGTTGTTTTCGGAGGCTTCTTTTCGACGATTGAACTCGTCTAGCAATTTGCTGCTAACATAGTTAGGTGTCAGTTCGTTTTCAGGGCGAGCTTCAAGGGCTATAATCAAGGTTTCATAACTCTTGGGTATTGAACACAATAATAATGCAGAAATGTGCGCGAATTTAATTTCTTTCCCAATGGATTTCAATTTATCTATAATTTCCAATATTTTATTTATGTGGATTTGCATATCGCCACCTTCTTCTAGTTTCGTACTGTACAATTTTCTCAATAAGTACAATTTACTACTAAAGTTTGTTCTTTCGTGGATATCACGCAATTTGTTCCATGTTTCTAGTGCTGTTTGGCATTGTTTAATATGTATAATTTCGGAATCATCAATGAACAAGTTTATTATTGCTCGCGCTTTATTGTCTTTATTTCGCCATATATCTGTGATAGGATTTGGCGGGTCATCTGTAATGACTTCATATAATTCGTCCTTCATGAGGTACATTTGCATTTTAAACTTCCAAACAGAATAATTTTCAGAATTCAATTTCTCAATTGTTGGACTTTCTTTAAAAGATGCCATTTTTGGATTTCTTTTTATTTATAGTAAATACTATATCTTTGAGAAGAATTTAATTTTTGGAAAGTTTTGTTTTTATGATATTTTTTATTAATTCTTCAATTTTTTTAGAAAAACGAATTTTCTTAATTTTCGTAATTCAAAAAAATGTACAAATGCATTTAATCTTTATTTTGCATTTTCTTAATATGATTTCAAACACTGAATATACTTTTGTTTTACTTTAAACAAAAATACTTTTGTTTTGTTAAATAATAATATTATTTAATATTCATGTTTTATTTTCATATTAATTTACTTTTATATACTTTTCCCTTTATGTTCGGGACAGCCAGACAATTTATAATCTAGGTAAGCTTTAATATGTTGCTTAAGGACAATGATACATTTTTCATTTATTTAACATGATCAGTCATTCATAATCTTTTATAAATATTTAATTTTATGCACTCGGTGGCGCATTCTTAGCGCTTTATTAAATAAAATGAATAGCAATTAATCATTTATTCAAAAACAGAAGTAATGAAAATTATGAGCTTACCTTTTTCTGTTCTGAGGAGTCGGCTGTCCCGTGAACCAGTAGCTCAATGTTTGTATTTATTATTATTATAATTTGTTTCTTCTCTGTAAAATAATAATTCAATTAGTTTTGTGTGAAGTAAGCACTTTGAGACCATCTTTGGAAATTAACTTGTATATTTAATGAAAAGGAAAAATAAAAGAAAAATAAAAAAGAAAGGAGCGAGAAATGATCTCACTTTACATATTCAAAATTAAACACTAACTAAAAGTATCAGAATCTATTCCGATGAAAACATACAGGTGTGGAGTCACGTGGTACAGTTCTAATAATAGATCTTCACCCCTTCAAACCACGGAGGGGATGAAAAGTTGGGAGGGTGAAAACAGACACACTTTTGTTCTTATTATAATGTTCGTTTTTTACAGAACACATTTTGGAATAAAGGAGTCTTTTCGAGTTTGTAATTTTCTATCAATTCTTCCAACACTTTTTGTCTATGAACAGTAGGAATTACAACACGATTCCCTTGTAGTATGCAATTATTTAGTATAGAAAAATCTTGTTGCTTATGTCCGAAAAGTAAGTAATTTGGCATGTGTGTGCCTGATATTAAATGTCGGTACATTTCTTTCAATGTTGGATCTCGCTTAGAACTTGCTCATAATATCTTTGTAGTTAACGGTAACGAAGTGATTTGATGAATAAATAAACAATCGGTTTCATCAGGGTTGCCAAATAAATTTGGTGACAAAGTTGGTGACATTTTTTCTGGTTGTAGCGAATCGGACGACTCCAGCAGTAAGTCTTCACTACGTATTGGAAGACGTGATAGAGCATCGGCATTTCCGTGCTCTGCAGATTTTTTATATTTAATATCATAATTAAATGTTTGTAAGTATAATGCATATCTTTGCATTCTAGCTGCCGAAAGTACCGGAATACTTTTTACAGGTGAAAATATGGAAAATAAGGGTTTACTATCTGTATACAGAGTAAATCTCCTACCATATAAAAATTGAAAAAATTTCTTTACACCAAAAATTATTGATAACGCTTCTTTATCTACCTGACTATACCGCTTTTCTGCAGAAGACAAAGTTCTAGAAGCAAAAGCTATGGGATTTTCGGAGTTATCTGGCATTGTATGCGAAAGTACTGCCGAAATTCCATAAGAATCAGTGGCTAAAATTAAGGGTAATTTAGGATTAAAGTGGGTGAGAATCCTTTCGGAAGTAATTTCCTGTTTAATTGCATTAAATGAATTTTCACATTTTTTAGTCCACTGAAAATTTACATTTTTACGTAATAATTCATTTAGAGGATAAGCAATCCTAGATAATTTAGGAACAAATCTAGAATAGTAAGATACTAAGCCTAAGAATGCTTTTACCTGTGTTACGGTTTTAGGTACTGGAGCATTTAAAATAGCAGAAATTTTTTCTTGCGTTTTGTGTATGCCATTTTTATCAATTTTGTAACCGCAGTATGTAATTTCATCATTCATGAAAAAAGATTTTTCTTTATTTATTTTAAGATTATATTCACGTAACCTTTCTAGCACTTGTTTTAATCGCTCTAAATGTATTTCATCAGTTTCCCTTGAGGTACATATATCGTCAATAAAAACTGAAATACCCTCTATACCTTTTAAAATTTGTTCTATAGTTCTCTGCCATATTGCTGGCGAACTGGCAATTCCGTATGGTAATCGCGTAAATTGAAATAAGCCTTTAGGAGTGTTAATAGTAAGTAATTCTTGTGAATTTTCCTCTACCGGTAAATGCAAGTATGCTTGGTTTAAATCAATTTTTGTAAAATGTAATCCACCCCCTAAAGTTGCTAATATATCCTCAATTTTTGGTAGCGGGTATTTGTCAACCTTTAAAAATTTATTTACCGTGACTTTAAAATCGCCGCATAAACGAAATTTCCCATTAGGTTTTACCACCAGAACAATAGCTGTTTCCCATTTACTAGTACTAACAGCTTTTATTATCCCTTCATTTTCTATTCTTTCCAATTCTTCATTTACCGCATTCCTTAATGCATACGTAACTGTTCACGATTTACAAAATATTGGTGATGAGTCTTTCTCTAAATGTAATTCAGCTTTAACATTTTTAATTTCACCTACGTTATTTGTGAATAAATCCGGAAATTCATTTAGTAAATTATTTAAATTTTCCGAGATTTGTACTACTTTGTTTACCGGAACAGTTTGTAAATTGTTTGGGAATATATTAAATGTAGTTATCCAATCCCTACCTAGCAATAAAGGAAAATTGTCTTTTTTACCCAGCTAGAAATTGTTTGCACTTTTTGTGCAAAAAAGTGTAGATTGTGCACAATTTGTGCATAATTTTTGAATACTTCGAAAAAAATGCAAATTATCTGCATTTTTTATACATGCAAAAAAGTGCAAATTATATATTACAGAAACTGTGCAAATTATCTGCATTTTTTATACATGCAAAAAAGTGCATATTATATGTCACAGAAACTGTGCAAATTATCTGCATTTTTTATACATGCAAAAAAGTGCATATTATATGTTACAGAAACTGTGCAAATTATCTGCATTTTCTATACATGCAAAAAAGTGCATATTATATGTTACAGAAACTGTGCAAATTATCTGCATTTTTTACACATGCAAAAAAAGTGCGTATTATATGTTACAGAAACTGTGCAAATTTTTTGCATAAAATAAGTGCATATATTCTCGTTACAAAATTTGTACATTTTTTATGCACAAAAATATGTGCACATTTCAATTTGCAATATTTGTACTTTCTTTTAAGAGTGTTTTTCGAAAGTCAGGAATATACCAAAGTATCTCAAAAGGAAAGCAATTTCGCTGAACACATTGATTTGAAAAGTTTCGTGGATTTAAATAATCTAACAGATGAGGTATTATAAGTTGGGCACCAAGGGCCCCAAGTGACATACAAACTCATATTTTCTAAGAGAAAATCATACTTTTTTACTTTCCTCTATATGTATATATAGAGAGAGTATTGGATTCATGTAAATTTTCGATGGATTTACACGTTTTGGGATGTTCTGAATAGGATTCAACTGTTTTTAGAAAACAACTGTCTGTCTGTGCGTTGTGTATCACATCTAATTTGTTGCAGGGTGGCGGTCGATATCCTCTCGTCGTTATTGAAAAGTATGAATTTTAATTAGGTTTAGCAGTCATATGAATTTGATATTTTAATCTTATTATATGAATTTAACAACTAGAAAAACTGGAATTCTGGCACTGAAAATGAAAAATATACCAGAAATCAGGTAAATTACCTGAACATCAAACACCATATGACTATAGGACAAAATTTCGTGTAAAAATATACGTAATGAATGTTATTTTTAATGTGTGAGTTTAAAATTAACATGAATTATTGATAATAATAGTAGTAAACTAAATTAGAAAAAAAAGTTTGTGCATATAGAAGCATCGTTCCCCCTCTTGGGGGACTTCCCCTATCGGGACCTCTAGGGGCCTATGTAACTTAAACTGATTTTTTTCGAAAGGAGCCATACTTTTTCTTCACAGAATTCTCTTAAGAGGAAAAAATCTGTTTAAAATCATGTTTTTTTTTTCATTTTCCAAACTATGGGTCCAGGACCCGATTAATTTGTTTAACTATAAATAAATCTGGAAATCCCGAATTATCTTAACTGGAAAGCAATATCACTGATCTCATTGATTTTAGAAGTTTCATGCATTCAAATAACCTATAAAATTCGGTATCAAAATTGAATTTCTGTTATATGGGCCCTTTTACCTTGAAAAGAAAAAAGAATAGATCTTTTTTTTTAAAAAATCCGTTTTACATGTTTCTGTGAAAGAAAAAAAAAAAGAATAGTTTGATGCATGTCTTTCAGTGCTATCATAAGAGAGCCCTTCATTTTCAAGATGAAAAGTATGATTATTATTAATATTGGTTAAATGTTCTCATACAAATATTGATTGTTCGTTCAATCTATTTTGTTTTTTCTAATTTAATTCAAAGAATTCCCGCGGCATAGTTTGTAGCATTTGAAAATCAACGATGGCAACACAACACTTTTATTTACTAATTCCACAAGATGGATGCCGGACGGTTGATTCGATGTTGAAAACGTGCTTTCCGTAAATATTTCAATAAGATTTCGATTGTCAAGGTAAGTTAAAATTTCTTATTTATTTTTAATTAAATATTTTTATTGCTCCCCATATCATAATTTTATACACATACAATAGTTTAATGATAATACTTCCAGCTTACTGTGTGTTTTTAAAATTAATATAATCAATTAAGGTATTTATATTTGCTTTCCACTGATAGTACAGCAAACCGATATATATATATATATATATATATATATATATATATATATATATTTCTAAATAAGTAATATAAAGCATGTTTCATTATTTGCAATACGGTTTCATAATTTATTTAGTAGTTATCTAGACATTCTTAATGTCTATTTTGTTTAATGTAGGGTGAATTTGTAAGAAACTTTCAAATTAAACTCAAATTAATTATCAAAAACTAGATTTGCTTATGCACATGAAAAATTGTTATTATGGTTTTAAAATTTAAATAAAAATAATATACTTTTAGACTAGCAAACCCATACAAAATTTTCAGTTTCTTTCTTTTTTTTTTAACCTTTAAAATTTGAAACTTGTAAGTTTCACCAATTTCACCATCTAATTAAAATTTTAATTCACCAGAGCCAAATTATTATTAGTTTTTGTGGAATGAAATGCTAATGATACTTAAACTAAATCATTCAAAGAAAAGTTTCAAAGTAAAATTCATGTTTGATGATTTAGTTTTCATATTTCCCCTCACAAGACAGCTTTAACCCCTTGGGTACGGATTTATTTGAGAAAATATTTGCATGTGGAACGGATATAATTTTTGGTTGCTTGGAGTAGTATGTAAAAGCAGTACATTTCACGTAAGAATTTATTTATTTCTAAAATATTGGTGACATATGTAGTATTAAGATGTCTTCAAGTAATTAGAATTGCAAAACAAAAAAAGTGAATGACGTGTCTCAGACGTCAAATGTACCCAAGGGGTTAATAAAGGACCCCAATGACGACTTTTAAATTTTTGCCACCATGTTGATGAGATCCCTTTTATTTTATTAATAATTCAAAAGTCACCAAGGGGAGCTATAATAAGAGTATCATGATGTTTATTATAGATTTATTATTTTTATAAACCAACCACTCTTAACTAACCATAAAGTCCTAAAGCGAGGATAAGGCCTGGCGCCACCGAGCGGGACTTTGATAAAGTTTGCATTTTCAAAAATCACAACACGGTGAGCGAACAGGATGTTTCAGAAATTGAAACAGGAAGAGAGCATCGCAGACGCTACCAAGCAGGAATTTACTACAGTTAAAATTTTCAATACATCTATTTGCACTATATGTCAATAAGCTGTTGTAGGACCTGAAATGGGATGAAGGCACCGTAACCGCCAACGAGCAGGAGTTTCATGAAGTCAAATTTTTCAAGGATCACGAGCTCAAGATTCTAATGCTGCATGATTATGTGCCATCTATTTTGTTTTCAAAGAAGACAAGGAAAACTCAGGGAATTTTTCTCCTGATTTGTGCGACGATAACCCTCAATAAATTTTTAACAACACTTCGTATTTTCTTCTTTTGCAATTATTTTTTTTTAATCCAAAATCAGAGGTTAATCCAGAACAAATTTAGTGCCGCACTGAGGCACTTTCACAAAGTCAATTTTTAGCAATGAGGTACCTTCACAAATTCAACTTTCAGCAAAGAGGTACCTTCACAAAGTCAATTCTCAGCAATATAACTGCACACTAAAATATTTTATAAGCTTCACTGTATCGAACACAGAAAAATACCCTCAATTTGAATATTTACTGGAGACAATGATAAATATCTAAGTAAACACCTACTTATCTTACATATAAGAAACAACTTAACTCGCCCATATAGATATTTATTTTTACAACTGTCTCATTTTATTTTTTAAATGTATTTAAAAAAAAAAATGCTTTACGTATTTTAGTTAATTGTTCTGAAGTATCATTAATTTTCACAAACTTACTTGATGTTTTCACAAATTATTTTATAAATTCACAAATGGGGTACCATTTTTATAAAGCTGGATTAATCCCTGATAAATTAATCTTTTCTTACAGTATTAAAAGTGGCTTACTTTCATATAAAACAAATGTATAATTTTGTTTAGGTTAAATTTCCATGAAGGGCATTTTCCTAAAATAATTTTATTTATGTACATTTTTTAAATTACTGTTTATATCATATACATATAGGATGGTTATAGTTAAATTTCTTCTATAAACAGCCTTCTGTACCTGAAAAAAAAAAAAAAAAACACATCTCATGAATCATCTTTACATGAAATTTGGTGACAATCTACTCGCCTGCTTTAACTGCAACTGCAAAAAGCTGTTTATAACAAAAGTTTAATTATAGGTAATGGCTCTGTATTTATATATTTCTGAAATTTTTTAGTCTAGTTGTTAATAAATATGCTATTAATTAGAGCTGTACCGAGTACTCGTTATATATACTCGGCCAAATATGGACTAAGTATTCGGCCAATACCGAGTATTTGTAAGAATTTCATTATTTTTATGTATTATTGAAAGAAATGTATTCATAAGAGTTGTTTATTAATAACTAAACTAAAAAAATATGAAAATATAAACATAGTCATTAAACTTTTGCTGTAAACAGCTTTCTGAAGTTAAAACGGGCAAGTAGATTGCCACTAAACTCGATATAGAGACGATTCATGATTTGAGCTTATCCATTTTAGTTACAAGAATATAAGTATAGTATAACCATCTTGTATGTGTGTAATATGCATTTTTTTTTTTTTTTTTTTTTTTTAAATAAAATCTTAGTACATAAAATTGTATTTATAAAACAGACAAAAATAAAATATTTTAGAAAAAAGAACCCCTTATATAATGCTAATATAGTAGATAAAACTTTAGTTACGTATTTGTGCAAATAAAAGTAAGACAGTTTTAAAACATTTTCTCTGTTATTAATATATTTTTCTTTAAAAATGCATAAAAATGAAATCTTTTTAGCTACTTTTGGTATTGGCTGAGAAATTAATCAAAATTTAGCTCAGGACAGAGTACTTGGCAAACTGTTCCAGTGCCAACTAAATCAATACCAAGTATCGGTAAATATTTACATCAAACTATTATATTGAGAGTACAAATTACTATGGTCTATTTTTAAAATATGGTGGTGCTGCTGTTATGAACATGTTTTATGATAGCTGATTTTGGCAGTTTTAGAGAATTTAGACATTTGTTAATAGTATTCAGTTTATATTGCTTTGAGTTTCATACAAACACTTGTTTTTTTTACTGTGTTGAATTTGTCACATTTTGTGTGAGGCATTTGCGGAAGGTTTTGGTTTTATGCTTTAATGGGAAGAAAAGTATTACTGAACGCATTGAATGCTTGCAGAAGTTTATGGCGACAATACACTAATTGATAGATCATATAGGGAATGATTTCTATGTTTCAAGAATGATGTATTTTTGTTGTACATGATCTTACAAAAAATTATTTTGATTAATGTAACAAACATTTAGATATAAATACAATTTTGATAGAATAAAGCATATTTTTGGAAATTTTAGTGTTAAAAATACATAACTAAATAATAAAAAGCCTTAATTATTTAGTTTTTTTTTTTTTTTTTTTCTTCAGGAGTATATAAATAAAGACTAGTACAATTATTTAATGCAAAAAAGCCTAATCTTAATTGGCGCCTTGTATTTTTCTGATATTCATTCACAAATACGAAATATGGGAAAAAAGAGGTAAATATTAAAATGCTTGATTTTCTTTTATTTATTAATTTAAAAAACATAAAATTGTTTTATATATTTATCTATTTTATTTATTTATTTTTTCTGAAGAAATCAAGGCATTAATGGAAGTAAATTCCTCTATGGTGACCAAGTAGTTCTGCGGTCAAAGTTGTTGGATGGAAAGTGCCGTGTTCGATCAAAGGTCACAGTCATCAATCTAGCCGTTAAGAGTTTACTGTGGTTTTTCCCAAAACTTGCATAAATACGGGCTAGATCCACTTAGAACACCCACCCCCCACGGAAAGCATTCCTCCTGTAGGCCTAGGAACACATATAAGATTTAAAATATTAAAATACTTATTTTATTTTTATTTATATATTTTTTTTTAATTAAATTTAAAAACATAAAATTTATTTATTTTCTGAAGGAATCGAGACATATTAACAGAACTAAATTCCTTTTATGATGCAAGTTTAAAAAAAGTTAAATGTCATACGATTTTACTAATCAGAAAATTACTTAACATTGACTGGTGGTATGATAATAAAACTCTCGTTTGCAACACCAACGTTAAGGGTTCGATTCTGTTTTAGTCATTTTCAAAAATTTGTAAATTTGCATTAAAAATCACTGGTATCTGAATTGTTAGAATTTTATGTTGTAAAAAGTGCTTACTTCTTTATTTTATTTCTTTGTTTATTTATTAATTCATTTATTTATTAGGTGTCATATTTTTTTGATTCATTCAAAGGTACAAAATACACACACACACACAAAAAAAAAAAAAAAGGAGGGAACACACATGAGGTTTAAAATATTCAAATGCTTAATTCTTTTAAATTTATTAATTTAAAAAACATAAAATTTATTTATTTATTTTCTGAAGAAATCAAGACATTAACAGAAGTAAGTTCCATTTAATATACATGTTTAAAAAACGTTAAATGTTATACGATTTTACTAATCAGTAAATTGTTTAGCATTGACTGGTGGTACGATAATAAAACGCTCGTTTGCAACACGAGCATTGGGTTGACGTTTGACATGAACAAAAAAGGTGTATAAAATTTAATAAATATTTTTCAAATATTCAGATTATTAATGATTATGCATTTAACTATAAAATATTGGTATGTTTTTAAATATTAAACTAATTCCATTTTACTAAACTGAATTATTTTAAGAAAAACTTGTTTGTGCTAATGTGCCAGTTGCCTACAAGAAAGGCCGAAGTATGGGTTAAATAACCTCTGTAAGGGGTGGTCTTTTTCAGGGGTCCTAGCCCCTATTTATGCTAGTTTCAGAGAAAACTGCAGAAAATTTCGAAAGGCTAGCCCGATGAGCACTACCTGTTTATCAAACTTCATATCTCCTGTCTATCAGCTTTGACAGCAAAGTAAATGTTACCATCTCAAAAACATTTGAGCCCCTTAAAAACCTTTTAAAAATCAACTGAAACAACTTTTAAATATTTAATGCACTGAGAATGTATATATTTGTAGAGATGTGGGTTTTCCAGAAAATTTCCAATCTCTAAATTACGAAGGTTTTGTAAAATGTAAAATAAAAGTAAATACATTAAAAGCTACAAGTAAACAAAACTATTCAAAGAAAAGTATGAATAATTATTCAATTCAAAAAGAAATTAATAAACAAAATACAGAAATTATGATTTAATGGTTTATTAAACATGTATAAAGCTAGAAAGTTATAATTTTTAATGACTGTTTTGCATGTATAATGGTTGAATAATCTGTATAAAAAAGGTGTCTGTGAACGTTCTGTAGCCGTCAGAGACCCTCACATATTGCTGCCAACAGCTGAACCCCATTTTATTTATATAGGGAAAATTTTTATGAGAATTATATATATATTTTTTTTTTTTAATTCTATTTTTATTATTAAAAAAAAAAAAAAAAAAAAAAAAAAATCTAGAAAAATTTCCAAAATTTATGTATTTAATTTTTAATACTTCATACTGAAGTTACTAAGTGGAAAAAAATTATCAAAGTTCTTTTTTAAACTTTATAATTTCAAAAAAAAAAAAAAAAAAAAAAAAAAAAACTGTTTTTGAAAAACAAGAACAAAT
Source organism: Salticus scenicus (assembly GCA_963930645.1). Taxonomy (NCBI): domain Eukaryota; kingdom Metazoa; phylum Arthropoda; class Arachnida; order Araneae; family Salticidae; genus Salticus; species Salticus scenicus. Next base: position 147,850,038 of record OZ005656.1, on the reverse strand, counting down.
TTAACAATTGTGAATATTCTGAAACTAAACAGAACAAAAGAAAAAAAAAAAAAAAAAACAGAGGTAATTATCAAAACGAATTTCTGTTTAGAATAACATGGGGTTTGGCTGCTAGTGGCAGCAAAATTATTGAAACCCACATCCATATTTTCCTTTTTCTTTCTTTTTTTTTTCTTTAGTTTAATCGCTAATTTTTATTATGAACTTACTTTTTTATAAACAGTAGTATAAGACTAAGATCATGACTCGATAAATATTTACTTAACAAAATAGTATTAGGTGCACATCTTTTAAATAGAAACTATTGCTAGCACATCAATAATTTTGCTGCTGACTGTACAGTGTAATTAGTAAGGTATGACTCCGACCATACAAGGGTTCATTTCATCAAAATTCTTTTGATTTTTACTTTTTTCGATTTGTTCTATTTTTGAGTAGAGCTGCACCAAGTACTTGGTACCCTGCCAAATTTGGACTAAGTATTCGGCTAATGCCGAGTAGTTGTAAGAATTTCATTATTTTTATGTATCATTGAAAGAAATGTATTCATAAGAGTTGTTTATTGATAACTAAAGTAAAAAATTATGAAAATATAAATATAGAGTCATTAAACTTTTGCTGCAAACAGCTTTCTGCAGTTAAACGGGCGAGTAGATTGCCATTAAACTTGGTCTATCATGTTTGAAATGATAAAATATTTATAATAATAATAATTTGATAAAATATTTATTTTAATGTTCTCATTTCATATGTAAATGTCATGCCTCTTAAATTAAGCCTGAGTGTATAGGAACTTTTATATTCTCTAAGAATTATCCGAGAATGATTCGAATCTGAGAAAGACTATATAATAAAGAATGAAGTTATCAGCAGTGTTAGAAATAAGAATTTTGAAACTAGGCGTCAAATTGACGCCTGGATTAAATTTTTTGGGCGTCAAAAGGAAAAATCTAGGTGCCATCTATAATTAAATATGTATATTAAAATAATAATAAAGCATGAACTTATAAATAATAGATGCAAGATTATATAAAAAATATTTATGTAATGAATGTAATTACATCAATAATATTAAACGTAAATATTTAAAATCGCAAATTTATTCTTCGCCCAGAAGATACATTATTCCACCACAATTTAATAGCATTTTCTGGGCAGAAATCTTCCAATTTAGGGCTGTTTAATTTAATCACTAACAAATTGTCAACTACTTTCATAGAGCTATGATTTCTTAAATCAGTTTTTATTAGGTTCAATTTATTGAAATAGACTTGTTTACAGTCTGATGGGATTGGGAAAATTATTAGGTATGATGAGGAAAAAATCCAGGCGTCAAATATGGCACCTGTGATTGGAATTCTAGGCATCAAAATGTAAAAACTGGTCGCAAAATGCGACTAACGACCGCTTATTTCTAACCCTGGTTATCAGTTTTTATGGTTTTAATAATTCACTTAAACTGAATATAATAATGAACCTAATTGTGTATATACACTACAAAAGTTCTGAAACATTTCATGAAAACATGCTGTTTGCGATTTAATTTTGAGTTCAAAAAGCCTTTTTTTAATTTCAAGATGTGCAAAATTCTTCATATGTACATCAATTATTCTTTCTTACAACTACTCGGTACTCTGTTACTCGGCCAAAGTGCTACTCGTTGCAGCACTATTTTTAAGCATAGTTTGCGAACACAAAATCATATTTTTTAATAGTTGGTGGTATTAGATAATGGATGTAATCCTCTGTTCAAAAAAATTAAATGTAACACCTTTATGAGATTTTTCAAGTACAATTCAATTTCAGATATTTTAAGCAAATAAAGAAACATTGCGTTCTTTCAACTAAACCTCCAGTTACAAGATGAGATATGATTTCATGCAAACAAATATCAAAATGGCTATCAACAGAAAATCGCCAATTTGAGGAAGAGCTTCATACATGATAATAAATTTCTACGGTACCTTGAATCTTCCAATCAATATAATACTTAATGAAAATTTTCTAAAATACAATTTCTTAAAAAAATTAACAAGATTTTTTTTTTTTTTAATTGAAATTTAAAGTTTTTACTTATTTTTGATTAAATTACATCAGATATTACATATTACAAAACAAATTAAATAACAAGTTCAGTATATAGAAAGAAAATTACTAGGAAAATGAATAATTTGAATTACACTTAAAAAAAAAAAAATATTTTTTATATAAATAATAGATAACGTAATAAAATTTAATCTTAAAATTTAGCAATTAATAGAACTAAAACAATAACAGCACACTAAAATATAGAACTGAATTTAACATAGAGGAAAGAATGACACAAAAAGTTGCGATATAGATAAGGAATATATCAGCTCTTATCATATTCAAAATTATTTTTAAATATCCATACTATGTACTATTAAGTAATTGACTTTAAAATGAATAAAAATTAGAAAATAATCATATCTAAGAGGCGTTATTGTTTGAATGAATTTATTTTTTACAATATGACAACATCATATTCATATTCTGTACAGAAATTAATGAATTTAACTAGCGAGCGAAGCTCGCTAGCGAGTCAATATTTTCAAATGAATCACTAAAATTAATGAATTACTAACAGTAACTTTTAGTGTTAAGAAAAGAAATTTAAAAAATATATATTTCTGATTGGGTAAAAAGTCGGCCCGGGTCCCCACTGCCTTCGGCAACGCACACCCATGCGCGCGCACGTGTGAAGGTGTACGTGCGCTGCACGCATATATTCTTTCTCAGGTCAAATTTTTATTCTCAAGAAAAGAAAATTAAAAAAATCATTTCTCATCGGGTACAAAGTCGGACTGGGTCCCCACTGCCTTCGGCAGCGAAGTCACGTGCGCGCTGCACGCGCACAAGTTAACTGATACACGGGCTGTGCTCGCATATTCCTCCCTGACCCTTCGTTCCCCTAAAGAAAATCATTTCTGATCAGGTAAAAACTCACACCGGGTACCCACTGCCTTCGGCAGCGCAAACTCATGCGCGTTGCGCGTGCACAAGTTAAGGGATACACGCACTGTGCACGCGTATTCCTTCCCTGACCCTTCGTGCCCCCTCCCCCCCCCCAAAAAAAAAAATCATTTCTGATCGGGTAAAAACTCACACCGGGTCCCCACTGCCTTCGGCAGCGCGGTCCCGTGCGCGCTGCGCGCGCACAAGTTAAAGCGCGCACGCGCTGCACGCCCGCATTCCTTTCCTGACACTTCGTGCCCCCTAAACAAAATCATTTCTGATCGGGTAAAAAATCACACCAGGTCCCCACTGCCTTCAGCATCGCAGACCCATGCGTGCGCACGTGTGAAGGTATACGCACGCTGCGTGCATGTATTCCTTCTCAAATCAAATTTTTATACTTAAGAAAAGAAAGTTAAAAAAAAATTGTTTCTCATTGGTTAAAAAGTTGGTTAAAAACATCCTGCCGAAAATTACATCAATATCCCCATTAAACCCAACCCTAACATTTAAATTAATTGAGAAAAAAACGAAGTTATACTAACACAATAAAATATAAAATAAACCTATCTTTACTTCGTAGTCGTTCTAAGATCTTTCTGCACCGGGTACCCGGTCCTCTTCGGAGAACGTTAACACTGTGATGGAGACTTAGGCTTCTGGCTGCATCCTTGTTGACTTTTCAACAGGTGGTTCCATGCCCTATTTGGGGCCAACCCTAACATTTTCTAAATTACCAGAATTGACAAAGATCCTATTCACCCTTTAGAAATCGCCAATATTTTAAAAATTCCATACACTGACAGCCAAGTCAATAGCAAATGTTATATAGGTAAATTAAAGAGAAAAATCAAAACCAGAATTAAAGAAACAGCCATGATATAGCTACAGTAAAAGCTATCCAGGAAGATAATATAAATATCCATTTCGATAACGTCATAAAAATTGCGAATTACCAAAACAATAAATATGCTGCATATTGCGAAGCAGTCAAAATCATTAATTTTAATAATTCTTACAATGGCAATTTTAATAATTCTTACAAGCAATGATGCCACATATTTAAAAGAGGCATAAACAGCGAGAAATGCCACACATACAGAACTTCAGACACCGCAAGTGCCAGTGACCATGCTAGGGGAACCCAGCAAAAATGCGTTATGGCCAATAAATCATGAAGTACCTATGTAAAAAGGTTTTTACATTATGTAATTTTTAGTAAAGAATAGTTAGTTCACTTCTCTAGTAAACACAAACTAGAGTTTTTTATTTTCAGTTTATAGGAACTAAATAAAAATACTGATATTATAAAATAAACAAAGAATTTTGAATGAATGAATAGATCTCCTTTGAATGCTTGTATCAGAATCAATTTTTCTTTTCCTACTGCACATGATGTGTAATGTAAAACCTCAATCATGGCTTGAAAGAAGATTTTTCTGCCAGTCTAAACCGATAGCACTTTGCCAGTATGCCTGCGCAACAGTAAATCAAAACAGCACCAATTCTTTGTCCTGCTTTTGACCGTAATGAACGTTTTCATGATTTAGTTATGTATAACAGTGCATGCTTTAGACTAAATCAGTATCACCATTGGATGATTAGAGATCTGGCATTATTCCAACATTATTTAATTGATTTATATCATTGAAGTGAGAAGCATACAATTACAAAATAATTAAAGTAAACCTTACTTTTATTCTTCGTGTACGCCTGAGTACTTGCGGGAGCCCCCCCCCTTCGTCAGAGGCAGCTTTGTGGCGGTTTGCTTGCTTTGTGCCTCTGTTGAGGGGGGGGGGGGCTCACGCAAGTACTCAGGTCAGCTTATGCTGCAAATCGCGAAACCGACAAAATCTTAACTGTAATTGGTATCGGACTTTGAGCTACGTGGAAGGGGACCATCACAAAGCAAGCAAGCCACCACAAAGCTGCCTCTGATTAAGGGGGGGGGGGGGCTCCCACAAGTACTCAGGCATACACGAGGAAGTAAGGTTTACTTTATTTTGTTATTTAATTGGTTTAGCCAAGATTCAGATGTTCACATTTTTTTTTTTTCATGATTCTGCATCGATATTTCATGGAAGATGAAATATTTAAATTGAATAAGTGATAGTATCATTAAATCGATATAATTTTATTTTACATCAATATAAAGCCCAGTCCTAGTTCTGATTTTTATTCACTTTAATTGTATTTGTTTATTTACTAAGTTATAGTTTTATTTATGATTTTGGCAAATATTTACCCATAAGGTTATTGTTAATTAAGTGCTTTTTATCAATTATTTCATAAAGTTTATGTTCATACTTAAGTTATTTAAAATAATAATTTCATGCATAATTGAATTGACTAATATCAGGGCTTGAAAAATCTCAAATTTTTTACGTGCTTTGTCAGGCATGTATCTTATTCAAGTACATATTAAAAAAACATTCACATATCTGATGAAAAGAATTTAACAACATTATATCTATAGTGACATTATTTCAGTTTAAGTAAAAGTCTTAGGCAGGATGGTATATTTTAAGGTTATTTTTGATTAAATATTTGCATGCCCGCATGGGCATGTAAAAGGGCGAAAGTTCATGCCCAATCTGAACTTTTACATGCCCCAGGCATGTCAAGCAATGTAATTTTCGAGCCCTGAACTATATGATAATGCTTAAATTTTTAAAGGGGAAATTGCACACAGGAGTATTACATGCTATATTTTATGTTTAATATCTAGAACCAAACACCCAAGAACGAAGCCTTACATCTTTGTAGATCCACTATTATTCATAAGTATGCTATTTGCGTTTGTTTCTTGTTATTTTTTTTCTGTTATGTTCATAGATTAATTTCCAATTTAGGCATGTGGGAGGGGGGGGAAAACCAAACTTTACTCAAACTGAACTCAGAAATTGCAAAAATTATTTAAAATAATTTGTAATTTTAGTTTTAAAAATCAGTAAAATACAAAGCAAACTGACTGTATGAAACTATATGATTGTATGAATTATTTATATTGTTTGATATTAATTCTGTGAGTTTATTAATATCTGTTTTGTATATTTAATAAATATATTTTCTAATTAATATATATATTTTTTCTTTATTGAAAGGTCATTTACGGTGGTCCAGTTACTCAACCTTGATTTGGAGAAAGGTTTGACTGACCTATAAGAAAAGTAAATCAGGCAACCTGAACCAAACCAAGTTTAATTTAAAGTCAATTGAACTTCAGAAATTTAAAGCAACATTTTATTATTGATTTACAGCTCATATTCAAAATATTAGAATTACATTTTTTTTACAAATTGAAAATATTGTTTGGTAATTTAATGTCTTTTAATGCAAATATGCAAATGATATTTTTATTAAAGTCTTATTGTTGATTAAACTTATTTAGTATTTTAAAATTAATAACATTTTTGAAAAGATTAATTGAAAAAAAAAATATTTTGAAATGTCAAAATATTAGAATATTTATTCAAGTAGTTCAGAATATTAGAATATTTCACATTAATTCTCCTTTAATTATCACCAATTCATAACTGGTGACATCATTGATTAAATCCAGACAATTTTATTTATTTAAAATCAGTATTATTTTTGCAGTTTGTTTGCTTTTTTGTCTTAAAATGGGTCGTCTGAGTGATATTCCTGAATCTGTTAAATTTCGTATGATTGATTTATATTGACACGGTAAAAATCAGTGTTATATAGCAAATTACTTACATTGTTCGCAATCAAGCGTTAGTAAAATATTAACACAATATTTAAAAAAATGGAAATTTTCAAAATAATCACCGAAATGGTGGCCGAAAACCAAAAACATCTGCTAGAGATAACAGGAAACTGAAGCGTTTAGTTAAGAAAAACCGTTTTAAAAGTGTGCGATTCTTGTACTGAAAATATAAAGATGGAGTTGAAGGTCGATTGAGATCTCTCCATAAATTTAAGTTTGAATCTCGTGTACCGAAAACAAAACCTCTCATGACTGCAAAACAAAAGCGTATAAGATTGAATTGATGTAAATCAAGACATTTATGGAGTGAAGAAGATTGGAAAAAAGTATTATTTAGCGATGAAAGTATGTTTTGTTCTGCATATGGTAATCAAGGTACTGGAGTTTGAAGAATGAAGCAAGAAGCATTTGATAATAAATGCCTTAAACGTTCTGTAAAATTTGCTGCTAGTATCATGGTTTGGGGTTGCATGAGTGCAGAAGGACCTAGAAAGTTATGCATCGTCTATGAAAAGGTTGACTCAGATGTATCAAGACATTTTGTAATATTACATGATTCGATCATCAGAAGATTTATTTGAAGATGATTTCATCTTTCAACAAGATTTAGCGTCACCACATACCTCGGTGTCAACTAAGAAATTCAATTGCATTAACTTAATATCAAAAATAAATAAAAAAAAATGAAAAATAGTTTCTTTCTTATTACTTTTTCTCAATTATTTTAATATTTTGAATATGAGTTGTATTATTATTTTTAATATAAAAATTATTAACTCAAATGTAAAGGATATAAGTCAAGTAAATTTTTGCACGTATAATTTTTGTAACTTGTGAAATATATATATATATATATATATTTGACAAAAAGTCGCATAATTTTTTTATTTAATTATTATTATTATTATTTTACTGTTACATGAATTTATACATGTATGTGTGTATGTGTATAATAAAAACAAACACACATTAAAATAATACAGTTAGACAAGTCTAAGAATATGTATTCAAGAAAAACGACAAAAGTATTTTTGAAATATGAACATTGTCAAAGTTAGTGTTTTCATGTGAGATACTGAATATGAAAAAATATTTCAAGGGGAAAAAAATCAGAATGTAAATATTATAAATTTCTGAATACGTTATTTTATGCTAGAAAAAAAAAAAAAAAAAAAAATCAGTTTTTCAGAGTGAAAATAAATCTTCAGAAAAAAAAATAAAAAACCTCTGTAACAGTGATCTCATTTTCTCAGTTCATTTGGAATTCCAAATCACAACATCTTTTGCTCCTCTTCTGGCATCATAGCTTTTCTTATGACTCATCCACAGTCAATGGAATTTCAATTTGAACTAGTGGAATGTTTCTTTTATAGAATTGACAAGTTAAACATGTAAAGAAGTTTGTTTCATGTTATTTAAACAAATGTGAAAGTGTTCTAAAAAAATAAAGAGAAACTGTAATGGGGGATAGTCTTTCTTTCTTTTTTTTTTTTTTTTTTTTTTTTTTTATGAATGATGCAAAAAAATTTCCGAGGAAAAGAAAAATTTTCTTTGAATGTTGTCTGCGCATTTTTGTGTATTATTAAGTCTCACTGCATTATATATACACAAGGATTCAACATTACTCATGTCTGAATATTCTGGGTGTTGAGATCTCCAAGAGTGAAAAGTATGCCTCATCCATCCAGAAAATGTTGAACAACCAATGAGGGTCGCTTTTAATTCATGCCAAAGCCCACTTGACATGTGATTCCCTCATAGATGAGTCTCCCAGCTATAACTCCTGCAATGACTGCAATTTGTAAAGGATGCATTATCCAGTGGAGGATCCATCAATTCGGTGAATGAGGTATCCAATACCCTGGAAGCTTTCCAAGAACTGCTACCCCCATGGATGATTATACTGTCCTCTACTAACATTTTTTGGCAGAAAAAAATAAATAAATGATAATGTGAACGATCTAATGAAATGGATCGTCCATGATTGTTTCACTTCATGAATGATTTTTCAAAAAAACATTTTCTTCGAACCATTTTTGTTCAAAGCTTCAATACACCCAAGACCTGGTATAGAGCTGTTCTTTGTTTTCAGTCCTTTCACCCTTCGAAATTTTTGCAATGCAGTACTTGCTAACCCTCCATTCAAATAGAGCAACTTCATCTAGGGTGCTCGATCTGGCAATGATAACATTCTGAAACTGAACGAGAAATCCTCCTGTATCATGGTTTTCTACTGCAAGACTAATTTGCATAAATTGGCTGAATTTCTTGCATGTCAGCGTCGTCTGCTGGTGACTTTTTCAGTTGACATATTTTCATTAAAAAAAAAAAAAAACTTCTTTTTGACTCTTTCTTGCAAACCGCACAATTTTATCATTATTCCTTCCTTTTTTATAAATTTTTAGTTTTAAAGAACTTTTGGCTCACCTTGCATTTATTTATTTATTTTTCATTTTAATTGATTAAAATCAATATTTAGAATTGTTTTTAAAACTACACTCATGTCCATAAATTAATGATAATTCTAAATCACACGGAAATCGAACTTTAATGTAAAAATTTCACCTGTAGAAATGCCACACACATCTTTAAGAATAATATGCAAATTATAGGAAGTCATCAGATGACGCCGATATGATGTTACAGTGACGAAAGTATAAGAAGGGGGTAGATGAGGAATGGGAGCAAAGAAGGAAAATTGTTCACAGGCGTTCTGTGTGCCGGTCAGTGCCACAACCGAATGGTTATGACACAGAGGACGCATGCAGATAATTTTTTACGTGGTAGAATTATCGGCCGACTAGAATGTGGGCGTACTGAGATAGAAGTATCGGGGGAACATGGAATCGCCCAAAGTGTCATCTCTAGGCTTTGGAATCGATTCCAAAATGATGGAAATGCAAGTTGACGTTACAGTACTGGTCGGCTCAGAGTTACAAGGCCGAATGATGACCGGTATTTGAGAGCAATATCCAAAATAAGCAGATAAAGCACAGCATCAGACCTGTCTCGTCAGCTGTCTGCAGCCACGGGTACCACAGTTTCAAGGCAAAACGTGTATAGACGTTTGGGAAATATTGGTCTATATGCTGACAGGCCTGTTATATGTGTTCCGCTTGCGGCAATGCACTGTTGCGAGCGGTTAACTTGGAGTAGAGAACACGCAATGTCGACAGCAGCACAGTGGACTTGAGTGATGTTTTACGACGAGTCCAGGTTTAGATTTCAGTGGGATTCACATCAGACTTTCATATGTAGAACATCAGGTATCCGTTAGCACCAAAACATCATTGAACGACACCGTTACTGTGGGGCAGGAGTGCTCGTTTGGAGGGGGGGGGTCATATTGGACACCAGAACAGATTTGCATTTCAAATCGGAACCATGACAATCCAAATTTATTGGGACATCATTCAGGAACAACATGTACGTTTGTTTAGGGGTGCCATATGGACCTAGAATTTGTGTTTATAGATGACAATGCTCGTCCTCACTGTGCAAACATTGTACACGGATGTCTATAATCTGTAACCATCACTCGCATGGAATGGCTAGCATTCTCACCTGACTTGAATCCGATAGAAAATGTGTAGGACATGCTTTCCGACGAGTTGCAGCCCGTCAACCACCTTCTACATGTGTACCGGAACTTCGGAGAACATTGCTTACTGAGTGGAGTAATCTTCCCCAAGATCAGATCAATAATTTAATACTCAGCATTCCTAGACATTGTAAGGACTGTATTTCATCATCTGAGAGACATACAATGTATTAACCATCATATCAACCATGTAATGTTAAGTTTTTGTAAGTGCGATATTTTTTGTAATTGCTTCAGGGAGCAAAAATCGTAGTTTTTATAAATAGTATCCTACATAAATCACCTTTTTTTGTTCTTCGTCTTTTGTTTAATAAATGGGCGTTATGAATAAGTCATGTTTGTTTTGCTTCTGAACCTTTATTTGCCGTAGCTAGCATTATTCGTAATTTATGGACATGAGTGTATTATAGATATCATAGAATCGCCAATATCATAGAAATGTTATCCACAACCAAAACATCTATTCATACTTAAAGAATGCTCTCCACTTTTGGCTTTGTACACAATAAGTTGAGAAATCAAATAGGTGTTAATAAAGCCGCAAAACTCATTTTTTTGTGTAAAGCTTTGAATTGTGCAGAACCTATTTATGGCACTCGAGTTGTGTTCCCTGAGTACAAAAACTTAAACACGAAAAATTTCATAGTATGACTTTTTTAATATTTTATAAATCAATATGAAAGATTATAATAATAAGAATACCCTTTTCTACTGATAAACAGAAGTTGGGCAGATTATAAGTTTTCTTGTTAAATTTACTTTTTAAGCATAATCCAAATGTGCCTGGACCAAATCATTCATTTTGTGACTCATGAAAAAAAAGATATATATGTATATACAGTAATAATATCATTTTTTTTTTTTTTTTTTTTTTTTTAATTAAAAAGCTCAGAATCAATGAGATAAAGAAATCTTACGTATCCCATTTAATCCTTTAAGAGAGTAACAGCTTTTTACAATACGGAAATATGCAAGTACTTCTTAACTGCAAAATTCATTGTTTATGTACAAAAAGTTTTGCATTATAAAGATCTTCTACTGTATATATTTTACTCTGTCAGTCACTGGTAAAACTGTCATGCCCTATACAAATTTCAGTCCACCAGCTAAAAGCAGCCTGAACGAAAAGCTCAACATAACCAGATACTTTCCATTCTCATGTAATCCAATGGGATTTTTGTTGCTTTGCATTATTAGTATATCTCATTCAAAAAAGTTTTCGAATTCTCTTTTGTAAATTCCACTCTTTGAACAAGTTGCCTTTTATCTTAGGAAGCAATTTAATAAGATAAATATTTCTTTTCAGGATTGAAATTTAGACCCTGAAGTTTACTTAATGAAGTAAAAAAAAAAAAAAAAAAAAAAAAGGCAACCAATTCAAAAAGTGGAGTTTAAAAAAAAAATTCAAAAAATTTATTTTTTCATTGAGATATCCTGATAATAGAAAACAAAAATCCCATTGGATTACACGAGGAAGGACAATGAAGGGTATTTGACTATTGAGGACTCAATGTGTTAATATTAGCTGCAATGTACAGGAAGTTATAATTTCTCTAAGTTTTGATTTATTTTTCAACAGAATTTATAGAAATACAGAAACACATGTAATAAATTCAAAAAAGCTATAAAAACCATCCATTCATTATGAAATTAATTTTTTAGCATAAATTTAATAATGTTATGTAACAGAAATGTATAACTAGAATTATATGTCTCATTATTTGAGACATTCTTTGAACTGTGTTTTGAAACACAAATGTTTTTTTTTTTTTTTTTTTTTTTTTTTTTTTTAATAATACAATAATTAATAAATGAATAATAAGAAATAAATTAATTCCTTTGATATTAAAATCATAAATGTTTTGCTTAATTTTTATCAATATTAAAATTGTTTAAATGTATTGATCAGATTTTTAATAACTAAAGCCTGTGCACTTTTTGAAAATTATTAAGGGGAAAATTTAATGGCTACAAATGGTCATACAACAGCTCATCAATTAATTTCAGGTGTAGATTGCAATTGGCTGCTAATTATAATTTTACTGTACAAGAGGGCAAGTGACCAAGATCATTGATCATGTACATAATTTTTCCATTGTAATTTCAAGGAGACTCGAGTAGAGTCATATAATAAAAGACAGGCGGTGAAATGATAGACATGCTACCACTATCAAGTGTGAGACAACAGTTAACAGCTTTAAATACTTATAACATAGTACATTACTTACTTTCCCACTCCTGAACATCCTTAGCTCTCTTCTAATTTTATGGGAAATATCCATTATTTTATAACTGTTCCTAGTGTGTTCAATGTGGTATTTTATGAAAAATTGTGTTTTTACAGGCTGGTTTTAGATATGTCACAATTATGTAAGTTTATAGATTTGCACCCTAGATATTTTTTAAGGGCCTGGAATCTCTGCTGCAGGTCTTTACCTGTGATTTACCACGGATATTTTTTACAGCATATAATAAAATACAATACTTAATACCATTTATGTCAATATATATTAACATCAGTTTTAAAGAATTTTATGAATATTTACGAGAGTGAGAAGTTAGAGGGCAGATAGATAAATAAGAGTCATAAATACTTATCTTTGTTGGAAAGTCCTAAAAAGTGCCAAATTGGTTTGTTGATATATAACAATAATGGAAGAATAGTAACCATATTTAAAAGAAAATATTTTTGACTTCAGATTGTCTGGCTGTATATTTGTGTTGAAATCTTGTAAATTATATGCAGATTGCCTGCCCATATTTATATTAACTATAGCATGATCGCTATTAAAAATAAAGCATAGAGCATTTATAGTTCATAGTAGCAAGACATTTCAGAAATACTCAGTTGATATTTAAGTTAGTCTACTTTTATTTAATTTATTGAGAACTTTCACGCCCATGCTCTGGGGCATTCTACTTTTGAAATTTGTCATTTTCTCTTAGCTTCTCCCTCGAAACTCAGTATGTGATAGGCTTCGATCAGGCAAATTTCAGAAGTTCACATTAGTCAAGATTTTCACTGTCTTACATGTTGTAATGTATACATGACTGATTTGTTAACTTTTTAGGACTTTCAAGTGGTTAGTTTTAGTTAAAGCAGTGGTAATTTTACTGAATTTATTATCGTTTTGGTGCTCTGATTCATTTAAATTTTCCTCCTCTTCATTCTTATATAAGCTTCAGATTTGTTATCATTAATATAACTATTTTTGTATAATCTTGTGGTTTCAAATGGATTAATTTGGTTTTTTTCATGGCAAATTTCATAAATCAGTCTCATATTCATTGTGCCGTGAGACAGTGAAAATCTTGATCAACATGAACATTTGTAATTTGCCCGATCCTAGCCTTATTGATGCTAGATAACATGACATGCTGAGTTTCAATGAAGAAGTAAAGAGAAGATACCAAATTTAGAAAACACATAAGAATTACTGATGATGCTGTGGGGTAAGGGTGTGAAAACTCAATAAATGAAGTAGGATGGTAAACTAACTCAAATATTATATAATCACTTTATTTTTAAATAAAAATGTTGTATTTAGTAATAAATACATTTTAGCCATAGAGAAGAAAGTTATGGAAGTTAATGTTGCGCTACACTATTTCAAAGAATGGGTGTGAAAAAATAATGATTTAAAAAAAATAAAAATAAGAAAAAATCAGATTTTTTTTATTAAAATCAGATTTTTTTGTTTTATTAACATTATTCGACTAAAAATAAATGTTAAGAAGTTAAGCGTGAAAACTCTTTTTTTAATTTAAATGTGAAAACATATAAGAAGCAATAAATATAAATAAACTAAATAAAAAAATATATGTATGATGATATTAAAAAATAAAAGTAAATTAAAAAAACCAAAAAAATGTAATATTAGCCAACATAGGTACATTCTACCCCCCCCCCCTTAAAGGAACAAAAAGTAATAATAATAAATAAATAAATGATTAAATGTAAATAGCTTAAAAGCATATAAGATCAATATATTTTTTAATGTTTTTATTATTACTGTCATTAAAATGTGCATATTATAACATCTTGAATATCACATTACGAAATTTTTTGAAGAGAAACTTTTTGGAGAATAATTATTGAATTAAAGGAAATCCAATGTGTATATAATATATATATATAATACACACATTAGTTTGTGCAGTTTATTACCAATAAAATACATATGAATTCTAAGATATTTTCAAAAGATTAAAGTTTTAAAAAATTAAGAAAACTGAAACAACTAGCTAGGTCAGTACCATTTCATTTCTAATTTTATAAAAGCCTAAGTAAAAAAGGAAAAATTGCTTAGAAATGCCTTGACCCGTTCAAAAACATAGTGATCAAAATTAGAAATAAGAAAAGTTAAAAATGAGGGATATACAAATCAAATACATCAGTTCAGATGATACAATATTTATTATACTTAAAAAAAAAAGAAACACTTAGGGCAGAGAATTTACGGTTTTGTATATAAAAAACAAAACAAAAATTAGGCTCCAAATCAAAGTAGTTAGCTTCAAAATAAGAAAAGAAGATAAAAATAGAGTTGCAGAAAATTAAAAGTATCATTTTTTAAGTTTAAACACAGATTTTTTATTTTATTTATTTATTTATTTATTTTTTATTTTTTTTTTTGGGGGGGGGGGGGGAGGGGGGTATTTGATGTAAATAACAAGTAAGTTCAAGTTTTCTTATATTCTAAGACTCATATTGTCCCAAATTATAAAATTTTATTTTTGATTTAAATAAATGATTTTTTTTTTAAATCGAAGTGACTTTAATCAAGCTGATTTAAATCGGCGTACCCTGTTTCAAAGATTTTGAAATTCATATGATTTTGGAAGTATATATGCTACACCTACCTGGAAGAATTCACAAAAAGTGTACAAAATCCGAGCGTATTTAGAATCTCTATCTGCATGAGTGCACAAAAAGTGCATAAACTGTACACTAGATTGTGCACAAAATCTGAGCGTATTTGGAACCTCTGTTTTTGCATAATAGGTGCATACTGAATTGTGCACAAAAAGTGCAGAAACTGTACACTAGATTGGGCGCAAAAAGTGCATAAAGAAAAGTGCACAAAATCTGAGCGTATTTGGAACCTCTGTTTCTGAATAAAAAGTGCACACTGAATTGTGCACAAAAAGTGCATAAAGAAAAGTGCACAAAATCTGAGCGTATTTGGAACCTCTGTTTCTGCATAAAAAGTGCACACTGAATTGTGCACAAAAAGTGCATAAAGAAAAGTGCACAAAATCTGAGCGTATTTGGAACCTCTGTTTCTGCATAAAAAGTGCACACTGAATTGTGCACAAAAAATGCAGAAACTCTATACTAGTTTGTGCACTTTTTGTGCATAATTCCATGAGTGCACTTTTTGTGCACAATTTGATTAGTGCACTTTTTATGCAGAAACTGTGGTTCCAAATACGCTCGGATTTTGTGCACTTTTTTTTTGCACTTTTTGTGCAGACTTTTTCTAGCTGGGTAACTAAATATAACTTAACATTCCTAGTTTTGTTTTCGTAAGTTACATTTACTCTAACAAATCCCTCGGGCTGGAAAATTTCTCCCGTGGCTGCTTTTAATTTTACATCAGCAGGAAACATTTTATGTTCTGGAAATAATCTCCGAAAACGATTTATCGGTACGGCGGAAATCGCCGATCCTGTATCAAGCTCCATTTCTGCTTTAGCACCATTTTCTTCAAAACCCAAATTTTTATAGGTTTAGTGCCTTCAGATTGTAATGACAAAATGTCTACAGTATCAAGAACATTTACATTTTTCTTTTGAGTAACATTGTTTTGTGCGTTCCGACACACCTTACTCCAATGACCACGTTTTTTACAAAAATTGCAAACTGCATTAATAAATTTACAAACATTTGCTAAATGAGAGCTATTTCCACAACGATAACAAAAAGTTTTACTTTTATTTGCACTCGCAGTTTTGTTCACGTTTTGTTTACTTAAGTTATTTTGAGAATAATTTTGTTTTTGTTTCCTAACACTAACAGAAACTTTATTCAAATTAAAATTTTTATTTTGTAATTCTATCATGTCATTTTCAGTACTTTGCATAGTTACGCTTTGTTCTACTGCTTTTTCAAATGTTAAATCTTCAACCTGAGACATTAATTTGCTTTGGATTGTTTCATTTTTTAATCCGCGTAAAAATTGTTCTAACAAATTTTCTGACAGCGAATCGCCCGTAAACGCGCAATGTGTTGTAATTTTTTTTAAACGAACACTAAAATCCTGCACAGATTCGTTATCTCCTTGAAAACATTTTCTAAATTTAATGCGTTCACTTATTTTGTTAGGAATTTTACAAAGATGTTTTGTTAAGACATCTACTAATTCAGTGTAAGTTTTTGATTCAGGGAGATCTGGGAACAGTAAATTTGTAAGTAAATTATATAATTTCGGTCCGATATAAGTTATTAAAGCACTAACTTTTTTTTCATCCTTAATATCAAACAATATAAAGTTCTGTTTCAATCTCCTGACATAAATCTCAAACGATTCAAACGAATCAATGAATTCTTTAAAATTTTGAAACATTTTTAATGAAAATATGCTAGTTCTAACAATAAAAACATGCAATCTAATAAAAGAACAGAAAGAAAAAAAAATAAAATAAATGTGTAAATACCTTTTTTTCCTCTCTTTCTCGAAAAATAAAAAATCGTAGACTAGTATTTATCTATGGCGCCTATGCATTTCCTCCGCGACAGTAGACAAAAACTCACCAACTGCCGTCTCCGATCGCTTAATGATTCATTTCAATAAATAATTTTCTTTATGAAATAAGTAGATTTTGAATAAACACATGTGTAGAAGATATTCCGTTCTTTTTTTATGAAATGCAGATTTCATTTTTAATTATCTTCAAGTAGATATTTGTAAATGTATAAGAGCAAAACTTTTTTTTCTTTTTTTCTTTTTTATTTCGTCGCCATTGTAGTGTTTTATAGGCAGGAGAAGATATATGAGCCATAACTAGGATATGACGAGGCGTTTCATTTTAAACACATAAAATTTAATAGATAACTATGACAATTACAGATGAAATATACAAGTAACATAAACGACTACATTTTTAAGACTGATCTGTTCTAGCAGAGATAAAAGTAAAACGGAATGAACAGATCATTGATTGGACGTGACGTCACTTACCAAAGGTCCAATAGATTGAATCAGGAATACAATGACGAAATACACAACACTATACCAGCAATATTGAAGGAAGAAGTAGCTATGGCAATAAAAGTAACGGAAAATGAAAAAGATTCAGGAGAAAACAAAATCGCTGTGTATATTTTAGAAAAAGCAGGTAATAAAGCGATTGAAGTATTTACTGAACTATTCAACAAATATATAACATTACGTGATGTGCCAAAGGACTGGGAAAATGTCATCATAATCTTACTCCTTAAAAAAGAAAATAAAAGAAGATAATAGAAACTATCGTCCAATGATTCGGCCCTTTTGTATAAAATTCTGATGAAAGTTCTGACAAACCGTTTACAGAAACAATTAGATGAAGCACAACATAAAAGCAAGCATAATTTCGAAATGGTTTTAGTTCCATCGGCCATACTCATACAACTCAAGAAATTATTGAAAGAACTAATGAATACGAACTCATTATGTGTGTAGTTTTTGTGGACTGCAAAAAAGTCTTTCACTCTGTATAATCACTATCAGTAATGAATGCATTAAGAAATACTAATATTAATTCAATATTCACCTTATAGGAAACATTTATGAAGAAGCAACAGCCAAATTATAATGCATTACTCCACAAATTGAGCAATGCATTCAAAATTAGAAAGGGTGAAAGACAAGAGGACACAATTTCACCCAAACTCTTCAATGCAGTAAGTACTTCAAGAAGTTTTTTTTGAAAATTAAATTCGGAAAAGGAAGGTATCGCAGTTTATAAATCATTTGATATTTGTGGATGGTATTGTATTGTTTGCCTCCTCAGTTTGGTTGCAAGAAATGCTTCAGGAAGTAAACTAAGAAAGGAAGCTTGTTGGATTGAAAATGAACCTCAACAAGACACAAGTTATGTTAAACTCCTTTATTTCTCCACTGAAGATCACTGAGAATTAGGTATGGTTATAATTATCTGGGACAAGTCCTTATGATGAAAGGAATTTCATGGAAGAATTTAATAAAAGAATTAAACTTGCATGGAGAGCACTCGGAAAAAATAGTGCTACATTGAAAAGCGTTCTCCCAATTTCTTTAATAAGAAAAGTTGTTGATCAGTGCATTTTGCCTGTTTTAATTTATGCTTCAAAAAATTGGACATTAACATGTAAAGCTATACGAAAACTTCAAACAACCCAGAGAAGCATTGAAAGATGCATGTTAGGATTCATCCAAAGGGTCAGAAAGCGAAACACTTAAATTATGAGACAAACCAAAGTTGCTGATGCTAATTTTAGAGTCAAGAAGTTAAAATGGAGCTGGACTGGACACGTTGCGAAAAGAAATGGTGGTAGATGGACCACCAAAGTTTTATTCTGGATAACAAGAGATAAGAAAACACCAATGAAGAGATCACTGTGTCGTTGGAGAGATGGAATTGTGAAGTTTGGACAAGCAAAATGTAGAAGAATTGCAAAAAACCGGTCAGTTTTTGAATCACCTACGAGATGCCTTCATCCTGCACTTGATTTATAAAGGCTAAAATTGATGATAATAATGATAAGATAAAGCTAAAAGACATCGCGCGGTAGGAGAGATTGCGCACAAAGGGGATCGGCAGAAAATAGTAGACTGAGCAAGTTGCGGTTTTAGGTGGTTGTACGGAATCAATAGTGATGTGCGTACTTGAATCTATATTTTGATTCCTTCAAGAGTCTAGAACATAAAGTGATTATTTTGTCTCGTTTTCAAAAACAAATTCTTGAATTTACATAACCCGTCATAGGGATTTTTATAGAAATGTAGTAGACCAAAATAATTAAAAGCGAATAATTACTTAATAAAAACTGCGCAATGTCTCATACCAAAATGGGGGAGTTTGCACTTTTGTTATTTAGGAGAGATTGCTCACTGATTTTTATAAAATACTATACTAATACTTTGTAGCTTATTGGTAATGGCAAGAGGATGAGGATGAATGTTTGATGAATGTTTGGATCTGTTCCGGGAAATAACTTCGAGAAAACACAAGATTACTTCAACCTATTCGAGACGGTGCCGCGCATCTTTTTGGAGACTGTTCCCAGATTCTAAAAATGAGCATTATTGTGGAGTGGTATGATCGACAAAAGGCACAACTCTCGTGGAATTTACCTTTCGAATGCGAATGTTAGCCTTTAAGAAATTTATCACAAAGTATTTTAATCATTTTTTTTTTTTTTTTATATCTGTTTAGTTTTGCAATATTTTCAAGTATGATGATCAAGTTTTGTGCAGCTGTCGGCGACATAAACTGAAGCGATAAAACTAAATGCAAGCAAAAACATATAAGCCTACTCAAGATTAATTTTAACTACTGTAAGCGTCTAAATTTGAATAAAATAAATAAAAAAAATAAACGTAAGTGAACTTTAAAATTAAGAAGTGAATATTTCAAACAAAGTGAAATTTTGGTTTTATGTTTCTAACATTTTCCTGCAGAATATTATGAGAAAAAAAAAAAAACTTTATTTAATATTAAACCGTATGTGGATTACAGGTTTAAAATTGGGTGGAATTAGTCATTTATCATTGCGCACTTTTTGTGCTACCCGTGTTTTGGTTCGGAAATGCATTGAACACTATGTGTGCAATCCATCTCCAAGAGGTTAACTTGCGGCAAATGATTACACGATTAGCTTCACCACCAAGAAATGCAAGGGTTGTGGACAATGAGGCAATCGGTTAGCAATCAAGAAATCATTGAAGCTGAAAAGCAAATGTACTAATGTTTAAATAAAACGTGTTATCTAATAACTTAATGCTATTTTACAATTGTTTATCTTTATCTGATCTTGTTCTTTTTTATTCTGTTTCTTTAGTATTTTTTCTTTAAATAAATTTTTGTAATTCTTATTCATTTTCTTATATTTTTCTATTTTCTTAATTATTGAATTGAAATATGCACTCCTAATACAATGTTTGTTTACAAATACCTTACGACAATATCATTTAAGCGCAATTATCACTATACACAATTTAATTATAATTAAGAGTGATCTCTCCTACCCATGTGCACAATCACACTTACCCTAAAAGGATATACTGCGCAAAATAGTTTTTTGCTTTTATTAAAACTTATTTATAAATATTATTATTATTATTATAGCAGAACAAGAAAATAGCAAGGGAAATGTCAAGAAGAAGTTTCAATTCAAACGTATACTCCAATAATTTAGCAATACATTAATATATAATTTTTTAAAAATGTTTTCTTGAATTGTATTATTTTTTTTTTGATATACCGAATATTATTTCTGTACATATATAATATATATACTAATAAAATAATTTTTAAATGGCTATGTAATCTAAATATTTAAATCTTATTATTTAAATGTCTATGTATGTCTAAATTTAATCAGTAAAACATAAATTTTGCTAATGCAGCTTTCACGTAATTGTGCTCAACGTACCTGTCATAAAGTCTTATGACTTGCCATTGTCTTGAATAATTTATAATAGAGCTCTTCTACTTTCTTTCTTTTTTCCGTTTTAGAGTCAAATCACACATTCTTTCACAAGTACACATTATTTCCTTTAGGGAAATTGCGTGTAGTTTGCAACATCTTCACACGCAAATATGTAACTGAATGTTTTGACAACGTGTGAATGAAAAATATGAGATGTTTTAAAGCTCTTCTTTTAAATTGCTGTTTTTTTTTTTTTTTTTTTTTTCAGAAAATAAAAATATACGTGAGAAAAAAAAAAAAAAAAAATCAAGAGTGACTCCACTCGACTTTCCGAACGTTAAGTAATTAGCGGTTGCATAAGTAAAAGAAATTACGAGAAGTCGTTATAATTAAATAAAGGAGAAATAATAGGGTGTTTTAGTATTTTTTTTTTCTTTCTGTATAGTGTGTTTTGTTGATTTAACGTTTTTGTCTTTGCGCCTATATATTATAATGATAAAGAGATTTTTTATTATGCCCCCGTAAAAGTATATAAGAGCTAGGATTCCCGAAAATTCATGAAGTTCTTTCTACAGTAACTGTAACATGTATATAAGCATTCAGCTTATTCGGATAAAACGCTATCACACTTAAAAAAAAAAATGAGCCCATAAGCCATAAAGATAATGAATTTTTCGTTGTGTTCATATAAAAAAACTATAAGTTCTAGATTCTCTAAAATTCATACAATTCATGTGACTGTGATCTTCAACATTTATATAAATTTTCAGTTCATTTCAAAATGTCTTTTAGACGCTATCGCAGTGACAACCTATAAGCCATAATCATAAAGAAAAAATGTTTGTGCCCCTGTAAAAATCTTTAAATATTAGAGTCTTCAAAATATATTAGGTTAACAATCAGGTTAACCATTTAGATGCTATCGCTTGAAACAAACAAACAAACAAAAAAAAAAAAAAAAAAAAAAAAAGCTCATAGGCCATATTGATAAAGAATATTTTGTTGTATCCCTAAAAAAAATCATTATTAACCAAAAAATATACAGTTTATGAAACAATGACCAATAACATGCGTATAAATTTTCCGTTTATTTGAAAAAGACGTTAAGACGCTATTGCACATAAAATAATTTGAGCCCATACGTCAAAATGATAAAGAATTTTTTTGTTGTGTTCCTAAAAAAAAAAAAAAAAAAAAGAAAAAAAAAGAAAGAGAAAAAAAAATCTATTAGAGCAAAATTCACTAAAATCTGTATTGTTCCTGTGATGGTGACCTAAAGCATACGTATATATTTTTAGTTAATTTGAATATGGCATTTAGACACTATCGCACTTTAAGTAGTTTGCGCCCATAGGCCATAATGATAAAGATTTTTTCTTTGTGTCCCTATAAAATAACTATAAATTCTGCATTCATCAAAATAAATAGAGTACGTGCTGCGGTGACATAAAATATATATATCAACTTCCAGCTCATTTGACCAAAGCGAGTAGACACTATCGTCTTCACTCACACGCATACACATATCACTGCGAAAATGAACTCGTGGGAACTCAAAACGCATAGATACACAAAATATCACTGTCGAAATTTTGTCCTGATTGCAATATTTTCCTTAGATAATATGTTCGAAAAAAAAAAACTTTTATGTACCATGTTTTAAATTTTTTGAGGAATCATAGAGCTCTTATCAATGTGCAAAAATTTTTTAAATTGATAATGACGTCAATTTTTGTGAGATGCATTTTAATATTCACGTTTAATTAAATGTATTTATTTTTTTGATGAAAGAAAAAGAACTCTCTCTCTCTCTCTTTCTCTCTCTCTCTCTCTCTCTCTCTATATATATATATATATACATATATATATATATATATTTGGCAACAATTAAATTATAGCTAATATTTTAATGGCTATTTTAACGTTATTAGGGTGTTTTTATTTTCATATTTTAATTACTTATAAGAAAACTAATCGAAAATTCGAAAGTCGGATTTCGAAGTATTGTGTTGTCATAGGGTTCTGAACTATTGCAAATGTTTCAAATGTCTAGCTAGCAGCGAAGGTAGTTAAAATTCGACTGAAAAATTTGTACCGGACAAAGAAACAATCAAACAAACAATAACGACGCTTAGAACTGAGGATGTACCAAGAACAATTACCCAGGAGATTTTGTTCTAACCATACCATCTTTACGAACATCAGTTGAAGACAAGGAAGACGGAATCCGTCCTGATAGAGAAGTAAACAGAAGACAAGAACGCAGTGTACGCACACATGAAGCAGGAGATTAAAAATTACAACAATTTGCCGATTCCCCACCGAAAAGTAAACAATCGACTACAGCTAAAGCGGGCATTCGACACGATCATATTTAAAAGGTAATGAGTGCTGAAAAGATGCACGCCTTAATCGAATAGTATGCCCAACTAATAGCCAATACCAATTACAATTTTGGGGTAGTGTTCGTATGCTGAATATTTTATACTAGGCATTTTGATTTACAGTTTCCTTGTTTTCATGTGACTGTTTTATTTACTTTTGACAGCTGTTTGAAGACAGAATGTATGTGGTCGCCTGAAAATCCTTACAGCACTGTCACGAAAATAGTGTAACATAGGTTTAGTATTACAATTTTGGAACGGAATCTTAGAGATCATTTGCTACAGAGATTTTCTTTTCTTTTCTTTTTTTTCGAAAGGCTCAATAGCACAAATTACTTTTTTTTTCTTTTTTCCATACAGCTCGAGCTCCCATTTTTTCTGCAGTGAACACCAGTCATTGTGCGCTAGGTTAATTAGATCATGCATAAAGATTACATAACCATTATGCATGCATTCCATGATTGTATTAAGCATATGCATTTATGCCTTTTCATATTATAAGATGTAATATACTATAGTATATTACTCATTTAGCATCTTACTTATATATATACAACATGCTCTGCTATTTATTATTATTATTATTATTATTATTATCAATGTTTACTTTTTTTAGAATGCTTTATTTCATCTATTATTTACAAGAATTTTTGCAATATTCTGTATACTTTATTATTTTTTTAATCGTATATTCGGCTATTATTTAATTTATTCACTAAGCCTACTAATACATTGTCTGACTGCTGTGCCCACAACTTGTTTGTATTATTGTTTCTAAAAAATCAGTTTCTTTTCGAATGAATTTCTCTTTTATCCATTGACTTTATAGCATCTTGCATATAGCAACTTACTGCTATAATTCTTGTCCTCGTGAGTTATTCTCATTAAGATTTTTATTTTTATTTTTTTTCCTCACTTTTTATTGTTCTCCATATGATAGATCAGGTCTGCTTGCGCAATGTTTGAAAAGGTTTTTATTATATATATATATATATATATATATATATATAGAGAGAGAGAGAGAGAAATAATGTTGGGAATCGAAAACCATTTTAAAATTTAGCATACAAGTGATACAATACCAATACCAATCTCATTCAAAAAATAATTTTAAAATTCTAAGTCAAGGTAAATTTTAGCACACATAAAAAATTTCTTTTTAAATATTGGTAAACTTTTAACAAAACAAACTTAATCAGGATTTTTAATATTGAGTTAGCCACCATATTTTGTACCTCCGGTAGTCACCGGAAATATTTAAAGCAACAATACTGCTTTGTGGTTGTTTAAACGTTATTTTAGTACTAGCAGTACTGCTACAGAATTTATCTGCTTTCTTTTTTCATGCATAATTTTATTAAAACATCTAAAATAATATGGTCATTATTTCAAATCATTTATTCAAATAAAGAAATGAATATAATAAACACACAAAATAAATGAACATACATTTATGTACAATAAAGGTTTATTATACCTGAAAATATAGTAGTTCTTATTCTACGAAGATACTTATTTTTAGGAAAATTATTGTCATTTTATATCAATATATGTAATTTTAGAAAATATATAAGCTAAATTTTTTTTTATTCCATGTCAAAGAAACGTATCAACATATTTAGATTTTATGTGAATAAAAATATTTCGCTTAACAAATATAGAATCAAATGAAACTAGACACTAAATACAATTTCGAAGGTAAGAATATCCATTTTTTCCGATATGTGATACGTTTTTATACTTTTGTTTTCGATAATTTACATAATATATATATATATATATATATATATATATATATATATATATATATATATATATATATATATATATATATATATATATATATATATATAAGCATATTCGTTACACCGATCATTATTATTGCTTTTTCTTCTTTGGAAAAACCAAAATATTTTTCTTTAGGTTTCAGATTACTTTTATCTACTGTTTGCTTTTAAAATTGCAAATGCATTAAAATATATTATTTATTGTTTAAATGTGCGACATAAATACTTCTTAAGAATTATATCAGAAAAATATCAGAAAAAAAATCACCTAATTAATAGATTAAATTAAGTTACATTAGTGTAATATACAAGTTTAGGTATCTGAAATATTTTTTTAAATATTTCTAAATATGCGATTATATGGTATATACGCTAATAAAAATCTCAATGCTAGGTGTTTTAATTACAAAAATTGTAAATAACCGTATTAAGGGGACATTTCCATGGGGTAGATTTTAAATAAATAAATAATTGTAATACAAGAACACAATAAATAGATAAAATATCATGCAAATATGTATTATTTGTTCGAAAGTGACAAAGTTTAAATTAATCAGACAGTCTAATAATTCTTCCGCATTATGATTAGCGTTTTTTTTTCCCCAGAAAAAATGAAATTATAAAATAAACAAAAAGTTTTTTTTAAGACTTTTTTTTTTCTTCTTTTTTTGCCTTTAGCATAAAGGTTTTTAAATCAAAGCAGTCATACAAATCAAATTGTATTCAAAATCTTATTTTTATATTTTTTAATTAGATATTGTATTTCAAAACGCTTGCAAAATGTAAAATTATATTCCATAAAATATATAATATTGCATGACTTAATCGTGATTTTCTTTGTGTGTTAATGCAAATGATCAATATAAAAATACAATAAATTTAATGAATTTTTAGCATTGTTATACAATCTTAAAATTAAATTTTAAAATGCATGTTTTATTCTGCAGTTAGATTTAACTGCTTATCAAGCATCATTTAATAGTAAATTGTCACTGATTCATCAAAAATTAAAGTCGTTAAAGCAAGATAAATGCATTAATTTCCATCCATTAATGAATGATTTTAATGGATATAATTTTCTGAATTTAAATTCTAAGTATAAATGTTATGGCATTCATTTATAATACTGCACTCGTTTTTCACACTAAAAATATGCATAAAATTCTGAATAAAACTTAAAGAATTTAAAAGTTTCGTAACATGCTGTACAGTCGGTAACAAAAGTATCCGAGCACTAGCAAAAATTCCTATATGAAAAAAGTAGAGATCCTAATGTTTTGTTAAATAAATCCTTGTCGAATCATGTTCTTAGCCAGTCTAAGAACATCATTAGACAAGGATTTATTTAATAAAACAGTATTAACTATACTTTTTTTTTTATATATAGGAGTTTTTGCTAGTGTTCGGATACTTTTATTACAGGCTGTACATATTTTCTATTTATATAAAAATAAGTTAATAAATAGTGAGAAAAATAATTTAATATAAGATGAATGGCATTTAATTAATTGAATGACATTATATTAATTTTAAAGATTAACTATGATCGCTTTTGAAAATAAATAAATAAATAAATAAATAAATAGATAATACAATCAATTTATGCTGTTGAAATTTCAAAGATTTAGTGTTGAAAGTTAATGAAAAAAAATTAACTTTGGATCTAGCAATCATAGTTTTTTACAGGGATACAAAGAAAAAATCTTTATCTTTATGATCTATAAACCGAAATTATTTAAAGTGCAACAGCGACTAAGCAGTTGATTCGTCTGAGCTGAAAATTTATACACATGTTATAACTCTTTTTTGCATGAAATACATAGATTATGGGGAATCTAGCGCTTATAGATTTTTACGAAAATTCTTTATTATTATTATCTATTGTCTCAAATTATTTGAAGATTAATAGCGTAAAATTATACAATGGAGAAAAATACTCAAACACCATATTATACTTCTCAATTTTATTTAATTAATGACTTGTCTTTTATTTAATTTTATAACCATTAATTACTTAAGGTACGGAAAGTTGTGTGTAGCCACTCCAGATTTTACTTCCATTAACCGACTACCGTAGGTAATTATTGCATTCGGTCCAAAATGTTGATATCGAGATTTCACCTGATTTACATGTTTTAAGGTTTTCTGAGTCCCAAAAATGGTTTTTGGCAATTGGTCAGTGTGTATGTATGTGGGGAATGTTCTCGCTATTATATCCGGGAAACTGATAAAGATTGAACTTCGAATTCTTATAATTGAAACAGGTCTGGTATACAGATGAAATTTCCAAGATTTGGTGAAAATTGGATTACCGGAAATGGGACATACGTAACCGAAAGTAAGTCCATATCTCAAAAACGAGATTTTCTTCAAAATTACTGTATAAACACTCCATTAGATATCCTTTCGAATGATATAGTTGGTTCGTTCAGGAAAATTCATAGGCGTCTTGTATAAATAGTTGAATTTCAGGTCCTGCAAGTGCGTTCCTTTTAATAGGCTGTGTGATTATTATTTTTTTTTTCAAACTTGCCACATTAACCTTCTTTTAAGTAGCCTTTTGCATGTAATTGTTGTTTTCTGGTCAATAATTAATTGGTAACAGTCAGTATCTCTAAAACGGCTCTAACGATTTTCTTGAAACTTGTTACATAACCTTAGATATTCTTTCTCGTGCTTTACTGGGTTATTGCAGGAAAAAAATTGTCATCCTGATTAGATAGATCAGTTTTAGATCTGGGGAATTGGTGTTTAAATAAATAAATAAACATATAAATCTACTTTTTTTTTTTTTTTTTTTTCCTTGAAAAAAAAAAAAAAAAAAAATCACTCTGTAAACTATGTATTATGTTTTTACAAGCGTATTAACTTTCTCATACCGAAAAAGGTTTAGATGTCAATTTCATTAGGTCAGTTCTACGGCTTGTTCTACGTCAGTTCTACGCTTTATCTCCAAAAAGTGCATATAATGCGTGTAATAGGGGTTGTTTCACACCAGATTGTTTATACATATATTTACAACAACAAAAATAATTTTAAAAAATATATATGTATGTGCATTTATGTCCGGTAGGTGCGTTTCTTTTTTTACAATTTTATGCAGTTATTTACTAATTCAACAATTAGAAATATCGGTACTTTACTTGTCTTATTTGAAATATTTCCATTAACAGGAAAATAAATTCTTAATTTTTAAAACAGCAATTTGATATTTTTATGTTCTAATTATGTATTCCTTTAAGATTATTTACAAATTTACAAAACTTCCTCTGAGCTCTATAGACTCTTAATAAAAAATATTAAGTGACTCTTTATCTGTATTTCAGAGGTTACTGCTACTTCATTGAAAAATTTTAAAATATGTGAATATTTTTCAAAATAACTGAAAGGGGTTTGATAAATACCAGCTTTTACATAGATACACAAAATGTGATGATATTATATAAAGGAAAATAGAAGTACAATTGTGCAGTAGAAGTGTACATGCAGCAGTAAAATTAGTGCAGTAAAACTTTAGTTAAAATGTAAAAGTGACATTTATTATTATTATTATTATTATTATTATTATTTTAGGGGGGAAGGGCGGGGTGAAAAGGTTTTATGTTTAACGCTTCAATTAATTATATCATAATCAGTAAAACTGAAATACAAAGCAACGTTCTTTGATATAAAATTCCAAATCAGTTCTAAAAAATTGTGCATATACTCTTTATATATATATATATATATATATATATATATATATATATATATATATATATATAGGTAGATAGATATATAGATATAAAAATTAATTCAAAAACTGGCGTACAGTTACAATAGCAAGAAATTAAAACTTCACACGCCATAAATTTTAAATCAGCACAACCGGTTTCGAAAGGACGTAGCCTTTCTTCATCGGGTGCAAACACGTGCAACTGCCTTGGAGGCAAAAGCAAGACTGAAAGCAGGACAAAAACCAGAGGGGGAGGAGCAACACAAACAACCAATAGGAAGCTACATGCAAGGCAGGACCAATCAGAGAGGAACACACGTACACACACCACAAAAAGAGGAGGGAGGAAAGGAGTAAACATTTTTTTTTTCAATAATATTAAACTAATAAGTAAATTTAATAAAATTAATCCATTAATTATTTTTTTTTTATTTTAATTAGAATTATTTTATTATAACTAATATGATGTTATAAACATAATGAAGGAAATTATTTAATTGAATTAAACAAATTTTTCCGGGCTGTAGACAGGAAAGTGGAATCAGATTTTTCATTGACAATTTTATCCCGATTAAGGTAAATAGCTAAATTTTCCAAAAAATCCAGCTCTGAAACGCGTTTGGCATGAAATATAATTTTGGCACTCTTAAAATTAAAACTATGTTCAAATTCCCAACTGTGCTTCGCAATAGAATATTTAGAAATTTCTTGATTAATAACATACCGAGAATGTTCACGTAAACGACATTCAAGATTTCTTTTAGTTTCACCAATATAAGATAAATCACAGTTATTACAATGGACATTATAGATACCCCATTTTTGAAGCCCAGGAACAGGGAATTTGGTTGAAGAGAATTGGAATTTATTGACAGGTTTAAAAATAACGTGAAAATTGAAACGCTTCAAAACTTTAGCTAATTTAAAACTTAAGGGGGGATAAAAAGGTACGACAACACGATTATCAGGAGTTATTACAAGGGACATTATAGATACTCATTTTTGAAGCTCAGGAACAGGGGATTTAGTTGAAGGGAATTGGATAATCTTGTTGATAATCCTGATAATCGTGTTAATAAATAAATGACAGAAATTACTAAGGTTAATCGTTAAATAAATAAATGACAGAAATTACTAAGGGTATGTACAAAACTAGCGTCGCAGATAGATGACCGTTTCGCAGACATATAACCGTTTGCAAATGAAATATTGCTAGTATTGTTGCATATTTCATTTATGCATAATAATAAATCCTTTTCTTTCGTATGTTCTTTTTCCTTTTTGCATTGTAATATGTATTATGTGCATTCATAGATATAACTCGTTATATAGTACAATTTTATTAATTAATAAAAATAACTATGGTTATATCATACTAAATATATATATATATATATATATATATATATATATATATATATATAATGTATTATAATATTTTTATACGTTTGTGAAAACTCTTAACTATCTATCTATCTATCTATATATATATAATATATATATAAAAGTATAAACTGACCAACCCACCGATTCACTCACAGATTCAATACGGCCATGGCGATTATATAGGAGAGAGACCCACGAATTTTCATGCGCAAGTTATTTTTAGGACCCTGATATCCACTAAGATAGAATTTTGCTAAATTACGCTGTTTCTTTCCTGAATGGGAGACAGGAGACAGTAATGTGTTTGTGAGCATAACTCGGCTTCCGATTACTTGATAGGGAAGAAATTGCACATGGAGAGAATAGACTTGAGTAAAAAAAAAAAAAAAAATATTTTCTTCTGTTTTTGAATTTTAAATTTTTAATTAAAACGAGAGGAATATATATATATATTTGCAGAATAGACATTTTTGGGTAGAACTCTACAAATATGGTACAATCATGTTCAGAACAGCCGCACTTTATTTTCAGGATATATCCAAAAGGTAATTTTTGTGTGTGGTTTTTTTGTTTTGGGGGAGTTACAAGGAAGCAAATTTAAACCACCCTTTTAGCGCTAAAATTATCTGTGAAAATCTATTTGAGCTGCTGTTACGAATTATGGAGTGTGGATTATTTATATGTATCAAACACCCATTGTAACGGCAATTTTTGAAAGTCCCCCTTCCCTCTCCCCTTGGGGCCAGGGGCAATAAACGCATTCCGGAGCATGGTCATGCCCCAAATTATCTCAGTAATATGAATTTTTATGTGTGGATAGGTTATGCGTACATAATACGCACCATAATGTGATTCTGTAAATCCCCCCCCCCCCACACTTTAGAGGCGGGAAGTATGCATAAACACGTTTTGAAGAGTAACGTTTCCCAAATATCTCAGAAAATCGATATTTGGTGGGTCGATAGTTTATGCGTACCCAACATACGCCCTACAAAGGGATTTTACGAAAACTCAACCTGTCTCCCTTCTTGGAGTTGGGGGCCAAAAAATTGTTTCCATGCGTTCTTATTCAGATCAAAGCATCTTAAAAGTACGATTTTTGATGTTTTGGTTGGTTATACGCATTCAACAAGTAATATATAAGGCGCCCTTCCCTATCGTTTAAGAGATGGAGCAGAAACTGGTTTTCGAAAATAAATCTGTTATAAACTATCTCAAGAAGTCAATTTTCTGATATGTTGGTTGTTTATGCGTATGCAACACGCATTATAAAGGGATTTTGCGAAATTAAACTCACCTTGTTTTGGATGAGGCAAAAAACGCATTTTTAGCGTAAATATGCTCTAAATTACCTTAGAATGTTAAATTTTGGTGAAGGAGTGTTCATCAAGTATATGCGATATAAGCACTTTGATTTAATATTGCAAAACTTCTGAATTTACCCGCGTTGAATGGGAATAAAGATAGTTCAAGGCGCTGCCGAAGACAGTGGTGACCCAGAGTTGCTATGTTTTGAGCGGGAATAACACTACCGAAGACTGCGGGAACTTTACATTAGGTTTAAACTGATTTCTTCTTCTTCTTTTTTTTTTCTTTCTTTTTCATTTTTTGAGATAATTTTCTTATTAATGATATTGAGTTTTGATAATTCGTTTACATATTGTGACCCGCAAAGCGGGCAACGCCTGCTTGATGTATACATATGCATATATACAACATATTTAACATACCTGGATATTGTTTCCACTATATTATGTTTATTAGCTTATTTATAGGTTACTTTTATATCAACAAAAATGTCAGTCAAAACAAAAAAAAAAAAAAAAAAAAAAAAAAAAAAGAGAAAGAAAGAAAGAAGAAATAAATAAAAACAATCTTACTTTTTGCATAAATTATAAATATTTTACAACCCAGTTTCTACTTTTCATACTTTTCATTCTTAAAATTTATCAATGACGCGTCAAAATGTACTTTTTATGTTGGAGAAAAACTTTTTAAAAAATAATTTTTTGTTGTAATTTGTAAGAAAAAATAAAATAGATTAATTTCCTTTATTCCTCTATATTGTCAATATATTTCAGTAAAATTAAATATAAATAAATATTTTTTATTTAAATTGTGGTGGTGAAAATCTTACAAAACCATCGCTATAGCTTTATTTCTAAAGAAAAAGCATTACAATATCACGTTTTGGCAGCCTTGTATATCGTCTAAAACTAGCTTTTTCATGAAATAGACGAATTCGAATGAAATTAAGTAAAACATGTTTTTAATTATTTGAAACATAAAATAATTTTGAAGAAAAGAATTGACCTTATTTATTTGTCTAAGATCAGCTAGAAGCGAGAGCGCGGTGGAGAAGTTGCGCACATAAGGTTACAAATGAAAGGAGTAAACTGCGTGTACAGCGACATCAAGGCCGTTGTAATGATTTAAATGAAGAAGTCTCTGTACACATACCACTTACTTAGTTTCAAGGAAAGATTTATTGTAGCATTTTGAATAACCAGTTTAGACTTCCTGCTCCCATTTGTTCTTGATTTATGCTGAGACACACAGATCAAGCGGTAAAATTAATTTTCTGATTCCGGTTTCCCTCAAAACGTTGAAATATAACAAAAATCAATTTCGTAAATTTAAACCATAAACAATACATATTTTACCATATATAATTAGGAGAAGGAAAAAAAAAACAGATAAAAATATTCATTAGATAGCGATTTGCACAATATATATAAAAGTTTAGGAAATAATTTGTATGGAATGTGAAAAAGGTTGAATAACTATTGATTAAATTTGGCAGAAAATATATAAATATAGAAAAACGTATAAATAAATAAACCTGGTCATAATACAGCTTTGTTGTAGCTCTCCCTTGGCCACTTTTAAAATTATGTCACAATTTTGGCATATGATATATATATATTTTTTTTTTTACATGATTTATTTTGTTTCTACTTTTGTCTGTTGCATCTTTTCGTTAATTTATAAAAGTATTTCGTATTTTTTTTTATATTTTTATGTACGAATCTAGGATTTAAATGTTGCTTGTAGAATTACGTTTTCTATTCTCAAAAGGGATTTTTTTTATCTGAAAAATTATACATATAGTAAATGATATCTTATATTAAAGTTACAATGACGTCAACTTTGTGAGATGCAAAAGTATAATTTAATTTTCATTGTATTTTTTTTTCATGTTTAATTAAATATATTTCTTTTTATGACGAAAAAAAAAATCTTAAACTTTTTTGGTGACAGATTAGAAAAACGTTAAACCTTATTTTAAAGCTAATATAAAGTTATTCTTTTCATATATTTATTAATAAGAAAAAAAAACAATCAAAAGTTCGAAAATTGGATTTCGATATTTACTCGGAAACCTTGGGGCGGGGGGGGAGGGTCAATCTTTAAGGTAAATTTTCATGACTGTCTTGCTCTCTCTAAAGATATACACACAGTCTTTGGCTTTTATATATACAATATGCCTTGAATTTATATAAGATATTTTACCTTTATAACATGTCTTCCATGTTATAATAAAAGCTATAACGCATGCATTTTTGCACAAAGAGATGATAAAAGACAGCGTGTCTGTTTTTTAGCAAAATCTATAAGAATTGAACTTTTATTGCATTATTATCTGTTTTCTAGCAATGCTAAAATGTAATAATTGGTAGTACAAATTAATATAGAATTATGTTTAATATATTTACTCTTACATCAGGTAGCGTTTAACTATTTCAATACGTTATTTACCAATGGGTGTCATTTCATAAAGAGCTATTAAAAATCGAATAATATTATTAAAAAAATTAAATTAAATTTACAATGTGCCATATGTACACGAAACATTCTACGTAAATGTCTACAATAATGTATAATGTTATAATTTTAAATAAATACTAAAGCTAATGTTTTAAGTAAAGATATATTCTTGGAATCATAATGAAATTTGACAATACTTAATTAGCTGATACAATTTATGATCTCCAGTAACCACTAAAAATTATTAATGTAGGAACAATAATATATTATAGTTTGAAAGATTTATTAATATTGTTAAACTTTCCTGAATTATTTTTTAGCACGTATATTCTTATTCAAGAAACAAAAAAAAATATTATTTTGACATATTCATTCGAAGATTGTCTTTAAAATACATCTGCTTAATATCTCAACAGATAGTATTACGTATTACATGGAGATATATATGTTCAGAAACATATTGTCAAATTATATCAAAATATGCATTTTTAGAAAAAAAATAAATAAATGTTATACTTATTGCATTTCTTAAAATCATGGCAACATATTTACATTTTATGTGACTAAAAAACGTAGGTTTAACAAATTGGGAAGCAAATGCAACTAGACATTAAATGTGTTTTCGACGGTAAGAAAACCCATTTCTCCCGTCTTTTTGCAATATTTCTTTATTCTTACTTTTGATTCCTATAATTTACATAAAATCAGATTATATATATATATTCAAATTCGCTAAATCATTTATTATTATTTCTTTTCCTTTCTTGAAAATATCTACAATTGTTTATACACATATATTCCAGATTACTTTTATCTGCTTTTTGCTTTTGAAATTTCTAATATATTCAAATATCTTTTTTAGTTTCGAATATACGATATAATATTTCTATTAGAATGTAATCAGAAAAAATATTATAGAAAAATATGTACTATATATTAGTTTAAAGTACAAACATGTGTTTTTTAAAATAGTTTCTTTAATCTGCAGATAAAATGGTAACTATACATACTAAAAAATATTTTAATTATCATCATTTTAGATATAAAAATAAAATTTAATAATTATAATGTTTAATTTTATACATCGTAAAACAACGAAGAAATAATATTAATAATTACAGAAATAAGAATAATAAGAAGTTTAATAAGAATAAATTATAAAACAGATTCAAAAGAAACAATTAAATGTTTAAGAGAACGATTTTATAGCACAAATCAGGCAGCATAATGCTTTTTTAATAGTGTGTTACAATATGTTTTTTAAGTGAAAATCTACTACAAACTCTACAAACTTTTCGATACTTTTAAATTCTTTTTTTTTTTTTTTTTTTAATGCTTTTGGATGGAAGTTTGGAAGTTCATTGTTCTTAATTTATTGAAACTATGTAAATTGAATATATATATATGTATATATATATATATACATGTATTTTATATGCAAAATTTTTATTTTGAAAGTTCATTTAACCCTCTCACTGCGTTTTTTTTTAAATCAAAATATGGTCAGAAATTCCGTTTTTTTTTTTTTTTTTTTTTTTTTAATGTAGGATTAGATCATAGAAAAAGGTTGCCAGAATATTGAAATTGAAGAATAATGATATAAAAGCAAAATTTTGAAAATCGATTTTGGTTAAATTATAATTTATTTTATAAAATACAAAGGTAAAACCTATATTCTAATGAAAATATGCAAAATACTTACAAAACATTTATTAGAAATAAATAAAAAATGAATTTTCAGATTCATCACTATCCGAAGCGGAATCCGAGAAATTATCATCATTTTCGCTATAACTATCTTCACTATACTTGAAATCAGTGTCGGAAATATAGTCAGGAATATAGGTTATATCGCTCACGAAACGCTTCCTGCCAAACATCTTTGAGCTTTGAAAAGCGTGCGCAAAATGCTACAAAAAATTCTTGTATACTTCGTAGAAATGTGGACAACTAACGTCATATGTTAGCCCACATCTAAATAAACAATTAAAAATCACAGAAAAGCGGAAATGAAACCCTGAACGGGGAAAGGTCGTGTTGCACAGTTAAATAGATGGCAAATATGTATCCCCGCGGAAATCCCGGGTCGTGCAAATTTTGCTACTTCTACATTGCCTGGGGAAATTGCGGGATACGCAGCGAGAGGGTTAATGCATATTTCATTATGCATAACTTTAAAGACTGTAAACATGAATCTAAAAACAATTTGTAAACATTATATGACTTTATTTAAAATGTCATTTTGTCTTCTACTTCTCCTTGCAAGTCTACACGTGTAAGGTTAATTTGAAAAGAACAATTTAGCTCTCGTTTCTTATAATGTTTTTGAAACCACACAAAACCAAAATATGACATTAGGAATTTCATTCTGCAATTAGCTACACTGAAAAAAAATGCGTGACTGACATTCGGATAATAAATTGTGTCTCCATTAAGAATAGTTCTATGCCATCCTTGTAAATTCTAGTTTCCTTTGAGAGTTCTAGAAACCCCTATTAAACGTATTTAAAAATCTTCACATATTAACCTATATAATCGCGGTTAAAAGTATTTAAAAATATGTGTAGGAAAATGAAAACAGAACAGGCAAGTTTTAGGAACTATAATTGTAGTTTATGACCCAATTATAGGAAATCAAAAAATAAAGTTTCGCAATACAAAAGGTTCGTAGTGACCATACTATACATAACATTGTCTTACGATTTAAAAAATGTAGACTAGGTATTCTCGACCATTTCAACAATTCAGTTTGTTTGATTACGTTATGCGCGTAACACAGAAATCTATATTTCTAGGTAAGGGAATTGGAAAATGACTACTTTTTTGTTTTCGATGAAGAAGATATATATATATATATATATATATATATATATATATATATATATATTCCTCGATGTATGACTGCTTATCAAGCACAATTAAAATATAAAAGTCACTGAATCACAAAGTGTTTAAAATCTCTTTTACGAGGGTTGATCAGAAATGAGGTTCCCATCAATTTTACAGAGAGACAACATTGTTTATTCTCATAGCAATGTACATCGTTGAAAAGAAGACACTTTGCTCCATTTTTCGACATAATCGCCATCTTTATCTACGCATTTTGTAGATGGTGAACCAATTTATGCATCCCAATGTCGTAGAATTACGACGCCAAACCATTGAGGAAGCGTTATACCCCAATTTTACAGTCAATGGACTTTCACTGTATCGTACGTACCCAGGAATCCGAAAAACAAGTTCACGAACGGTGATCCTCCTCTTTTGAAGCACTTCTCGTTGAACCATCTCGACCATCGCCTCCGAAACTGACAGTCTTCCACTCCGTTCTTTATCTTGGACGTCCTTGCGACCAGCACTAAACTCCCTGGACCACTTTCATACATGTTGAACAGACATACACATGTCGCCCTACACCTCTGTCAACTGAAGATGAATATCTACGAATGGAATCACTTTGGCGTGCAAAAAGCTAATTACGGAACGAATCTCGCACTTGACGGGAGCAACAATGGGCACCTCTATCTTGAACGGCTGCTGAGCCAAGACTCAGCGACGTAGCGAAGCACGACTGGGCGAAATCGAGAATGGGGGAACGGCCGCGCTCAGTGGTGTTGCCATATTTTGCCTCGCACATTCCCGTTCGGCTGGAGCTCTTTAGGAAACTTATTTCTGGATAAACCCTCGTACAACGAATTGTCCATTAAATTTTACACAAAAAATTTTTAGATTTGTAAATATAGCGAAATCCATCTGTTTCATTGATTTAAAAGTCTACATTCTTTTCTATGCTAGGATAATTTGTAGTACTGTAATTATTACTTGAAGTTTAAAATGGGCCATAAATTTATGTATATAAGCACTTTTCAATTTTTTAATTAATTATTAAAAAAGAGTCAATGTTTGTATTTGAGATATCACTGGCATTTTCATTTAAAAGTAACAGTAAACATTTTAAAATATATTCATATTTGAAAATACCAGTGTCTATGTAAATAAATGGAAATTTTCATTAAAAACAAAATGTATTCATGTATCCTAATATAGACAAACATTTGTAGATATAAAGACAATGGTATACGATTTTATATTTAGAAAAATCATTAAGACTTTTCTGCAAGTAATATATATATATATATATGGCTTACATATATATATATATATATATATGTATATTAATTCAAAATAACTACAGTCAGATGAAAAATTAATCCTAAAACACATAGATGTCTTCATCAGGGGAGCTCCCCCATGCAGAGAAAGGAATATGAGAAGTTTCTAACGAAACGCTGGTAATTTAACCAAAAAACACGTTTCTAGCCTCCCAACTTCTCACAAATAGAAGCAAGACTATACAACAAACGATTTTTGTTTTTTTTTTAAACTCAATAAACATTTCAATATTCTTGATTGGAATCCCGCTTAAGGTTTGTTGTTCCATTGCTCGACATTTAAGTGCTGGTAAGTGGCCCTACTAGCTGCAGCGGCTTCTATGTTTATAATGGGGGGTGGTTTTCAATTTTCCATTTTTTAATGACTATTCGAGTTTGTCGTGGTATGTATTTATATATTCCTCTATTATTTATATTCTTGTATTTTATATTGATGAATTATATTTTGTGCTTGATTTCTGAATTTAATTGCTCTTTATGCTTTGTATTAATTAAATTCGTTTGCTGTGTGGTCATGCTTCCATCTGTGAGAAGTTGGGGGCTTGAAACGTGTTTTATGGTTAAATTACCAGAGTTTCGTAAGATTCTTCTCATATTTCTTTCCCTATATGGGGGAGCTGCCCTGACGAATGCCCCCATGTGTTTTGGGATTAATTTTTGATCTGGCCTTAGTTATTTGCTTATTTATTATAGTTTTATATTTCCTTTTGCTGCATTCGCGCATTGGTTTAAAAAAAACTGTTGTTTCTTGTTCTATATGTTTAATAATTCAAATTTTACTCCATCTTATATTTAAATTTTACCTTATATATATATATATATATATTAAAGGTTGAGGACTAAATATCGTGGAGACAAAATGTCGCCAACATAAAGCATAAGTGAGTTGGTATTTATCAGTAATATGATTTATTAATTGAAAGATTATGTTTATTAACTTTTCTCAAGATTAGTCATAATGAGTTCAATCATGCTTATTTAAAAAGAAATAATAATTCTGGTTTGTAAACAGTGTTCAGCTTTGGTGTCAGTAATAATGCACAATATTTTGAAAATGTATTTTCAATAGTGTAAAACAAATGATAAAATAACTTAAAATTAAATAAAGATAAAATAATAAAATTCTACTCTATTATATATATATATATATATATATTCATATATATATATAACCCCACAGGCAAGTCACAAGTCTTGCCGCTTGCCTCCTTCCTTCCTTTCTTGGGCTGATTTTTGCCTGGATTTCGATTTAGTTTGAGTTTTATTTTGGGGATTTAGTTGAGTTCGTTTGTTGTACGTTCGTTTTGCGGGCTGTTAAAAATTAAATTTGGTTATTTAAATATGTGTATTTCATCCCCTGATGATTTCTTTTCGACCTTTCTGAGCTTCTCCTACATAGAGAAATTGTTCATTCTTATTGGTCTTTGTGGTTTCGATGATCTTGTGTCTGTTGCTTGGCTTCTATTGCGCGTAATGGGTCATTATTGTTCATTACAGGGTTATCTTTTTTCACCTTGAAAGATTGTCCTAGAGTCAACCTACTTTTCATCAGAGTCTAATTACGCGGTCCTATTTCAATTTTCAACAGGTATTGTTTTACATTAGATTGGCGTCAGAGCTATTGTTGAACTTGATAATTGAATCAATATGGGAAATCTTGTTGCTTTGTTTGGCATGTGTATGTCTCTTTGGTGAATTCTTTGACTAACTATTCTTCGTTCTCATTCTTTGCTTCTACTAATAAAAGAATTATATATATATATATATATATATATATATATATATATATATATATATATATATATATATATATATATATATATATATCCGTGGCCCCCGCCAGAGATCACATTTGACAGAAAGTCAAATTTTCATATAGATCATATTATTTTTTTGACGCGATATTTTGTCCTGCGATATTATAACCGGATACCTAAAAATAATATTGAATATATTTTTACATCAAATAAAATTATTATTAGCAGTTGAGCTTGTATGAATACATTTTATTATAATTTATATATGGGTTTTCAAGTAATTAGATCCATTAGAGTTCCTTTTTAATTTCTCTATAAATTAAATTACGTTAAATATTTAATATACAAATATATTTTTTATTTACAAAACATAGTAAATAACATGGAGCCAATGTATATTTCTAAAAGTTGTAGTTTTAAATAAAATTCCATAATTATGTTTATAAAATATTATAAAATCTTCTCTCATTTTAAATTTACAATTCCACCTAAAATTATTA
Source organism: Salticus scenicus (assembly GCA_963930645.1). Taxonomy (NCBI): domain Eukaryota; kingdom Metazoa; phylum Arthropoda; class Arachnida; order Araneae; family Salticidae; genus Salticus; species Salticus scenicus. The sequence goes on along the minus strand of OZ005656.1, from coordinate 147,809,644 downwards.
AATTAAGTTGAAAAAAGTTCATGATTCATATAAGATAATTACTTTAGGTAACAGATTTACGGTCTTTAAAATCAGTAAATAAGCAAAACCAATATACGCAAGGTAACTCATTTCTGAATTAAAGAAGAAAAATCTGTATATTGATCTTAAATCTCTCTCTCTCTCTCTCTCTATATATATATATATATATATATATATATATATATTGAAAAAATAACGCATAACAACCACACGATATCTATTACGTATAACATTATTAATTTCCCAGTTCTAATGTAAAAAAGAATCATCAGTAGGGCTATCATTTTTCCTTCAGTAACCGATAAATTCATACATTGAATATCATACATGTGAAATGACATGTAAAAAGTGCTAAATATAGCAAAATTTAAGAAAATCGTTGTAGCAGTATTTGAGGTATGGAATGTCCGCCCCACTTCATATTTTCACCAAAACACAGCAAATTCATTTATTGGTTAACAATAACAGGCAAAAAAAAAAAAAAAAAAAAAAAAAAAAAAACATATAAAAGAACATCTAAAATCTAATTGATATGGGAATTTTGAAGAAAATCCGTATAGCCTTTTGGTTTATAAAAGCACTTGCGAGTCCGAAAGCTGATCCATATGTAAAAATTTCTCATTAATTTTCCTGGTATATACCAATAATACATACGAAATGGTACCTGAAAAGAAGATTATATAGAAAAATAATCATATGAAGAAAATCGTCAGATCCGTCCTTGTGCTATACACTTACGATCCAACTTCTAATTTTCAATTTTACACTTATGGTTTTTGAAATTTTTAGAAAAAATTGGCAAATTAATTCTCACTGACTTTTATGAATTCTGAAGTTTAGTCGTTCTATCTTTATTAGTTTTGAACACATTATAGTTAGAATTCAAAAGACGCATACACACGCACACTGATAAATTATTTTTAAAAAAAAAAGAAAAAAAGTGGATTAGGAAGACATTAAGACACGTAAACGAAGTAAAAATTCAGTATTGAAATTTTTAACCGAAAAAAAAAAAGAATAATATTAAAGAAATAAAATAAAAATAAAATAAACAGTTACATTTGACAGTCGTGTAATGGGCGTAAAAATACGCAAAATAGTATGCTTTAATTATAAATAGTTAATTAAACTGAATAGAGAATATAACATTTCATTTAATAGTAAAAATGGTTGTAATCCACTCATATTTGAGTTCAAAATATGAAAAAAGTAATCAAAATTTCATTATATATGTGTATATATATATATATATATATATATATATATATATATATATATATATACATATATATATATATATATATATATATGTATATATATATATATATATATAAGAAAATATTGGGGAATATTGTTTCAATATCTCAAATGTCTCTCTATTTCAAATAAAAAAGTTCAATAAAAGAAAAAAAAAATGTACATGTTTAACTAATCTTACGGAATTTCCACTCTCTCTATATATACAAGGTGTGGCTATTAAATAACGAGACTATTGCTGCTACAGATGAACTACATATGCCCCAAATCCGAACGAACGACAGCTGTGCAGCGTAAAGTCTTCTCTTTCGACTGCAGCGTCTCCCATGTTTGTAGAGAAATCAGTCTGGCTGTAACCTTCGTTTGTGTAAGAGGTATTTGTTTCGTTTTGCCGAAAACGCGAAGCGAATTGTCGTGAAATTTCACGTGAAACCGCTAGCTTTGGTAAAACCGCTTGGTAAAACCGCTAGCTAAACTTATCTTTTATTAAAACAAGTATATAACGATGGATTTTTATCACGTGTGCGAGTTTATGAATGGTTCAATCGTTTCCACGATGGCTGAGAAAACTTTGGAGATGATGACCGAAATTCAAAGCGATGTTAATCTTTTTTTCGACATTCATGGTATTGTGTACCTTAACTGGGTTCCTGAGTGTCAAACTATTAATCAACATTACTATCTTGAGGTGCTTGCTCAACTCCGTGAAGAGGTATGGAAAAAACGATCCGGATTGTGGAAGAACAAGTCATGGGTTATCCATCAAGAAAACGCGCCAGATCGCACGTCATTGTATGTCAAGACGTTTCTAGCCAAATACAACATCACAGTTTTAGACCATCCACCTTATTCGCCTGACCTGTCCTCATGTGACTTTTATACGTTCCCTAAAGTTAAATCTGCATTAAAAGGAACAAGATTTGAGTCAGTTAAAGCTATGAAAGAATAAGCGGCACGCCTCATGCAGGAGCTCACAGGACAAGACTTCCAGCACTGTTTCGAAATATGGAAAATTCGCATGTTATAGGGATAAAGGAGGGGTGTATATTGAAGGTGATAATAACTAAATATGTATAAATTTAAAATAAAATGTTTTACAGCAATAGTCTCGTTATTTAATAGCCACACCTCGTATATATGATTTAAAAAAAAAAAAAAAAAAAAAAAAAACAATTTCAAAAGAGTTTTCAGTCAAAATAAGAAAATCATCATTTAATTACAAATTTTCACGATATTTTTATATAATTAATTAAACAAAATACTTTTATGCAGAGTCACTCATCACTGAATAAAAGAAAGAAAAATATTCCACTTTTCAATATCAATGAAAAGAAGAATGAAAATAGTTCGCAAATGTGTTTTTATTTATAGATTTTAGTTACTCGTACACTTTCACACCAGCTATTATTATAAACTTTATTGCACATAACGTGATAGTGGCTCTACGCCAAGAAATACAATGTATTGCTTTTATGACTATAAGACTTTCATTGTCTTCTCGCCCTTGAAATCGCGTGCCTTTGTTCACTTCTCTACGTGATAAAGGAAACATTAGTTTTTGCATATTAAAATAATTTCACTAAGTGAGGAAATTCTTTTGCTTCATAATCCAATGTTTATAAATTTAGTGAAAAAATATGTCAGTGTATCCATTTGATAAAAATATTTACAATCTTGAAATAATTTAACTGACAGTTCACATTCATAAGAGTTAACTAAAGTGAATTTAAAATGCATAACATAGCATTTACTTTATGCAGAAAAGTGCAACCTATTGTTTTCATGTCTAAATGTCTAGCGTTTGTTCTAAACATTGCGTGTTTCTTCTCTATCTATTACGTGATAAAATTACAAAATTGTGTTCGCTTACTAAATAACAGATTTGTTTTGTTTCATATTTATTTTACTGTCTGATAATTTAAGTGGAAAAACTAGTAATAATAATTAAAAAAAGAAAAACATTATAAACTTTTACAACACACTTATGAAAAAAAATGTTAAAATTTATATGATTAATGTCGCCATAACAAATTTTCTTCCATGTTTTTCTTTAAAATTATCGGAGTTCAGTCAAAAACAGATTCTACACCATATTGCATTGTAAATACGAGGAAGGATATGCCATAAATCAATAAAAACAATTTTATTATTTAGTAAATTAATAATAATAATAATAATAATTAGAATAATCGATAATTTTTTCCCGGATAATCACGCATGCAATGTTCAAACGTTCGTTTTAAAGCTATGGACAGCTTTTTTGAATGATGCACATATTATAAATATACATGCCTCAGTGTGTCTTCCTTCTTCGGATTATTCCTACTTTGAAACAAAGTAATCATGTTCGACATTTACTAAGATAAATAATATAAAGCAAGGAGTAATGGGGTGGTTGGAGAGATTGCGCAACTAAATGACCAAATAAACACAGGGCGCATGCTCTCACACCAGTTAATTATACAAATGTAATAGTGGATTTCCCACGTGAATGCGCATATTCATTATTTCGAGCGTCTAAGATAAATCTGAAATTTTGTCTTGTTTAAAAAAATAAATGGCTGAATTTTCATAATTTTTTCCTAGAAATTTCTATTGAATTACGCTACTACAAAATATTATTATTATTATTACTATTATTATTATTTTATCAAACTGCTTCTCATAAGCTACCAACCTCACTTAACTGTACGAGAACCAACAACGTTCCTTTCTAAAAGCGGATAATTATTGAATAAAACGTCTAGAAATCAATCCTAATGCTAAGTTGAACGTCTATTTATACTAATTTTACGTTAAACGTGTTATCTAGTAACCTAATGTTATTTTATAATCTTATCTGGGCTTGTTGTTTTCTGATTTTTTAATGTTTTATCTGGAATTGGTAGTAAAACCTAAAAAATATAAACCTTTTCAAATAACAAAATGTATCTTTTTATGTTTTCCTGTATTCCGTATAATAAATATTCTTCCGTAGGAGATCCCACGGTAAGCCCCAGATTTCCCAAATTATTCCCAGCATATGCCGTAGGAATGCAAAATGTCAGCCGTAACGGCCTCCGTATGAACATCGTCATTTCGTAGCTCCGTCGTAGGTCCCGAAAACTACCTCTGGAAATCATTCCTAGAAATATCAAATTAGATTTTTCCTCACATTTACCAAACATGTCCGTTCTTCCTCCGGGAAGAATCCGGGAGGTTTCGGATATTCCAGGGAGCAATGTAGGAAGATCTTTGTTATATGGGATATAGTTAAAAACAGAAATGTAAAAAATAAATTAAATTAAATTAAATTAAATTAACTACGGAGAAAGGTGCATCAGAAAGACAATTTTACAAATATATTTCTAAAGGAAAAAGTATTCAACTTATCGTGTTTGTGTAGCTTAATTACTGTTAAATATTTTCTAACTCTCAAAATATTGCATTAAAGAAATGAATTTCATTTATATCGCATATTGTGTATGAACAACTATACAAGATCCTGCATGACATTACTTTGCTTTAATTTTTTTTAATTTTTTTTACAGTTTAAAAAAAGTTTTATATATTTAAATAATGTAAAATATTTTTTCAATGCCATCTGCAGTATAAAGATACTGCAATAAGTTTCAAATAAATGCTTCTCACAGTCTGTAATGCATCGAAAATATTTTGTGAATTTCTATTCACAAACACAAATTAGTTGTGCTAATGAAAATGATTATTGAAAATTGTGCTAATTGAAAATAATTTAATTTTTAATATAGATCATGCTGATAGGAATGTAATTAACATAAATTAATTTTAAGGCATTTCATTTGGAAGTCACAATCTAAAGTTTAATGTGAAAGAGATTTGCAAAAGATGCAATTTATTTTTCTTTCTTGTTTCTGTCGTATAATCAGTTAAAATTAATTAAGCAGCTGCGAATGTATTTTCTTTATCGGAATATTGTGCTTCATACTTTAAGTCTGTAAATTAGCTATATGACCAGTGTGATTTGTGATTACTTATACTTTTCTTAGCCGTATTTTTCCAAAGTATGTTATTGGCTGAATTGGCTGCTTTTACACTACTTTTTCTCTTAAATACATTTTCTCTTTTAAATATATATAAAGAAAATGAACCAAATGGGGGATTTCATAACAATCCTTTTCATTCTCTCTGTTACTTAAATCCACTAAAATATCCTGTATCATCACTTCCGAAGGTATAGTACACAAATTCCAGACATATTGCTACATCCACAATTACATTTTAGAACTTGTTATTTCCGTAATAAATTGATATAAGTACTTTGAAAATCACCCAAATCATTCGAATATCTTAGTTCTAATATTTCTTAGGTCTTTGCTGTGCCAGAAAATTGACCTAACACCATTCCTAGAAAATCTGATGTAAAATGTTGTTCTCAATACGAACATGACCCACAAACCATCGTTTTCGCCCCCCCTCCCCCCCCCCCCCCCCAAAAAAAAAAAAAACTTCGGAGTTTTTATGTCCATGACTATGATTTGAAAAATGGGATTTTTTTATTTATTTATTTATTTATTTTTTTACCATTAAGTGTCTTCTGAGGGACTAGAGAGGTCAATTCTAAAACATGAATATTGAAATTTAGAGGGGGGGACTTCTGAAATTATATATTAAGTTTATTTTATTTTATTATATTCAATTTTTAATATCATTATCTATTATATTTTAAATGGCTATTTTAAATACTAAAAAAACTCCTTTTTCAACTTCCAAATAAAATTCATGGCCTTAAATTTACCAAAAAGTGATAAAAATCAGAAAGGGGTGGCGTATGGAGAACACGATATGTGATAAGGAAAAATAGGGTTCATATGATTTTGGTGGAAAATATTACTACCTTAAAAGGATCTTTTAGTAATTCTCTGGCAATATTACAAATTGTATCTGAATTCGGCAGCACTTCGATTGTGTTTAAGCTGTGTCCCCTAAATGCGCCTTCAACTGAATTTGTCGACTTTAATTACTGCGGAGTTTTTATGTATCGCGGATTTAAACACGTCTTGGTAGCTTATGTTTCTGTAAAATTTAGAAATGTTTAATTTAGGTAATTTAACGTGTTTATCTATTTGTTTTTACTGTTTCTTCAGAAGAGTTTATTTTTTTTTCTAAAACTTGATTTTCTATCTCTCTCTTTTGTAACGCAATATTTAATATATATATATATATATATATATATATATATATATATATATTTATTTATTCACGAATTCACTTCTTTGCCCTGAATTTCTACAATTGAACCTTTTTCGCGTATACTCCGCATCTAGTAATCTCCTCTACTAATTCTTCTTTTTATAACTGAGTTATCATTTTTTTTTTCAATAATTTTTAAAACTTCAAATTTACCCATTAATGCATATAATGTTTTATCTAAATACGTTATTTGAATATTATTATCTTCATTTAAGCTCATTAATTATTTCATTAATACACTACCTACCAATAAGTGTTTGGACACTTAGAAATTTAGACATTTTCTCAAATATCTAGAAGAGTTCTTTTGGAATCATCTTCGAATATTGTTAGCGTAAAGAACACGTGATTTATCATATATTTCAGCAAAAGGTGAGTATTGAAAAGGGAAAAGAGACCAGTAAAAAAATTAAAGAATATCAAAATGTTTTGAATCAAATTGTAATAATTAATCCTTGAAATGCATTCTGACTGCAGCATGTGATTTAGTCGAATTTTCTCTTTATGTGTATAAAATATTAAGAGTCTACAACTTCATACGCTTTTTTTAAATAAATCTTTGTCGAATCCTGTTCTTAGTCAGTGTAAGAACATGATTCGATAAGGATTTATTTAACAAAACCGTATGAAGTGTACTTTTTATTCATAGGGATTTTTGCTAGTGTTCGGACACTTTTGTTACCGACTGTACATTGATGTGCGTTTTAAAATCTTTAAATCTCGCGTCGCACATTCAAAGAAAGGGTGTCATGTGGAATTTTATATCAAACCTGATCTGGTCGTATGTGCAGTCGGTAACAAGTCTCCGAACACTAGAAAAAATTCCTATATAAAAAAAGTACACTTAATACAGTTTTGTAAAAAAAATAAAATCCTTGTCTAATCCTGTTTTTAGACTGAGTTAGATTAGGATCCGATAAGTATTTATTTAATTAAACTGTATTAAGTGTATTTTTTTTACATAGGAATTTTTGCTAGTATTCGGAGACTTTTGTTACCGACTGTAACTATCATTATTAGAAAACTTAATTAAAAGAATGATTAACTTGTCCTACCAGGGTTCTTCGAAGAGGATGTGAAATGCCACCATCAGTAATAAACACGAAATAAGTTCATTTAAGGTATCCATTGTTTTTTCGGCCATTCGCATTTAATAGGTCATTTTACATAATAATCAGCAGAAATGGCACTAACACTGGATTTTTTTTTTTTTTATAGAGCTGTGTATTTATTGGATAACTTATATGGTTGTAGGTGAAAATTTCACTATCTCCGTATGGATCTTTTAGTAAATTTATTACCTAATTACATATTTGTCCTGAAATCGGCAGAACTTCGATTGTATTGAAGGCTGTGTCACCTAAATGTGCGTTAAAGTAACTGTATTTTTCGACTTTGATTACCGCAGAATTGCTGCGTATCGCAGATTTAATCATGTCCATAAATATTAACTAGTTATTTATGTTTCCGTAAAATTTAGAGATATTTAATTTAAGTAATTTAACGTGTTTATTCATTTGTTTTTTATTGTTCATTCAGTAGAGTTTTTTTTTTTTTTTTTCTAAAACTTGATTTTCTCTCTCTCTCTCTTGTTCACTCAATATTTATTATTTTTTTTAAATATTCATGAATTCAATTCTTTGCCCTGTACTTCCACAATTGAAACATTTCTGCGTGTTCTTCGTATGTGGTAATCTTCTATTCTGATTCCTCGTTTTAAAAAGTGAAGTATCAAGTATAATAAATAATTTTTAACGCTTTAAATGTGTTCACTAACATATGTAATATTGCTTTTAAGTCTGTTATTTGAATATTAGTAAATTTAATTAAGTTCACTATTTACTCCTTAATATTGTTCGTCAGTGTGGTTCTGAGAAAGAGTTCTTTATCATTAAAATATCTACTTGTTCCTTTTAATTTATTTTGTATTTATAATATAAATCTTCAGAAATTATTGTTTATATCACAATTAATAACATTCGCATATTCAAATTAGATTACATACATACTAGATGTGTGTTTTAAAATCGTTCTAACTCGTGCCACATATTCCAAGAAAAGGTGTCATTTTAGCAAACCTAATCTGGTCGTATCTAATTATCATTATTAAAAAAAAAAATTAAAAGAATAATTAACTTGCCTTTCTCGGATTCTTCGAAGAGGATTTGCGACGCTTCTATCAGTAACATACACGAGTCAAGTCCAATTAAGGTATATATTGGATTTTCGCCTAAATTTGAAGGGAGTTTGTTATACACAATTTTTCTTAATTTTTCGTTACTCAGATAATGTGTCTCAGTAATCACAGAGTAATTTATATATATATATATATATATATATATATATATATATATTATGTAAAGTAAACTTGATTTTATTTTCTTATGTGCGAAGAAAGTTTGCTTTATACATATAAGCATATAAGAAATTTTGAGTATATAGAAACACATGTATGTGACCAAAGAAAAAAATACAATAAATGCATAGTAAATAATAAATTAAAAAATTTATATTATTGAGGATTTTAGAAATTGAACCAAATAAACAACAACAAAAAAAATATTTTTTAACTTAGTTTTAGGAAAACGAGCTATAAGTAATATCAAAAGCAAATGCTCTATTTAGCTAATCAAAGTGACATTCAGTTAGGATTTTAAAAAAATATATATATCATTTATTAAATGTAATAAATACAGTTATACTTTTTAGGGTGTGTGCTATTACAATGTCATTTTTCCAAGTGCAGAAAATCATGCTTAAAAACTTTAATTTAAAATCATAAAATAAAACATGAAATATTACACGTAAAATCTTAAATTTTAAAAATGAACTGATTTTTACAATAATTAATACTTCACCCTGGTAAGGACGTTGCTTCCCTGTTAACCAATTGTTCTAAAAATAGCTTTTCTCCTTCTGCTTCTGTGGCAATCTTTACCGATGGATCCAAGACCGATCAGGGTGTCGCTGCGGCATTCTGCGTTCTTGCGTTTGGTGAGACTGTCCATCGGTGGGCGGGCAGGCTCGAGAACTATAATACAATTTTTCAGGCTGAAATTTTTGCAATTAAACAAGCCCTAGATTGGGCAACAAATAATCATAATTACAAAGAAATAAGCATTTTTAGTGACAGCCTCTCGGGTCCGCTTGCTATTGCTCGCCACAGGAGCAGAAATCCTCAGATTATACAAATTTAAAATCTCCTATCTAACTTAAAATTAAAAATATCCCTGTCACACGTTTCTGCCCACAGGGGAGTAGCCGGCAACGAACTTGCGGAGTCTTTGGCAAAAGAAGCCACAGAGTTCCATAATGTAAATTTCTCCCTCCCCGCCCCTCCCTCTTATGTTAAACTTTGAATAAAGGAAATTTTAAATTTAAAATGGCAAGACCAGTGGAGTATGTCTGAAAAGGGTAGATATACATTTAATCTTTTGCCACAGGCCAGCCCTAAATCTTGGACCCTTACCCCACCCATTACTGCTTTTTTTAACCGGTCATGGTCCTTTTCCTTCTTATCTCCACAGGTTTAATCGTCGGCGTTCTCCCTTGTGTCCTTGTGGCGAAGAGGGTACTCCCAGCCATTATTATTTTCATTGTCCCCTGACCAGAAATTTTCAGTTAAGAAATCCTTCCCCACGACCAAATAATTGGTTAGAAAATATAATAACGCGCAAATTACTTATAAAAAAAGTTAAATAAAATATTTTCTTTTCTTATGGATTTAGTTAACTCAACTGATTAATTAATATCAATAGCACTTGGTTGCCTGCTCTGTGGCTATTTAACAGAGTCTTCTTCATTACACATTATTGCCCCTTGTCGCGAAAGGATAATAATTTCCTGGCAATAATTTCCACCATCTGCTCTTGCCCGTTGTCGCGATGGGATTTTATCCTGGCAACTTGCAGAAGTACCAGTATTTAGCAATCTGTGTTATTTCCCAGATACTTTACTCATATAGACTTTTCAATCAAGAACTTTCGTATACTTCATGCCACCTGTTGCGTGGTTCATAGCCCGGCAATTTCAGCTCCTGAATAATCGCCCACTGTCGGCTTAGGCCGGATTCTGGGCCTGGCGAATTTTGCATTTTTCTTTTTTTTTCTTCTTCTTTTTTTTTTTTTTTTTTTTTCTTTTGAGTTTTTCAATAAACTGCGAGTAGTCCCCTTAGAAGCGCTCTACATCGCTCCAAGAGTGATGAGCGGGGGCTGCTCCCTGTTAATAATTAATACTATACTGCGGATTAAAACATACAGCATTCAATTAGTTTTTGTTTTGGCATTAGTTTTTATAACAGTGAATTTAAATATGTCTGAAGTAATAACTTATAAAATACTGAAAATATATGCACGGTGTCCTAATCAAATGTTCCTACACTGGAGAATCCGTTGTATTTAACAGAAAGTTTAAAGGCATATGCAGTTGCCATATGACCAAACACTAAATTAGGATCTCTACTATAAACAACTGGACCGTTTGAATCTAGCGATTGGCCAGAAATGGCCATAATTGCCCAACAGGAGAGGTGTTGTGTTCCACCGGGACAGCGCCAAGCCACAGGCGTCTATAGTGGTTCGCAGGAAACTCCGGAAATTTGGTTGGGAAGTTTTGAGGTATCCACGTATAGTCCGGATCTGACACCAAACGATCACCATCTTTCTCTTGCTTTGAGAAACTACCTTAGTGATAAGAAACTTGTATCAAGAGAATATTGCAAAAATCGATTACTACAGTTTTTCGCCAATATGGACCAAGACTTCTATGTGAGAGCTATTATGAAGCTACCTTTTAAATCGCAACAAATTATAAAACAAAACAATGTATATTTGACCAAAATTGTTAATCCGAAACATGTTAGATAAAGTCTTAAAATTCACTTTAAAATAATGGATTTCTTTTTCTCCAACCTAACATATGTATAAAATCGTATCTCACATAGAGATATCATAAACACACGTGTCATTCACCAAAAAAAAAAAAAAAAAAAAAAAAAAAAAAAAACCTTATAAAAAAAAATCACTTTACAACACGTATAAAATGATACATTTATTTAAAATTATCAATTAAAATTACAACTTGTCAAGGCCTTTCGCCCTGACCATCAGGGTATCATCAGGACAAAACCATTTTTTTGTCCATTGTTTTAAAGCCATTTTTTACAAAAAATGGCTTTGTTCTGATGATGCCCTGATGGTCAGGGCGAAAGCCTTTGACAGGTTGTAATTTTAATTGATAATTTTAATTAAATGTATCATTTTATACGTGTTGTAAAGTTGATTTTTTCTAAAGTTTGTGGTTTTTTTAACATATGTATATTAAATATCACTCCTCAAAATCGTTGGTGATTATTGTATAAAAAAGTCGGCAACACTGATTGCATTTGGATTTTCTTAGCCTCAAAATGTGCAATTGTGATTTTTCAAAACGTTTCTCACATGCAATGGATCTAAGTTAAAAAAAAAAAAAAAAAAAAAAAAAAAAAAAAAAAAATGCGATTTTGAAAATTCAAGCTTTTTATTCGATGATAGATAAAATCCTCAACGTAAATGTGACAGACTATGGACCATCATTTGTTTGGAATTAGCTCGTGTAAAAGAACGTGGGTCGTACAAATAATTTAAAAACTTCCTTCAAAGTCTAAGAATTAAGCACCCGATTTTGCCAAAATCCGACAGTGTAACACGAACGGATTTTTTATAGTCGAATGTCGCTATAAAGGAAATTTTATTTGGGCACATTTCATTAAAGTAAAGCTAAAAAAACTTTAGAGCAACTTTTATATGCCATAGAAAATAATCAAATAAATAATTATTAAATAATAAATATTACTACGATACAAATTTTAATAAGATGCAATTCTGAAAATGCGTTTTTATTTTCCATATGAATGAAAATTAAATTAGTAACTCATAAACTCTAAATTGATTTTATGTCCAATAACTTTTAGACCATTCATATAACCCAAAAGTGATAATAATCGTAAAGTTAGAATTTATTCAAATTTTCGAAGACTGAAATATTTAAGACTTATGATGAAAATACTCAAATTCAGAGAAGAATGACAAAAAACAGGAAAATTTAAAACTATTTGTTAGAACTTGTTAGAAAAGTTATATCAAGTTTTCATACCGAAAGATTTAGTGTTTCAAAACAAACTAATGAACCTACAAGCGTTTTGTTTCCCAAGAGCAGCATTCAACGAAAGGCTAATAATGAAGCCCTTTGATACACTTACTTTCATTTCTAAAAGAACATTTTGTATGGTTCATTTTCCCAAAGGATGCTGAAACTTAAGCCTTTAATGATTCGTTTTCTTCCCAATATATGAACTTAGAAATGGAATAGCATTGTTATGAAATGTTTTTCTTAATACTGAAGCCTTCTTTAGAAATAAAAATTGAAGTTTAGGAAAACAATTCATTTTTATTTATGTTGTGTATCATTCTTTGTCTTGGATTATAGTAAATTGCAATAAAAGCATGGCATCATATATCATTAAAAAGAATGTTTGAATATATGTTATTTTTTGTTCTGACTTTTTTTTTTTATGCTTCTTACTGAAAGATTCGCTACTTTTACCTAATATTTACTTCCATTACCAAACTACCATATATATAAAGAAAGTACTGTATGTGGTCAAAATTTTCAGTATGGAATTTACGCGTGATTTACGTTTTATAAGGTCTCCTGAGTCAAAAAATTTTAATTTTGCCATTTGGTCAGGTCATATGTGTGTATGTGCATATGTGTGTAATTATGTGTGTGCGGAACATTTCTGACTATCATATCTCCCAAACTAATAAAGACAGAAAGACAAATGTTGGAATTAAGACAGGTCTTGTGTAAAGATGATTTTTCCAACTTTTATTTTAAACAAAAGTATGGCATTGTAAACCAGAAGTGGGACGTGCTTCAAAAACGTTCTAACGATTTTCTGTAGAGTTGCTATCTGAATTACATGATAGATGCTTTCGTATGTATTAGTTGTATAGCTCAGGAAAATTGATGGGCATCCTGTATAATTAAGTTGATTTGAGGTTTCCCAAGTGCGCTATTTTAAAATGGCCGTAATTATACATATATATATATATATATATATATATATATATATATATATTAACTCGCCATATAAATTTACTTTTAGATAACTATTCGTGTGTAATTATAATTTTCCGATCAATACATGAATTTGCCAATTTTTGCTAAAAACCGTAAATATGATCGAAAGTCGGTGTTTGAAAAACGATTCTAACGATTTTCTTATAAACTGCTACTAAACCCCTAGTAACATGTTCTTTCACATGTATTACTTGGTTACCACAGGAAACTTGACAGTCATCCTCACTAGGTAGGTCAGATTTGTATCTCAGGAATTGGTGTTTCAAAAAACAGCTCTACTGATTTTGTTTGTGTAATTCGTTATGTAAACTCTATTTATAGATCTCTACACATGTATCAGTGTTCTCTTAAAAGAATGTTAGGTGCCTAATTTGTTATATCAATTCTGTGCCTTCAGACCCCATTATAAAAATTTTTGTTTTTATACAGTTCTTCTATTATAGTCTTTTATTTAAGAAGTAATTGTTTGCTTTAATTTCATATAATAAATATTATATAAATTGTTTATAGTAATAATTTATTCTTTACTACATTGCAATATTTTCAAAAGGGACACGATGACTATTAAAAGAGGTAGATAAATATATTAATTTATGAACATAAAAAAATCAATAAAAATATTGTAAATATAAAATAATCTGACTCATAAATTTTTGTAGATCTATAAGATTTAAGTTTTCTGGATTATACTTTTCTCTTCTATTTTTGGTGACGTAAATAAGTATGTGCGTGTGGGTCATTGTAAGGTGTCCTAGCCCGTATTTATGACAGTTTCTAAAAAAAAAAAAACACTGAAAATTCCAAAAGACTAGGACAATGCGCTCGACCTGGGATCGTATCGTACCTGGCACCTGACATTTGTCAGCTTTGAGTGTAGAACTGATCTGCCGCTGGTGGGCCAGAATTTTAGGAATGAAAAATAGAATATATAATATTAAAATAAAAATAAATAAATATATTATTAAATAAATAATTTGGTATAGTACTTCAGACGAAATTCTCTTACTAAACATTTCAATTCTTTTATGACATATTAGAGATAATATGGTAAGAAGTACTGCATATAACGTATGGTAATATATATATATATATATATATATATATATATATATATATATATATATATATATATATATATATATATTGAAGACAGTTTAAGGAAGAGGCATACTTAACTGTGCTGTATTAAAACTCATATTCGAATATAATATTTACCGCGATAAAAAATTTTGAATGTTTTATTAAATTGGAAATGTTCATTTTTAATTATGAAATATATATATATATATATATATATATATATATACACCTATACTACACGTGTTATGTAATCAATCATAGTCAACATTTTCCAGAAGAAATCTGCTATAATCTCAAAAATACTGAATTTAAATTTCTTAGAATGTTGTGTTATTAGGCTTTGCTGAAAACAAACAGATAAACAGATGAATCATTCGTTTTCAGGGGATCATATAACGCACAATCATAATAAAAAAGCATAGTTTAAAATTAAGCACTAAACTGGTCATTTTCTGGAATATGAACTTACTATTGTAATTACAACTCCTAAATAAATGTCATGGGTTTGGAAAAATTTAGTAGAATTCTGCTCACAGAACCTAAAGTACATGCTAAATTCGTAGTAAGCCTGTTTATTAACTATAATATATAAAACCTCTATGTAGTGTATTTAAATTAGAAGACCTAACTGTACTTAAAATGCATTTTCAGCAATTTCCATGTTTGTTCCTAATGCACCGCATTTCTTTTGTGTGGTAAACGAATGGTAAAATGTTTACCTAATACATCTATACGAAACAAGGTTCTCTGTCTATAAAAACCTACCTGCTCATTTCATTTTGTTTACTGTGTTATAAAGGTGTTGGAATATTCCGGAGAGAAAATTTCCTCTTGGATGTCTATGTGCATAAAATATGTGTCCAATTTAAACATAAGTTTTTCAAGTATCATTCCTATATGATACAGATTTAAATTCTCAGTTTGCGCTTTCTGCTGTCATATTTGTTCTTAAGTTAAGCTGATAAAATATCCCAGACAAAGAGATATACGGGCACATATACATACTTATCACTTAAAACCTGACTTTCGGCTACAGGGGACCCAAAAACGGATAAATATAGCAGAGACTCAATTGTAAATTTTAATACCAGAACAATACCTTCCATTATATGAGTCAAGGAAAGTAATATTTCTTTAAAAAAGTTACTAGATAAGCTTTTCCTTTTTACATACTGTTTTTGCAATTTGTTTTACGCAACGTTAAAAAAAAAAAAAAAAAAAAAAAAAAGTGAGAGAAAGAGAACATAAGTAAATACTTTAAAATATTTTGAGCCTTTATAAAGTTTTTTAAGTTTTTTCGTCAGTTCTCTTTTAAAAATTAGATAATTTATAAGATATACACAAAATACAATTATCGTATCTACTGCAAAGTGTGCTAAAATATAATCATAGTAGTTTGTTGTAGAGCGTCTAAGGTGCCCGTTGAAAAATAATCGTTTTAATTTATTTATTTCTCACTCTCACATTAAATAATTCATTTGCTAGCAAGCCCATGCGAAATTTTCTCACTTTGTTTATCTCTTCGTTACCTTTAAAATTATTATTTTATAGACGTCATTAGACTATAGGTATGGGGAACTTAGGTAATCGTGAAAAATTTCGACCTCGGTTTTTTGACTTTTTTATACGTTTTCAGGTGTGAGGAATCCGAAAATGACAAAATTTGTATGGTGTCTGTCTGCTGGGTGTCTGTTAGTGTGTCAGTGTGTCAGTCCGTTAGTTTGTTAGTCTGTTAACACGATATCTCACGAACAAATGATCGCAGAGAGGTCAGATCAGTTTTAAAATATAACTTTCGATACTGGCAAGAACCCTATTCATTTGCAACATTCGAATTAAAAAAACTTCGTAAGTTATGAGAAATTTACGATTTCCTTAACATGGGAGATTAGGACAAAATTTCACTTAAACGTGCATTAAATGGAAAGTTTTTACTGTAAAAATGTTGGAACAGTTTTAAAATATCAGTTTTGATGCCGGAATGAACATCAGTAACAATAAATATGCTTCTTTGAAGATTTCGCAAGTTATTGGAAATTTACGAATTTCTTAACATGGCAGTATAGGGCAAAATTTCACATAAACGTTAATTTTGAGATATATTTTCATCGTAACGATGTCAGACTACTTTTGAAATATTATTTAGGACACTGGCATGAGTATTAATGACTATGAATTTTCCAATATTAAAATTTCGTAAGTTATTGGAAAATTACGAATTCCTTAACATGGCAGAATAGAGCAAAAATTTCACATAAACGTCAATCTTGAGGGATATTTTCATCATAAAGATGTCAAACCACTTTTTAAATATTATTTTGGATACTGGCATGAATATCATAGACTATGATTTTTCCAATTAAAAAAATTCGTAAGTTATTTGGAATTTACGATTTACTTAAAATCGCAGAATAAGGCAAAATTGAGCATAAACTTCCATTTTTAGGATCATAAATATATTAGACAAAAAACAATTAATTATCAAAATTACATTTATGATATTTGTTTGAACAGGATTGAATACAAATATTCTAATAGGAAAATTTCGTAAATTATTCGTAATTTACGATTTTATCAACATAGCGAAATTGTAAATTTTTCATATAAATATGAATTGTGAGGATTGTTGCATTGGAAATGGTAGCATAAAAACTAAACAACAGAATTGACCCTGAAAAAATAAATTAATAGATTAGAATAAGATAAATATATCGAAGTGAACGGTGGATAGCCTATTAGGCGGGGATTTCATTCTGTCACTGTATCAAGCTTTGGTCAAATTCATTTCTTTTAACATGATTATAATATGCCTCCCACTAGAAGTTTATGAGAACATAAATATAATGGGGAACTGAGCAGAGTCCACCTATGCTAACTAGTTCATATGCGTGAGCAAATTTATTTTTATTTTTATTTTATTTTTATTTTTTACGGGAAAGCATATTTAATTTTATGCTGGAAAAAAATGTATAGCAACAATTAAAATTTTAAAATGTATTTTAAAGCTTTTATTTTCATATTTTAATTAATTTTAAAAAATGTAATTATATATTCGTTATAAATAATGTACCAATTGAAAGGCGTGGTTTTTTCTGAATAAGTCTGTTTAAACAGTTTATCGATCGGACTGTTACATTTTTAAAAATTGACTAAAGTATGAAAATTAGAAAACAAAGCCCAAGGAAATCTCTTAAGCCTTTTCTTAACCCTAAAGTGTGACAGAATCAGCCACGGATGAGGGTAAATATATATGCTGATATTTTATAAACATTACAATTTTATATACTTTGAAGATACATTTAAGCAAAATGTATATTATACTACTTATTTTCATATATATATATATATATATATATATATATATATATATTAATAAAATATTCTATTTATTTAAATCTAATAAAACAAAAGAATTTTTTTCATTTTTTTCTTCAACTTGTGCGTAATATATAAATCTTTACCTTGCGTGCACATTTGGTAAAAACACACACGCAAAAATTGCAATTTATCCTTCAAAAGTAGCTTTTGAAATGATAAACATGCCTGGAATGTTTAATATTACGATTTTGTTATTTGAAAAAGAATTAATCATACGTATATACATCTGTTTTTTATTTACAAGAAAAGAGAATCTAGAATGTAACTCGCATTTACTGTTTTTATGGTGGAATCACACGACTAAAATATAGTTTTCATATTTAATACAGATATTTTCGAATCAATGGCTTTTTAGGTGCATAATAAAAGTACTTTTACTTATTTTCAGATAGATTTTTTTTTGTTTCATTTTATTATTACAAAAAAAGCAGCAATACAAATAAATATAATATAATATTTAATTAATGGAATTAAATTCAAAGGGAACACTTTTTTTAAAAAAAGAAAGATAAAGTGACAGCGACTTTAAAAATACGGAAGATAATAAATAACTTTTTAACGCTTTATAGACTTATCCTTATTCTTATATAATTAGAGTAATACACCAAATTTGTCCTTTCTTACGTGTAATAAATTTTTGATAAATTTATACTAGATAAAACTTATTTTTTCTTACATATTATTTATGTAACTTATATATATATTCTTTTCGGACAGATATAAATTTATAAACTAAAAGAAATTTTAAAATAAGATTACAAATTAAAAGTTTGTGTGTCAAATATAATAATAGAAATGTACGTAGAAATTTAAATAATAGTGCGTACATTATAAAGTATGAAGAAATGCCTTTCTACAACATAAACGCATCTGCAAATCAAAATACAACAATTATACGGATAAAAATAAAGTTTTGTTTTTATTTTTAATATAATGTAATACTAAGTTTAACTATTTCGTTTTTATATTATAGAATATATTTTTTATATTTTATACAATAAATTTAAGATTTTACAGTGAAAGTTTTATGATATGTATATGGTATGAATATCTTTCTATTTCTTTGATAGTATGTATTTAAATAAAACATTTAAAAAAAATCATCTATTTGTATTACTATTTTTTTTGTAATTTAAAAATAGATGTTATATATATTAGAATACCTATAACCATTAACTTCCATTAATGCTATACAGTTATACAGAGGCTGTTCGCACATTTTTTAGACGATTTTGATGGAGTACTGAAGCAATTTCACTCATATTTCGAGTTTTATTTGTTCAGTTTGATAGCCCTTGTTCTTAACTATCATTCTACACAGTAATTTCTATGATAATAATGCTTTTTATAATATCGGAAGAGGTATATTTTTCTACTCCTCTTGAACGGCTTTCCAGAGTCCACAAAGCGTTTTAGGTCGGTGTTTGGATAATGTTGATTTTAAGAGTCGAAAAATACAAAAATCCAATCGTGATACATCAGAAGATTTAGCAGGAATGTCAATGAAGGGTATGGTTTTATATCCCGTTTTTTGTTCCATTTTTTTCTAGAAAAGCAATTGCGGATTGTGATGTGTGGCTGCTTGTTTTGTCTTAATACAGTTCAACGGATTGGTAGCATTGTGGATAAAGATCTGGATTTTCATTTTTAAAAATTGGAATTAAATTATGTTCTTGAGAGTATTTAGAGTTGATTTTGACATTTTTGTCACATTTTTTTGCTTTTATCTTGCGCTTGTATGAAAAACCAGTGGCAATCATAAATCCTTTAGAAAAACTTTCTTTTGATGCTTTGAGCCACGTAGCAAATTTTTTTTCTCCACTTTTGTGATAATAAATTGACCTTTTTTTATTGGAACCACTTAAATAGACCCAAGATTCATCTGTTGTTGCAACATTTTTCCATTTTTCTCCTGATAAATGCTTTTCATAAAGATTTCACTAAAAACTATCTTTGGAAAGAGCGGAAACCTATCCTTCCATCCACTGCCATTTTAAAAGCGCATTTTTGCATCTAAACAAAAATTCTAACTATCAGAAGATAAATAAAACTTCCAAAAATATAACTGTTGTAAAAATAAAATTCCCCATGCAAACGATTTTTTCTTACTGCGAAATAAAATCGTCTAAAAAATGTGCGAACAGCCTCTGTATATATATACGGGTAGCAGCGCTTATTATTTGGCGATTTTTATCAAAATTACCGATTTTTACAATAGCACTAATCTATGCCAAGATATTACTACATATAAATATATTTAAAATTCCGTAGAATAGTATCTAAGATACAGTTGTCAAAATATTACACACACACATACACACATACACATACAAGGAAATACTTTCTTAAAAATGTGAAATATTGCCGTATACCTCACATTTATTGTGGTAGATCACAAAACGTGTGAATCCATCAAAAAGCAGAAATCGAAAGCTTTTCTGAAACATTTTCTTTGTACGTTTTCTTCTACTGAATACGGAATGATGTAAAAAGAAATACTTGTTATTGTATATTGCAAGCTTAATACTGAAGAAAACAATAAGTGAGAGATGATTTTCTCATTTTGGAATGTAGATTTACTGATGTATAAACCTAATTAACTAATTAAATATATTTTCCTAAAAGGTCTTTTAAAGCAAAATTTCATTTCATTCATGTACATCTTTTAATGCTTTGAAATATATGTGAATATTTTATATTTGAAATATGCCAAGTGAGCGAGTACTTATCTTACACCAAATATAATTACTATTCTACGAAATTCAGACGAATGATGCCGCTCCAGGAAAAGAAGCGGTTTCTTTTTACCTATTTTTTAGATATAACTAATGATAGTGCTTTACGCGAAACTTGTTGGAGTGCTACGATTCTTTTAATTACTATTTTTTTTTTTCGTGTGTTATCTGACAACATATTTATTTCATTATTTAATAAATGAAATTTCTATTCTTACATTTTTAATACATTGTTTTTCTAATACGTATTTTTTACTTTCTCTTACCCATTACCAAGTATTGCTTAAGGGTCAGATTTTCGAAAGAGAGTTTTTGTTATATTGACATGTTTTGAGGTCCCCTGAATAGGAAAATCATGTTATTAGCGAATGGTCTCTGTGTGTGTCTGTTTGTCTGTTATCAGCATCAAGAACAAATAGTAGCAGAAATTCCAAGCTCAGTATTCTAAATGTGTATCATATAGGGATGCTACACTAAGCTTTTGGTTGAGATGAAGCAAATGGTTCGTGTACAGGGACACTCAAAAGTATTCAAATACATTACGTCTATGGGGGAAATTGCAGGTAAGTAAATTTTAACATCTATAGACTGCACTAAATCAAATGAAACGAATACATATTTTGTGTAATAGAGATAGTCAACTGGGTAAAATAATGTGTATGTAGGAGCCTCGCCTCCCCCATGGAAGGGGAAGTCCCCCTCCAGGGGAATAAATTCTCATGATGGGTATCTATCAAAACAGCTCGCCAATACCTTTAAAACGTATGGTTGAACCATATATCTGCGACAACTTAAAATAACGTTATCGATTTTTTTTCTTTTTTAATTTTTTTTAACGAGCATTTATTATTATTATTATTATTATTATTATTACTATTTGATGTATTATCGAGAATAAATTTAACTTTTTTTTGAATATTTAGTGTTATACTACTTCTCTAATATGGAAACCGTGTGCATTATCATAAAAGATTTTTTTTAAATAATAATTTAAATAATTTCTTTTTACTGAGGGAATTTGTATAGGAAATATAGAAGAAAGTCGTGTGGTGGCAAAAACACACTAGCTATTTGTTGTTAGTGGATGTGCTTTACTATTAATATTTTACCATTTCCAGGAAAGCTATTCGGGAATTAAAATAAATTCCTCATAGAGATATGGTAAATAATGCATGTTTTAAGCTAAATATTCCTCGCTTGTTTTTTGTACGTTAAAGAAATGGGGAGGGGGAGGGGGGTGAGGCGACAGTAACCCCCTCACACACAAATAATTATCATATAAAACTCTTTCAAAGCCTAATTTGAATTGTTTAACATAGGTTTACATAACAGTACTCGTTATTTTACCTTTTAATCTCCAACCTGTATTTATAGTATTAAACTTCAGGGTAAGAGAAAGTAGTGTGAGTGATACACTAGATTATTAGTATTATTATCGTTGTTAGATAGTTTAAGCACCACATAAACAATATATTTGGTCATTTAAATTTTGATCGATTTTGATTATTAAAAAATTAATTAAATGAGTGGATTACATTCAAATTAAATTATACAGATCTGCGATATTTTTTTTTCTTTAAGGTGATGTGTTTTCTGAGGTATTCCTGTATGCTAATTCAAAAACTTATATGTCTTGAATTGATTCCATCACGGACACTTCTAACATAAAATAGGATCTAACAGAAATGAGTTTAAAATTCAAATTTTTCTACATATTCTAAATTTTTCTACCCATTTATGTTATTTCTATAAAACGTTAGTGATGTGAGTGTAGAACAAGGAGAGCTATTTCTTCAAGACATAAAGAAAATTAAAAGCGGTATTAGAGCCGGTCGCGTGTTTAGATTTGTGTTGAATTTTGCATAAAAAAACCCTCCTCCTAAGGTCCTGAAGCCGTGTACAAAAGAAAATCCCTGAACAGAACTTCGATGTAAGGAAGCGCAATTAAAAGGTAATGTGTAAATAGTAGCCCATTTTAATATATTTTATCTAGAAATAGTTTCGAATTTCTTGTGGCATCGGTGTGAATTCTTCAAATCTTCATCTATAAATTATGAAAACTTCATACTTGATAAGGAGCACTGACAAGCGTGATGACAAGCATTTCTGATTTCAGCGTATCAATATACATTAAATACACCCAAATCAGTTTAAAAAAAATTAAAAGTATGATTTTGCAGACCTGTGATATTTAAACATTAATTAATGGGTATATTGTTTTCTTTAATTATTTTCCACTTTGTAGGAACCTGTTACAAGACAAGTCTACAAAAATAAATGAACATTATACTTGAAATGGATTTTGTTTGAAATAAATTATTGCTGAAGCGTCACTGGAGGCCTCCCTGCTGAGACTCAAAAAGATTGTGGGTTTGTCTGTTCGTTTGTTTGCCTGTTTGTCGTGCGATAGCGGCCACAAAAATCACGCTATTGACAATTTTGTAGACATGTTCATGAGCCCCACGGAATTAGCTGTAGAGTTTTCGGTGTGTATTCCAATTGTAGTTCGTGTAGAGGGACACGCCAAAGTTTTTCTTATCATTACGGCCTATGGGAAGAATTTGTATGTACCGCAATAGCGGCTGCAAAAAACACGCTATTGAATTCAATTGCTACACATATCCATGATCGCAACAGAATTAGCTGTATAGCTTTTGATGTGTATTACATTTGTAGTTCGTGTGCAGGGACACACCAAATTTTTTCTTATTATTACAGTCTATGGGCAGAATTTGTATGTACTGCAATAGCGGCCGTAAAATTCCTCCGATTGGCTTGGAATATGATACACACTTTCAGGCTCTGTATACAAATAACTGTATATATTTTTTTAAGTCTATAGTTTCGATTAATTGTGTACAGGGACACGCCAAAATTCTTATCATTACGGCATTTGGCGTAAATTTCGTTTAAAAGCATTTTAACATCATTACTTTGCAATCAACAAAATTATATTAGCGTACATTACTGAGATACCTTAATTATGTTTTCTGAAAACATATGCGCTCTTAGGTTTCGTAATTAATGTACATCACCTTACAAAAGTGTTCTGACAATGTCACGTAATGGTCCAAATTATGTCAAATTTCGACAATTATTCATGAAAAACTTAGAATAAGCTGAATAGTTTATACTTGTGTATACAATGTTTATGGTTCGTTTACAGAGACACTCAAGAGGATTTTGTGACACGTGAACCTATGGACAAATTTTTATTTAAGCTCACTTTATTGTGTTTATGCTGCATTGAACATAATGGAATCAACCTATGTTATAAACATGCTTAAAAGAATGCTTACTTTAAAAAAAGTGTATGTATAGTCTAAATAATTTATTTATGGGACCAAACAAAATAATTCCGATGACGTACTGTAATCATTCAGATGATGTCAAATTAGTTTGAAAAATTAATGATTTATAATTAATAAGGTGTATTCTTATTATTGGCATGTATAATAACTATGGCTCCTTTTCTCGGATACATAAAAGAATTTCGTACTATTAAGGTCTATAGTCGGTATTTCTTAAAAGTATATTTTAACATATTTATACACCGTTATGAAATGATATATAAAGAAATTTTACTAGAGTTTTAAAAGCAGGATATTCTGTTACAAATTGTGGGCATTGAAATGGTAATTAGTTTACAGGATTATACAAAATAATTCCGATATGCTCTAAATTCTTTTTGCATGAATTTTGGTACAAATATTTATGAATTTCAAGGAAATAATACAAGACTTTCAGTTGTTAAGCATACATATGTATGATATACAGATAGGTGTAGAAAGAGAAATACTGCAAGGGGGTTAAGGGGGGTTGTAGCCCTCCTCAGAAACATACCTGTTTCTGTACCAAGTCACTGGAATCAATGTGTATATATATATATGTATATATTATAATACATAATAAACAAAAATGACGTGTTCAATATGTATGATTCAATAAGGACGTTGAGGCTACAGATCTGCAGATCCACTCGTTTACATATATATATTTTTTTCGTATTATTCAACTTTTAACCACTCAAATTAACTTTATGTTCCGCCTTTATTTAATTATTGAAATGCTTGTGAATTATTTAATAAAAAATGTCGAATTATTAAATGGTTATAATTTTTGCATTAAAATAAGAAATTTGCTTATCTTTATAAAAAATAGTATATTTTATTTTCTCAGGTATCTAAACAAATATACGAAATTTATTTCTGTATTTTTTTTTTTTTTTTTTTTTTTTTTTTTAATAAACAGATAAGTAGATGTTGCTGTATTGTTCAAATTTTAAGAAACAATCTTGGTTTTTTTTTTTTTTAATAAATAATAATTTTATTTAATAAAGACATTAAAAAATATTACAATAAATGCAAGTAGGTAATCGTATTAATAACCGTTTGCAAGAATCCAGAGTACTTCATTTAGATTTTGCCTTAATTATCGCTAACTTTAGTAAGTGTATATCACATAACAAAATACATATATAATAAAATCCATTCTAGAATTATAAATCAAAATATCTTGTTTAAGTACTTCCCAATTGTATTCTTAAAAGTTTAATCTAAATATTTCTTGCCAGAAAAAAAAAAATCCTACTTCACGTACATAAATCGTTCATTCCATGAAAGATATAATCTTTAATACAGTAGCACTTAAAATGCCATAAAGTGCCATTTGCTTTTGTTAGGAAATATTATGATGCTCTAGTGATTAACAAGCGTGTATGAAACCCAGTGCGTGCGGACAAGTAAACATCCATTTTGAGGTTAATTTGCGTGAGAAGTTAGAACAAAATTATGAAGTTCAAAGCGAAATTTTGCAGCTGGAAACATTACAAAAAGATTCATTATTTAGAGAGCTGTTTATCGCAAACGAATAAACACAAAGATAAGCCGTATTTTATAATATTTTAAATGCAAAGATTGCACTAAACGTAATTTTCAAAAGCTACATGTTTTCAAAAATGTTCCTTAATTACAAAGAGTACTTTTGAAATTAAAACATAAAGAATTAAAACGCATTTGAAATTTCAACGCATTTGAAATTTCAGATAGATTATTTGAATTAAATGGATGATATATTTCTTTTCTCATAAAAACAAACTTAATTGAAAGCAATATGTATGTTTTTGAAAATATTTACTTTAATATTAAAATAAATAAATAAATATTATTTATTGTTTTATTTTTAAGTTGGTATTTTCTTAACTAATATTATATTATTTCTTACGCATTAAACATGTTTATAAATTTGTATGCAAAATATCTAAATTAATACTTTACTAGCTTATATAGATTGTGAATAAAATTTTATCTTAAACTTTTTAATATATTTCAGAATTACGTATTATTCCTCGAAATCGTGTTTTGGTCATGCGTTTCTTTTCAGTGGGGGCATACTGATAAATTTATTGAAGATATCATTTAAATGTTAACAAATATCCTTAATTAACCCCTTTTTACTTTCCGAACACTATAGTGAGGAAAGTATTGTAATCATGTCAAAAATCCGAATTCGAGATTTTGATGTATCTATACGTTTTCAGGTCCCCTGAGTCCGTTTTCACTATTTTTACGATGATGTATGTATGTGTGTGTGTATGTGTGTATGTGTGTATGTGTGTATGTGTGTATGTGTGTATGTCTGTGGGTGAACACGCTAGCGTCTAAACGCTTTGTTCGATTAACCTGAAAGTTGGTACGCATATTGTAAGTCACCATAGTACGAACCCTATAGATTTTGGTGAATCTAGCACTTATAGTTTTTTTACAGGGACACAAAGAAAAATTCTTTATCATTATGGCCTATGGGAGCAAAATCTTAAAAGTGCGATAGCATCTAAACGCCTTATTCAATTGAGCAAAAATTTTATACACATATTATAGATCACAAATACTCAATCTGTATAGATTTTGGAGAATCTAGCACTTATAGTTTTTTTACAGGGACACAAAGAAAAATTCTTTATCATTATGCCTATGGGGCCGAATTTTTAAAAATGTGATAGCGTCTAAACGCCTTATTAATCTGAGCAAAAAATTTGTACACATATTATAGATCACAGTTGAACTAACTGTATAGATTTTGGTGAATCTAGCACTTACAGTTTTTTTACAGGGACACAAAGAAAAATTCTTTATCATTATGGCCTATGGGACTAAATTTTAAAAAGTACGATAGCATCTAAACGCCTTATTGAATTCAGCTGAAAATTTATATGAGTATTATAAATCACTGTTGCACTAACTATAAGCATTTTGGTGAATCTAGCATTTATAGGTTTTTACAGGGACACAACGAAAATTTCTTTATCATTATGATCTATGGGCTCAAAGTTCAATAGCGTTAAATAAAACAACGTGTAATAGGAAAAATACACAAACACTCTATTATGGTTTTCTCTCTTTTGTTTGTTTAACAACTACTCTTTCTTTACTTTATCTACAAAACTGTTAATTACTCAATGTTCGGAAAGTCGAGTGGAGTCACTCCAGATTTTTTTAATAAGTAGTCAATTTCAGTTAAATGTAATGCATTATGTTTTGCATTATACAAATTACTATGTCTATGGTTTTACTTGCATTTTCAGAAATTGCCAGATTTAACAACTTTCTACTTTAGGTATTTTTCAATATAAAAGAATACCTGTATAAAATGGAAAAATGCATAAAAAATAAAAATATTTTTATACACCTTGTTGACATTGTAAGAAAATAATTTTTCTTTTCTGCAAATCTGTATAATCATACCTTTCGAATGATACCATTTTTAACCCTCTAATCCAAGAATTAATATGTTAAAAATGCATCATAAATTATCATATGTGTGTGTGTATGTGTGTATGTGTGTATGTGTGTATGTCTGTGAGTGAACACGCTAGCGTCTAAACGCTTTGTTCGATTAACCTGAAAGTTGGTACGCATATTGTAAGTCACCATAGTACGAACCCTATAGATTTTGGTGAATCTAGTACTTATAGTTTTTTTACAGGGACCAAAGAAAAATTCTTTATCATTATGGCCTATGGGAGCGAAATCTTAAAAGTGCGATAGCATCTAAACGCATTATTCAATTGAGCAAAAATTTTATACACATATTATAGGTCACAAATACTCAATCTGTATAGATTTTGGAGAATCTAGCACTTATAGTTTTTTTACAGGGACACAAAGAAAAATTCTTTATCATTATGCCTATGGGGCCAAATTTTTAAAAATGTGATAGCGTCTAAACGCCTTATTAATCTGAGCAAAAAATTTGTACACATGTTATAGATCACAGTTGAACTAACTGCATAGATTTTGGTGAATCTAGCACTTTCAGTTTTTTTACAGGGACACAAAGAAAAATTCTTTATCTTTATGGCCTATGGGACTAAATTTTAAAAAGTACGATAGCATCTAAACGCCTTATTGAATTCAGCTGAAAATTTATATGAGTATTATAAATCACTGTTGCACTAACTATAAGCATTTTGGTGAATCTAGCATTTATAGGTTTTTACAGGGACACAACGAAAATTTCTTTATCATTATGATCTATGGGCTCAAAGTTCAGTAGCGTTAAATAAAACAACGTGTAATAGATGGAGAAAAATACTCAAGCACTCTATTATGGTTTTCTCTCTTTTGTTTCTTTAACAACTCCTCTTTCTTTACTTTATCTACAAAACTGGTAATTACTCAATGTTCGGAAAGTCGAGTGGAGTCACTCCAGATTTTTTACTTCCTTATACAAAGTATAAGAAAGTATAGTAATCCCGATTTGCGAAATGGATTTTGTATTTCACATTGCTCGAGAACGAATGATCGCTGAATTTTGCCAATTTATACGTGTGACTGTCATGATGTCTAGTTGTACACCTGCAAGTGTCGTCTTAACACGAGCTCTCGTTTTAGAGATATAAAGGACTTTACACGATTTTTCGTGACGTCTGTATGTATGTGTGTGTGTGTGTGTGTGTGTGTGCGTATGTCGCATAACTCAAAAACGGTTGGACGTAGAAAGTTTCGAATTGGTACATAGGTTTGTTATAACATCTAGTTGTGCACCTCCCTTTTTGGACTTCGTATGATTTTCCGTTTTGGAGATATTTAGGAAAATTAGGTTCATAATGACCAAAAATACATAGGTTTTGGCCATAATGTATCAAAAAACGGTAATAACTCAAAAACGGTTTGGACAAATCTTTCAATTTAACTGACATCCCGACTAGCTAGACATTTGAAACTTTCAGAAAAGCTCAGAACACGTTGGCAATGCATATTTTTAATATTTTTAGCCAACTGTTTCCGATACCTGTTGCCTTCAGCAGCGTTTATGTGATTCCACACAATATTTATTTAACCAACTTCCCGACAAGCTAGACATTTGAAACTTTCAGACTAGATCAGATCACGGTGAAAATGCATTTTGTAAAACTTTTATCCAACTGTTTAGGGTCCCTGCTGCCTTCGGCAGCGTTACCAGTACAAATCTTGCAATCGATTTTTAACTAACTTCCCGACAAGCTAGACATTTAAAATTTCTGGAAAGGCTCAGAACACGGTGACAATGCATTTTTTAAATATTTTTAGACAATTGTTTCGGGTCACTGCTGCCTTCGGCAGCGTTTATATGGTTCAACAGAAAATTTATTTAACTAACTTCCCGACTAGCTAGACATTTGAAACTTTCAGAATAGTTCTGAACGCGGTGAAAATGCATCTTTTTAATACTTTTAGCCAACTGTTTCAGGTCCGTGCTGCCTTCGGCAGCGTTTATATGGTTCAACAGAAAATTTATTTAACTAACTTCCCGACTAGCTACACATTTGAAACTTTCAGAATAAATCAGAACGCGGTGAAAATGCACTTTTTTAATACTTTTAGCCAATCTTTTCGGGTCCTTGCTTCCTTCGTCAGCGTTACCAGTACAAATCTTGCAATCGGTTTTTAACGAACATTCAGAAAAGCTCGGAACACGGTGATAATTCATTTTTTTAAATATTTTTAGCCAACTGTTTCGGGTCGAATGTCAATGTTTTTTTTTTAATTATGTATATTTCTAAAAGTGTATAAGGAAGTCATGTGGTGCCCACATAAGATTTTTCATATTAGTGAAGCTAATCGTTTCATAAACTTGATTTAGAAATAATTTCATTAATAAATGCAAATGAAACTTAAAGATTATTTTCTATTTAGTGAAAATAATATTCATTTCATTATTTCATGTATAAAACTTCTATTCTTACATATTCAATGCATTTTTTTCCCAAATAGCTTTATATAATTCATTACATAGCTAGTTTAAATCCCACACAATAAAATATTCGGTCATTTAAGTTTTGATATATTTTGATTCATATAAAATTATTGAAATAAAGTGATTGGATTAAATTCAAGGTCAGTTATACAGGTCTGCGATAAAATATTTTTCTCCAAACTGATGTGTCTCCAAACTGATGTGTTATTTCTGGATGCTGATTAATAAATAATATATATATATATATATATATATATATATATATATATATTTGTGGTGGATGGGTGGGCAGATGTTTGATTAAGGGAGAAGGGTTGTGTTGTTTGGCTGGTTGGGAGGGTGGGTTTCTTCTTGAATTAAATACAAAAAAAAAAAGTGGAAGTTAATATTGCTGTTGGAAGATACGTTATTTTTTTCTGGTTCATATTGTAAATAATGAACTCTTTACTCGTTAGATTTAATTATATGCTTTTTTGGCTTTTGGTGGTTTCCTAAAATTAAATTCAGCGATTTATTCAATTCCAATATTAATTTAAATAGTACAATCTTAATTAAAAAAATAATGATGGTGATTAAAATAAATTGATGATAATTGATGGTGGTTAAAATAAATGGTGGTGATTAAATTAAATTTTAAAAAAAGTATAAATTGCTTTGATTTGCTTATCTTTACGCGTACACCTTTTGAGATTATTGCTTGTGAATTAGACATTTTACAACTTAAAATTTAATTGTATTATTAAGCATTAAGAATAAGGATTTATTACTTCGGGTTTAAGATAAATGAATTTAAAGACAATTTAAAAAATTAATTTCAAAACAATTTTTTAAATTAAATAAAATAATCCTAAAACAATTTAATTGACTTAAACTCTTTATCATGCTTCTCGATAAATAGCGCAAGCACAGATATGTATTTATGTTTGCGGTGATTAAATTCCGTTCCCTGAAAGATTGAATCATTTTTGATTTAAGGATAAAATTTAAATAAATTTAACTAAATTAAATATATAATTACAAACTGAATTTAACTGTTATTAAAATTGTTCAATTGTAAAATCTTTATCAATTAATCTTTGATTGTCGGGAATATATGTTTATTGTCATTATTATTATTTTTATTATCAATGTTATGATGACAACATGTGTTTGGTGTTGGACTGGCATGTGTTTAGTTCTTTGATTTTTGATATTTTCCCTTTTTCTCTCTGGATTCCTTGAAGGTTAGCTTTAATATTTTATTTCCTTCTTCTTTCAAATTGGGTTTATTGCAAGATCGAAACATGAGCTGTATTTTTGGCCAGAATTATCTATACAGTTTTACGAAATCTTGTAGCTTATTCTGATTATATAAGTACATGTTTGCTGATGATCTAATACTTCTATTTTTAAGCATTTATAAATCCAATTCTTATTTCCTATGATCTTTTTTCATATTTTTTAATTCAATTCTTATTTCCAGATATATTTTTTTATAAATTTATTGAGAACCTTTATCAAATTTTCTCTGTCAATGGTCCTATTTACTCAGGTTGGCGTAAGAAATTTAAATTGGTTTTAAATTTTAATTGTACTAAAAATTAAGCGTAAAATTTCTGTACTGGCTTTTAAACTGTGTTACAATCAGTTTTAAATTTTGTTGTGTTCGTATTATTATGCAGCTATTAAACGCTAAATTTTATAACGCTATTGGATTCTTAAATATATATATATATATATATGCAGCGTGTTCCAAAAGTCCCACACACACCTCTTAACTCGAAAATAAGTCGGAATTGTAAAAATTGGCGAAACACGTGTTCAATGAGTTTGATAGGGATCTCTTCTGGTGAAAAAAGTTTGTGCCCGGGGTGGGGGCTAGGGGGGTCGCTAGAGAGAGTAACTTTAAAATTTCAAATGGGAAGGGAGGGCTTGCGATACATCCCTGAAAACGTCTCTAAAAAAAATAAAAAAGAATTAGATATATAGTTTCGCCCTACTATAGTTATTAAAGGAGATACATGAGTTTTTAGGCTTTTGAAATGTGGGTTTTATACAGGGATATATAAACTTACATTGACATACTTTGCTCAATATTGTTTGGGTCTGGGCAAGGGGATGGAAGGAGTGCCGCTAGGGAGGGCAATCATAAAATTTCCAGCATGAAAGTATGTCTTGTGATACATCGCTGGAAACGTCTCTTCAAGACGATGTATTTGATATAAATAGTTTTGTCCTGAAATGATTATTAAAGTGGATATATAAGTATAAAATCCAATTTTCAAAACTCTAAAATCTCATGTATCTCCTTTAATAATTACCGTAGGGCGAATTATTTATATGAAATTCATTCTTTTGAACAGACATTTCCAGGGATATATCACAAGACATACCTTCCTACTTCAAATTTTTAATTTGCCCTCCCTAGCGCCCACGGCCTAAACTTTTTTTCACGAAAAGAGGTCCCTCTCAAATTCATTAAACATATGTCTCGCCATTTTTCATAATTCTGACTCATTCTCGAGATAGAAGAGGTGTGTGTAACTTTTGGAACACCCTATATATATATATATATATATATATATATATATATTCTGCCTCATAGAAACTTTAAAATATCGTATATTATGTAAGTAGTTTATTAGTAATATTATTGCACTATGAAAGCGAAATCTGATTTTTAAATAGAAACCAGAATAATTTTTACAATGTTAAATGAGGTACAGATATCGAAATCTGAACACTGTGTTCCGCGTCATAACTATACCTAATGTGCTATTTTTTTTTTACAGTTTTCGCGCGCGTAAAGAAAAAAAAAACTATTGTGATTTTTTTTTCAAGAATGCCACGTGGCAAGGAAATAACTGAAGTTGAAAAAGCTCAAATTTAATCTTTACGTGCTGCAGGTAAAAGTTATAATTTTATTGCAAACCACCTACATCGATCCAAGTGATGTATTCAAGATTTTGTTTGAAAGAGGCGGTCATATGGCATAAAAAGACAAAATGGTCGTCCTAAAACACTGACATAACGAGAGGAAAGGCAGATTTCAAGAATTTCATCGGATTCAAGAAAATCTGCCAGTGAAATTAAAGTAGAGTGCCAATTGCAAGTGAGCAAATCTACCATAATCCGAGCTACACATCTAAATCCTAATTTAAAGAGAGAGAAAATGACTCCAGCTCCAAAATTAAAAACGGAACACAAAATTCAGAGACTGTAATTTGCTGAAAATAACATGAGCACAGACTGGAATATGGTTCGTATTTTTCTCTTTTCATTAATCACTTGTATAATATCTACCAAATTTTATACGTTTTTATTTTTATTGTACAGATCATATTTAGCAACGAAAAATAATTTAATCTGGATGAAACTGATGGGTTTAAACACTATTGGAGAGATCTGAGGAAATAAAAACTTTATTTCTCCAGAAGAAATTTTAGTGGTAGAAGTGTTATGATATGGGGTGCTTTCTGTAGCCGATGAACTCTTCCACTTTCCTTCACTTTATCAAAGATGAACAGCATCGACTTCGATAGTGTGTTAGACACACATTTATTGCCATTTTTAAGAAGATTTCGTCGCAAAAAGTACAATTTTCAGCTAGATAATGCAAGCCTCCATACTAGTTTCACCACTAGTTCCACTGCAATTTTGAATGCCTGGTCCAGAAGTGATGCACAAACTACAAGTAACCTTGTGCATAGCATGAATAATCGCATTTTTTAGTTAATCCAGAGAAATGTAAATGTATTTGATTATTAAAGATATGCTACTTTTCATATAATCTTCTTTCTTTCCAGTTGGTATATTTTTGACACGCTGCAAACACACGTTTTAACATTTTGTATATTTTAAAGAAAATATAACCGGTATTATTCAGGTAAATTGCTTTTTTTTACAAGTTATATATGTACAAAAAAAAAAAAAAAAAAAAAAAAAAAAAAAAAACTAATGCCAATTAAAAAGATTTCTCTTCAAGTTTACGAGACTAAAATTTCAAAAGTAGGTATATTTATGACGCAAACTGTACATATATATATATATATATTTTTTTTTCAAAATTTTCTATCACGTACAATTTTGACAGCAAATGGGGTATTTTGAAAGAAATGAGCTAAAGTTCACGCAATTTCTACTCCCATCTATTTTATTTTTTTTTAGAATCAAGTGATGTGAGTGATGAACAAAGAGAGACATCAAGACACCAATGAAATTAAAAGAAGGTATCAGGGTCGATGGAGTGTTAACCTGTTAGCAGATTATTGTTGAAATTTTCTTAAAGTAACACTTCCTCCTCCTTCCCCCACAAAAACTCTGAAGCTGTGTAGAAAAAAAATCTAATCGGAGTTTTGATGTAAAGAAACACATTAAGATATTTTGTAAAAAATATATATTCACAATTTTCTATTCCATACAAATTTTACAGCAATTGCGATATTTGACAGAAATGAGCTAAAGTTCTCACAGTTTCTACTTCCATCTAACTCATTTCCTTAAAATTTAAGTGATGTCAGTGATGAACAAAGAGAGTCATCATAGAAATTAAAAGAAGGTGTCAGGTCCGATGGAGTTTTAACATGTTAGCAGATTATTGACGAAATTTTCTTAGATAAATATCACCCCTCCCCTCAAAGACCCTTAAGCTGTGTAGAAGAATAAGTTATAAATGGAGTTTTGATGTAAAGAAACACATTAAGGTATTGCGTAAATAATAGACATAATTTTAATGTAATTTATGTATAATTAATTTGGAAATTATTATGACATATGTTTGCATTCTTCCAATCTTCATCTACAAATTGTGAAAAAAAAACATGCGTGAAAGGGAGAAAAAATAGCATTTCTGAATTCAGCTTATCAAAACACATTAGAAACACTGAAAGTATAAAAAAAATAAATGAATAAAAATACGATTTCCCAGGCCTGTGTTATTAAAACATTACTTACCAGATATATTGTTTTATTTATTTATTTACTTTTTTTCTGTACTTTGTATGGAATTCTTTACAAATCAAATCTGTAGAAAGAAATAACATTATACTTGAAGTGATTTTTATACTAATTAAATTGTAAATCATTTTCATTTATTTAATTTATTTATTTGTAATATTCTTTTATCACCCTACCTTGTTAATTTTTTTTTTTTTTTTTTTTTTTTTTTTTAACATTCAAATCAGCTTCAGATTTTAATTTTGTACAGTTATTGAAATGTTTTTGAATTAATCAATAAAAATAATCTGCTGTGTCTCTCACACGACTGTCTCTTATCTTGCATTTTAGTATTATAAAGACATATTCCATATATATGTTAAAAACAGCATTGTTAGATAATAAAGTTCAATGTACTTTTTAAATAATCTAAAATAGGTTTAGGAACAGTTTTATTTGACATGTTAGTCTGTGTCCAGTTCAGTTACAGTGCACAGAATTAAAAAAGAAAATAATAATAATAATAATAAATCAAAGCTTATGAAACTTTAGGGTAACATGTTTTTACTAATTTATTATTTATTTAAGTACTTTATTTTGTTTTTACTTTATTTTAAAAACTAAACAATACTAAAATAAAATTCGAATTATCAATGATTTTTTTTTACATTACTTTAATACAAAATTCAAGGGATCGAGTAAAAATTCGAACGATTCAGAATTTCGAATTAAACAAGTTCGAATTATTCAAGTTTCACTGTATATGGCTAGCCTTGAATTTAAGTAAAAATTGTTTTTCTTTAAAATTTATTAAATTATTTTTATAAAACCTTTGACGGATTTTTTAAGATGGGGAAGACAAGAACTAGATAGAATACTTTTTTTATATTTGATTTTTCTATTTTTTTTTTTTCTACAATACTTGGAGAAATTCTAATGTATGTGTTGGAAAGCTCATCAATAGAATCGTCAAAGATAACCCATCAATTAAATAAGTGTTTAAATAACCCCAAAATCAAGTCACTTTTAGCCAACTGTTCTGGGTTCCCACTGTCTTCGGTAGCAGTTATATGATTCAACAGAAAATTTAAAATCATGGTATATAAGACGTTCTTTTTATCTTGTAATTATTTCTTATTACTTTCGACAATTTATATGAAAACTACTTATCTACTGTATTTTCCCAAGGAGGGTACTGAGGGTTACGGGGGAACGCTATTTATTCTGAAGATGAGAGTAATTCAGATGGATTGTCGTCTCAAAACACACTTTCACAATATTATTTATTAAAATTAATGGAATAATTATTAAATAAATAAATAAAATTAAAGTTTTTGACATATTTTACTGGATGAAGCGCAGAATACTATTGATAGTTGATTTCCCTAGGCGTGACAGCATTTCAGATAAAACATTAAACTCGAAAAGCTCCTAATTCTAAATTCTTATTGAAATTGTTGATGAAAACCAATTTTCTGAGATATTTTGCTGTGGGCGGAGTGGGGTGTTTAGAGTGAACGTTAATTTGCTTAAGATTACCATAAGACAAACTAGTTTATGCCCCCCCCCCAAAAAAAAAAAAAAATAAAAAAAAAATCTTAAGTTTTAATCCCAGTCTTTAGCACCATTTCCGTTAAAAAGAAGTTTCTACCGTACTCTGTATACGGATGAATGGTTTACATTTAAAGATAATTACTCTAAAGATCCAGATAAATAAGATGAAATTTAGAATATCGAAAGTTGTTACGGTTCTAAAATTTCCTTCTTATAAAAATAATGACATTATGTTCAAATTATTCTAAAACACGTAACAATTTTAGCAACCGAATGTGAGTTTTTTTTTTTTTTTTTTTTTTTTTTTTTTTAATAATCCAATATTTTTTTATATAAAATTTAAATAAATGTAAATATTATATAAACTAACCATATATTACTAAAAATACACTTGTAGTAATATTTTTGTGTACTATTATGATACTTTAGAGCATTATTTTGTGTGAAAATGCACTGCATTTTTTTTTTTTTTTTTTTTTTTTTTAATTTGACAATTGATAGGATTAAAAAAAAAACAACAAATATAAAATATAACTAGAAGCAAAAAGTATTAAATGGGGAACATGAATGGACAATTTGACTATAAACGATATTTTTTATCGTATATTTTAGATTTATTGCATAACTTTTCTCTTCTAACTGCATAATAAAGAACTACTGTGTTTTCTGATTTTTGCTATTTTCTATTGGTTTAACACAGCCTTATTGGTAAAGTCTTTAACAAAAAAACATTTGGAATACATCCAGAATAGAAATGTTCTTAAACTAGTTTTATTGCATATGGAAACAAATACTTTAACTATTTTTCAAAGTATTTACTGTAAATATGTTAAAGTAGATCTAAAGTAAGCATTGAATTCCCACATGGAATCTTAAATTGTAGTTATTTTAAACATTGAATAAGTTGCAAAATCATAAATAATAAATGCATTGTGAGATATATATAAAAGTTATTCATATTAAAGGACTTTTTTTTCTTACTCTGAAAGCAAGATCAAACATTAAATGATTTTATAAAAATAACATTGAATGTATTATTATTTCATATTATTTTTTTTTATAAAATAGTTTTATTAGTATTAGAAATAATATTAGTTTAATTTGCAAACCATCTCTTATATTTTGTAATACTAATTTTACATGATAAAAATATTAGTTAACACATTTAATTATGCATTAAATATTTATCTTAAAACGCTAGAATGCTGTAAACAGTAGCAAATTTACTTTGATATTATATTCATGTACTTATATAATCTGATTGCTTGATTAATAATGTCAGTATCAAGATAAATTTAGTAATCTCATTAATACACACATTCCATAAAAAAAAAAAAAAAAAAAAAAAAAAAAAGTCAGATGGTTTTTAGATTGGAGGATAAAAAAACTCTCTTTCAAAATTGCGAATTTTTAACCGCATTTTACAATAAATATTTAAGTAAAAAAATAAATAAATAAATAAATATATAATAATTAAAAATTTTAAACTTAACCTTCCTCGCTTTCATGAAGTTTTCGGACAGTATTAGTGCTTTATAGCATAAAATTGTTGCTTGTGCCCGGGGGCCCGGGGGGGACTCATGTCAAAGTTGTTCCTTGGGGGGGACTCATGTCAAAGTTGTGCCTTGGGGGGACTCATGTCAAAGTTGTGCTTTGAGGGGACTCATGTCAAAGTTGTGCCTTGGGGGGGACTCATGTCAAAGTTGCGCCTTCGGGGGACTCATGTCAAAGTCGTGCCTTGGGGGGGACACATGTCAAAGTTGTACCTTGGGGGGAGGGACTCATGTCAAAGTTGGGCCTTGGGGGGGACTCATGTCAAAGTTGCGCCTTGGGTGGACTCATGTCAAAGTTGTGCCTTGGGAGGACTCATGTCAAAGTTGTGCCTTGGGGAGGGACTCATGTCAAAGTTGTGCCTTGGGGGGGGACTCATGTCAAAGTTGTGCCTTAGGGGGACTCATGTCATAGTTGTGCCTTGGGGGGACTCATGTCAAAGTTGTGCCTTGGGGAGACATGTCAAAGTTGGGTCTAGGGGGGGGGGACTCATGTCAAAGTTGTGCCTTGGGGGGGTCATTGTTGTGCGTTGGGGGGGCTCATGTCAATGTCATTTTGAAAAGATTTTGTTCAAATTCTGGCAAAAGCAGAATTTAGTTTAGGACGGAGGACTATTAGTTTTTTTTTCTTCCTAATTATAACATCGCTTTCAAATTATTCAATTATATTTTCGATAAATTTTAGATTTCGATAAATGTCCAACTATCGAAAATGATTTCGACAATTGTGCACCTATCGAAAACGACAACGCAAAAATCGCTGTCTGAGACTAATAGGCCCTCAGTCCTAATATTTTATTTATAGTTATTGAAAGAAAATTGCAAATAGAAAAACGTAATCATAATATTTACACACACACATATATATAGCATATGTATATATATATACATATATTTATTTACAAAAGTTAAATAATTATCATTTATTATATTTTCAAATTTTGTAGTAGTTCATCCACAACTGTAATAGTAAAATAAATAAATAAATAAATAACTAAAACCTCGTAGGTAAATATAGAAATAAAGAATCAACAGACAATAAATAAATAAATAAATAAAAAATAAATAAAATAAAATAAGAATAAAACAACTCAAAAATAAACCTAAGTATAAGAAACGTAGCAGGTGTACTATTTAAAGCTTTGTTTAAGTCTTCTATTTCGGATTTTATATGTTTATTTTACATAATCATTTCTGACTTGTAAATATTAGAGAGCAGCTGAAATTTCATTCCGCACGTAGAAAGAGAAAAAGCAAATAATGAAGAAAAAATAACGAACGAAAATTTTGTTGATTACTTAAAGAAAAATAGATTCCTTGCTGTTGTATAATCCCTACGCAAGTAATTCTCTAACTTTAAACTCAGTTCAAATACAAGGTAATTCAAAAGTCACAGACAAAATAAAAAAAAAAAAAAATTATTCAAAAAGTACTGACTGTAAATCTATGTGGTTTTCACTTAAATGTACAGAAGAGTATTCGACTTTTTTAACACGCTTTTATTAGCTTCACCTGTATGTTTGTAACCGCTCTGGGAGCAACAAAATATCTATATTGTAAAAAAAGACTTTGTCTACGTGAACGGCGTGGCGTTGAGGTATAGCTCCGCGCTACGAACCTAAAGGTCTAGCGTTCGATCCCACTCAGGGGAGATTTTTTAAAGATGGTTTTTGTTTAATTCTAAATTATTTTAATTAAAGATTTAAATTTATGTAAATATTATGGTGTGTCATTCACACGATTTTCTTTTACCCTGCATTTTAATACTAAGAAAGATATTTTGTGCTTTTTAGTTAACATTTCTATAAAAGCGTGTTCTTTAATTTTTTAAAACTATAACATTATTTAGTTACATTTTTCATGAAAATATTTTCCTCGGTATCCTCTCACATTTTAAACAGATCCGCCTGATCTAATAACTGCAGATTGCGAATACTGAAGCTTTCTCTAGGAGAATGTCCCCTGCGAAACGTCTCACGGTCATTTTATTGAATGAAGGAGGTCACATTGAGCATTTATAGTACTAGTTACATTCTTGAATGTTCTGCGCCACTGTAAAAAAAAAGAAAAAAAAAATTACAATTACAGCGCCGATCGATTAGAAAAATTTAAACTGAATTGCTAATAAATCTTTTGTTACCGAAATAAATAACGTGTCTTTCTGTGCATTTCAGTGAAAACCGCATAGTGCTACGGTTAATATTTTTAAATAATATATATATATATATATATATATATATATTTTTTTTTTCCTGTGGCTTTTGGATTTCCCTGTATAAAATATTTCATTTAAAGTGTCGTTTTTTAAGATGAACTATTTGCTTTATGAGGTTTATGTTACTAAAACCATCAATGTGTAAAGATTTACCTGGAAAAATTTAACCTTCTAAGCAAATATACACGCCATAACAATAATAAATAAACTTATTTTAATAAAATTTGATATATATAATTTTAAATAGTTCACGTAAAAATATCTAAATTGAATAACGGTATTTTTGAATTTTTTTAATACATTTTTATTAAATTATGATTTGTTGAGCAGAAAAATATAATGTAACCAAAGAAACTAAATTTTTCAAGTAGCTTTCATAAAGTGTTGTTATAACTTAAACTTTCTAGGAATTTGAATTATTACTTAAATTAAATTCTCAAACAGTTCTCTTCCAAAGCTTCTTTTGTTTGATATAATTAATCAAGAACTGCAAATTTAGACACTGTGTAGTTAATAATAGAATCTTGAGAAATTTCATAATAAACTTTATGGATGAAATGTAAATGAAGTTAATATTAGTCAAGCGGTGTATGAATAAATTTCATTTTTGAAATATATTCACTGAAAATTTTTATTTTATCAAAAGAGGGTGTGTAAGATACTTCTGTTTCGTAAACTACATATTCTTCGAAAAATTAAATATCAAGAAATTTTACATAGTAACTGGAAAATATTATATGTTTGTCAGTTAAATTAAATATATACAGATACCATGTACACAAGAACAAGAAACAAGAATTTTTGTTTTTCTAAATTTTCTAAACATATAAATATACTTTTTTAGTATCCTTTATTAACCCCTTAACTTCTCTGGGCGTATATATACGTTTTTCCGAAGTATAATCCTTTGTATTGTACTGATCTCATTAAAAATATTGTCACGGCTTGGCAATGCAAAAAAAATAGCTTTGAAAATGAAGTTGACTGTGTTTTTGAAGAATTCACTCATTTCAGAGTTAAGAGAGAATGTTGGCGCTTAGGAGCGAATCTAGTAAATTTTGTCAGTAGGTAAGGGGTTAAGTGTTTCAGTGCTTGTAATCCATTCAATTTTAACAGGAGCAAACTTAGGTAAAAAGGAGTAAAGTATATGCACTGCAAATTCACGTGTCTTAAATTCAGTCATATAAGCGTCTTAAAATAGATTTAAGACATCAAAGTGTCTTAAACGAAAAAATTTCAGTCACTTATGTGTCTTAAAATATAAGTAAGACATGATGCCGTCTTAATTTCAGTCAGGTATGTGTCTTAAAATATACACTGCAAATTCACGTGTCTTAAAATCAGTCACATAAGCGTCTTAAAAAGAATTAAGACACGACAAGTGTCTTAATTTCAGTCACGTAACGGTAGTGTCTTAATCTCTGCTGAGAGCATGTGCAAAACAACCTACCCAGCATGCATCACGACTACAGTTATGGCGGACTCCTCGCAAGGAAAAACTTTTAGATCCCATTTACAATTCAGTTTTAATAAAGTTCAACTCCCTGGTCAAAAGAGGAAATTACTAGGATAAGAGACGATCCTCTTGGCAACCGGTCTTTTACCCACAGTTCCCTTGTAATCGCAGTTCACGGATTGTAAACAAAAACATGGCGTTGTTTGCAACGCCGGAGCCACGGATGAAGCAATCGAGACGGAAGTCATTTTGGTAAGTGATATTTATTTCCTTTTGTTCAGAGATGATTAATACGATAACTGATTGTTAATAATTAAGGATTAAACATGCATGCATACAAATAAGGGAGTCTTGTTAATCAAAGTATAACATTTTGCACAATTTTCAAAAAAAAAAAAAATCAGTAAATAATTAGTTCATTGTTTAATCGTTGTTGCGTGTGCATAAAGTTTAGTATTATCTTCCAGAAGTAATTTAATGTAGACAAGTAATGTATAAAATGCTTATACATTACATTGTACAATCAAATAAAAGTTTAAGAAACGTTTTCTTGTGATATTTCAGCAATTGCTGTTAAGGAATTTAAGTTATGAGACATTTTCTTTTCTGTTTGTTATTTCATTTAGTAGTATATGCTTTTATCGAAATGAAGTTTAATAAATATGTTTAGGAGGATACTGTAATACCAACAATGTTACAGTATGCCTATTTATCTCTCAAATCTGATATATAGCTAAATTCAATAATAAAGTGTCTGAAACATTTAAATTGCATGCATCTTTAATTATTATTATTTTATAAGCAGATTAGGGGTCTGTCTAGACTTTTCAGACAGAGACCTGTTATTGAGAAATTGTGAAAAATCTACACATAATTTTGTGAATCAAATAGTAATATCAGGGATGAGATTTTTCAGATGATTTCAGCTTTTTTGTACATTTAGCTTTTCAGCTTTTAAATTTTTTTTAGCTTTTTTTATGTTTCTAATGTGCATTTCTTCTTTTTTTATACATTTAAGGTTAAAATAAATATTTATTACTCTAATATAATAGATTTTGTCATCAAAATTCTAATGTTTAATCTCAACGTCTTGTCTTTGCGTACAGTTTCAGCTTTTTTGTATTTTTGCTAATCTCATCCCTGTAATATGAAAATCAAGTCCTACTGAACTTTTTGGCTAACTTTGGCCGAACTTTTCTCTCTCTCTCTCTCTCTTTTTTTTTTTTTTTTTAAAGGTAATT
Source organism: Salticus scenicus (assembly GCA_963930645.1). Taxonomy (NCBI): domain Eukaryota; kingdom Metazoa; phylum Arthropoda; class Arachnida; order Araneae; family Salticidae; genus Salticus; species Salticus scenicus. The sequence continues at coordinate 147,766,673 of OZ005656.1, read as the reverse complement.
TTGCAATCATTTTAGACAATGAAAGTTCACTTTTGTAGAATTAAACTCACACATACACACAGAAACCTTTCATAAATTAGAAATTGAATAGCAGCTGTTTGGGGGAAATACAGCAAAGCACATACGATTACTCAAGTGGCCTTTCGCTCCGTAGAAAATTAGGTTTCGAAGTAAAAGAAATTTATCAAAGGTCTGTTTTTACGAGAAAAATTTTTGTGAAGGGTCCTGTTTGAGGATAAAAAAAAATCTGTGAAAGATCCTTTTTTAATGTATAAAATTTTGTGAAGGGTCCTTTAACAGACCCAGGTTTACCTCTGGACAGACCCCTGTAAGATACATATTAAATGGGAAAACAGCAGATAAAATATAATATATGATAAAAAGTAGATATTTTTCCTGAGTATGTGAAATTAAGTATCAATAAAACAGTGAAAGTTTTTAAAATAAAAATTAAAACTTTAAAAAGGCAAGAGAAATGATATATAGTTATATAAATGTTATACAGTCGAACCTTGTTAACGTGAATCTCAAAGGGGATAAAAATTTGTACCTGCTTCGGTAACTAATCTTTATGTAATTAAACTAATCTTCATTTTGAAAGTTATTATGGAAACATTATGTTAAAAGTAATTCATGTTAACAAGGTTCAACTGTATTTAATAATATTTCGCAGGAAATTTCTGTTTTGCAAGCTACATTATACATATTGACTTCTTTATTTCCTTATTTAATTTCATGGTGATTTGGTAATCTTTTCTTTCTTTCTCTTTTTTTTTTTTTTCACTTTTTCTTTTTTTAGTGAAAAGTCTTTAGACTTTTTACCGTGTTTTTATTAACTTCGATTCTTGTTTTGTTTGTTTGTCCAGTACAAATCTTGCAATCGATTTTTAACTAACTTCCCAACTAGCTAGACATTTGAAACTTTCAAAATAGCTCAGAACATGGTGACAATGCATTTTTTAAATACTTTTAGTCAACTGGTTCTGGTCCCCGCTGCCTTCAGCAGCATTTATGTGATTCGACAAAGAATTTATTTAACTAACTTCCCGACTAGCTAGACATTTGAAATTTTCAGAATAGTTCAAAACACGACTACAATGCATTTTTTTAATAATTTTAGCCAACTGTTTTGGGTCCCCACTGCCTTCGGTAGCGTTTATTATGTGGTTCAACAAATATGTAACTTCCCGACTAGCTAGACATTTGAAACTTTCAGAATATCTCAGAACATGGTGAAAATGCATTTTTAAATACTTTTAGCTAACGGTTACGGGTCCCAGCTGCCTTCGGCAGCGTTTATCATATGCTTCAAAGATCATTTAACTTCCCGACTAGCTAAACATTTTAAACTTTTAGAATAGCTCAGAACACGGTGACAATACTTTTTTTAATACGTTTAGCCAACTGTTTCAGTACCCTGCTGCCTTTGGTAGCGTTTATATGATTCAGTGGCGGATTGAAGGGGGGGGGGCTCCCCCCCCCCAAACACTGACATTTACAATTGAATATTGCAATTGTAAATTTTTTATTGGTCTAGAATAACAGTTTTAAAAATCTTTGCCCCCCCCCCCCCTTCAAAGTGAAGTTCTGGATCCGCCACTGATATGATTCAGCAAAAAATTTATTTTACTAACTTCCCGACTAGCTAGACATTTAAAAATTTCAAAATAGCTCAGAACACGGTGGAAATGCATTTTTTTTCATACTTTTAACCAACTGTTTCAGGTCCCCGCTGCCTTTGGTAGCATTCATATGATTCAACAGAAAATTTAAAACATGATATAAAAAAAAGTTGTTTTTATCTTGTAATATTTTTATTGTATTTCTAATATTAACAATATTATTTTCTAGATACAACAAATGTTGCAGCTGAAGAATTACCTGTATTTTCAGTATATTCGAGATAAATTTCAGGAGCCAGCATCCCCTGCAATATTACAGACTCAATTCAAGGTAAGATTTTTATTATTTTATATTATTAAAATTTTATTTATTTATTTTTTAAGTTACTTAAAAGCCTTTTCATAAATATTTTAAACTTTCTGCATAATCAGGGACAAAATTTTAAATGCACAAACGTGTCAGTTTTTTCTTTATATTGAAGCAAAAATTAAAGAGTGTTTTCATTTTTCTATAAATAATTTAACCTGTATTTAGAGTTGTAAACTGATGTATATGTTGAAACGTTCAACATAAATAAAACCAGAAATCCACACATCAAAACAAATGTAAACAATGAAATTTATAGTTTTCAAGAAAAGGAAAAAAAACAAAACAAGGTAGAACTTATTTTAGTGGTGGTATTTTAGAAATTGAATCTAATAAGATTAAAGAAAGTTTATTTTAAGCAAGATCCAGATCTTCAAGGTAAATATCTAAATTCTTTTAAACCAGTAGTATTTGTGCTTGAACAAAAAATGATTTCATATACTGAAAAAAAAAAAAAAATCATTTGGCTTTACATATAATTCTAAACTATAATAAAAATTGCAAGTTTATAATAAAAGTTATTATATCAGATGTTTACATATACTCAATTTTGTATTTTGCCTTATGGAACAATTTTTAATTTGTTAAGTGAAAAGAAAAATACTTACATTGAATTTTATATGTATACTATATTTATACTTTTTACTTGCCTTCATTTATTTTTTAAATATTTCATGTGTCTTATATGCTTGCTCATATGTCTTCACTATCATTTTTAATGCATTACGGCTTTAAAATTTTAATTTAAATATGAAAACAATAAAATACCCAAAATCCACAATATTCTATAATTTGCACAATCTCTGGTTCCAAACTGTGCAGATTTCTGGGAGTGTACTGTATATACTTTTAAATTTTTGAATATTACAATATTTCTAGGTACACTAATATCAATATTCAATTGTTTATTAATATTTTTGTTCGAATTCTTTCTTCCCCTCTGTCATTAGCAGTTTGTGCTAGCTAATCCCCTTTTTTTGTTTTTGTGTCATCAATTTTCAATTAGTAAAACAGTAAAAATGATATTAGTGATAGGTATTTATGTATAATTTAAAATTTTCTTGAATTTTTCTATATTTATTAATATGCTAAATATTTCACTTTATATTTAAAATAAATTTAAATATTTGTATACTTATAACACAGTCATTAAATGGATCCTTCATAAATCCTAGTTATTTTTAATACTACTCTTATATATGTACTAATATATATTTTTTAAAACATGCTCATTGCTCAATCTCCCAGTAGCAGAATTTTATCTGCCAATCTGCGACAGCTATTTAGGTATCAGAAAATAATCTGCATCATAATTTTGCAATAATTATTAACTGAAAAAAATATTATCGGATTCAGTAAACATATTTTTGATCCCAAGTTTGTGTTTATCTAATGTTAATCAGATATGATCAAAGCATTGTAATATTAAAATTTTTGTTAAGGTAAAGTGTTGACATTATTCATTATTCTTGATATCATACAAGAAGAAATATGTCCATGATTTTGTTCATAGCTCTAGTAAAATGTTTGTATGTAAGGGACTACAAATTTAAATTAATGCAGCTTTCAAAAATTATAACTAGATGTAGAACCATTAAGAAATATAAACACACTCTTATCAACAGTTCCAGTTTGTTCGTCATTGCCATCTGTACATTATCTTAAATTGCATTTTGCTCACTTTCTCAGTGACCAAGTCCCAACTTTTACAGGAAGCTTCTGATATTGGAATTGTGTGTATGACTTAATAAGTAAAAGTATTTTCTTTTAAAGATCACCAATGGTTTTTTTTGTATGAAGACTTTATGTCATATGTGATCCCTATCGAAATTTATTTATGCTGCGAATGAAGAAAGATTGAAAAGCACAAAATTTCTGTAGAGCGTTTGATCACCAATCGTTAGGGATGGGGGGGTCGCACAATTTTTTTTTTTTTTAATGAGTGAGTGTTATTGAACAGTTCTAATTATAAGTTTTAGAATGCTTTAAAGTTAGTTTAAAAAGAATATTGATATTTATGTTGTATTGTATATGAAGAAAAATTAGAAATTGCAGTGCTTCGCAGATCATTAGAAGAAGGTGTGTGTGTGTGTTGGGGGGGGGGGGATAAAACATATGAGTGAGTGATATTGAACAATTCTTCTTTATTATTTTTCTTCTCTGGAATCTAATTAGGTAAGTTTAAAAAAAGTTGGTATTTATTTGTAGATGGAGAAAAATTAGAAATTCCAAGGATTACAGATGACATTTGATCGCCGATTGTTGGAAGGGTGAAGGGAACCACAAAAAAATTACTCAAGTGAAAGATATTGAATAATTGTACCTTGTTATGGGTTCCAGAATCTAATAAAGCAAGTTTAAAATGAACATTGACATTTATATTGTAGATGGAGAAAGATTTAATCACAATGCTTCTGCAGGACGTTTGATCTCTGATCATCAGCAAATGGAGGGGGGGGGGGTAAAATATTATATTATACTAGCAAACCCATGCGAAATATTCACACTTTCTTTCTTTTCTTATTTATCTTTAAAATTTGAAACTCATAAATGTTATACCAATTTCACCACCTAATTAAAATTTTAATTTACCAGAAGCCAAATTATTATTAAAACCAAATTAATATTGAACAATAGGGAAACCAAAATCATTCAAAGAAAGGGTTTCCAAATGAAATTCATTGTTCATGACTCAATTTTCATTATTCCACTGGCAGTACAGCTTTAATATAGGACACCCACAACGCCTTTTAAATTTTTGTCGTCATGTTGGAGATGACTTTTTATTAATTTTGGTATAATTTTTTTTTTGTTGTTGTTTTTAAAAAAAAATAAATAAATAAAATAAACTAATTCCTATTTTGATTATATTTTTTTATGATTATTGTGTTTTTTAGTCAATTTATGACACAAAAGTTCATATTCTATATATATCTTTAAAATATTGCTAGGTTTAAAATGACACTTGCAAAGATTTCGAAGAAACAATTGTTAAAAATTTTTGATAGAATGGAGTAGAAGGCTGATTTTTACCAACTATGTGAAAAATACCAGAGCCGGAAATCGAACCCCGGGCCTTCCGCTTAACGCGCGGATGCTCTAACCACGTGTAGCTGCTTTAATGCAGACTCGGTGACCTTGCCAACGTAAATTATGTGAGAAATGCCGAGCTGGTTATCAGCCAGGGTAGCTCAGTGGTTAGAGCATCCGCGCGTTAAGCAGAAGGCCCGGGGTTTGATTCCCGGCTCTGGTATTTTTCACATAGTTGGTAAAAATCAGCCTTCTACTCCATTCTATCAAAAATTTATTTCCAGGTTGATGAATTAAATTTCTGAATTGTTAAAAATCCTTTTTTTTTCTTCTAAGTTCATTGAGCCAAGTTCTCGTGCTTAAATTTTGTCCAAATATAATTATTATTTTTTTATTCTTGCGTACCGTATCCTTTCGACAAAAAATAATTGAAACTGGTCCACGTTAGAGAAATATTATATAGATTACACTCATCATTTTTCATTATGCTGTTTCAAAATAAAGTATTAAATTTTTTTTTAAAAAAATCCATATATTTAACAGCTGACAATTTTTTGAATGTGAAAACAGAATTTAAAAATAAGTATTAGTTAATGAGTTATAAGTAAACAAAATTTCCTATGGAAAGGGTCGATCCAGGTTTTAATTTTTGGGGCTCGTTTTTGCTTTTATATGATTTGACAGAAAATTTATTCAACTATCTTCCCAACTAGCTAGACATGTGAAACTTTCAGAATTGTTCAGAATATGGTGAAAATGCATTTCTTAAATGCTTTTAGCCAACTGTTTCGTGTTTCTGCTGCCTTCAGCAGTGTTACCAGTACAAAGCTTGCAATCAATTTTTCACACTTCCCGATTAGCTAAACATTTGAAACTTTCAGGATAGCTCAGAACACGGTGACAATGCATTTTTGTACTACTTTTAGTCAATTGTTTTAGATCCCTACTGCCTTCGGCAGCGTTTATATGATTCAACGGAAAATTTATTTAACTAACTTCCCGACTAGTTAGACATTTGAAACTTTCAGACTAGTTCAGAACACGGTGAAAATGCATTTTAAAAATACTTTTAATCAACTGCTTCGGGACTCTGCTGCCTTCGGCAGCGTTACCAGTACAAAACTTGCAAACGATTTTTTACTAACTTCCCGACTTACATTTGAAACTTTTATAAGATCTCAAAACACGATACCAATGAATTTTTTTAATACATTTAGCCAATTGTTCCGGTTTCCTGCTGCCTTCGGTAGCGTTTATATGATTCAACAGAAAATTTAGAAACATGGTATATAAAAATTTTGTTTTTTATCTTGTAATTATTATGAATCTTATTTTCATGAAAGAGCCCATTTTTAAGAGTTTGAATTTTGTGAAGGGGCCCATTTTAGAAATTTGAATTTTGTGAAGGGGCAGCAAAAGGGTCCCAATTTTTGTTTATTTTTTAATACTTTAATCATGAAGCTTTTTCAATAATTTTGTTACAGTTACATTTTTATTGATATATTGAGGGTAAAAAAAAAAAAAAAAAAAAAAACTTAGTGTAAATTTTTTAATGATTTTGTATTTTTCTTAATCTTTGGATGTTGTTATCACATTATTCAGCTTCGTCTTGCAATTTTATTTCAATATTTACAGTATTATTATTTGCTGAACCATGTGAAAAATTTGGGGGTAATATATTTTTGAGTGTGACTTTTTAAAACATAGTGGGATTCTCACAATTTCACCCTCTAAAATGAACCCTGATTAATACCCAGAATGTTTGTTCAAATATTGTCCATACAAACATGTGAATTTGAGTTGAAATATATACTTAAACATTCTTTTGTGATTTTTTACTTATTTACTGAAATATTCCATGCTTGAAATGTATTTAATTACCAAGCATTTATTGTTTGTTTCGAAAGTCGGGTGGAATCATTTCATATTATTATCATTATTTCGTCTGTTTCAGGCTCATCACATCAGAATTTAAGAAGAAGGAAAGAAACTTTAAAGAATGTGATTCCAGAAACTTTATGAAGAAATGCTAAAATTAGAAAAGAAGCATTTGATGATATTTTTAAATAAATCTTGAAATTTACTGAATAAATTGTTTTATTTATTTATTTTTCTTAAATCGTTCTTGTTTGAACATTATTTTCATTTTTTTTCCCCTATGTTAATCTGTATACTGTTAAAGTTTTGTATTATTCAGATTCACAGTTTTAATAAAAATGAAAAAATATTTACTTTAAATTAATTATATATGAGTTTTTAAGATAATATGTTCAATGTAAAAGATATATCTATTATCTCTTAACTTGATGTTTTGTGTCGAAAAATAAATAAATAATAATAATAATTTGTATTATCAATAGAAGGTGAAATGTTAAAAAGAAATGCCTGTTGATGAAATATTTTTTTTTTTTTTTTCCCTGCAAAATATGTATAAACAGTCCAGAGAAAAGAAAGAAATTTTGCATGCTACAGTTTTTATAGCATAAGTAAACAACTAAGTGCATTTTTTGTGTTTTTTAGCCAGAAAATAAAATATTAAAAATGTGAAAAATAATTTTTTTAAAAATTGAGTACTAATCTAACTATTGTGAATTTTCTGAATGTGAAAACAGAAAAAAAAAAATATATATATTATATAACAAATAATTTTAGAAACAAATTTCCCCATAGAATAACTTAGGCTTTGTTTGTCGGTGAGATTAGATATTGCCTGTTCTTAAAGGAGCTTGGCACCACAGAAGTAGTTTTCATATTAAAACTTATTTTTCCATGTAATATTTATATGATAAATTGAACTATATTATGTTTGTTCCATAAAATATATATTTAGTCAAGAATTATTGTAGTTTGTGATATATTTTTTTAGAGACTTGAAATCTTTTAATTGCATTTTTTCATAAATTCATGATCTTAAAAATGCTAAATTTTCTATAAATATTTAAAGAAGACTTAATATTTTTTGGATGTTTATAAGAATCTACTTAAAGGATTTCGCAGTATCATTAAAAGAAAAAAAATAAATAAATAAATAAAAATTTACATAAACACATGCATTATTATTATTATTATTTTTTTCCTTAAAAACTAGTTGTTAATCAATTTCAAAATACATCCCTAATTCTTTTTAGGAGGTTGTATTAAACATCCAAAAAAATAAGTCTTCTTGTAGAAGTTTTAGTGTTTTGAAGATCATAAATTCAAAAAAAAAAAAAAAAAAAAAAAAAAAAAATGAAAACTGGGAATACGCAATTTAAAGTTGTCATATATGTAAAAAGTATATCAAAAACCATAATATAATTATTCCCTGAATATATATTTTATTTACAAAACCTAATATAGTTCAATTTAAAAATATTAAATGGAAATATAAGTCCTATAAGAAAAGGGTATTTTTAAAGAAGTAAACTTGTCTTTCGAAAGGCGAAGGCCCTTTTTTCAATAATTTCTCTTATGATAACATCTCAATTGCTCTCTGCTTATTTTCTCTGCTCTTCTCTTTCCATCTCTCTCTGCTTATTTTCATTTAAGAGCAGATAATATCTAATCTCATTCATAGTCAAAGTGCATGTTATTTATAGGAAAATTTGTTTCTACAATTACTCATTAGCTAATGTATTATATATTTATTTTTTTTAATCTTTTTTCATATTCAGAAAATTCACAATTGTTAAATTAGTATTTATTTTTTAAATTTTTAATATTTCACTTTTAAAGTTAAAAAAAGAAAAATCACTAAGTGCATTTTTTGATTTTTTCAGCAAGATAAAATATTAAAAATGTGAAAACAGAATTTAAAAAAAAATTACATTATTATATTAACAATTATTCATGAAAAAAATTTTCCCCATAGAATAACATGGGTTTTGGCTGCTGGTAAGATTATGTATTGTTTGTTTTTGATAAGACTTGATACCACTGATGTAGTTTTCATATAATATTCCAATTAATATTTATAAATTGAAGTATATTAGGTTTGTTCAATAAAATATATATTCAGGCAACAATTATGGTTTTTTATTCATTTTTTATAGACTTGAAATCTTTTAATGGTTTTTGTCAGTTTGCATTTTTTCATAAGTTCATGATTTTCAAAATGTTAAAACTTCTATAAATATTTAAAAATAGTTGATAATTTTTGGATGTTTATAAGAACTTACTTAAAAGAATTAGGTTTTATTAAACATCCTGAAAAATTAGTCTTTTCTTAAATATATGTAGATGTTTTAGCATTTTGAAGATCATGATTCCTTTAAAAAAAAAGAAATATGAAAACTGAGACTATGCAATTTTGACGATGTCAGATCTGTAAAAAATAGATCAAAATCCATAATAATTGTTGCTTGAATACGTATTTTATTTAACAAACTTAATATAGTTCAATTTATAAACAAATTTCCCCATAGAATAACATAGGCTTTGGCTGCCGGTGAGATTAGATATTGTCTTTTCTTAAAGTAGCTTAGCACCATTAAAGTAGTTTTCATAAAAAAAAAAAAAACATATTTTTCCATATAATATTTCTAAAATAAATTGAACTATATTTTGTTTGTTCCATAAAATATACATTTAGTGAATAATTATTGTGGTTTTATATATATATATATATATTTTACAGATTTGAAATTTTTTAATTGCATTTTTTCATAAATTTGTGATCTACAAAATGCTAAAACTTCTACAAATATTTAAGAAAGACTTAATATTTTTTTGGATGTTTATATGAAACTACTTAAAAGAATTATCAGGGATGAATTTTGCAATATCTTTGAAAACAAACCATATTAAAAATAAATATTCCCCCCCCCCCCAAAAAAAAAAAAAAAAAGGTTATTACATGAACATGCATTATTATTATTTTTTTCTTTAAAACTAATTAATAAATTTCAAAATCCATCCCAAATTCTTTTTAGTAGGTTGTATTAATCATTAAAAAAAAAAAAAAAATGCATATTTTCTTAAATATCTGTGTAGGTTTTAGCAATTTAAAGATCATCAATTCCTTAAAAAAAAAGGGGGGAAAACTAATAATTCGAAATTTGAGGATTTCAGATCTGTAAAAAATGTATCAAAAATTATTGTTCCTTAAATATGTTTCATTGAACAAATCTAATATAGTTAAACTTAAAAATATTAAATGGAAATGTAAGCTTTTATATGAAGCCTACTTTAATGGTGCCATGTCCTTATAATATTTTTTAAATACTTTTTTTTGGTTTTGTCAACAATGGCTGCCAAAAAACAGAAGTGGTAAAAAATGGCAGCTGAAATCAGTGGTCAACAATGGCTGCCAAGGGGGGGGGAAGTGGTTAAAAATGGCAGCTGAAATCAGTGGTCAACAATGGCTGCCAAGGAAAAAAAAAAAGTGGTTAAAAATGGCGGCTGAAATCAGTGGTCAACAATGGCTGCCAAGGGGGAAGAGAGGAAAAAAAAAAAGTGGTAAAAAATGGCAGCTCAAATAAGTGGTCAACAATGGCTGCCTTTTAAGACACTTCACGTGTCTTAAATTCAGTTACGTTCCCGTCTTAATTTAAGACGCTTCACGTGTCTTAAAATTTAAGACGCGAATTCGTGTCTGAAAATAATGACACCCATTTCAGACGCTTATGTGTCTGAATTTAAGACACGTGAATTTGCAGTGTGTATGCATGTGCACGTCTTGCAATACAATTTCAGTGCATTTATGCGGAATTGGTTTTAGTACAATTTTATACACGGGCCGATGACATTACATTATGCAATCATTTTTAGAGATCTGTGTGACGATGAATAGGCTCAAAGGTCGAAGATCAGTTTGTCTGTGCCAAATATTTATTTCAAGTTAAAAATGAAGTTGACAGTGATTTTAAAGAATTCACTCATTTCAGAGATGAGAGATAATGTTGGCACTTAGAAGCGAATCTAGTAATTTTTTGTCTGCAGTTGAGGGGTTAAATGTTGAAGCGCTTGTAATCCATCCAATCTTACCCGGATCAAACTCTATGGTAAAGTATATGTCTGCATGTGCACATCTTGCAATACATTTTCAGTGCATTTTTGTGGAATTGGTTTTAGTACAATTTTACACACGGGCCGGTGACATGACAATATGCAATTATTTTTAGATATCTGTATGACGACGAATAGGCTCTAGGTTCGAAGATGTGTTTGTTTGGGCCAAATATTTATTTTTAATGTTTTATTATTTATTTTTAATGCCCTTTTGCCAAACCGATTTTACTTAAATTTTAGATAATCTCATTAGGGACATGTTTAAGGGCTAAAATCTTTTAACCAGTTTAAATCTTTAGATTGCCCTTCAATGTCATGATATAAAACTTTTAGGGATTTCTTGTCTGTACTAAAAACTTCATTGTATAAATCATGTTTTTTTTTTTTTTTTTTTTTTTTTTTTTTTTTTCAAATTTATGTGAAATTACTTATGTTATAGTTCGTTGGTGCGATGCTTCATGTTTGTATAATTGCTGTACATAAATAAAAACATAATAATTACAAGATAAAAAGAACTTTTTATTTACCTTGCTTTTAAATTTTATTTTGAATCCTATAAACTCTACCAAAGGCAGCGCGAACTATGAACAGTTGGCTAAAAGTGTTTTAAAAAACCACTGTTATCGTGTTTTGAGCTATTATAAAAGCTTCAAAAGGCTAGGTAGCTAGCCGGGAATTTAGTTAAAAATCGATTGGAAGCTTTGTACTGGTAACGCTGCCAAAGGCAGCAGGGACCCTAAACAGTTGTCTAAAAATATTTAAAAAAGCATTTTTATCGTATTCTGAACTATTCTGAAAGTTTCAAATGTCTAGCTAGTCGGGAAATTAGTTAAATAAATTTTCTGTCGAATCATATAAACGCTGCCGAAGACAGTAGGAACCTGAAACAGTTCACTAAATGTGTTAAAAAATGAGCATAATGTGAAAACAAATAGTTGCAAGAAATTAAAATTTAGTATTTGAGTAACATATGATGTTGCTACTTGAAAAGTAGCATAAAGTAAAAGCTACTTTAAAAGTAGCATAAAAGTAGCAAAATTCATAAGTTTCAAAATGAGATAAGTAAACATTTAGGAAAAAAGGTAAATTTTACAACACTCTTCTTTATCTATTATTATTATTTTTTTTTAAATTCAGATACTATGTTCAAACGAAGTTTTGGGGGCAGTAGTCTCCCTGATAACACATAATTTTATGTCAAATAAAATGCTTTATAAACATAAGTCACAAAATGATAAACATTTATTTATTAAAGTATTTGAAACGATTCCAATATATTAAGTTATAGTTAAAATTTAAAATTATTTGTAAAAATTTAAAAATCTTTAGAATGTATATTAACATCAAATAATATAATATATACTGAAGGTGTTTTGTTCAAAATGACTGAATTTAAATATAATAATTATTATTTAATTTTTCTAGAGTGAATTGCTTTGGTGTGCTCAACTAGAGCTCCATTTCTCTGGTTGAGATCTCAATAACGAAATTTCCATTAATTAAACATTTTTATGCAAATTTCAGGAGAAATATTATTCCAGTGTTCATTTAAAACTTTTCAAAGTCCATTAATTGTTTCTGACTTCCTTGCAAAGAATTTTTGTTTAAGATATCCAAATCCAAAAATGTCCATAGTGCTTATATCTTGTGATTTTCTGGGAATTTTTTTTTTTCTAATTTGGACCTCCTATAGACCTCTGGTTATCGAGATATTGAGTTGTTAAGTTAGCAACACGGCTTCTTGCATTACCATTTTGAAGAGTAACTTTTTCTTCTTCATTTGGATAAATTCGACAAATTTCTCTCTCCAAAGATGGCTTTAAAACATTGTCAATATAGTACTGGGTATTTACTTTCACACTCTTTGGTGCTTTTCTTAACGACAGTGTGCTCGTCCTGCAATTCCTCCCACGACCATGAATCCATTCGGCCAACTTTCATGGCACTTGATTAACCAATCTTCTGGCATGTTTTTGCAAGACTGGGAGTAAAAAAAAATATATTGTACCATTACAATAATCAAGATAGAAGTATGCTTCGTCTAAAGTAACCATATATTCATATTTATTCCCGGCTAAATGTTTTCATAAAGTTTTCTCGAGTTTGTCGTACGATTAGACATCCGAGCTTCTGTAAGTCTATGAACACTGGTCTTTTTTTTTTTACATTTTTTGCGTTCAGTTCTTTATGAATAATTGTATTCACTGTATAAAGATATATTCATAGCTGATTTGCTATTTGTCTCTGGCTCGGCGGATTCGGATTTGATATTGATTTTTGCACCTTTTTTAATATTTTCTTCAGAGACAGCTTTTCTAGCTCTTTTAAAAATGGGCTTTATCTGCCCTTCTAATTTTGCTTTTTTTTTTTTTTTTTTTTTTAATCATCTGTCTGTAGACTGGAAAACAGAAATATCAAACTTTTTCAACTTTTTTACAATATTCCGAGAAGACATGCCATCTTCGGAAAAGCATTATATATATATATATATATATATATAATATATATATATATATGCCTCTTTGTTCTGTACTTATTGCTGCCAATATTTTTCAAAAATTTCTAATCCTATACGAAAGAAAAAAAATCAATTTTATGACCACATAAAAAATCATTATATTACATTATTATTATTATTATTATTATTTAGTTATAAGCGAGTCTTTTTTTTTAACAAAACACCCTCAGTATATATAATATATATTATTGAATGTTTTCAGTTTCAATTTTTTCATCTTATTACTTGTGTAGTTAAAAAACAGTTGTAGTTTTTAGCAATAAAAATATTTTATCTTTCTTTAGTATTATTTTTTGAACAAGTAAAGTGCATCAATTTATTTATTTATTTATTTATTTTTTATCAAAATCAATATAAAAAAAATAACAACACAAATATTTATCTATAAAAACATTGTGTTTACGTATTTTATTAATAGGATCATGTTTATTTAATTTTTAAACCTTTAGATAAGATATAATATATTTTGTGATGTGTTTATTTTAAACAATGTTTACACTTAACCACTGTATGTTTGCACATTTTGCAATTTTGCAAGAAGTATCGATTAAATACGTAGATTTTTTTTTTTTTTTTTTTTTCGATTTTTTTCTTTCTTTTTTTCTTTTTTTTTTTTTACCATCTTTAATAAAGGAATGTAAAGTAAACCAAATCATTCATAGTGAAGAAAACAAAATAAATAAAATAATCGTCTGATAAAGAATTGCGTTGGCTAATTATTTAGTTAATGTAGTTAGTAAGGTAAAAAAAAGTGAATTAACTTACACAAATTTATTTGTTTGTTCAATTTTAATATGTAACTTCAAGATAATTAATGTAGTTTATACAGTCAATTTATTCTCTTATAATTTATCGAAACAATGTATTTATAAGCAGTGTAAGAGGCATTTGAAATTCTTCTTTGTAATTTTCTAATTACATTTTTATGCATCTTTTATTTATAATTAATACAGATACGTTGATATTTATACGGCAAGTGATAAAACATAACTGCGAAGCTACTATGTCTGAATTATGTTGGATATTTTTAACCTCCGACTAAAAACAGGGGTAATTTTTCTAAATGTTGAAGTCTTTACCTGTGTGTATTAGAGATGGGATAAATAGTTACTTTTCAGTAATTGGTTACTTCGTTCCATACTTCCTTTGGTAATAGGTTTTTGCAACATATTATTTTTATAACCTATTACTTTTTAGTTTACGTATGGCTAATGTCTTTCTAATCCTTTCTGGATGATATACAATATATGCATGTGTCCTACATAGTGGATGCGGTTCATGTTTTTAAGTCCCAATGCTTTGGAATAGTAATCTTCACTTTATTTAACACTAGAATTTCTCCAATTAGAAAAAAAAATCGCTAATATGAAATAGTGGTAGAGTCAAAATTTTACGCAAACGTTTGTCACAATCGAGTAAGCTTAAGGTTCATTAAACCAATTCCCTTAAACACGAAAACAGAATATCTCAAATAATATACAGAAACACGTACACGAGAGCCGTTTTCTGAAAAAAAAAAGAATTCTCATATTATAAGCCATATATGTAATTAAGAAACAATTAAATAATTATAGCAAATTTTTAAGAAACATCTTTAAGGCATCCCAAATTTTAAACTACCGAGTGACTGTTTCTTTTGATTTTCTGAAAAACTTGAACTTTCCAGATTCTCAAGAAAATTAGTGTTTTTCACTCATACTTAGCAAACAGTCACTTTGAATATGTTTTCTAAAGTTAGAAACACTTGTTAAAAAATATATATTTTGCTTACAAAAATTGCATAAAATTATGTATTTTCTCGGACACTTAATTTTAACATAAGAGCATAATTAACTATTCTTAACACCTTTAATCATTTTAAATCTAAAAAAATAGTCTCAAGAAAAAATCAGATTAAAAAAAAAAAAGTGAAGAAAAGCTAAACAATAAAAATAAATAAATAAATAAATATTCAATTTTCTTCTCAAATTATTCTTAATTAAACTTAAACAACTTTCTTAATAAAACCACAATAAATGCTGTATGGCATTACGCATTTTCAATTCCATCTGCTATAAGCAATTAAAATATAAACAAACACACCTTCCTTTCAATTATCAAACTCCGGAAACATGTGTTTCCAATACACAAACTAATCCAAAACTAATAAGTGTAATGTCATTCCTCACCTTCATGACGTAATAGTAATTAACATCTAATAATCACCCCTTACCTATCTCATTCTAGCTGCATAAATTAACAATATTTCGTTAAAACGTGGTGTCAAAGTATTTTATTCAAACGATTTTATTATCCCATGAAAAATAATCAACAACAAATAAAACCATTTCTAAATTAATATGAGCACGATGTTATTTGTCCTAAACGTTAAAATTATCTAGCTTATTAAAATAATTTTGATTCATATATTTCACAAGGAATATTCCGTAATACATTCTAGAAAATATTATCCTTACAAAATTATCGTTAAAAAAATAATACAGCTGCAGCTGTATTATTTTTTTAATGATAATTTTATGAACTTGGAAAATGGAAAGACATTATTGATTCAGAATATCACTGAGTAATAGAGTTGCAATGAAATCGTTTGTATTCCTTACTGAGATTTCAGACCTATTTTTTTCAGACGTGAAGTAACGAATCGATTCGAACATATATGTGGAAAGTTTGATGCAAGACTTTAGCCGGCGTTCATAATATTGTTTTTGAATTTTGTTAATAAAATAAAATAAAATAAAAAAGCAATTATATAAAAGAAATAATTCAAGCTTTTTACTTGTATAATGGTGTATTATATCAGTTTTATCGCCAGAAATTTCTTGTCTATTTCGCGTGCAGAGATAAAGTTGAAAACATTATTTTTTTAATAGGATATTTTTTGTAGTATATTACAGTGCTAATAGGCTACAATGCAATAATAATATTATTTATTATGTTACGTGAAATAACGCCCATCTCTAGTGTGTATGTCTACTTATGGCACTGCAATTTCCAAGCAAATAGAACGACATCAATAGTTTTTTTTTCCCTTTTATTATTATTATTAATATTATTATTATTATTATTTATAAAAAAAGCAGAACACTGATTTAATCGGCATCGTTCTTGGGTATGAACGAAATCTCCTAGATTGATATTTAAAATAGAAATAAAATGTGTTTTTATTCCAGGCCACTTTGCATAGATATATTTCAATAAGCAAGCTGGCATTTGTCCAACTTCCAAATAAAATTTAATAGCTTACTACCTTCCAACGTTGAAAATAATAAGAAGAAAAACTTTATAAGTCATAAGCTTATATTATATTTTTATGTGTGATTAATTAGCTTAAAAGAAAGAAATATTAAAATTAATAGTAAAAAATAGTAATAAATATTCGCAATCCATAAGAATAAAAATGAATCTTACTGCAAGTATGCAAAAAGCAAGTACATAAATAAAAATTACAATTTTATTATATAATTTAGAAATAAATAAATAAATAAACTATTTGCGATATTCTGTTACTAAACCCATCTTTATCTTAAGGCATATTTGGAAAGAATGTTATCTTACATTTTAAACGAAAGTATTGCATTAAATTAACCAAAACATTAAAATATGTACACGAAACATATTTACAATACAAGGAAATTAAATGAATACGCAATAGAACAAAAAATTAAAACTAAAATTAAAATTTAATTTAATTTAATAAAAAAAACAGCACCGCAGAAAAAAAATCACATAAAAAAAAACAAATAAAACTGTCATGTTTGCATAATACCAAAGAAATAAAATACCTGTGTACATTTTCAATTTAGAAATTTGATTTATTAAACTGTACGAAGGACTCATTAAGAACAACATAATACTTTCTTTTGAAACATAACATAATAAATATGTACTTTGTACTATATTATGGTTTATTATATGGAATAAAAACGTTATGTATTAATATATGAAATAAAACTATTTATTTGTTAATTTTAAATAATTACCGAATGAAAAATAAATAAAAAATGTTTAATACTTGGTATTTCCCCCTTTATATGGAATTATTTCAGTGACATATACAGAGGAATAGGGGTGGGGGAGTAGGCTGATGGGTCCCTCCCCGAAATTTTGTAGAAAGCTTTAAACATAAAGATTTAGAGTAATATGCATGATTTCTGTACACAATGACACATTATCGAATTTAACTCAGCCCTCCCTGAGATAAAAGCCTGGATACGTCACAGAATTATTCTTTTAATGCGTAACGGCATAGTATTATAGGGTTTTTTAACATAAACCTCAAAAAATTCATTCTTTTAAAACATGTTAAGTATTTTTTTTCTAGTTCTTTCAATATATATATATATATATATATATGTACTGGAGCATTTGAAACTAAACTAAAATGAAAAAAAAAAAAAAAAAAATTGATGATTCTTTAGAGATTTCTAGGCGCTCATGAAAAGGAATTTGAATCAAATAAACTTAAAACAGACGCGGTGCAACAAGGTGTAGTATCATTTTTCAAATATTAGGTGGAAAAGTCTGAAATACCTTTATAATAATTGTGTATGCACCCATTTTTAACAATGAACTCATAATGGCCGTGTTTCGTTCTGAGTTATTTGATACTTGATTATTATATTTGTCAAACTCATTAAAACATTATGCACTTTGATACCATAACCTCTAGAGAATATTTCGCTATATTAAGAGTGCGCATTTTATTCAGTTGGTCACATTTTCATTGTCCTGTAGCTGTATCTCTAATACGACAAGATCTAAATAAGTTTAACTTGACTCATCACAGAAAACTATTGGATCCCAATATATAACCATAGCCTCCTAAACTAAATGCCTCCTGCGTGGCTCGGAAACTTGGCAACAGTTCAAGTGGTAGACAGCGCTGCCTGGTAAGGATTGAGCGACTTTTTTATTCAACAGCCACCAAAATTTTAAAAAGTGATATATGATATATATAATCGACATTTCTTCGATTCCGATCGCATTTTATGTACATCAAATTACACTTTTCAAAATTTTTAGTGGCTGTTGAATAAAAAAGCCACACAATCTGTACCAGGTGGCGCTGTCTACTACTTGAACTGCTACCAAGTTTCCGAGCCACGTGGAAGGCATGGAGGCTATGGTATAACTTACTTTTTTATGCATTTTTTGATCCACTGATGCCTTGTTTTCTTAATTCTTTTCTTTAATAAACTCATATGCAGATCTTCTGGGTTTTAAACTTGATTTGTTTAATCATTGTTGCATTGTTTTTAAAGAAATTATGCTGCTAAAACTTTTTATTAATATCTTCTAAATTATTAAAATAATGCAGAACAATTTTCCAAACACAGTCCTTTTAACTTGCGATCGATTTGCTTAAATAAGCAACGTGTCGAATTTCGAGTTTAAACAGCCAATTTCTTTTTATATCTTGAGAAAAACCTTCTCAATAACTATTCGTAAACTTTGATTTATTTTTCCCTCTCGCGCATTACTATTATTATTTTTTTTTTTTTCATTCTGAAATTAACACTTTATGTGGTATAGTTAACATACCTTGCCATGTTTGAAACAGTTTTCAAAATTACAATTTTTTAAACAACTGTTTGTTGTTTTGAATGCTTGGCTCCTTCCTACATTTTTCTTTGAAAAGACATAAAAAATCTGTTCGAGAACTTGCTTTTTAAATGATAAAATTGACGGTTACAAAAAGAATATATATATATATATATATATACATATATATATATATATATATATATATATATATATATGTATGTATATATCATTGCTGCTTTTTTGGCCCTTAGCGTACTTATATCATTTTTATAATCCTTACGTATACAGTCGGTAACAAAAGTATCCGAACACTAGCATAAAGTTAATACTGTTTCGGTAAATAAATCCTTGTCGAATCATGTTCTTAGTCTGATCATTCTTGGACTATCATTGGTAAGTTATTTAAATAATAACATAAGATTGATTAGTCATAAGATTGATTAGTCATGATATGCTAACTAATATACTATATATTGTCATTTAATATTATGTTATTAAAAAGTGATATTACATTACATTTAATCTTTTGCTTTATCCTGTTTCCATGTCGTAAGTTCACTTTTCCTCTTCCTTGATTGATTAGAAGAAATTTCTACACACTTCTTCATAGTCGAATTAAACACAAATTTGTTTTGTGTGCCTCAAGAAAGAGCAGTCACAGGCGAAAGAAAACATGATAACACTAATATATTCAACAAGTGTGCTGCTGTAATCGAATGGAACAGAATCGTGATCTTTGAACCTCACCTGTCTTAGGATCTAACCAGTTTTGAAGTACATTTGGGTTTTTAAACATATATAACACAGATATGGATCATCTTTGGAATGTTTTCTTGTTTCTAGGTGGTGGAAACTTTTATTTAGAACTGAAAAAACTAAAAAAATGCATTTGTTAATTTTAAGGAGTTGGCCGATTATTGCAACTACACTGTAAAAAAAAAAAAAAAAAAAAAAAAAATCAAGCCAGATTACGGGCTCAGCAGCAGAGATTCCAGGCAAAGCTGTAAAAAAACATTTGGACCATAAATTATGCATTCTCTTGTAATTTTACATCGTCAAATATATGACTTAATTTAAATTCTTTGAATTAACTTAAGAAAAGAATAACTCTTTCATAGCAATAACTATTTGTATGAATGTATAAGTAAACTCTTTCAACAGATAAAACTGGAATTATATCTTCAGTTTTAAATACCAAAGGATTCTTATGTGACGTCACTGAAAAGCTAACACTTTACATTTGAAGTTATTTGACCGTGAAAATGCAGTTCTGTAACGGATTTGAGCAAATTGCGTAGATTTGCAACTTTTGACCGTAAAAAAATGCTTTTATTCAAAAATTATACTTTCATGACATCAATTTATGGGTTTCTGCACGTAAAACTATACGGTAAAATCCCGTGATTTTACTTTTTTTTTTTTTTTCAGTTCTGACGATACACATACTTAATATCACACAAACTTAAAATCAGACATGTTCTGAAATAAATATGTTTTTCATATAACTAGTAATAAGTTAAAATTTTAAGTTATAGTCTAATATATTTTTTTTTCTAACAGAGAAGCTGATTGTTTTATATATATGTGCTCATGTGTACATTTATATACATAAATTAAAATTAATAAAAATGTAATTTAATTTTTATAATTGAAATGTTCTTTTTGTCAATTTATGATAGTCCTTTATAGGAAAATTTTCCAATATTTATGAATAAAAATAAATAAATCTATTGTAAAAATGCTATTATTGTAAAACAAATTTTTCTATGTATACATGTCTATTGTTACATATATGTTTGAATGCAGATTTACAATTTCCTGCAATTATCTGAAATGGCATCAGATGACAGGCACATTTAAGTCATAACTTTGGATATAAAGTTTGAGCTTAACGATTGTACATTAAATTACGTATGCGCGTCGAAATGTAATGCACATTTGCAATATTCTTGCCTAATACCCAAACGCATAACAAATCTCTGACATCATAGTGGGTTTTCATGAATAATGTAATTTGGTATCACGTTTATGCATTATAGCTAATCATAATTTAAACTCCCAAGACATGAAAGCCTTTCACTGAGCAGTTATAGTTCTAATCACTTACGTGACTTAGATTTCTTTACAATATAGTGAAAGTAAAATATATTATATAGATTAATGAAGTAAAATAAAATAAAAAAAAATTAAAAAGTGATAATATGTATAATAGGAATTAGGATTTAATTATTAAAATTATGAGTTTCATAAGTAATAAAATTTCCATGTTTCATTTATTACGTTATTTATCAGAATACACACACGCACATAGAATGGTTACTATGTAAAACACTATAAAGTTTGGCTAAATATATATATATATATATATAGATAGATAGATAGAAACATACATATTTTTACTACAAAAGGCAGATGTTGGTCTTAAAAATAAGATTTATTAAATGCTTTTAATAAAGTTTTTTTTTAATATATATAAAAAATATATATTAATACTAATAAATTATGTATTTAAAAACTCCCTATGTCTTAAACGAGTCTCTCTTTTTTCTATCTTTCAGTAAACTGATAAATAATTCAAAAGTAATTCAAACATACGACAAAATGTACCAATATGTTGAATTTATTTAAGCTATTTTTCCTCACACTGTAATCATTGTGTATTTGAAAATAAGTTCTTTATACATAATACTAGCTGTGAATACCCGCTTCGCTGGGTCATTTTTAATAGCACAGTTATTTGTTATTAATAATCCATCAATACTTACTTGACAATTTGTTATATAAAAGACACATTTTTTTTTTTTTAATTGATTAATTTATTGATTGTTTTTTGTTTATACATAAATTATACATAAATATCTTATGACTAAGTATACATTAATATCTTAAATTATCTTAAATCAATTTATATACTAAACATTTCTACTGAAATACATTCTTATACACTACGTTTACTGTTTTGTGTTCTGGTGCATAAACAAATAAATTATCTTTCTGTCCCACGCGTGAAAAAGCTACATAGAGTTGGCCATGTGAAAAACAGGATTCTTTTAAATTAACCCCACAAAATCGGAACGTCTGACCTTGGGCCTTATTGATATGTATACTATAAGCTAATCTTAGTGGAAATTGTAATCTTTTAAAACAAAATGGTAAGTCATTCGCAATTAATGGAATTCTTGGTATAAAAACCAAGTTTCCTTTTTCTTTGCCAGTTAGAATTTCTGCCTCAATGATGTTGTTCAAAATTTGTTTTACACATAATCTTGTACCATTGCATAATTTTGGCGCATTAAGATTTCGCATTAATATGACTGGTGATCCAACTTTTAGCTTCAATTCATGAGAAGGCATACCAGGTGGCTCTAATGAATTTAAGAACTCTATCGGAAAGTTCAAATTTTCATCTTGATTCATCATTGAATCTATTGATTTATAGATTTTTTCCTCTCCCGGTATCATATCCTGTACTCTTTCATTTATTTGTTTTACTACACTATTTTTTGTAGCCAAAATTGCTCGTTCATACAACCATGTTTTATTCAAGTAATTTTGTTCTATTGATGGATAAATTTTTTCTATAAGTTGTTCTTCGGTATCTACTACATGACACAACTCTTCTGATAAAATTATTTTACCAGACTGTAGATCGAGTGGGTAGGTGCCATTTCCAATTTTCAGAAGATTGTCGGCAAACTCTTGTGCTTTTGGATCTCCAGTTATTAGTGCTCGCATATTTTCGGTTAGTGATAACTTTTCAACATTATTCCAAAAAATTGATCGTTTTAAACACGCATTTATTTCGTCAGCTGGTGTTGATTTTGGTATAACTGGTAATGTTTGTCGGAAATCTCCAGATAGTAGCAATAAAACTCCGCCCATTAGTTTTGTATTCTTCCGAAGATCTTGTAGTGTTCTATCCAGTGCTTCAAGTGATTTTCGATAAGCCATTGTGCACTCATCCCATATTATAATTTTGCACCGTATTAAAATTTGGCCACGTACAGAAGATTTTGTGACATTACAGACTGGGAATTCTTGATCAGCTACATTTAATGGCAAATTAAATGCAGAATGGGCTGTTTTTCCACCTTCCATTGATGTCGCGGCGATTCCAGAAGATGCCAATGCTAATGCGATTTCATTTTTTACTCGGATTGTAGCTAGGATTAAATTGATAAGGAAAGTTTTGCCTGTACCTCCTGGTGCATCTAAAAAGATAATCCCTCCTGTACTTGTGTCAATACGACTTATTATTGTGTTGTATACTATTCGTTGAGTTTGTGTTAATTTTGGTTTATTTTCATTGATATAACGTTGCAATTCTTCTACATTATAATTAAGTTCTTTTGTTAATTCTGAATTAAACACGCTTGATCCGCCTCTTTCAGGAGATTGCACCCCAAGAGCAACTAAATTTTGATTGCACATTGCGAAACATCGATCTTCTAAAATTATTAAAGCTTCATTATAAATATTATCGTTGAAACCAATATTCATATCTTGATTGTCTCTACGCACTCTTGCTAGAATATCATCACTCATACTATCACGATATTTCATCCATAGTCTATTCGGATTTGAAGGATTACATGTTGTTATAATTATAGCAAAGAGTTCACGTAATTGATTTGCTGTTGCTGTTTCTGCAGCCTCTTTCATTGCCTGTTCCCATTGATTGTCATTTTCTAATAAGCCACGACGCTGACAGGCTTCACGATATGTCTCGCAAATGTAACCATCTACCGTTCGAAGATCTTCAAAGGAAGTTGGTCCACGTACTTCATGGAGTAGTAAACGTAAATAAAAGCACTCAGCATATTTTGGGTGTACCGTATATACTCGACCGATAGCATTATCTTTAAATACACCCTCAAATCCTTCAACCGGAACTCCTCTCTTTCGTCGATTAAATACTCTTCGTGATGAGTCCCACGTGTAATAACTGGGAATATCTCCATAAAAAAGAGTCTTAGCAAAGGGATCATTGAGACACAATTCGAAAAATGCCGTCAAGGTTGTATTAACAGGTTGGTTTGCAACTTTTTGTGCTGTTTGATTAGTAAAATATACTCGTTGTCCATTTTCAAGGTGAACTGCTAAGTGAAAAACAGCTGGATCTCTGTCATGAATCGAAAACCCTAATATACGCCAAACTGCTTCGTTACTATTTATATACCGTCCCATTTGATATCTTAAAATTTCATCGTTTCGATTTTCATCAGTAATTCCAAAAACAGCCATATCGCTTCCTTTGTTAATATATTTACACACATACTTAATTGACTTGACAGAACTGCAATATTCTACATTAATATGAGCATCAAACATTTTTGATAATAAAGGATTATAAGGGACAACCCATCGATTATCGATTTCAATTTCTTCGCCTCGTACTCTGATTTTTGCTGTAAATCCTCCTTCACTCGGTGGTCGACGTCGATATTTCGGGTATGCATCATCTCCTGTTTGCGTCTCACTCAAAAATGATCTTGGATATCGTTTTGAACATTTATTATCTTTCATACAGGGTGATTGCACATTAAACGCTCCGCAAGGCCCATGTATCATGTCTTTCACGATTATTCTATACAGAACAGGATCTTCATCCGGATTTGGAAATTCTGCTTTGATAACGTCATCGATCTGATTTGAGTGAATTTTTTCTTTCAGCCAAATTAAATTGTGTGAGTGTGGCAATCCTCTTTTTTGCCACTCAATGGAGAACATCCAACTGATAACATTTCCAAAAATAGAACTCTTCACAATAGTATTAATAAATTTTACTTGTTTCTGTTTAAACACGCGCGTAATTATATCATGTCTGTCATGTGGCTTTTGTCCATACTGTAATTCATCTTGAATTTCTTTCCATGAAGAATTACACGTAAAGGTTATAAATAAATCAGGACGACCATATTTCCTTACATACGTTATTGCGTCTTGTGCATATTCAAGCATATGCCTAGGGCTACCAGTGAACGTAGAGGGCAAAATTACTAATCGTCCCAAATTTTCTATATCTCCATCATTGGCTACTGCATCCCGTAAATGAATATATTCATCCGATCGTAATTTATTTTGATTTTGGCGGATAAATAACAGTCTCTCTGCTTCAATTTTTGCTTGCATATCAACAATAAACTGCAAAAACAACTGCCGACAGTTGAGTATATGATTGTATTTATTTTCTCTCTCCATTATCCGATATGCATAAAATTCCTTAGAAGAAACTTTTTTGTTTGTTGGTCTATTTGTTTCTGGATTAATATGATAAATATTAAAATGGTAACCATCTTCACCGTGACAAAATATTAATGCAAGGCGTCATACATGTGATGAGTTTCAGCGATACGTTCCAACTTATTACTTCTTCGTTGTACCACAATGTCTCTATAGCTACTTTCACTGTCCACCATGACTACAGCTATTTCATTTACTTGAGGTGCATTAAATCGTCTTTCGTGCTCACCAATTGGCCTTCTGCTCGAATGATTATTTTATAACTATCTGAAACCATTTTTTCTATTGCTGTTTTAAATATCTTTATTAATTCATTATTTTTATGAAGAAAGCGCTGTAAATAAAGAATTATATCTCGATGTAATCCTGTAAAAGTTGAAAGCCTTTGGTCCAGTTCGTGTTCTTCATTTCCTACAAAATAAACTTCTAAAAATTTCGGAGTATCATTTGGGAAAGACAATAATGATCCAATTTTATGATATACTTGTCCCTGTATTTTAAACACTGGATTGAATCCTGGTTCTTCGATTACTGCAGTTGCTCCAAATGAAGTCATTTGAAAGCATGCATTGTAACGCCTAATATTTTTTAAAAATTCTTTAGAATTATGTGTTTCTCCTTTCATAAATTCTAGGAATTCCGGTGGCAGATATTTCAAGTCTGGTAATTTAATTTTACCATTCGAACAGCATGTACTCGGTGTTTCTCCTTTGAATTTTTTAGCTTTACAAAATTTACAAACTACATTCATTTTACCGATTACTACACTTGGATGTTGATTATAATTTCTAGTGGGATTATAATAAAACGCTTCATATTCAAGACTATATCCTCCCCGACGTTTTTCACGAATAGCATTTACGGTTGTTCCTGACGCTTGAGCTTCCATTTGATCATTTAGTCGAAGGTTACGCATTTTTATTGTATTTTGTATTCTTCTAGCATCTGTCTGTTCATTTGTTTCTCTTTTTCTTTGTAATCTTTTTCTGATTTTATCTGTCTCTCTAGAATCATTAAACTGCTCTTCAGTCTGGTTATTTCGCCTGAGATAATAATTTTCCCGAAGTAATGATAGACGCTGTTCTCTTTCTTCCGTGGTTTCATTTCTTCGCGACATCTTTTGCCTCTTCGATACAATTCGAGAACGCGAGAATACGCTCTTACGTTTTGGCATCGTTAGTGATATTTTTCACACTGCACTAAAAAAGAACACTAAACTTAATAAGATTTAATTCTTCACTGTAAAAATTATTACTCACTGTTATTTACAATCACACTACTTATAAGTTTTCTTTTGTTACGCAATTCTTGTAAAAAATCGACTAAAGCACGGGCTTGACTTTTCGTCTTATATAGTCGCGAAAATTATCCCCACTAATTACTAAATTTTCTGGATTGTTCTACAAATTTCAACTTTTGAATTTTTTAGAAAATTTGAAAAGTATCGAGAATGATCCAGAATAATTTCGACCAATTAAAATATTGACATACATTTTAGAGATTTCCAGAAATTTCTAAAATATTTTTGATCGTCTAAAACATTAGTATATACTTTGGAGCTTTTTCGATCATTTTAGAATATTCTAGATCATTCCAGAGCTTTCTTAATCATTCTAGAATGTTCTAGATCAATTTAGAATTTTCTAGAACATTCTTGGTTGGCTCAAATTTTAAGACTTTCTAGATCATTCCAGAAATTTCTAGAACGATCCAGATCATTTCCGATCAATAAAAATATTTTTGATCGTCTACAACATTTGTATATACTTTAGAGCTTTTTTGATCATTTTAGAATGTTCTAGATCATTCTAAAACTTTCTTGATCATTCTAGAATGTTCTAGATCAATTTAGAATTTTCTAGAACATTCTTAGTTGGCTCAAATTTTAAGACTTTCTAGATCATTCCAGAAATTTCTAGAACGATCCAGATCATTTCCGACCAATGATAATCACACATTTTTAGAGTTCACGTCTTTCAACCCCTGTATCTGCAACACCCTTAGAGGTATCGACTTGCAACCACCATAGTGCACGATGGGAGCCTTGTACCTATTGCTACATACAAACACTATTCGTCTACGATATGTAGTTTTAGCTGCAAAGTGAAATATAGGGACACACACCTCAATTTTTATATATATATACAGATATCTATGAAAATTTGGACATTTTCGAATTTAAATCTATTGTCATACATCTAAAAAAATCCTGAAGAATTATCATGAAACTTTGGTAGTGTAAAAACATTCCATACCTCATATACTTCAGCAAAGCTTTGTCCTGAAGACGAATATGGCAACAAGGAACAATTATACAAAAATCAAAATGTTTTGGATCACCCTGTAAAAAGTAATGCTTGAAATGGATTTCAGCTATAGTGTGCAATTAAAAGGATGCTTCTTATTATCTGTATGGATTTGTATGAGGCTAACATATATAATTATGGGGTTATACCTTTTTCTTAAAAAAAAAATACAATAATAATAATAATAATAATAATAAAATCAAATCAAAATTGAAAAATTAAAAAATTTTAAATATCTTACAAAATATGAGCATTTTTACTAAATTTAATAATTTAATAGCCAAATGTAATGAGCTACTTATATGAAAATTCCGATGAAATACCGTGTAATTTCAAAAAGTTATTAATTAGAATGAACAGAATTTCAGCTCCTCCCCCAAAAAATGGAAGATGATAGAGTTCTGCTAATATATATATATATATATATATATATATATATATATATATATATTTACAATCAGCGAACACTGTATTACTATTTGGTATTGCTTGAATCGAAATAAAGTTAGGAGCAAATAACCCCTTATAATTTAGCTTTTATTTTGAGAGAAACTGAAATCCGGTTTATTTTAGTTCTTATAATTTCTTGAATTTACACGATATTTGTTTGAGGCTTTCATATAAGTAGCTCAATACTTTTGGCTATTACATTACGAAAATAAAACTTTTAAAGTTTCCGCTTGCGTGGTTAAAATTTATTTAATAAAAACGCTGACATTTCAAAAGATATTTAATAATTTTGCATTCTGATTGCAGTACGTTGTGCCTAATTTAGTACGCCAAATTTCCAAAAAAGTATGCTCTGAGTCTAAAACCCTACATTTTATAATTAAAAATGAGGCAATTTTTATCGCAAGATTTTAAAGAAATCTTTATAACTGTATGGATGTATGCGTTAGCTTCATTCAAATTTATACAGATATTTAGAAGAATTCTCATAATCACATGCTACACCCTAAACGCAATTAAATAATTGCTTTTTACAGGGCGATCCAAAGCATTTTTATTATTGTTCAACTTTTTACTGGTACCTTTTTTTTTTCTTTTCGAGACAAACTTTTTGTTGAAATATATGAGGAGTAATATGAACTTTATACTCTCAAAGTTACAAAATATTTCTTCAAGAATTTTCTAGATACTTGGCTAAATATATAAATTCGAAAGAGTCCAGATACATAATATATCGCTAGTGTTTTTCTTTACTTATATTTTAACTCGTGAAAACAATTGGAAAGAAAAATTTAAGTAAATAAAAATTCAAAACTTAATAGTATTTACACCACTTATTTATTTATTTTTTCAAAAGGTATTTAGAGCTTTGACATTTATTCAATTATTTTATTCTTTACCGTTTGGATTATTTTATAAAAAAAGAGAGTGATTTGCTGTTAAATAAGTAGTTTCTTTTAAATATTGTTATTTATGTATATAAAAATCTCATAAATCAACGACTTTAGTAAATTTATGTATTAATATAAAAATGAAAACTTTTAAAAAATTAAAATAAAAATTGCATATCTGTAAAAACAATAAGAACACTGTATTATAGAAAGTTATACGTATTGTCTTGTCTAGTTTTATAATACGTATATAACATGTAGTACAAAACAATTATTAATCGGTTGCTGCTTAGTGCTGGGTTTAGAGCTAAATAAATGTTGAACCTAATTCCTATGCTGTAATTCTGACAAAATTTTAATATGTTAAAGAAAATAACTGATTAATATTTAAGTTGATTTCTCTATTGTTTTTTACTTATTATAATATTCTGTAGAAGAAAGTTTAGATTTGTTATATTTTATGACTATCAATTATTGTCAGTTTCATATGTTTTAAAAGGTCTTGAATGCATTTTCATTTTTAGTTGATATTTGTCAGAAACCGAAGTTATCCACATAACTTCGGTAAAAAGTTATCCATAAAACATTCTTGCTCCACAGCAAGAATTATTATCAATAAAAAACTCAAAAGAAGAATTACTGGAAAAGAAACTAGAAAATTTTAGGTATAGTTTCACCGTGCCAAAAATTGTTGTCTACTAATTTTGGTGCATATCGCATGTAAGGTGGAAGAACATAGCTGAAATTTCCACTATTTAGGTGATATCTATGCATTTTATGTTGTATAATAGTAAAATGTGCAAGAGACACTATCAAAAACTTTGTTCATTCAAATTAACTTTTAAAAATTATTGTTTGAAAGGTCACGTTGCAAGACTGAAATGTTCCCCGTTTTCGAAAAAATATTTTTTTTTTTTGGCTTCTATAGTATATGATTGAGCAATCTCGATACATGTGATAACCATTAGAAAGAAAAATAATAGTGATATTTTTTAGATTTATATACCTAAGCAGCACAAAATGTTCCTGAAAAAAAATTATCATATAAAATCTAAACTTTTGAAATATTTCAGAAAACTATTTGTCCTATTTTTAGGACTATACCTCAGTGTTCTATTTTTCGGACGATGGTGAAATATGGGTTAAAAAATAAAGATTATTATATACACTGTTAAAAATGTCAACAGAAAAGTCTGTGTAATATATTGTCTTAAGTCTTACGTAAAATTACAGAGAAAAATAAACGGAATTGTTAAAAAATCATTTTATACATTCGTTTTAATAACTAACATTAATTTAATTAATTATTAGTGAGAATATTTTTCGGATTTAGAATGCTTTTTCTAAAGTAGAAACAGTCATTTTTAATTTTAATTAAAAAATTAAGTAATAAAATTAGGTAAAAATACAGAATAAAGATTGATAATCTCTATTATTCACTTTTAACTAAGACTTACTGTAAATTTACAGAGACTCTGGATAAGTATTTACATTAAATTTACAGAAAATATTAACAGTGTACAGTATGCATTGGACTAACAAATGTTTTTCAAAATATACGTTTGTTTGTTTCAAATATGATTAGCATTATATATTTACTTTTTTGAGTTTTTATTATGTAAAATTAAAGAATAAATGCTTTTTATATGTCTTTCCAAGTATGAGTACGTAAATAACACTTAATCTTCTTCCAGTTTATACTATTCAATTAAATATCTTATTAATTGATTTTATAGATGTCTTTACATTTCATAATATTTTAGGAAGCACTACCAATTATGTGAATTCATACAATATAGCTGTAGTATCAAAACATTGATTAGTTTCATTCATTAGTAATAACTTTCATCATTAGCAGGTAGTATCTTGAGTAAACACAAATTGTTCTGTGAAGTCAAGACGGTGCTATTTGCTCTACACATGGCGACTTTAATCCGTATTTACACTTTCTGCAATTCTGATTCAATAGTGCCAACTTATTATTGACACCTGCAATTGTTTGCATGCTCTAATTTTAGTGACTTTGTAGTTTTAATATCATTATGTTATGCAGAAAATGGTTAGAAACACAAAACAGAATTTACATTGGAATGTTTTTGGGAATATTAGTAAAAACTTATAAATAGATTTTAATGGGAATTTTACCCGAATAGTAATCTCGGTTCTCTAAATAAGATATAATGCATGTTCACTGAAAAACTCGCAAAATACTCTGCGATCGATAGTGTGAGCAGGAGAGCGCAGACAGACACAAAGGCGCGCACACACACATACAAACAAACACTTCTCTCTATATATATTTGTATAAAGATTCTAATGCACTACTGAAATTTTATTAAAATATAATAAATTAAAATAAGGGTCATTTAAAGTCATTTGTAATTGGTATGTGATTTTCTCTATCCAATATCAGAAAAACAAAACTGAACTTCAGAAATAAAAATTTATATATTATTTAAAGTTTAAATATCCATTTTGCGTGTGACTACACACATTTTTACGCTGCATAAAGCTAAGCGTTGATTTTTCTGAGAAAGATTATGATAGCTTTTCATATTATGTAGGTGGTACTGAGGACTTATTCATTTAAAATTTAAATTTGAAATTCTATTACAAATGAAAATCTAAATAAAAATAATATTGGATGTAATACATACAGAGTAGAGCATCGATTATTCGCGAAAATGTGTGGCAGTCGCGGAGAACCTGAAAAACGGAGTAAAATGGGATCCAAACGGGGACAAAAATACGCGGTAGAGCAGTATAACCCCTACTTCTAAAGTAAAATAATCCATTTCCTCCTAAAACCATGAAATAAATTCCATGTAGGCTTATAGCATTATGATGCACAATAAGCATGTCGGTAATTTTCGACCTTCGCACTGTAGAGCCTATTGTATTTTCCTTGCTGTTGACTTGAATTAAAACTGGGTTTTTTGGAGGTTAGTAATTAATTATTATTATTTTTTTTTCACGGCTCTCACACTCGCAGATAATACGTACAGCGGATTATTGGTGATCTGCTATATATATATATACACTCCTTCTCATATTTATAAGGACACTTTATATTTTGAAATAACTAATGTAAAAATAATTGTGAACAAGATTTTACTAAGGGCTCTTAATATATCTAGTATTCTAAAAAGCAAAACTGCTATAATTTTTTTAATATGAAACTAAATTAATAAAAAATAATGCAAAATATTTTTTTCTCCCCGTTTTTAGATGTTCATAATTATAGGGATCAAGATTTTTTCGTTTTATTTAACTTACAAGCGGAGAAATTTCAGTTAACATGCAAATTCGTTAACTACTGGGCTAGGTTAATTCATATATAAGCTTTCATTTTTTCCACA
The DNA here is from genome assembly GCA_963930645.1 of Salticus scenicus. Lineage (NCBI taxonomy): Eukaryota > Metazoa > Arthropoda > Arachnida > Araneae > Salticidae > Salticus > Salticus scenicus. Next base: position 147,734,356 of record OZ005656.1, on the reverse strand, counting down.
TTACTGATAATTCCTCGAAAAAAAGAACGTTCATGTAGTGAAGTATGACAAATGTGTTAAATTACGTTTAAGTGGAAGGATAATACGAATCCGCCGAATTTCTAATGCAATTCGAAGATCTAAAATTGCTGAAGGAAATGTGATTAAACGTTGAACTGCTGGTTCGATAAGAGAAAGATCTGATGCAAACTCATATTTGTTTTACAGAGATCGAAGACTCATAATTGCTCTTACTGTTCTACTCATAATGAATGCTGCTGAATTTGCTCATAATTTTTAACGAAAGGTTGGGGTCCACATTTATGCACGTTTAAAATAATTAATAATATGTTTAAATGAATAAAAACCCTGTAATGGTCAATAAGCATTTAATGGGGGAAAGAACGTCTGTGTTACAGTTGAATAAAGACAATATTAAATGGTAAAATGTTGCATTTGCAGATGAAAAGCATTTTATTCTTGATTAACCAAATGGTTTTAGCAGTTACTGGCATGATCTGAAGATAGTGAAAGACAGAGCAGATTTTGTAAAGGCAGATATGAATCGGGCATTTTAAAGGTGGATCTATGATGCTCTGGGGAGCTGTTTCTACTGAAAGCAGAATGAATTTAGTAATTTTTTCTATTATTATGAACATTAAGAGAATATCCGCAAATTTTAAACTCAGAATTCTCAGATTTTTGTTAGATTTTGGGGGATAATAATTTTTTTTTCAACAAGACTTACATTTTTGCTCTACTTCTAGAGCAATAGGAAATAACTTGAAGAAAGAAACTTCTTTATTGTTGCCTTTCCCGTAGCCTAAAAGTTGAAAAAACTTCAACTTATCATATTAGAAAAGTGCATGCAAGTGGAAAGCAATTTTAAATAGTTTCAATGTATTCAGAATATCATCTATACTGTATGAAATGATATTGAAACTGAATATTAAAGAAAATATATATGTATATACCAGAGAGAATGTCTGACTGTTTCACCCTAAAAAGATACCCCCAAAAATATTAATTTAAAGAATAATTGAGAAAAATATACTAAGATTCGAGCTGTCCTTATAATTGTGAACACCTGAAAAATCCTTTTTTGTGACCGTATTTAAAGTTTTTTAAGATAGCAAAACAATAAAACTTTTTAAATATCGTCTATTAATGAAATTCAAATTAATAAAAAATATATTTATTAAAATAATAGTTTTCAGCGTTTAGTTAATATAGAAAAACGGGTGTCCTTATAATTATGAGAAGGAGTGTATTATTGATGTTAAGTGATGATAAGGGGTGTTAAATAATTGTTAATTAATGAAAAAAAAAATTAACTTTTAACTTACTCGATATCATTACCTGACTTACAGTGTTTAGTTTATAGTGTTCAGTGTTTAGTTAATATAGAAACATGGGTGTCCTTATAATTATGAGAAGGATTGTATATATTCTTTTTTAATGAAAAGTAATGTCTTTTGAATGCAAAGATTAAATGCCATTTTGCTGTTGAAACGGAAAAAGTAATCATACATTAAAGTGATGTATTTTATATCTGTGTATCTATCTGTATCTATATCTCTGTATATAATGTAGCATGTTATTTTGTGCAGAAAAAAAAAATTAAAATAATGTAAACACCAAAAACAAAAAAGAAAGATATATTAAAGTGTTTTTGCTGAACACTTTACTTTAAGAAGCTTTGTCCATTCAAATAATCTACGGGTATCAGATGAGATATCTTATATAATATATTCTCTACCTCTCTCTATTATAATTTAATTTCAGGTTGTTTCAACGCCTTTATATTACATAATAAAGCATAACAACTAGTGCTCATGACATTATGATGCTATACCGACAAGTATTTACAGCAAACAAATGTCTAAAAATCTCAGACAAATTGTTTGCCTAAAATAGCTTTTGATTATTTCTCTATTTCTTAGTCATACATGTTTAAAGGGAAAAAAATTAAATTTGATATTCAAAAAACTGTTAATAATTTTCCATTTGAAATCGATATACTTCAATTAAATATATATATATATATATATATATATATATATATATATTATATATATATATATATATTATATATATATATATATAAATATATATATATATATATATATATATATATATATATATATATATATATATATATATATATATATATATATTCTAATTAAAATTTACATTGCTTGGTTGGAATAATTCGTCAATAGTTCAACACGCGAATTGGAAGTTTTTAGGAACTTCAAGGTTCCGTTACCAGTGCTATACTGACAGTCTGTTATTATACTCACAGTCTGTTATTATACTCACTGTCTGTTATTGCTATACTCACAGCCTGCGTTTTACTTTCACACTACCTTCTTAACAAATATTTCATCCTGATGAAGTGTAATAGCTAATCCGAAGTGATAGAATTATAATGTAATTTTGCAATTCAGGGTTTTAAATTTTTCCTTCAATTTTCATCAGCAATATTTTGTTAATACGTTGAAAGGCGAGATTACCTTTTACTGCAAGCTGTTAAAAAAACTATGCAGCATAATTTATGTCTTTTAAATTAATTACTGAAACCAACCTGTTTTGGGATATTATTAATAATAAAACAGAATAAATAAAGCCCGTTTGAGTTTAAAATATTTCAAACTGAATGTCTGTGTGATATTGTTCCAAAAAGCAATGACATATGCAGTAAAAATATGCCTAAAATGTTTGCATTTGTGTGCGCTTCAATAAAATATATTGTTTTCGGACAATAAATACGAACTTAGGTGGTCTCTTTTAGAACAAAAATTTCCTTTAAAGGTGGGAACCTGAATAAAAACACCTTTTTCCTGACTACATTAAACCATACAAAAATTTATGAATATAAATCAAATAATTTTGTTTTTACTGTTCTAACTTTGCATAAGACCAACAATTATTCTTAAAATGTTTTTTTTTTTAAGATTTATGCTTTCACTTACAAAATATGTCGACTTTTAAAAAGAAAAAAAAAGGATTATATATTTTGTTTTAAAAATAAAACAAAATGTTCTTTATATATATATATATATATATATATATATATATGCGTGAAGAAAGCAAGAGAGAAAGGCTTCAAATTAGAAAGACATAATTATTAGAAAATCGATTTTAAAGAGAAAATGATCTTTTATAGAAGAAAACCTTAACACAATTCTATTCTCTTTCTCTGTATATATATACATATATATATATATATATTTAGACTTGTTAATTTTATTTGGAACAACAAAAATTGTCTATCGTTATTATTATTTTTTCAGTTGATACTCGTAAGTTTACAGTAATCAATATTAAACTACAAACTAATTTAAGACATGGCTATATTTCATTATATATTTAAAAACGTTATCTTTAAATTGTTAACAAATAATATAAAGTATTAAAATATACCAATAACTATATTTAATCCTATTAAAAATAAACTTTTTCAGTAATCCCGTCTGAGCTGCAACATAATTAAATCTGTATTTCATTAATGACAATGCAACATTTCTTTCCAAACAGATTTTCTGACATATAATTATTTTTCATTCTTTTGTTATGACGGAGATTTCTGACATCGTTAGTGTATTTAGGCTATGATTTATTTTTTAATTCTTAAAATATCTTGAAATCTCACGAGAAACTAAATTTAAGAAACAAACACACAAGTATATATAATCCATTTCTTAGCATATTTGCATTCTGCCAGGCCCTTGAAAACGTTAGAATGCAAATAATGCTTTTTTCTCATTCCAATTTCCAATAATTAATTTCGATTTCTTTAAATTCTTTTTTGGTTTGATTTGGGTAGTCTTCGCTTATGATCCGAATAATTGTTTTAATACTGAAGTTAAATCATCTTTAAATTTCAAATTTTTGCACTGATAATATTGTATTACTATATATATATATATATATATATATATATAAAAATGAAAGATATTTCGTGATTTACATTGATTTAGGGATTTAAGTTTTAAATATGTTTTGTTATTATCTTTTTTTTTTTTTTTTTTCCAGTACATTTTGTAAATTTTGTAATGTCTATCATCCATACACATTTGTTTATTTGTTTGTTTGTTTTGTTGAACCGAAACATGTTGGAACATTATCTGCAACCATTGGATGGTGAGACCATTTCCGTGATTCGCTGTTTCGTCGAAAAAAATTGGTAATTCATTAACTGCAGCCATCTGAATTATTTTAGTATGTATATATATATATATATATATATATATATATATATTTTGACAAATAATACCAAATAAAGTTGAATGTATCAGCACTGTAAGGTTGCAGACGAAGTTTTGGTTCTACCTAGCTACTGTAGAAAACAAAAATCAACCTTACACTAAGATTTTATAGTGTATATATCCTTAACTGTACCGCCATAATTTCTCCTGAAATATTATATGTATTATTATGTCAAATATTTTTATTAATATCATATATCTGGCTATAGGCTTTATAATTTTGTAAATTTTGTATTAAATATTTATATGATGATAACTTTATTTATAGGATGATGACTTTAATAAACTTCACAAAATAATTAACATTTTACTGTGAAAGTAAATGCTCCTTCAATATTTTACACTGAAGATTTGAAGAAATCTCTAGTAATTTAAAAATTTAATTATCTCAATTATTGCTTTTATTAATTCAGCGATTATATTTAAATTAATTAGATTTAATACTATTGACTGTAATTATATCTGTATTTATATTATAGGTGAAATTATTACAGTTATCAGTTACAAAATGGAAATAACAGATTGTAATTTTGTTAAAGGTTACTTTTTCAAACCATTACGATTTATGCCGATGGACTAAATGAGGACACAGTCCTGAGTAGATTGTATTTTGACGCACTTTACAGGAATTTTATATATTTATGAAAAAATAAAAATAAATAATTAAATAATTAAATTCTCAATAGAAAGATTCAAACAATTAACATTTTTACAGTTCAAGGATATTACAAATAGTTTTTTCTTATATTCAGTTTTAAATTAAAAGTAACCTATTCTCTGTCAAACGTGTAATGTATATCATAGAAAAGTCTATATTCATGAGTCCATTTGAAATTAATAATAGAAATCTGTTATAAAAAACATTTGATAATTTGAGACAAATATATTTTAAAATACATTTAGTAAAAAAATGTGTTTATTTTTTACATAGAATTCTTAAGCAGAAATATTTTATTATTTTTATAAAGTTTCAATTTAAGAGTAGGATTTTTGTCATCGTTACGATCATTAAATTTTATTAAACATACATAAAATACACCCCGCGACAAAAAGATCGGAACAAAGGGTTTTTTCTTTGATTTTTCATAAAATAACGTTATCTAAATTGTGCTTATCATTTATTATTGTTATAAAATAACAGTATTCCTGGACTAGTTTTTGTTTTAAGACTAATTTAGAAAAGTTTTAAGACTAAAATTTTTCTCATTTAAGACTACACTCCGCGACAAAAAGATAGGAACAAAGGAATTTTTTTTAAATTTTTCATATAATAACATTATCTAAATTGTGCTGATCATTTATTATCATAACAAAATATTATCATGTCAAAAACATATTAAATATTTGAATCATATTTAAAATATTCATATTCAAAATAATCATATTGAAAAATTTAAAACAAAACCCTTTGTTCCTATCTTTTTGTCTCGCTGTGTAGTGTTAAATTAGAAATATTTTAGTCTTAAAATTTTTCTAAATTAGTCTTAAAACAAAAATTAGTACAGGAATAATGTTATTTTATAATAATAATAAATGATAAGCACAATTTAGATAACGTTATTTTATGAAAATCAAAGAAAAACCCTTTGATTCTATTTTTTTGTCGCGGGGTGTAGCTCAAATCTAAGACAACAAACAAAATTTCCGATTTTTTTTTTTTTTTTTTTTTTTTTTTTTAAGATAATGACTCTGCCTCACATTGATGCACACTTAGAAGTCTTCAACTGGAATGCTCTATAGAACACGTGTTAAGTTTCCCTGCAGGTTCTTTAGATTTTCAAAATGATTAAAAAAACCTTAAAAACAACTACTTAAGCTAAATTTTAAAAGAAGGGAAACGAAAAATGTCCGACAATGGCAGATCGAGGTTGTACGGTAGTTGGAGCATCGTTTCAGCGCTGTGTTTTGCCACTGCTTTATTCCCTGCTGCTTTCTAAAAACCCAACGCCACATTCACATTTAAAAATTTCATACCTAAACAGTTTTTACACTTCATAAGCGATTTGTAGGCTACAAAGGATCAAGGCCAACTGACTTCCACCAGACTCTACAGCTAACAGTCCCCACCACCTATACCATTTGCAAACTTTGCCCATTTGGCGTTCTCCTTGAACAAAAAATTCAGTCTCATTACTTTCTGGAAAGACCTTGTACGTATATTATATAATCAAAAGTACACAAAAAAAAAAAAGAAAAAAAAAAACAAAAAGAACCACGCAATCAAAAAATAACAAAAGTAATCGAAATTTTTCGGATATATGAAACAGAAACTATGACGTCTTTCCCAATGTACATTTTTTTTTTTTTTTTTCTATAATCAGTTAGGATAACATTATAAGTAAGGTGTTTCCAGACCAATTATATCAACATCATAAGATATTAGAAATACATAATTATGATAGATTTATAAGTTCTTGCGTGTAAAAGTTAGAATAAAATGTCATTCACGTGTGTCGAAACATCTAAAAAAAAGGAGAAATAAACACATTAAGTTCATTTTCTATATTCTAATTACTAACTTCCCATAATATACAATTTAAAATTCTTTTGGAATTTTTTTTTTTCTTTTAGATTTTTTAAATATTCATTTTTTACTTTCCGAACACTATAGTGAGGAAAGTATTGTAATCATGTCAAAAATTCGAATTCGTGATTTTGATGTTTCTATACGTTTTGAGGTCCCCTGAGTCCGTTTTCACTATTTTTACGATGATGTATGTATGTGTGTGTGTATGTGTGTATGTGTGTATGTGTGTATGTGTGTATGTTTGTGAACACGCTAGCGTCTAAAGGCTTTGTTCGATTAACCTGAAAGTTGGTACGTATATTGTAAGTCACCATAGTACGAACCCTATAGATTTTGGTGAATCTAGCACTTATAGTTTTTTTACAGGGACACAAAGAAAAATTCTTTATCATTATGGCCTATGGGACCAAAATCTTAAAAGTGTGATAGCGTCTAAACGCCTTATTAATCTGAGCAAAAAAAATTGTACACATGTTATAGGTCGCATTTGCACCAACTGTATAGATTTTGGTGAATCTAGCACTACAGTTTTTTTACAGGGACACAAAGAAAAATTCTTTATCATTATGGCCTATGAGACCAAATTTTTAAAAGTGCGATAGCATCTAAACGCCTTATTCAATTGAGCAAAATTTTATACCCATATTATAGGTCACAGATACTCAATCTGTATAGATTTTGGAGAATCTAGCACTTATAGTTTTTTTACAGGGACACAAAGAAAAATTCTTTATCATTAAGGCCAATGGGGCCAAATTTTTAAAAGTGTGATAGCGTCTAAACGCCTTATTAATCTGAGCAAAAAAAATTGTACACATGTTATAGGTCGCATTTGCACCAACGGTATAGATTTTGGTGAATCTAGCACTACAGTTTTTTTACAGGGACACAAAGAAAAATTCTTTATCATTATGGCCTATGAGACCAAATTTTTAAAAGTGCGATAGCATCTAAACGCCTTATTCAATTGAGCTGAAAATTTGTATGAATATTATAAATCACTGTTGCACTAACTATAAGCATTTTGGTGAATCTAGCATCTATAGATTTTTACAGGGACAAAACGAAAAATTCTTTATCATTATGATCTAAGGGCTCAAAGTTCAGTAGCGTTAAATAAAACATCGTGTGATATATGGAGAAAAAAAGCACTCTATTATGGTTTTCTCTCTTTTGTTTGTTTAGCAATTCCTCTTTCTTTATTTTATCTACAAAACTGTTAGTTACTCAATGTTCGGAAAGTCGAGTGAAGTCACTCCAGATTTTTTTTCTATAAAATTCCTACAGACAAAAGAATGTATTAATTCTATGTCTAAAATGTTTTCCCTTAAAAACATAATTCGTGTTTATTTTTCTATAATGATAGTTTACCTGTTTAACAGAGAATTATTGGTTTTAATCCTGAAATATTCCGAGAAGTATTCAGTTGTTTTTTTTTTTAACTTTTATTGATAGATATTAAATTAAAATAATCTACTGTCGTCTGTCAATAAAGTAACACAGACTTATTTTTAATTTCCAAATACTTTTCATTCTAACTAACATGTTAAACTTTATACGCAGAATATTCAATAATATTAATAATTTAGATGGAAAAATGCTTAAAAAAATTAATATCCTGCTTTAGAAATAATTTAGTAAACATTTTAGCTTAAAATTTAAATACAGCCATATATTTAATTTTAATAAAATGTTCGATAATAAGAAATGTTGTTTTATTGATAACGTTTTAAAAACGTTTCTTTATTATGCTAAAATAAGAGTAATTTAAAAAATAAATAAATAAATAAATAAATAAATACATAGATAAAAATGAAATATAACTTTGTTGAATGGTAAGTAATAGTAATTCATAAGTAATACCTCATATTTTATTTATTTACTTATTTATATTTTTGAAAATACATACATTATATGAAATTATAAATATCATCAGTTTACATACTGTTTTTTTATTATAATTCTATTGTATATTTTATTGTATATTCTATTTGAATTAATTTCTTTTTTTCTTTAGTAAATTACTTTTTTTTTTTAATGAAAAGCACTAAATAATTTTTAATGAAGCATAAACGAATATTTAACCAAACACTCACGTATATATATTAATTACATAAATTGTGTCTAACTTTTGTATTTTTAATTTACATATAGTCATCAATTTGAAATATATAAATCATACTTTTCTTAACTTAATTTAATCCAGTATAACTTAGAAAATTTATTCTCAAGTATGAAAATTTATGAGTGAATATAATTTTGAAAATTAATTAAATCGTACATTGCGGCATTAATTATATGAATATGCCAAAAACTGAGGAAATAAGTCGATAATAAATATGTAATCATACTTTAATTGTCAGTTTACAAAATTTTCATATTTAAAATGTTTATGAGAATTATGAAGACTAAATAATCGATGATATTTGAATAGAGGCTTAATTATTTTCCACAAATTTCGAAATGCAAGCTCATACTTATGTTTCTAATTAATCATGTTTTAAATGTTAAATTTAAAATTTCTAAATATAATAAATTGTTGTTCTTGTCTTGAAATAATTCCTTATGATAATATGAAATTTTTAAGTTCAAATTATTTCTGCTCATAATTTTATTTTTTATAACCTTATTATTATTATTATTATTATTATTATTATTATTATTATTATTTAGAATTTTTAACTTATAATTTTCCACAAACACACATATATGTATATATGCCACCCAGACGGTGTATTGGTTAGCGTCCCTGACTACTACACGGTTGAGCCTGGGTTTGAATCCCGCAGAAGGCATGTATGTGTTGTCCCTGTTAGGGGTAGCGATGACCGCCCATTGGGTGCCCCTTCACAAATGGTCATCAATTCAGCGACCCCCTGGCCAGTGCACTAAAGTTGCAAGTGCCGTGCTACAATACGTTAAAAAATAAAGAAAGTAAAGAAAAATAAATAAATAAATAAATCACTGCTTGGCAGTTATTTTCCCCTACAAAGTTAAATGAGGAAAAATTCACTAGTAGTTATATATTAGATTTCGAAAAAATTACCTTATAAAACGTTCTTTTCTTGGAAATTTGTCTAGGTGTGCGTAATTAAATTACCATGTGTAGAAATACAAATCTGTACAGAAATATATTTTTCATAAGAAAACGGGAGTTCTTAAATAAAAACTTGCAACATTTTTTTTTTTTTTTTTTTTTTAATTTATTTATTTAGTTTAATATGCAATTATAGAAAAAAAAAAACTTATACTAACTATAGAATTTAATATGTAATTATGGGAAAATGCAACTTCGTAAAGCGCTTTAAAGGCTAGTTCTTCCTAAAAAAGCAGCAGAAGGAACATAAGAAAAATAATTGTATTTAATTGAGATTTTCCAAATTTTCATTGTGTCAGCAATATTTTTTTTTTACTTAAAGCACTCCAGATGCATGTTATTACACAAATTAAATTCCCCAGCTGCGTTGCATTATAATACACTATCATTCTATAAATGACCGGACACGTTTTTTTTTTCCAGACTTTTTTGAAATATCTGAAAAAATACTAGACAAACAGTACTAAAACTTCAGAAGTGTAAAGGACATCCAACAAACACAAAATTGTCGGTAGCTGTACTGTCCAGCATCGGCAATTACGGGATGCCGATCTATTCGTTAAAATAAACTCGGTCTGGAGTCGTAACATATTCGGCAAACCGATGGCAGTTTTCTGATCGAAAATACACATGTGGGCAAAAAACCTTACTTAATGTTTTAAACACATAGACTATCGTTACGCCGATAACATATATTTCACCGATACTGATCCAAATATGGGCCGATGCCATTTGACGACGTTGCGGAGGAGAGGACAAAAACTTTATGGAACCGATACTGAATGTGGTATGTGGGTCATAATCATAGTTCGGCATGCTGTATGCCTTCCGTAATATGCCCGACTCTCGTGTGTTTGTTGGGATGTTATACCTCATGTATTTTAGTGAAAGTTTTGATCCGAAAGTGGAAGGAGGATCAGTAAAAAATTAAAGAAAAGTGAAAGTGTTTTGCATCACCCTGTAAAAAGTAATGCATACAATGCAATCTGGATGTAGCACGTGCTTAAAGGATTATTCTTATACCTGTATAAAAGTCTTATACCTGTATATTCGTATACCTGATCTTATTACCTGTATAAAATGTCTTACCACTACCGTATGTACTAAAAAATATACAACGGTTTATTTAAAAAATTGCAAAAGAAATTTTCACTTTTTTAACCATAACATGCAAGGTATTAAAACCAGTGCAAAGCCATGTATGTCAAGTTTCCTCAAAATGGCTCTGCACTGGGTTTAACACCTTGAGTGTTACAGCTAAAAAAGTGATAATTCTTTTCGAAATTTTTTAAGAAACCTTTATATCCCCTTGATTGCATGTGGTAGAGACATAAAGATTTATATAGATAATTTGTACAGAAATATGTCTGTAATCACAAGCTACAGCCAGATCGCATATCAAACATTACATTTTACAGGGTGATACCAAATACATTATTTTTTTTAATTTGCTTACTGGTCCACCTTTCACTTTCGGGGCAAAATTTTCACTGAAATATATGAGGTATAACATGTTCTTCTCACTTTTTCACAGTTTCAAGATAATTTATGTGGTATACTTTGAGATGTTAAAAAAAAAAAAAAAAAAAAAAAAAAAAAAAAAAAAAAAAAGTGTCGGATCGAAAGTGTTTGATCATTTATGGAAAGGTAGTGTAACACATAAAGACAAGATCTAGTACGTTGGTATGTTAATAAACCACATAAGAACACCAAAATAAGCTTAGATAATGTTCTTAACAGACCTACAACACAAGCTGATGTAAATCAGACTTAATTTTTTAGGGAATTAAAACTAAAATAAATAAAAATAATAACAATAACACTAGTAGACGCATCTTTCGCTTAGTCACTATTCTTTAATGAATTGAAAAAAAAAAAATAATAATAAATATTTTTTCAAAGCCTTTAATAAGTAAAACTACGAAAATCCCATTGAAATAACCCAACGAGTTACCGCTGTCTTGTACATTTTTATCACTTTTATCATTTTTATCGAATTATCACTTTAGTAAATTTTGTTGCTGTGGAATCTGTCGCCTAAGATTCAGAATATACGCAAACAGAAACCCCCCCACACACGGACACCTAACGTTATTTATATGGATATGTTGAAGTGTGATATCTAGACGTTATGTTTATTTTAAATAGCATTCTTTTTCTTTTTTTCTTTGTATTTTAAGCGCGGTAAAAATTTACAATTGTCTTTTCCTTAATACATTGTTGTAATTGTGTTGCATTATTTTCTTATATATATATTTACATTTTTTTATACTTAAAATTCTTACAAGGAAACATTCAAAATGTGTCATCTTCAAAAAGTATTGAAAAAAAATATATGTGAGTCTACTCTTCATAAAACACCAGAAAATGAAAAAAAAATATAGGCTGAAATTTATTACAGCGACCTCAAAAAATGATCAAAATTAAGCATTTTTGGAGATTTAGCACTGTTAGGCGATACGTTTGCTAGCACCGAGATTGCCGTGTACGAAGAGAACCGTGTTTTGCTTTTTCCCCAAGTACTCAAAATCAATCGCCTAGCAGTGTGAAATCGCCATATATGCTCAATTTTGATAATTTTTTGTGGCCGCTGTATTTAATTTCAGCCGATATTTTTTTCATTTTCTGGTGTTTTATGAAGAGTAGAATAACATATATTTTTTTCAATACTTTTTGAAGATGACACCTTTTGAATGTTTCATTGTTAGTAAGAATTACTTTTTTTTTTCTCCTTACATTAATGAGACTATTTTTCTTATTCAAAAGAGGAAATTAAATCAATTTTTATTAAGAAGATACCATGAATATTTTTTCCTTTCAATAGTTCTGTACATCAATGCAATGGTGATGCAATTTTCTGTTAACTTATCGTGTTTTTATGGTGTTATTAATTTAACACCATGGATAATTTTTTACATTGTTACTTCCAAACAATGATATAGCTAAGACATTAGTTTCAATCGGGATCTCTCGTAATTCAAGCCTATTATTAAAAATATATATATATATATTTTAAATATTATTTTTAAGGTTTCGTTTGTGTATAATGTTTAAAAAAATAATCAACGTGTAAATGTTTTTTTGTTCTTGTTTAGCATATTAATATTATTTGAAATCAACATGATGCATTTAACAATTTTAAAGCTTAACAGATTTATTAGAAACTTTCACCTTCGCACGTTTAGTTTTTCATAATATTTTATTTCAGTATTAACATTCGAGTGTAAATAAATATAATTATTTTAATACAATTTAATATTTCTAAGTAAATATCTTTATACATATATATATATATATATATAAAGAAGAAAAAGCGTAATATCAAATTCCAAATTTGAATAAGTTTGGTATGTGATAATACGTTTCACTCACATTCTATGATTTTGTTGCAATAAAAATTGCCATCAGCACGTATATTTAATAATTTTAAAGCAATTATGAAATTGTTTAATGAAACATGTTTCTCCCTTATAAACTGCATTTTTCATAAATAAATAAACAATTATATATATGTATATATATGTATATACACACACACATATATATATATATATATATATATATATATATATATATATATATATATATATATATATATATATATATATATATATATATATATATTCAAGATAAATATATATATATATATTGATATATATATACATATTTTCATGATATATATATATATATATATATATATTCATGTAAAAAAAAAAAAAAAATCAACATTTATTTTTATTAGCATTAGCTTAAAATTATATATTTAATGATTTATCTATTATGTTGTTTTGAGTTATTGTATTTTTCAATAATTGTAATAATTTTAAATGTTCAAGTCGATACCTGAATCTCACTTTTAGAATAATTAGTCTTTTAATTTTGTATTTCATCAAAACATTTTTAATCAAATAAAAGAATACGTTTTAAAATTTTTTATATATGAAAATAAATTTTCTATATATTTTTTTTTTTATAAATTTATATTTCGAAGAATTCTAAGCCTTTTGAAATTACATTCAGTCAAATTTTCGTATGAGACGTGAGACAATCATTAAAATCTTTGTAATATTTATTTAACAAATTAAAGAACGTTTAGAAAAAAAAAGTTAAATATCCATTTTTACTTGGATGATTTCCACATCTTCATAACATATTAAAAATATTATATATACCGGGAATATCTGTAGCCATTTAAAAAAATCATAAAAACTGAAGGAATAGCTAGAATTGAACGTGGTTTGCTAAAAAGTAACTCTCATGAAGAGTGATTTTTTGTTGTAAAGAAAAAAAAAGTTAATTTTTTCGTCGATAGAGGGCGTTAATGGATGCGTAACGAGAAATATACAAATCACAGTTACACTGCTCGAGATTGAAAATGCAACACCAAGAAGGAATGATAATAACGTAATGAAATTTGTTTGACACATACTTTATAGCAGGAAGAACAATTGATTAAAATTTCAGGAAATTTGGAGTAATATGTACTGAGAAAACAGTACATAAAGCAGCGACCTCTGTGAGCTATAACAGCACATATCTGCCTAGGCATTGAATCGCACAGCGATTGGATGACATGTACAGGCAGAGAACTTCATGAAGTTTTAACACCATGTCACAATTCATCGATCGAAGTTACTGGTGAGTGGTGGGGGGCCAGTCGCTTTTTAACGATTAAACAGTCAATTTCATTGGTGCGAGATCAGGAGAACGCGCTGGCCAGAGCAATAGTCGAAAACATTCGGCATGAATGAAGGTCCAGACAATATGGACAACTTGCGGTCGTGCATTGTTCTGCTTAAATGTTGCGCTTCGTAGGCCTTGAACATAGGGCAAAGCTATGGGCCTTAACTCGTTAGAAATGTAATGGCTGGTATTCATAGTGGAGGGAATGAAAACAAGAGGTGATCGGGACGAGTATCTATTGGTACAACATACCATTAATCCAGGTGGTGACTCAGTATGCGGCAACCAAAATTCTGATTACCCTCAAAACTGCAGCACTGATATGGGCGCCATTAATGTGCGATCAACGATGAAACTGGACGCAGGAATGGCGGGAAATCACTTTTCAGACAAATCACAATCATGTTTACAGCATCAAGTTTGCCTTATCGTATTTAACGGCATTATGAATAATGCACATTGCCAGGTGGGATTCGACATCATCATACTGCCCATCATTTGCAATGATGTTATGGGTTCACATTGGATATATGTCTCGATTACTTCATGTTCGTAATCCTGGCACTCTGAACAGCGGCGATTAAATTTCTGATGAATTGCCCGCCCCTCTACCCTGTATTAGAGGCCTTCGTAGCGCAAAATTTAAGCAATATAATGCGCGACCGCAAGTTGTTTGTATTGTCCGGACGTTCTTTGATAAAGAATGCGTTCGACTGGTGCTCTGGCCAGCGCGTTCTCCTGATCTCGAACCAATGAAAATGATTGTTTTATCGTTGAAAAGCGACTGATCCCCAGACACTCACCAATAACTTCGATCGATGAATTGTGGCATCGTGTTAAAACTTCATGAAGTGCTCTACCCGTACATGTCATCCAATCGCTGTTCGATTCAATGCCAAGGCAGATAAGTGCTGTTATTGCTCACAGAGGTCGCTGCTTTATGTACTGTTTTCTCAGTACATATTACTCCAAATTTCCTGAAATTTTAATCAATTGTTCTTCCCACTATAATGTATGTGTCCAACAAATTTCATTCCGTTATAATTATTCCTTCTTGGTGTTGCATTTTCAATGTCGAGCAGTGTATATAAATCGCATTGTTTTATGATTAGCATAGCTTATTTCCTATTTTGCCTCGTACTTCAGCATGCATTTAGTTTTGTTTGCGATGCTGACTTGGTGGATAAAAACTATCGGTAAGGTGTTTTCCATCAATTAAGAACCGCCTACTGAATCTGGAGTTAGCGGTGTTGTATTTCGATTGCAATCTGTAATTTGCAAAGGTTGACTTATAAAAAAGGATTTATATGCCTGGTAATAAATATAGTAATTTCATGGGAATAAATATAGTTTTTTTTAAAACATAAATACGTGATTTGCTCACATACAGCGCCCTCTGTTAATGAAAATTTTAAATAAGATATATATATATATATATATATATATATATATTTACCACAAAAATTCCCCCTTCACGACAATAACTTTTTTCGCAATCCGCGTTCAATATATATTGTTTGGAAGCGTTTATTATTATTATTAATATTATTTTACAAATTTACATATAATAAAGTATGTAATATATTAAAAGTTTTTATTTATTTATTTATTTATTTTTTTTTTTTTTTACACAGTTGCAAGTTTTAATATTAACATTTAAATATATATACATATTGCAAAGCACAAACAAATTACGTATAAAACTATTTTTTTTTTTAAACTGTATTCATCTATTGAAATTTTTTATTAAATCGTGAACGTCCAAATGACAAAATAAATTTTTCAACACATCTCTCTCTTTCTCTCATTTTTTTTTTTTTAAACATTTTTTAACAGTATTATCTGGTACAGTTTTAGTAAATTTATCATGTAATTAATTATAAAATATATCTCATGATAATGTATGCAAAAATAAATCATTTAGACTCCAATGTGTTTACAAAGAATTCTAAATATAGTTAACATTCTAATAAATTAAAACATAACGTCTTGAAAAGTTTGTCTTGTTAAGTAAACCTACCTCAAAAGCTTAAAATATTTGCGATATGTCTAAAATATTCTTAAATTAATGTTATGTAAATTTAAAACTTACAAAGAAGGACTATGAAAATGAAGGGAAGTTTCAAATCTAGTTCAATATTTAAAGGGATATCTATAAGGCATATTAGGCTTCAATTCATTAAGAATTGGATAAATTAATTTAAAATAATTTCAATGAAGCTTACTTTTTGTTATTACTTTTCTTTAAACTGATTGATGAATAACTTTATGTTTAATATTATGCACTATCTGTTATTTTATTCCTTTTGTGTGAAAATATGTCTTATTGAAAATGGCTTATAATAATTAATTTTATTTAAATAGTACCTATTAAGAAATTTTAGTAAAATTGAATTTTAATTCCAAAAATAACATATTTCCTTTTAGGTGCATAATAATTGATTTTGATTTTCTGTAAAGTTGAGATAAATCCTAAAGTTATTCATATAAAAAGAGCACATACACTCAAAAAAGAAAATTGCAGTGTAATTTGATTATTATTATTATTATTATTAAATTAAATTTAACTTAACCGAATTCATTTCAATTTTGCATATAATTAATGCAGATAGTAAATCCAAAGTTATAACTTGAGATTGTATGTAAAGGCTACATATTGCTATTCAAACACTTTTAATATATTTTCTACTGTAATTATAGATGAAACTGTTGGATTTGTATATACATATATATTAATGACGGTTTTATTACCAAACCGGTAACCGAAAGCTTCTGTTCTTGGACTTCTTCAATCCTAGGTTGCTCTTGTTACCTTTGTTGTTTGGAGTTTTCTGCAATTTTGTTCCGAAACTCGAAAAATAGGGATAGAACCAAAATGAAAGAAAGAAGGTTTCTTACCCATATTTAGTCAATCGGAGTATCATTTCGAAATGTTGACTAACGTAGTCTTTTTTTTTTTTTTTTATGTTCAGTTCTATTAAACAATATTTTTAAGAATAACAATAAATAAATAAATAAGCTTTGGTGAAATTTTCCTATTGTAAATGTTTCAATTATAATAATCATCCTTATTATTATGATAAAAATTTTTGACCTTGGAATATTGTTAAAATTATTAGTTTTGAAATATATATATATAGATAGATATAATGTCAGTCCGTGTGACCGTGTCTGCCTGACATTTTTTTTTTTTTTTTTTTTTTTTTTCTGAACTGTATTTCAAAAACTATTTCATAGAATTTCATAAAGTGTTATACCTAATTGCACCATGACATACATAGTTGCCCATCAATTTGTGTTTCATATTGCTCAATAGATACCGCTTTAATGTTATAATCTCCTTTACGTAAACAAATTCCGTATGTCAACTATATTATCTATGATTTCACAAAATTTAAAGAATTTTTAAAAAGAGGAATTAAAAAATAATCCTAATTTTATATTGGTGCATTCCGGCTGAGAACTGACGATGCCATACAGCAATTAATTTCCATGTGCATGAACGATAAAGCTTACTTTTTAAAGTATATGAATGCAATAATTTTGATATATGAGAGGATCATTATGAACAATTATGCTGATTTGATTTGCTTGCATATCGACCGACAGGTTTCTCTTCTATGTTGTAATTTCCCTGTGTACGAAACGGCATTAACCCAGAAATTATAGTGTAAAAATGTAACCAAACTTGTTATATTAGCTAGCAATAATGAAAAAAAAAAGAATCCCCACTCAATGAGTTTATAGATAAAACTTCAGGTGTCATTCCTAGTATTTTTTACACTTTCCAACCAGGTTGAAAAATGTTAATGTCTTCGGTTTGTCAGTCTGTCTGTCCGCACTCTGACTCCCGTGAATATTTATGGAATTTCTTGAAACTGATATATGTTATTCAAGTTCACTATCGGATGTTCCCTATTGAAAATGGAAATTACGCTTCTTCTGGTTTGTGTACAGGGACACCCGAAAGTATTTTAAAGCATTGCGTTCTATGAGAGGTATTTCTGTAATCCATAATTTCATATCTTTACTGTACACAAATCTTAATGAAATTGAAATATGTTATTGAAGTTCACTATCGAATCTTTCCTGTATAAAATGTAGTAAATGCCTCTAGTGGTTTCTGTACAGAGACAGTTAAAGGTATTCCAAAGCACTGCGTTCTATGAGAGATATTTCTATAAATCATAAACTTTACATTGAAAGAAGTTTTTGAAATATACATATGTTGTTTATATGTACAAAAGAATGTTTTGCATAGAATATAGCATGATTAGCATTGGATGTAGAGGGTGACACAAAAATATTCAGTTATATTAAGAGCTATTAATAAAAAATTACTAGAATTGTACTTTTGTTTACATTAAGCGTTTTTAACACATTATAACATTTTTTAAGTGTGAATATGATTTAAATATGTGCATCTGTCTGACTGTTCTTCTGTCCGACTATCTGTTTCACTGTTTTTCTGCGTTCTAATTCCCGTAAGTATTTTTGGAATTTCTTTAAACTGATATATTTTATTGAATTTCACTATCGAATGTTCCCATTTGAAAATGGAGTGCATACCTCTTCTGGTTTGTGTACAGGGACACCCAAAAGTATACGAAAGCCTTGTTTTCTATGAGAGAATTTCTATAAACAATATTTTAAAGCTTTACTGTACAGACGCTGTAATGAAAATTTACCATGTTATCCAAATTTCCTATCGGATGTTTCCTATGTAAGTACATTTCTAACTGGTTTGTGTACAGGGACACTTGAAATTATTCAAAAGCATTGCGTTCTATGAGAATTATTTTTATAAACCATGATTTCAATTTGTGTATCCTGTCTGTCCGATTGTCTACCTTTCTACCTGTTGACTTCCATCTCCTAGCGTCCGTAAATATTTTGAGAATATTTTAAAAATAATACAATAAAATTTTCTATGGAATGTTACCACTTTAAAATGACATTAATAGGTTCTGCACAACTAGTTTGTGTATAGTGTCAACAGAAAAAAAAATAAATTGTATAACATTTTAAGAAAGACATTTTTAAAATTTATATTTAAAAAAAAATTCTTCTGTAAAAATCATAAAAACTTTGACATTTATTATTAACATTCTAAAATAATGTTTTGTATAGGCTATGATATGAGTATCTTTCAGATTTACATGCCTACGCTAAAATAATCAGATACATTAAAAGTTGTAATTATATTCTAACGGCCGCATTTTCTTTTGCGTAAGCTTTTTAATACTTTTCAAAATTCCTAAGAATGATTTTAAAACCAATTAGACTATCTATATAATTTTCAGCCCTTCTGTCTGTTGCGTGATAAAGTAGGCAAAGAATATTAAATGATATACAATACAAGAATTACGTAAAGTTGGAAAGTGTTACTAATCAATGCGTACTGCATGATTTTTCTTTCTTTCTTTCTTTCTTTTTTTTTCTTTTCTTTTTTTTCTACGACTATTTAAACATATGTTGAAACTGAGTAAAAATGCATTATGCAAAATCATTATGTTGTGGAAAGAGGATTAAATATTCGTCAATGTTAAAATATAATTGCTGATCTTACGCAGAATGATATAGAAAAACATCATTTGATAGCCACAACAGACTAGATTTATCGCTACTAACAGTCAGAAATATAAAAGCAATAAAATGATAACAAGAAATGTTATATTTACTATCAATAAAATAAAATAAAATTATAAATAATCAGATACAAAGTAAATTTACAGTAGATAATTATTTTGAATTTAGTTTTATTTGTTGAATGAGGATAAAGAGATTTGAAACACAATTAAATAATGAAAGGAGACATTTCTTTTATGGACGTGACTTAAGTATGACTTTTAGAAATAGCGCGAATAGATTTTTCTTTTTCTTAGGTCAAGTACATGACATTTTGACCAGGTGAGATTGAAGAAGGAAAAAAAAAAAGTTACTTTGGGCAATATTTTGATAATAATGTTTTGATGTTCAATAAAAAATTTACACAGATTGATATTTTTTTTCTGATATTGTTATTTAGAGGTGTAGAAATGTTGTTTTCTGGTAAGAAAGTACTTTTAAATGATTTTACCCCAAATGGATATTTAAAATTTAAAGGGACGGTGGGCATTATAAATAAATATTTTTAATTTTACAGCAAAAGTTTTAATTTTTTGTATATATATGCACTGAAGTATTACAATATTAATAACATAAAAAATAAAAATAAAAATTATTTTTATTAATTTTATTTATTTATTTATTTATTTTTTATTTATTTATTTATTAATTTATTTATTTATTAAAAAATTTAAAATGTCTCTCGCGTTTATATTTTTCATATATTTTTTATTGTTTTGCTTGATTATTATCCATTTATATATTTTAAATAAATTTGGGTATCAGATTTTCTATTCGTTCAGAAGTTTAGATTTAAGAATAAATTTTGTGAAATATACTGAGTTTTTAATGACAATTTCAATCTCGCCCATAATAAACAGTCTTAAAAATCTAAATAAAAAATTATTCACAGATTACATTTAAATACAGTGAAGCATCGATAATCCGGCATCGGTGGTTAATAGCAGGGGTGAAACTACCTAGCATGCAAAAACCCTGAAAACTGATATTTGCATTCAAATAGGGAAGATTTAATACTGAAATATCATATGGCTACCTATATTAAATGATATTTGGAGAGTTCTTAATGCATAAGGCAAATTAAACATTCTAAATAAGAAATTTCTGTAAAAACAAAATAATTTACATGAAAATCAGAAACAGCAAAAATTTGAAAAAACCTGAATTCAGAGGTAGGCCCTGAAAAGTTTCACCCCTGTAATAGACGTTGCCAGATTACTGATTTTTCTGGATTACAGTTGTTCAGAAAATAAATGTCATGAAATCATCGATCAATAAAAGCATCTAAAGGAAAATTTCTTAAAAATATTTTTTAAAAAATGTGCACAAATCCCTATCAAAAAATTTAATAATTTCTTAATGTTTGAAATGAGTTAAAAAATTTTAATTAATAATTATAAAACAGAAATGAAGTTCATTAAGTTTTGGTCAAATAATAATAAATTAAAATTAAAACTAATTTAATAACATGTAAGATCAGGAATTTGCAAAGTGCTACATACATTCTATCAAATATGTCAGTTAATTTTATTTGTTTTCTTATTTTCTGTTTTTCAGTTTGTAGTTGATTGATTACATGCATGTTGAATAACATATTAAGATATATCTGTTATTGTTACAATATTACAAGAAAAAGGGGATGATATTATTATTATTTTTTAAATCACCTATCTTATTTTTACACATATTTAAAAAAAAGAAAGAAAAACAGTTTAATCTGCCGGTTATATTCAAATTAAGAAAATTAAAATAACTAGTAATAATAAAGGATGCAAATTACAACTTCATTAATCCATGCGTAAATAACAAAACAATTACAGCAGATCATTTCAAACTTGTCAAAATATTATTCAGAATATTCATATTTGAGAAAAGCAAAATAATACAGAAGTCTTTTATTAATTTGATTTTAAAAGGAAAAAAATAAATTGCTTATTCTACTTAAGCCTACATTGCCGAAAGAAAAGAATTGTTCCGTGCTGTCTTCAAATTTAAATATTACTTAACTTTTATCAAAAAAGTTGAATAGAAAACACCATCGAAGAGGTTTATTGTCTATTTACAATTCTAAGCCAAGTTGGCGGCTTGTCTCTGATTGGCTGAATCGCAATTGCCATTCTTCGGTGTGATGTTTATTGACATTGTTTTTTTCCCCCGTGCGTTCGAAAAATTTAAAGCATTAATTATCTGTTTTCTATTTTATCAATTTAATAAAAAAGAAAAAATGAGCTAAGAGCCTAATATAAACATTTTAAGGCAATTTTGTAAAAAATCTGTGTTGTCATTAAAAAAATTTAATTTAGTACAGAATTTAATGTTTAGACTGTATTTTAATGTTTAACCCTGAAATGCATTATGTTTTATTTTTAACACATAAAATTTGAAATTAACCGTGAAATGGGTGTAGTTAAGTGGCAAAATACAAAAACAAAACTATATATATATATATATACTTTTTTTTTAATTTTCAAAACAATATATTGATGTATTTATACGTCACAAAAAAAAGCTACTCTTTTCATAAATTTATCAGTATAAGCAAAAATATAATGCTTATATTTTTGCTTAGATAGAGATAATTCGACACTCTTACCTTTTTTCCATCCGAAAACAATTTTTCCAGTATGTTTTTATTACTTCTTATACAAATAATTGTAATTCGTAACACCCGCAGAAATGTAATTGCATTCAGATAACGCTCCAATAATGAAAATTGTCACAGATAAAAATTAAACTTTCAAATATTCTAGTTGCATTCGAAAACAATAAAATAATTTTGGTAAAATAATAATAATAATAATAATAATAATAATAAAGGAAATTAAAGGGGACTAATGTGCAAGTTGTACCTGACGGGACTAAAGTGAAAGTTGTACTTCAAGGGACTAATATGAAAGTTGTACCTCACGGGACTAATGTGCAAGTTGCACTGAGCGAACAAATTATTTCTTTCAACGAAAATGCCTACTAACCCTGGACGATAGGTCTAATATATCGTATCATATTATATATCGTATTTATCGCAATATAACTCAACACTTATTTCGCTTCCTTCTTCGACTCGTTTTAATAGGCATTTTTTATATGCATGAGCAGCCCCCGAAAAACAAAAACATTAAATCATTAAATTCATTTTTTTACTTATTTTTATTTCATATTATTTCACGCGCTCTTTTTATTTCCTAATTAAAATTTATTTAAAAAAAAAACTTTTTCGATATCGCTTGTAACGATACTGATTATTATTAATTTTCTTTTCTTTTTCTTTCAATAATAATAATAATAATAATAATAATAATAAAAAGATTTTGATGAAATTCTGGCAAAGCAGAATTTAGTTTAGGACGGAGGACTATTAGTTTTTTTTTTTTTTTTTTTTTTTTTTTTCCAATTATAACATCGCTTTCAAATTATTCAATTATATTTTCGATAAATTTTAGATTTCGATAAATGTCCAACTATCGAAAAATGATTTCGACAAATGTCCAACTATCGAAAACGACAACGCAAAAATCCCAGATTGAGACTAATAGGCCCTCAGTCCTAATATATGCGAAACTTAAAACGGATACCCAGATTTCACTGAAATGTAACATAAAACATCTTAAAGCAATTTTATGCTAATTTTAAGCCAAAATTGTGACAGGAGAGACATTTGAAAGAAGGGAAAATCGCTAAAAAACACAATAAGAGAAAACAGCATTTCAATTAAATTTCACCAGTTATCATTATTTATCAGTCAAACATTTTAGAAGGCAATATGTATTTAAACTGTATGTTTTTTTCTTTTTTTTTTCTTTTTTTTTTTTTTACATTTTAAAGGGCATTTAGTCAGATCATTATTTTTTTTATACCCATGTAATTTTTGAAAATATTAGAAGCATGCGGTTTGTTGCATATTGTTCAGAATTAGTTATAGAAAATAAATTTAACAAAACTAAAAATTGATGTTTTCCATTGATTTTTACGATTTTCAAAGCCCAGCATTACCTTAACAAATTGCTGGCTCTTTCAGTGAATTTTCATTTATATATATATATATATATATATATATATATATATATATATATATATATATATATATATATATATATATATATATATATGTATATTAAATATTGTCAAGTTTTAAAGTTTCTTAAATGGTTAAAATTATCGTGAGCATTTGTATTTTTATCCATTATTTTTTAGAGTGCTTGATAAAAATATTAAGAACTATTTCATAATGTTATTGATCTTGTGGTTATTCGATTATTTTTCGCTGAATGATCCTTATTCCTATTTCCTTAACATTAATAAAAAATGTCACTAAATGCAAGGGGATTAATGTTAAACAAAATTTTTACACATGTGGAATGATATTTTGTAGGCAATTACTTTTAAAGTGTTGAAACATAAAATACAGTTTATTTTGTTCTACATAAAAAAGAAGTAAGTGTTGGATTCGTAGAATTTTGAGACTTCTGTATTTCGATTAATATACACATTTTAAAATCCTGAACACACTTTAATCATATTTAGAAATATATATCTCTACCAGTGTGTTTATGTAACTCTGTGTGTAAGCAATAATTTGTGGATACTGACAAATCTGATGTTGGAATTTCTCCAAACCTGATATTTAGTTAGAACTTAACTTTTATTTTTATACAGCTTACATTCGGTACAAATTTTCTAAAAGTTGCGGCTTCAGTTTCCCCCACTTACGGCACACTTCGCTTACCGTCGACGGAAGCCCGAGATAAAGTTATTCTATGGGAAATTTTCTTTACTCATAACTTATTAACTAATTCATAATTTACAATTCTGTTTTCTCATTCAGAAAATTCCCAGATATTAAATTGACGGACCTTTTTTATAAACGTATATATATATATATATATATATATATATATATATATATATATATTGAAATTGCAAAACGAGAAATTTCACGTATTGGAAATTCGTATTTTGCAGCTTAATATATATATATATATATATATATACGTTTTTAAAAAGGTCCGTCAATTTAACAGTTGGGAATTTTTGGAACATGCAAACAGAATTTAAAAATACGCATTAGTTAATAAGTTATAAGTAAACATAATTTTCCATAGAATAACATTATCTTCGGCTTCCGACGACAGTGCGTGAAGTGGGCCCTTAAGGGAAATCTATAATTTAGCGACTATAGTGTATAAATGAACCAAACCTATTATAAGACATTGATATTATGTAAAATTATACTGATTCAATTTTGGTGTATGTCAACGGAAAGGTTAGGTTGATTTGCTGCTATTGTAAGCCTTCTTAAGGGAAAGCAAAATATAAACTTCAATGATATATAAATGTACTGAATATAGTGTGTGAGATATATATTACTTTAAAAACATTTGGATTAAATTTTGTTGTGTATTGTTCGATAAATGTCGTGGCTATTAGATTCTGGAATTTACCGTATAACTAAATGTCATCATGTACTCGTAAATAGTGCAAACCAAATGCATATATAAAATGGTAAATAGATTGAACAAGTGTTCATGCAAAGCGGTAGATGGTGTTTTTATACTTGCAACTTTCTAATTCAGAATCTTCGTAATTTATACGAAGAGAACGATAGTCTTAGTATGGAAGAATAGAGTATATTTTTGGTGAGACGTGTATTAAAAGAATATTTTTATTGTAAAGATATCAGAATAGCTTTAAAATATTAATTATGGTGCTAGCATTAGCATCATCAACTAAGAAAGTTCAATTTTGAAAAATTCAAAATTTATTTTAAAGTTACGATCTTAAAGTTGCAATTTTCTTAGAATTGCAAAAAAGGCAATTGTTTGATTAAACGTCATATTTTAAAGCATCCTAAAGCATACTTGCCAACATCCTAATTAATATTCCGTAGTACTGTTAGTCCCGCCTTTTTTTTTTCTTTACACCAGTAAAATTTTTGAGTAATGTACTCTAAATGCAATTACGATTAAATAAGAAGAAAATACTCTAAAAGGATGCTGGTGTGAAAAAGAAGGCGGAGCTAACAAGACTATGGAATATTAATTAGTAAGTTGGCAAGTATGTCTTCAAGATGCCAGACTACTTCCAAAACATAATTTTTGACACTAATCACTCACTACAAAAATTCAAATTTGAGAAATATAAGATTGTTTCCAATATAGCATAATAGAACTTATAAGTTAGTATTTAGTATTAAAAGAGTTTGAAGTAATATAATATTTCAAATACACTTGCATTCTGATACTCTTGCATTGAAAATATTATGAAATATCATGAAAACGAAAATAAAAAACTGACCGCAATAAAATTAATTAGCAAATTAAGATAAAGTAAATGTATCGTACTGGAAGTCGGGAAACCTATTGTGTGGTGCTTTACAGTCTTCCGCCGTGTCCAGCAATTTAATTCTCTTAACATGAATATGGCATGCCAGGTGGAAGAAATTTGTGAAACCATACATGTGATAAGGAACTACTAAAAATGTACCTATGCTATCTAGTTCTTTCCCTTCTCCTCCGAAAAGCAAATGCGACAAATGAGATAGTTGCTCGAGATTTTCACATTTTTGAAGAATATATATATATATATATATATATATATATATATATATATATATTAATTTCTGTTTGTGCATGGAAATATTAAAAGTAATGTATTTATAAAAATAATATATACATAAATATACAACTATATATATGTGTGTGTGTGTATAAAGAATAATTATCATAAATTAGAAATAAAATAGGCCTTAATGATTGAAAAGATTGAAAAATTTATATGCAACTAACTTGAAAATAGCAATATAATCTTTTCCAATATTTTCAATTCAAACAGACATAGAAATAATATTAGTTAATTTTTTTAGCGCTGATCTAATTTTTTTTTTCCTTGAAAATCATACGCTAAAAATTAAATTGTGGCTTTTGAGAATTTCATATTATCTGAAGAATCATGTATTTATTTTCTTAAGAGTTCAGTATCATGATTTTATAAAAAAAAAAAAAAATGAACATTTAGAACCAATGGGATTTGAAGGGTAAGCGTCATTTAAACTGATTGTCATTAATTACATTTTAAAAAAAACTATGGAAAATAAAAAACTAAAATGTTTATCTTAGTTATCCTTAAGAAATTATGAAACATAAAAGAACTATTTATGATTCAGTCCTTATTTGGAACTAGGTATCATTTATCAAGGTATATAAGACTTGATTCATTTCCACTTTTTTTTTTTTTTTTTTTTTTTTTTTTTGTCACTCAAAATTAAAACTGAAAAAATATAGATATCCTGTGTTTAAAATAATTTCGGTCTAGCTCAGCTATATTTCCCTTTTAACAGTTTCGAAGAAGAAAATTCATATTGGTTATGTAGGTGGTAGTTTAACATAAACTTAAATTTGTGTTAAATATCATTAATATATTTATTCCATGAAACATTTTTTAAACTACTAATTATAGTATATTTGAATGTCAGTAGAAATTCACTTCTTAAATGAAACAATTTCATTATTTCTTATTTATAAATTCAAAACAAAATACTGAAAATAGTAAAAAAAAAAAAAAAAAAAAAAAAAAAAAAAAAAAAAAAAATCGTTGTTTTTAATGCATTTACACGTTTTGAGAAATCCACAACACGATTTGAATATTTTAGACTGTACCTGTCAATCTATATGTTTGTGTGTTTGTGTCTGTGAATTTGATGAGAAGAGAAGAGCTCTTTTTTAAGTAATAATGCACATAATTATATAAAAATTTATACGCAGATCTCATAAACTAGTGTTTAAAATAATAATTATCATCTTTTTTTTTTTTTTTTTTTTTTTTTTTTTTTTTTTTTTTTACTCTGTTTTATATGTTTTTACATATGTATCAAGTTTCTTTTGCTGGAAAATTCCAAAAATGCATCTCCAAAAAATGCATGTAATATGTGAGTAATAATGGGTAATGGAAATCGTGTGGTTGTTTCACACCACATTTTTATATTTTGTACTATGAGTTGTAATGCTCAAACAATATTTGTAATAACATGAAGCTGGATGATAAAAAAATCTGGATGAACTTGACAAAATAAAGAAGTATCGAAATTCATCAATTTTCCTTTGTTCATCAATTATGTTTATAATCTAAAAACAGGTACATATACGAGGGGTGATCAGAAAAAATTGTTACAAGCTGCAGCATTTTAAAACGACATATTGTGGAGAACTTTTGTTTTCCCAGAGTGGAGACAAATGGTGCTATTTGTCATACAGCTGGTGTGCGGGTAGGTAGCGAAAGTTCCCAGACGGTTCAGGACGATTGAAATGGCACGACGCTTAGAAAATTGGTCTCATCTGGAAGAGCGAGCCGTGATTCGATTTTTATGGGCAAAGAATGTGTCCGCGAAGCATCTGACGGAAACGGCCGGGCATGTTGAGTTAAGGTGTCATCCTTCTGCATGACAATGCTAAGCCCCATACTGCTCAAGCAACGCAGGAATTGTTGCGACGGTTCAGGTGGGAAATCGGAAGTCACCCCCATACAGCCCATATTTGACACCCAGTGACTATTTAGTGTTTCCGAGGATGAAGGAGCATTTATCCGGCACACAGTTCTTATCAGACAGTGCTGTGAAAACATTCGCCGAGACCTGGCTCAATGGACAGGGATTTGATTTCTACCAAGACGGGTTAAACAAGTTGGTTCTGCGTTCTGATAAATGCCTAAATAGACTTGGTGATTATGCCGAAAACTGATAGGTACGTATGCCTCTTAATACTCTTTTGTATTTTCTGTCTATTGTTAATAAATATTTCTTTATTCGACTTGTAACCTTTTATCTAATCACCCCTCGTACATACATACATACATACATATATATATATATATATATATATATATATATATATATATATATATATATATATATAATTTATAATTAAAGGTATGTACATTTTAACTATCTAGTAACATTTCAGAGAAGTAGTACTCAGAGAAACATTTTATCAATGTGATTATTGTATGAAATAGGTTGCTATTTTTAGTTTGAATTGTATAATATTTGTTTATATTCTTATTAAAACTGAAATAACTAAATTTTAATAAATATTATCTATTAATAATGAACATTTATTCTTAATATGACGTATAAAATGTATTTTAAAAAATACGTCATTTTATAATACAAACTATATAGGAAGTATTTCACTAGGGGCAATGAATATATGTTTAGCATTATATTTTGTGCGAATATAAATAAATAAATGAATAAAATAAAAGTATTGATTTATTTAATATATACTCATTGTCATGAAAATTTGCGCATCAAGAAAGAGTTCTCAGAATAAAACGAAATGTTACTTACGTAAGTGCATTATTGATATAAATAAATTATTACAAAATGAGAGCGAAATGACCATTTGTTACAGGAAAAATTACGAAAGAATGGAGGTTTTAGAACCCTGTGGGACCACCTCTAGCGTGAATGCACGATGCAATACGTTCGGACATTAATACATACACATCCCGTATGGTCTGCTGCGGCATCTCGTTCCACATTTATTGGAAACGCGCCTATAATTCGTCCAAACTCGTCGGCTGACCAACTTGCCTTTCCAAGTGATTCTAGATATGCTCGACTGAAGACAAATCTGGGGATCGAGATGGCCAGGGAAGGGAGAAATTGTGGTGGAGACAGTCCTGTGACCCCCATGATGTGTATGGCGGAGCATTTTCCTGTTGAAAAATAGTTCTTGGGAAGTGGTGTCGCGGTCGATGGGGTTGGATTGCAATCAAATGGAACCATGACGTATACGCGGCGAATCCAGATTTAATTTGGGCACTGAGGACAATCATGTACATATGCGGAGGCATTGTGGTTAACGCCTCAATCCTGCCTTTGCTTTAAATCTGCTCACCACACCCACAGCTAGTTTGATGGTATAAGATGACATTGCATACGACACACGGTCATCCCTAACATTGGTCCACGACACCATGACAGCCCAGCGATACGTTTGTGATATCCTTCAGCTATAAGTGTCGTCACGTAGTTCATGATTACTCCATGAGAGAGGGGTGAATATTATTGGCAGCACAAGTAATGGGTGTCGCGAAAGCAAATATCTTTCAGCCGCGCGCCTTGCGATGGTACGTAAAGACACAAGGGCAAGTCGTTTAGGCGTTGCATATGTCCGGAGGGCGGACAACGAGACTGTTGTCGCTATGTGTATGCTTTGTATGATGTGACCGCTTTTTGATTATTCGTCTGTGCGTCCTGAGCTTGGTCGCCATGTAAGTGATCTCGCTCTTGTCCACTGGTTCCAACACCTGCTCTCAGAAAAGTCAGAACTGCCTAGGTTGCTGGCTACTCGCCGTGCTGATCACCCGGATTCCATCATACCGGTGATTATTCCTCTCTCGGACTCTAACAACTGCTCGTATTGTCTTCGATAGCGGCGTAATGGCATCTCTATTAAAAAAACCTCCCTCTGAAACACATTATGTATTTCAAACAAGCTCTGCTTACCTGTTTTATACTCCAAGAAGAACGAAGTTCAGCGCCTTCTTGTAGTATTACGCAGTGCACAATCCCACTGCATTTCTAGTTATTTGCATATCTGCCTAGCACATACCTTCATTCCAAGTTTCGTTACCGTCCAACAATTACTTCTCGGTGAGCAAATTTTTATGGAAATGAGCGTATTTTTAAATACCTATACTTTCTTCTCGCTTTTTTTTTAAATTTAAAAATTAAACAGGTTAAAAAGTAACGACATTTCTTTATCGATTCCTAAATTTTTATAAAGTTCGTTCCATACAAAAATAGAACTATCAAAAAAGTGAAATTTTTCACAATACAAATTTTAATAAAATGCAATAAAATGATTAAAATAAAACAAAATTTTAGCACATATCATTTAATATTAAAATATTGTTATGAAATATTAATGAAATATTTTAAAAGAACAGTTTAGAAAATATCCATTATTATTAATCAAGAATTATCAGCGTCTTATTTTTCTTCTTTGCTTTTCTTTTCCTATTTTATGCTTTATACATGACATAAAAATTACATTAAATTTTAATAATAGATTTGTTTTACTTGAATGCTTTTCATGAAATCTACGATCAATTAAAAATTTACATGCATTGCGAATCAATGTGTAGGTTAAATCTAGTTACAAATAAATAAATAAATAAATGAAAAAAAAAACTAAAATTTTAAAATTTATTCTTTTTTAAAACAAGAATATAAAGAAACTTAATTATTTTAATTAATTATTCACATATTTATAAAAATGTAAGCTTAAAGATGTAACATCTTTTGGAAAATTTAGGCAAGTATATTTTAAATAAATAAAAAAAAAAGAAAATACTTCTGCCGTACACACTAAAAATAAAATTGTCAATTAAATATAATATATCTGATTCTTAAACAGGAGAAGAATATTTAAATAATGAAATACATTTTTTAATATTTATAATATGTATCAGATATATATATTTTTACACAGTAATATTTTTTATTAAATACTTTACGTTTAGCTCAAATAAAATAAATTAAAAAATTTCAAAACTGATTATCATTATTATTATTATTTTAATTTCACTAATTACTTCTTCATATATTTAAAAGTATAAAAACAAAATACGAAGATTACCGAAACTAATAAATTAACAATTTTGAAATAAATACGCAATGATTAAAAAACTAGTTTCTGATATATATATATATATATATATTAATTTTAATTCATTTTGTATTGTAATAATTACAAAACTTTGAATAAACACCATAAAATTCAATAAACTCGCAACAATTGTTTCGGGTTGGAAGAGCACACGACCCTTCGTCATTGGAACAAAGTAGGCACAGGTGCTGCAGTCAAAGCTGCAACGCGCAAAAAAGTTTTAAAAGAAGAGCAAAGATAAATTATAAAGACGTATGTAAATATAAACCCTTGTGGCAGTAGAATTACGAAATAAAAGAAGAAAATAAATAAATAAATAAGACTAAAACATGTAACAAAACCAAAAATTTAAAAACTATCAAAATTAAACGAAAATCGAACTTATGTGAGTAATTTCCAATTACAAACAATAACGTAGTTGAAGAAATACAATTAACAAGGTTTTTCGAATTTTTAATTATGTATCATGGATATCTAAATGGGAATAGGACACAGGAGGTGAAATTACATGTCAGTTTTAGAAAAATCAAAACGAGGACCATTAGCCCAGCAGTGGGAAGTAATAAAATATTTGGAGAAATCTTTATTACGAACATTACGACTGTGCTTATTTTTTCTATATTTCAAATGCCTTCTAGTTTGAGTTTGAGGGAGAGATACAATTAAATTTGTCCACAAAGTCGCAAGTGTCTTTTACTAGTTAAATGAGCTTATTACTAGTTAAATGAGAACGAGCTCTTGAAAGAAAACGTGCAAGATTATAAGAAGCCATACCTATATTAGACACAATAAGCCGGAAGCAGAGAGTGGGATTATTTACTTTCGGAAGAGCTTTGAAACGAGCACAATTGCCAATGGAAGGGTCATCGTGCTCTTAGTACTATCACTAAGAATGACGGAATTTTTAATGAGGAATTTAACTTGATCAAGATGATCCTTACACTGCAAATAAAAGAGTCTTAAAGTAAGACTTAAAAATAACTGAAACGGCATTTAAGATGCGTAAATTTCTTAAAATATACATTAGACGTTTTAGATATCTTAATTTAAGACAGAAATAGTCTGAAATACCAATTTATACACAAAATTGTCTGAAACACGTAAATACGTGAATTTTCGGACAGCAAACAATTTGAAATTTTAGACACTTTAGAAATTCAGACACTTGCATTAATTAGAAAATTTTTCACATGGAATCTATTTTAAGAAAATATGCTTAT
Organism: Salticus scenicus; assembly: GCA_963930645.1. Taxonomy (NCBI): domain Eukaryota; kingdom Metazoa; phylum Arthropoda; class Arachnida; order Araneae; family Salticidae; genus Salticus; species Salticus scenicus. Next base: position 147,701,285 of record OZ005656.1, on the reverse strand, counting down.
CCTACTTCTTTCAACATTCAATAAATATATTATTATGTTATGTAATAAGCAGTTAAGCTAATTAAACTTTGATAGCTTTATGAAATTAAAATTTTAGGGAATAATACTCTAGAGATGTGAATGATGTTTGCATGCTATTATCTTAAGCATAATTCATAAACAATATATTTAGAAAAAAAAGCTTATTTCGCTTTAAAAAAATTAATTAATTAATTAATAAAAATTCTTTAAAACTTGTGAAGGTGTTGAAAACTTGTGAAGGTGTTGTGAACGTGTTGAAAAAGTGTGAAGACGGACGTAGCAAGTAATTTGTAGAGAAGAAAGCGAATTTATAAGTGAACAATCGTGAAAAATTTGTTCATAACTTTTTTCTTTCTATCTTCTTCTTATTATTCATAAAAAAAAAGAAATATTTCGCATATTTACCTGCCTCTAAATGTAAAATAAAAAATTTTCTTGTATTCATGATTATAGTTTTTTTTTTTTTTTTTTTTTTTTTAATATTTTTTTAAGGAAAGAAATCGTTATCATCGAGAGCTGCAACTTTCACATACTTGTTATGGATTATTAAAAAATCTAGACCTCTAGATATGAAATTTAAGATAATAATATTTATTAAGATCAATACTATCAATAGTTTTATGACAAAATATTAGAAATAAAACATAAAACTGCGAATTTTATGTATATATATATTTATATATATATACAGTCGGTAACAAAAGTGTCCAAACACTAGCAAAAATTCCTATGTAAAAAAAGTACACTTCATACGGTTTTGTTAAATAAATCCATGTAGAATCCTGTTCTTAGTCAGTGTAAGAACATGATTCGATAAGGATTTATTTAACAAAACCGTATGAAGTGTGCTTTTTTTACATAGGAATTTTTGCTAGTGTTCGGACACTTTTGTTACCGACTGTATATATATATATATATATATATATATACATACTGGTTCTCATAATTATAAGGACACCCGTTTTTCTATATTAACTATACTCTGAACACTATTATTTAAACAAATATATTTTTATTAATTTGAATTTCATTAATAAACTATATTTATAATGTTTTATCGATTTTCTACCTTAAAAAACTTTAAATACTGTCAAAAAGATGATTTTTCAGACGTTCACAATTATAAGTATTTTTTTTTTTTCAATTATTCTTTAAATTATTATTTTATGGGGTCTCTTTTTAGGGTGAAACAGTCAGACATTCTCTCTGGTATATATATATATATATATATATATATATATATATATATATATATATATATATATATATATATATATATATATATATATATATATATATATATTAAATCTTCAGTTTGAATACCATTTCATACAGCATAGATGATACTCTGTGTACATTTAAAATTGCTTTCTACTTGCATGTACTTTTTAATATGATAAGTTAAGGTTATTAAGGTTTTTTCAACTTTCAGGCCACAGGAAAGGCAATAATACTGAAGTTTCTTTTTTCAAACTATTTCCTGTAGAGCAAAAATGTAAGTCTTGTTGAAAAAAAACATTATTACCCCCAAATCTAACAAAAATCTGAGAATTAGACGTTTAAAATTTCCGGATATTCTCTTGATGTTCTTAACAATAGAAAAAAAATACTAAATTCATTCTGCCTTCAGTAGACACAGTTCCCCAGAGCACCATAGATCCGCCTTTAAAATGCCCGATTCATATATGCGTTTAAAAAATGTGCTCTGTCTTTCGCTATCTTCAGATCGTGCCATTAACTGTTAAAACCATTTGGTTAATCAAGAGTAAAATGTTTTTCATCCGAAAATGCAACATTTTATCATTTAATATTACCTTTATTCAACTTTAACACATACGCTCTTTCCCTCGAATTAAAAACGCTTATTGATTACTACAGGTTTTTTATTCATTTTAATATATTAATTATTTTAAACATGCATAAATGTGGAACCCCAAGCTTTCGTTAAAAATTACGAGCAAATTCAGCAGCAGTCATTTTGAGTAGAACAGTAAGAGGAATTATGAGTCTTCGATCTCTGTAAAACAACTCTGATTTTGCATCAGATCTCTCTTCTATCGAACCAGCAGTTCATCGTTTGATCGCATTTCCTTCAGCAATTTTAGATCTTCGAATTTCATTAGAAACACTGCGGATTCAAATTATCCCTTCACTTAAAAAACACATTTATCATACTTCACTACTTGAACGTTCTTTTTTTTTTTTTTTTTTTTCGAGGAATTATCAGTAATTTCCGTCCAAGAAAAGTTGAAGACTTTTATATGAATTAATCTAGCCCAGTAGTTAACAAATTCACCTGTCAACTGTAATTTATCCGCTAGTAAGTTAAAAAAAAAAAAAAAAAAAAAAAAAAAAAACGAAAAACTCTTGATTGTCCCTAGAATTATGAACATCTAAAAACGTGGATAAAAAAAGATTGCGCGTTATTTTTATTAATTTTGTTTCATATAAAAAAAAATATAGCAGTTTTGGTTTTTAGAATACTAGATGTATTATGTGCACTTAGTATAATCTTGTTCACAATTATTTTTACATTAGCTATTTCAAAACATAAAGTGTCCTTATAAATATGAGAAGGAGTGTATATACCTACATTAAATGGCCTAAAACATGCTACAGGTACCTGCAGCCTACTGCAGGTCTTTTTTCGCCCGCACATCGGGTCCAGGTTACCACTGCCTGCAGAAAAGTCTTTTCCGTGTACTTCAATTCGAATATTTATCGACGACAGGTAGATTTGTTATTATTTAGGAACTACGATTTCAAAGATGACTGTATCTCAGCATCTATTAAATATTTAAGTTTCATTATTGAGTAGCAATTTCTTCATTATTCACGTGACCCTTTTTTTTTTTTTTTTTTTTTTTTGTCCAAAAGAAAAAAAAATAATAATAACTTGAAAAATTTCGGACAACAATTAAATTTAAAATTAATACTTAAATGGCCAATTTTAAAGCTATTATAAAGAAATTATTTTCATATTTTAATAAATAAAAAAAAAATAAAAAATCTAACAAATAGAAAAAGAATCTCGAATGTTGTTCTCGAATACTTTTTAAAGTATCTTGATTACATAAAATATTTCTTACAAAAGTCTCTTGCAAAAGTGAAAGAAGTATATATGTATATTTTAAATTTAATTATTGAAGAAATGTTTATTTTTTTATTGTCATGTTTCTACAAGAATAAATATATATTTTATATTTTTTAAACTCCAGTGTTTTTTTTTTTCTTCTTTCACTTAAATTTTTATTTTGTGCATATTAGTAACTAAAAGAGAGCTTTAAAAAATATTAATCAGAATTTCTTAAGATCCTGTGTAGACAATGAAATGTTTTCTTTTATAATTGACATCTTATCTATTAATATCTGCATAAAAAAGGAACACACCAAACACCGAACCCATGACTACCACAATGATAACTTGACGCTTTAACCGACTAACCTGTTAACTGACATAAGAAATGCTTCATATAACTTTCAAATGGAAAGACCTTGTTTTTTTAGCATGACACGGAAACAGTATGGCAAAATCCAATTTCAATGAAACAAAAACTTCAAAAGAAAAAAAAAAACTAATAAAAAAAATTCGAAAATAGGGCTTCGAGGTGCATGAGGCGAGGTCATTACGAACCTCCATGTAAATTTGTGTAGCTCTGCGATCAGCCGTTTTCCTAAAATACTCCGGAAAAACATACATAATGACACACACACACATATCTTTTTTTTTTTTTTTTTTTTGCTATATGTATAGATAGATTTACATTATTTTACTTGAGAGTTACTTGATCAAATTTAGATTTGTTATCTTTTTTTTTTTTTTTTTGATATATCGTGCCAGTTGAAATTTAATAAATATATTATAATATAAACACGATTAACGTAAATTTGGAAAGAATCGCAAGGTTTTGCAATCACGGAAAAATATACCGATTTTTCCTTTCAAAGATAGAAATATTTTTTACTCTGAATACCGATATTTTAGCATTTTAATTTATTTATTTTTACTGTGACTATCAGAATTAATAGTATTTGCATACATTATTTGTGCATATTTTACATTAAAATATTTTCGAAATATCCTAAAATTTGGCACTTTTAAACCATTTTTTATCAGACTGATATTTTATAAAATCATTCCACGTGAAGCCAAATTATAATATATACAACTGAATCTTTCATAAGACGAATATTTATTGAAAAAAAATAATAATAATTTTTATTATAAAACGTTTACGCTACCTACGTAGGATACAGCTGTGATTAAAAAAAAATAAAATAAAACTCTAATAATTAATATGCTTAAGCAGAAGATAATAAAATTTATTCTTTATGTTGCAATTTAATTAGATAATACAATTTAAATAGAAAGTAATACAATTTAGTACTACACAAAATTAAATTTTATGTAATACTGAATGCTTTCTGAATGCACCCGATACTATGCAAAGAAGAATTATTTTTTTCTTCCATTTAAACCTATAACTGTCGTAAACGTGTTTCTGTAATTGTTTGTCCCCTAAAAAACGTATATTTAAATGTGCATAATTATAGATTTTAAGTTTGTTTTTTAAGTATGAAAGATCATATAATAGTCATTAAGGTTCATCTTTAAATGCATAGTGAATTATCCATTGTTTTAGTATATTATAAATAATTTACAGTGAAAACAACAATATTTTTTTTTCCCTACGACAGACTCCCTACACGCTTAGAGGGTGAATTAAGAAATTAACAAATTCGGACCCTACCCCTCGAATATATAAAGTTTTTCAAACCGCATACAGTCAATCCCAAGTAAAATTGGCATTTATACTATAATATTAATAATACAGCTTAAACTAAAACAAAATAAATTATGCACACACTCATTATTAATTTTATACACATTTTTTGTAGATTCAGTTGAAGAATCTTAAATAATTTTATACCAGTCTTGTATAAAATATATTTTTCAGAATATCTTCTTTCTCAAAGACTTTTAAATTGTAATTCCTGCTTTGAACTTCATAATTTAATGCTATTTTACACGCAAACGTGCTTAAAATGAATGTTTAGCACTTGAATATCCAATGAATTTAAAACGCAATCCTATGCAATTTAAAATCTAATATCTTTTCTAAAGTTATAACACGTCACTACATCATCATTCTAATTTTGTTCTTTTTCTTTAGGTCACATATATATTTGTTTTCCTCTAGGTCATAAGGTACTAAGGTACTTTTTAAATATTTAAGGATATAAAGCTCTAAATTCTTGCCTAAAAAATGTTCTTCTTTTCTTTTTTTTACTTTTCCTTAAAACAATAACGCAATTAAAAGAAAAAATCTTTGTTCATTTAATGTGTGTATATATATATATATATATATATATATATATATTTATTTATTTATAAAAAGGAAGTAACTAAAAATCAATGAAACTTCATAGCTGTAATAATTATCTTTTTTCTTTCAAATCGACTGTTTTAATATATCATCCTGAATTAATTACTTATGTATTTATACATTTATAGGAAATGGATTTTGCACAAATTCTATTTATAATAATTATTTCTATATTCAACTATATATTTTTATAATACATATTAAATGCGTAACAAAATATGCATATTCGTTGAATTTTATATGAATGATAAAACAATTATAGAATCTGTGGTTAAAACCCGAAAAAACTACTACGTCAGAAACGCCAAAGAAAAATATTGGATATGCATACAGCTGTTTCGGTAGCCATAAGCGTACCGTCTTCAGTGCAAAAAGGATTCTGAATCAGGAGAAGTGCTCGTATATATAGAAGACGGGCCGAATTTAATTCAACCAATAGGATTACGGGAAAAGTGGGGAGAGTGGCGAATAGGAATTGAGAAAAGTTAGCAGTGTAAACAGTAGAAAAATTAAGAAAATGTGGACTGAATATAAAATTTCCAACAGTCAGACAAATAGGGTATAGCGAAATCACAATTTACAAGGTTTTTAACATTTTTATAAATATGAAAAGCTTCAAATAAATCGAGTTCATGAATGGATTTATGTCTGCAAATTGTTTTAGCTGAATTAAATTTAAAATTGTGATTTTTTCCCCAGCAATGTTTAGAAATTGCCGATTTATTGGTTTCTTGTTTGCGGACGTAATTCATATGTTCTTTTAGACGAAATTTAAGACTGCGTTTAGTTTGGCCAATATATGATAAACCACACTGACAGGAAATACTAAAAATACCCCAAGAATTCTGCATATCAATGGGATCTTTTAACTGAGAAAATGTGAATTTATTGGAAGGCGAAAATATTATTTTAAAATCATACTGTTTGAGAATTTTAGCTCTGGTTTGACTGGATTTAGAAAAATTGGTTAAGAAAATACTGGTATTAGAAGAGACTGATTTAGTAGAAGAATTACGAGGGAGTTTGGATATCTTTGTCTATAATGGTAGGGTCAGAACCTCTGTCAATTGCAATGGCTTCCAGGTATTTAATTTCAGATTTTAATAAAATAGGATTTGAACAAATATTAAGGGCACGGTTTACAAAAGTATAGAAAGCAGCCATTTTTTTGGTTAGGTGGGTGACATGAACGCGCATGGGGAGGAAGGGAGACAGCAAAATTTTTCCAATAGACGGTGGTTCAAAATCCGTTTACAGTGCGAGAGACGATGGTATCAAGAAATGGAAGGGAGCCATTATTTTCTATTTCATATATAAACTGGATATTACTGTTCTTATTATTTCTTAATTTTCCTACTGTTTACACAGCTAACTTTCCTCAATTCCTATTGGCCACTCTCCCCACCTTTCCCGTAATCCTATTGGTTGAACTAAATCCGGCCCCTCTCCTATATATACGAGCACTTCTCCTTATTCAGAATCTTTTTGCACTGAAGACGGTACGCTTAAGACTACCGAAACAGCTGTATGCATTTCCAATATTTTTCTTTGGCGTTTCTGACGTAGTAGTTTATTCGGGTTTTAATATTCCAACGCCAAGTCTCCTGTTATTTTTGGTTATATAACGAAAAATATAATTTAATAATTTCACAAAATTATGTCACAAAACTGTTTGGAAATTTTCAGTTTTTAAAAGAATATTTTAAAATACATCGAAAAATTTAGGTTTATTGATTTATTTACTATTATTATCATTTATTTATTTGAATTTTGAGATCTTAGTTTTTGTAGTAATTTTTATATATGGAAATATATAAAAATAAACTAATACATAGATTTTTAAATACTGATCTAAATAATTCCATTTTTAATAAACCACCTAAATCATTCGCGAGATGATTTGATTCTTCTGCAATATTTAGATGTGGTTCTTCATTTATTTCAGAAAAATGGTTTACATGAGATGATTTATTATTTCTTCTATTGTGCCATAAAATTTGAAAATTTCGAGGCGCTTTGGTACTTATAATGCATTACTATAACCCATACTGCACAGATTGTTTCAGTTATGTTGCAAAATGCTTACCAACTTTCAAAGTAACATATTATAATATGCTCTCTGATAACTTTTTGAAACACTCGTTTTTTTCTATGTTCTCTCTGTTATGTGATTGAAACGTTTCTGTTATGTATCTGCTTTTTTTATTACGATCGAGGACATTTCTACGTTTATGAAAGTAATCGGAAAGCTAACTGAACGTTTCTTTAATATTTACAATGTTTCCGTGTTATATGACTGTTACGTTTATGAAACATTTTGTGCTGTTAGGGAAGTAACAGGATCGGGTATTTAATTTTATGCGTTTACTTTTTTACAGAAAATTCTTTAAATTCTGCAATAAAAATGTCTCTTTTGCTTGCGTCATATTATAAGTATACAATTTCCCACACACGGAGTTTATTAAACATTCTGTAAAATGAAAAGGAAGTGTTCATTTTTACCTTTTTCACCTACCTGATATACAAAGTACAATAGATAGGCATCGATACTCGTACAAAATTAAATGAACATAACATAACAACAACAACAACAACAAACAGCTTAAGTTCGCTAATATAACTTCTGAAAGTTTTTAAGACTTTTTGACGTAAATGTGTTAAATGTAATCAAAATGTATGGAAAAAGGCTTAAGAAAAAAGAAGTAAAAATTACATTTATGTATCGAAACATAAGCTTCATCTGCTTTGTGCTTGAGTGCATTGTTGCCAGACTTTAAGACTTTTTTATTCAATAGTCACCAATAATTTTGAGAAGTGATATTTCATATACATAAAAGAGGAATTGAATCGAATAATCGTCTATTATGCATATCAAATATAACTTCTCAAAACTATTGGTGACTATTGAATAAAAAAATCACAATGTGTGGCAACACTGCTTGAGTGAAAAAAAAAAAAAAAAAAAAAAAAAAAAAACCTTTAATATACTAAAATCCATCTGTTCGAAGTAGCATACATAAATGTTATCAGAGTAAACTGTACATATATGCTCTTGTTAGATGTTATATTGTTGTAAAAAGTTTTAAAAAAATGCATATGCATATAAAGCGCATGTTAAAGAAAACTATAATACAGTTAAACCTACCAAAAGACAGCCTATGTAATAAAAAACATATAAATGAAATTCTCTGAAATTGGAGGGTGACAAAAATATTTGGAAACGTATTCTTTTTCTGCACATCGAAATGTATAAAGAGCACCTAGTGTCTGTAGATTAAAAGAAAATTCGTTACAACTAGTTTTTAAGTTGAAATTTTATTTTTCCGACTGAGTGAAAATAATGCCTGGACCGGGAGTCGAACCCCTGATCTTTGACTTACAAGGTCAAGGCTCTACCAATTGAGCTATCCAGGCCGACACCCCGGTCAGCATTACTCACTCAGACAACTTTTAGGCAGAAACATGTCTGGTCTATCATTTAGATAGCTCAACAGACATAAGCCGCAGGAAATGGAAAACACCATTAGATAATGGGAGAAAGAAATACAATTTTTTTTATTAAAATCACAATATCAACTGTGGAAGAAAAACATATTTGTTGAAATTTTATTTTTCCGACTGAGTGAAAATAATGCCTGGACCGGGAGTCGAACCCCGGATCTTTGACTTCTAAGGTCAAGGCTCTACCAATTGAGCTATCCAGGCCGACATCTCGGTCAGCATTATTTACTCAGACAACCTTTTAGGCAGGAACAATCTGGTCTATCATTTAGATAGCTCAACAGAAATAAGCCGCAGGAAATAGAAACAATGGGATAATGAAATACATTTTTTTAAAATAAAATCACACAATATGATTGTGTGATTTATGATTGTGTGTCGTAAAATATGAAGAAGTTTCAACATTTGCAAAATGTTTATAAAACTAGTATGTTGTGGCCACCACAAGACTTTCTTCTATATTTTCCTATACATATTCAATCAGTAACAATATTAAAAAAAAAAAAAAAAATTTTTTTTTAATTTTTTTTTTTTTTTTTTTTGTAAAAATTAATACATATTCAATCACTAACAATATTTAAAAAAAAAAAAAAAATGCGAATTTTTTTTTTTTTTCTTTTTTTTTTTTTTTGGTTAAAAGTAAAAAAAAATCGATAACTTTGTTTTAAATTATCACAGATTTATAGTTCAACCATTCGTTTTAAAGGTATTCACGAGATCTTTCGAATGATACCAATCTTCAAAATTTACCCCCCACGAGGGGGGTACTTCCCCCCCCCATGCACACATCTTTTTTCCTAGTTACGTACTACTATCAATAATTCATATTAATTTTACAATCACAAGTGTAAAATAACTCTTATTACGCACATTTATACGAATTTTTGTCCTATTCTGCCATGTTAAAAATTTAGATAAAATGCTATCACAGCGCCTCCTGTTGAGCTATTGATCCCCAAATATAATCAGCACCAGTTTATGTCGGGGACCAAGTAAATACCAAGTTTGGTAAAATTTCGTTAAAAAAAAAAAAAAAAAAAAAAACGATTTTTTTTCTAAGTTTTTTTTTTTGTTAAAAGCAAAAAAAAATCGATAACTTTGTTTTATATTATCACAGATTTATGGTTCAACCATTCGTTTTAAAGGTATTGACGAGGTCTTTCGAATGATACCCATCTTCAAAATTTAACCCCCCCCGGGGGGGTACTTCCCCCCCAGGGGGGAACCGATGCCCCCCCATGCACAATTTTTTTTTCCTAGTTAACTACTACTATTATCAATAATTCATATTAATTTTACAATCACAAGTTTAAAATAACTCTCATTATGCCCATTTATACAGAATTTTGTCCTATTCTGCCATGTTAAAAATTTTCATAAAATGCGATCACAGCGCCACCTGTTGAGCTATTGATCCCCAAATCTAATGGGCACCAGTTCATGTCAGGGTGCAACTAAATACCAAGTTTGGTTAAATTTCATTCATTGGTTCGTGAGATACAGCGTCCACAAAAAAATGATACAGACAGACAGACAGACAGACAGACAGACATTTTCTAAAAACTATCAATTCGTGTTCAGGACATCCCAAAACGTGTAGATCCGTCAAAAAACGGAGGTCGAAAATTTTCGCGAATCCAATACTTTCTCTATATTACATATAGAAGAAAGTAAAAAAGTAAAATTTAATGTATGAATTTCTTAATTACCTTGGCGAATATATTCAGGCACATAAACAAATACTTGCAAAGAAAAATATTAAGCGTCTGTTTACTCGTGTTATATTTTTTTAATCCCGGATAAATGTTTTGAGCTCAATTTCTAAAAAAAAAGAGTGCTTTTTAATATCAAAATAATGATTTTTCTAAAAAACCTAAAATTTAAAAATTACTGGTTTTATTAAAAAATATGAAATATTATTAAAATGTTTCTTTCATAAATAATACTTTTTTAAATTATATGTAGAGTATATTTTAATATATTTGTGAAAAGATAATTAAAAAGAAGGGGAAACATTAAATTACTATTATTCTAAATATTTTTAATTGCAATACCCTACTATTGTACGTAAGCAAAATATTGTTTTTAGTCAAAAATTTTAATCATTATTTCTCATTTAAGGCACGAATGAATTCTGATTGTGAATTCATAATGTCATTTTGAGTCTTCCGTATACTTCTACTGACAGGAAAACACTGCATAATGATTGTTTCTGATTCCTTCAAAGATCATAGTGCATGTTCAAATATTCCCACATTGAACTTAAAAGAAAAACTTTGTATTATAATAAGAAAGCTTTTTCCGTATATATAAAAGCTACACTGTAAATACATGAGTCAGAATTTTACACATTAAAGTGTTTGAAATAAGGTATTAAATTTTAAGAAAAAAAAAGAAAAAGTGTCAGTCACTTGAAATATCTCAAAGGCACTTCATCCCCATGATTCAAGTGTCTGAAATTCTGCTATCAGCCATAGCCGTCTTTCTTTGGATTAAGTAGCTATTATTGATTACCGTGAATATTTTAAATAAATAACAAAAAAAAGGAAAATGCATATGCTTCAAATTCTGAAAATCGGTTTCAAAATATCCTAAAGCGTAAATCAATTGTAATAATATTTAATCTAAAAGTATTCACTACATTGCAATTTTTTTCCGAGAAGATTGATTTGGACCGAGAAACTATGGATTCACAAGGGAATTTCTAACCGAATGAGCTACAATGATTCACAACGAGCGCCGTGTATTTGATAGAACGTAAATGTAGTCTTCTTTAAGCCATTTTTTTTAAAGTCAGTACTATTAATAAAATTTTCTATAATGTATCTGAAGCTTAATATATACTATTATGTTGAATTATATGTGCAAATTTTTTTGTAAAGGTTTTTTTGTAAAATGCACGATAAATGTAAAACACTACTGTATATGAAGTTTGGAAAGTTCTTATTTTGTGATATTAAAAATAAATCTAATTCTGTACGTGAAACTCAGAAAAAAGTCCTGTTTGCTGCCAAAAATTTCCTGAAATTCAGAAAAATACGTTCTCTCAAAGTAATTTTTTCGTTGACAGAACGTATTTTTCTGAATTACAGAAAATTTCTGGCTGCTAACTGCTGCAAACAGGATATATTTTTGAAAGTGTATGTTTAAATTGTTCAAAGAAAACATTCTTTTTCTAAACCACATATTATTTGTTTCTCTGCTCCTAATATATTTTATTGTTTTATTCGAGATATATTAATTGTTGTCTTCCAGTAAAAAATCTAAAGTAATACTACACTAATTTTCCCAAATTAAATAATTAACGGTTGTTTAAATAAGTTAAAGTTCGAAAAATCGTTAAATAAACGAAACAGAAAATTTTATAGGATGCTTTAGTACTTTTCCTTAATAGAATGTTGTTTAATTTAACGCTTCTGCACTTCAAATAAATTCAGCTCTTACGTCATAATGATTAACAATTTTCGCTGTGTCCCTGTTAATATATCTAACTGGTAGCTTCACCAAAATCTATATAGTTCGTGAGACGTTGGCTATTAACATGTATATCAATTTTCTGTTCAATTAAATAAGTAATTTTGACACTGAAGCAATTAAAATAGTTTCGTCCCATAGGCTATAGCAATAAATACTTATTACTATTCCATAAAAAATAAATAAATAAATAAACTATAAGTGCTAGATTCAGCAAAAAACACTTCGTGTTATGATGACCTATTATTATAAATATAAAATTTAGATGAAAAGAAAAGAAAAGAAATTCAAAAATCGTATATGTATTGCTAAATATTGGTTCTATGTAAAAACATTTTCAAGCAGTAAAGATTTCAGAAATTCAATGTATTTTAAATCAATGTGTAATTCAATATCGTGTAATCAATGTGTAATTTAATGTTGTTTTAATTTTAATGTCTGAATATCAAGGTGTCTAAGATATAAAATGCCTGAATTTCTAACATTCATATCCGTAATGTGCCTTAATTTCAGATATATAAACTGAAATTTTATATACTTATGTCCTCAAAGTAATTGTGTCAAAATTCGTATTACAGAAACACTTCTGTTTGATTTTAAGACGCTTGTATTTATAATGTATTAAATGATAAATTTAATAACAGGGAAATATTGTCTTTGATTTGATTTTATATATATATATATATATATATATATATATATATATATATATATATATATTTATATATTTATTGCTAACATAAATTTTATAATGATGTACCTAAAAAATTAAGTAAAATATATCGTTTCTGAAAATATTCTTTAAATTTAAAAAAACTACTAAAACCTATCGGTAATAATACAACATATGTAGTTCAATTCTATGTTAAAATTATAATTTATGATAGAATTGAAGAATTTAAAGTATTTAAAGTATGTATTTTAGCATAAACTAAAAACATAAGAACCTAATAAATATAAATAATATAATATATATATATATATATATATATATATATATATATATATATCTTGTTTTAAAATTTTATAAACTTGTTATTGTAACACGTTAACGTGTATAACTTGTATAACTTGTTATTGTTGTAGTACTTTAATTAAAATAAATGTGTAATTTAAATTTCATTAATTTAAAGAATTCTTATAAAAATGAAACACAATAAATAATAACTAACGAAGTGTTGTATAACTTTCTGCTTAACTTACAAAAAAAGTATAATTGTGTACACAGAATTTTCTAAAATATATCAAACATTACATCATATATTTTATAATTTTTATTATATCAATAATAAAACAAAAGTTACCGAATACTTTATTTTCTAAAGAGTATCCATTAAGCTAAATAAATAATACATATATGCAATATATCTTAAACAAGAGACAATGCAAATTATTTTTAAAATAATGTGAAGTGATGGTAAGCTTCTTTAGTAAGCCTTACATACCATGAAATTAACATGAAATCTCCCTAACTTTGTTGATGAAATGTTAGATGAAGTAATATCTCATACGGTTAAAGTCTTAAATGAATACACTTTTCAAACCAAGTATATAAATCAAGAGTCTTTCAAGAATTAGCGTTTCAAAATGAAACTTTCTTAAGAATTCCAATTACTGCTTCAGTTTTATTCTAACGCAGCTCAGTTCTCTTGCTTCCCTAGTTTAAATAAATTAAAATAAAATTGCAAGTTAGGACACGATGGAGTTAATTTTACTGTTTCAAGATGTTTGAGGATAAACGTTTTGAGTAAATTTAAAATGAATAAAATTTAATCTCTCTAAGTATATGTTGCATGTAAATATGCCTGCTAAAAGAACTTACCTATTTCATTTTAGTTATATTTGTTTTTCCTCACGTTTAAGAAATTAATATAACACATAAAAAAAAATATATATATTATAAAAGACATATAAAATAATAATAATAATAACAACAAAATATTAAAGTAATACAAGCTGCATATCCTTTAAAATTTTATTAATGATAAATATTTTGACAAAGATAACTGACGAATTTATTTATTTGTACATATATTGTATACGATTTTCTTTAAAAAAAAAAAGTATATATATATATATATATATATATATATTTATTTAAAAAACTTGAAAACATTAAAAATTCATATACCTAGTTTTTCATACTAATAAGATAAAATTATATTTTGTATACATATATATATATATATATATATATATATATATATATATATATATATATATATATATATATATATATATATATATAAACTGGTAGAAAAAAATAAGAGATGGAAAAGTTATTTAGGAAAATGGTGTTCCATCTATTAATTTTGTTCATCAGTACATACATATATGGCCCTTGAAAACGTTGGAATGCAAATTATGCTTTTTTCTCATCTCCAAAATTCATTTCGATTTATCTTTAATTCTTTTCTGATTTGATATGAGTGGTCTGCGATTATGATCTGAATAATTGTTTTAATGCTGAGGTTGAATCATCTTTGAATTTCATAAAATTTTGCACTGATATTATTATATTTTATTATTGTATTACTATATACATATATATATATATATATATATATATATGTGTGTGTGTGTGTGTGTGTGTATGTATGTATATATAATGGTTTCAGGTAACAGCTAGTAATTCATATTGAAAGAAGATTTTAATAATATGCAATTATTTTTAAACATTTTAAACACTTATATTTAAAAAATAGTTAAACCAATAAATATGAATATTTATTAAAAGAAAAAAATAGAATGGTGTATTCATATCTGTTACATACATACAATTTAGAAAACCTGCACATACCTAAACGCCTTATTTACTGTTTTCAATGCTTACCGCCAGTAAATAAATGACAATTCTTAATTTCCGAAGATATTAACAAAATACACTGAAAAAACAAGTTGAAAGGTGTATTTTCTGTGTATTTTGACAATATTTTCTGGGGGAATCATTAAGAAAAGATAATTTAATTTTTTTGACGGGTTTGCAAATGATTTTAAATACAAACTGCGAAAGAAATAATTTTAGCAATTTCTTAGCTTAATAATAATAATAATAATAATAATAATAATAATAATAATAAAAACATGTCACATATAGATTACGCAAAAGTGTTCAAAGAAAATAGCTGATACCGACAGATTTTGGCAGCTGGATTCAGGAGAAATAGTCAAAAAATTCCGTGACATAATAAAAGATAAAATAATAATAAATTAAATTAAATTAAAAATAGGTGGAGCGTAGATATCGAAGTAGATGGATCGTCAATAAGATGGCGGACTATTGTTGGATGCTACACAGAGAAGTACCTCATACTGCCTATATTAGAATAAGTTCCAAAAGGAACTTTCAGGGCAAAAAGAAAATAAATCATTACACTGAGAAAATTATGTAACTGGCATCTAGAATCTAATTTGCCGCTCTAAAAAAAAATAGTTCTATGTCACCCTTATAAATTCTAGCCCCCTTGGAAAGCGAGCTTTAGAAGCCCCTATTAGAATTCTAGAGCGTTCGCCTATATTCTCGAGGTCAAAGTTATTTAAAAATCTCTGCAAATAAATGAGTCTACAAGAAGCGAGTTTCTGCAACTATAATCTTGGTTTATTGCCAAAATCTAGAAAATCAAGCTAAATTTCTCGCAACATAAATGATTCAGAATATTTATAGTATTCAGAATATTGTTTCAGCATCTAGAAATTTGTACACTAGAAATTCCCGATAATTTCGTCTATTCAGTTTATTGGCGTGCTTTATGTGCATAGCTCCGAAATCTATATTTATTGTTAAGGGATTTATAAAGTGGTCAATTATTCATTCTAGAGAAAGGCGATATAAATTTTTTCTCAGTGTAAGGATATATGAATTCAGGATGTAATTAAGAGTTGTAAACCATTTCTGTTTCAATTTTCAATTAATATAAAATCAATATATATATATATATATATATATATATATATATATATATATATATATATATATATATATATATATATATATATATATATATATATATATATATATATATATATATATATATATATATATATATATATATATATATATATATATATATATATATATATATATAGGGGAAGGTGGGAAACCTCAGACTTATTTTGATTTTGTCAATTTTCAATTTGTAATTATTCGCCGAAACAAAACAAAATACCTTTTTTAAATACTGTATGGTGTTATATTCAACACATTTTTATTCCAAAATTTTATTAAAATAATATCAATTATATTTTATAAAAATAAAATAAAGTGCAATAAGGTCCAAGGTACACCACTTGTAGTGTACCTTGGGTCATTTATTAAAAGATGCAAAAAAAAAAAATAATTTTAAGTAAGAAAAACCTATTTATTAATAAATTACACACAACACATATGAATTCAAATAAACATTTTATTTTTATTTTTATTTATTTTTAATTTTAAAATTATTTATCTGTCACAATCGCATTATAATTAAGTGTAATTTGAGTCTAAAATGTGGAAAATACTAAATATTGAATTAAAAAACTCTACATTAGACCATATTTCGATTATTGTTAAAAATCCTCACACTTATTTATAATCAATATTGTAATTGGATAAGTCAATTCCAAAAGTTAAATTTGGGGACTGCATTTTTGATTCATCTGAGAATATGACTAGTTGAAGGTGCACTACTTAAATTGGGTTCAATGTACATCACTATGTTACTAAAAACGAAACTGCTAATCATGATGTTCAGGTTGGGCTTAACTTGATAACAAGCATATGGTATTGAAAGCTAATCCATGATGCATAACACACATTTCAGAATATACAATATATGTGTGGGTAAAGAAATACATAAAAGAATCTGACAAAGATTTGCTTTTGGAAGGTAAATTTACATTTTCAAGAACTTTTCAAAATGTTGAGCTTCCAAGCAAACATAGATTACTTTAATGAGACCCCTAACAGTTAATATTTTAACTGCATGTGATGTTGTTTATATAACTAGATAAATAAGGCTAGAAATGGCCTAGATCCCAAGTACACTTATGTCCAAAGTACACCATTTTCCCCTATATATATATATATATATATATATATATATATATATATAGATAGATAGATAGATAGATAGATAGATAAATACAAATCATGTTCAACTGTTTGATATATTAATTAATTTGCAAGTAAAAACCTTAAAAATAATTTCGAAAGACTTTATTTTCCCCAGAATATATACAATAGGCTTTTTTGCCCATATTTTTAAACATATTTTGTACAAAATCATTACGTGATTGAGAAAAGTGCATGATATGTTTGAAATCAGCGCACCAAATAATATAAAAAACAGTCATTATATTACAAACACTTTTTCATGACTCCAATTCTGCAGGACTGTGTTATTTAAAAATAAATAAATATACGCCAACAAAGTTTCTGGTCACAAGAGTCTGTGGTTTTCTGTGAAACCCTGAAGTGTATTGAAGCCTATCCACCTGTGACAGAGTTGTATCAGTTTTATTGAAAGTTAGTCGAAATTGTATCATTATATTTTCCCCAAATACTGCATTTTTCAGTTACATCACTTTTTTTCCTGAGGCTTTTTGTTAAGTTCATTACGTTTTTCTGCAGTAGAATGATGAAAAAATATTGTTTTATAAAACTGTTTCTCATATAACGCAACATAACGAAATTTTCTCTGGTGTTCGACATGCGAAGAAATCATGTTATTTATACCTGTTTCAAATCAAAACATACTAGAGTTAACTTAATTAACGTACATCAGTTTTAAAGTCATTCTGTGAAATTTAATAAAAATATAATGTGCATAAAATCATAGACAAGAGAAGCCATAAACCATTTTTAACAAAGTTGAAAAATGTTTAGAAATGATTTATAGTAAAAATCAAATTTGAATATCCTGTTCGAATACTTTGTGTTTTAGTTCCTTAGAAAAATTCTAAAATTATTATTTATTCTAAAATCTAAAATTATTATTTATTTCCTTATAGAGATTTTATTCAAGTTTATCAAAATTCGACAACACTAAAATTATCTATTTGTGAAAATTCCTCGCGAAATCCCCTTTAAAGCAATTAAATAAATATATATATATTGAACAATCTTTCTCATTGACCACCTTTCCTGAGTCCATGGAAGCCTTTGTGCAAATGTTGACTTGACGAGTCCTGTGTAAAAATATGTGAGATATTTATCTGATTCAGAGAAAAAAAGCGATAAGAAGTCGCCGAATTACCGATTGTTTTCCAGATCCCAAGCTGTCGGTCAATTTGGTGCCCCACCAAGCTTTGGACCGTTCCTCACTGCTAGTTTTAGAAAACGTGGTTACACTGTACTTGATTATTACTATTTATATCTTGTTACTTTAAAAAATAATTCAAAGAAATTATTTTTATTACATATCTTTATCTTTAATTTAATAATTCTTTAAAACTCATCATAAATCTTTCCAAAAATATTTTAGGATCAGGAATGTTATGCTAATAACAATGAGTTTGAAAAAAAAAATAACATATATATTGTTATACATAAATAATCATAAGAACTTTCTTATAAAAAATACGAAAAAGGAATTATTCATTGAAATTTGTCTTTTTACTTAATCTTAGCAAAGTTTTTAATCATTATTTTCTTTATTATCAGGATTACTTTTAAATAAGAAATGAATTTTGATTACCAAAACAGACAAAACTAATGAAAATCATTAAAAAAAAAAAAAAATTCGAGTTTGCATTGAAACTCATTAACCATTAGATTAAGATTCATTGATATATTTAAGGAAATTTACGATGTACAAAAATTTTTCTTCTTCTAATTACAGTTAAAAGCTCATTATTAATAGTTAACAAAATTAAAAAAAGAAATGCAAGTTAAATAGAAGTGCAATTAAACTCTCTCTAGAGAAAAAAAAATCATAAACACTTTTTTTTTTTTTTTTTTTTTTTTAATTGAAAAAAAAAAAATACAAAAAAAAATTAATTACAAAATAAAATAAAAACATTTTCTAGAAAAAAAGAAAAAGAAAAAAGTTTATTTCTTTCTGAGCGTCTGCTAAAAGGGCAAAATTTTTAAATTGTTCTCGCTACATGGTTTTTAAAATGTCCCAAAACAATAATTATTTCGGGTTGAAATTAAATAATCTGGTGTGTCACTCACACGACTTTCTCTTCCCCTGAACTTTAATCTTATAAAGTCAGGTTGGAGATTAAGTGGTAAGACATTAAGCATACTCATGCATGATTTTTTCTTATTTTTTGCTATTATTCTTGTGTTTTTTTTTTTTTTTTTTTTTTTTGAAAGAAATTTGGAGACACGAAAATACATTCTTCTTTAACCATGTTTTATGGATATATGTTATGTACTAAAAAAATTGATGAGTGGTAACTGATAATACTTGAATATATGTAATAAATGACTTTTAATGGAATTATAGTTTAGTGGTAAATGATGAATAAAAGCACTGATTTTATGCTTTCAGAAATGCATTTTTTTTTTTTTTTTTTTTTTTTTAAACCTGATATACATAAAGTCTCACCCAAGCAATATATTTTAATAAATGTAAAAAAATATACTATTATTTCATATTTGTACTATTACAATTTAATAAAAGATTTTTATTTAGCAAAATTTTAAAAGCATAACGTAACGTTCAAAAGAACTTTAAGTGTACCATGATTAGTGATATAAATGCTTCACACTATTAATATTTTAACATATTTTGGTTAGAATAAACATATTTTTGCAGAAAATGTCCAATTAAATCCTTAAAAAGTAACAGTAAAATACACTTGTCTTACTTTAAATGTTGACTGTGAGAAGATATTTATATTATGAAACAAGATAATAATTATTTGTTATGCATAATTATATAATAATAATGATAAGTTATATTGTTTATTTTGATACCAGTATGATGAAATACAATTCCATAATGTAATAATAGCTCTGTACACATTTTCAATTCGTCTTTCCTGTCGCTTGACACATACTAGAAATAACGATAGATATGCAAAGCCATTTATTGTATCTCATCTATTATGTTTTATAGAGATATTGTGGTCTAATTACATTATGATCATAGTTGATATTCTTCCTGTTATTTACCTTAGCACTGAGAAAAACGCTAATGGCGCTTCACTGGCAAATATCACGTATGGTGCAATTCGCGCGTATTTTATACTGTTTTGACGTTGCTTTTGCGATTTTTCTAGAATTTTAATTTAAATGTTACCAGGGGAATGTAATATTTTTAGAAAATCATATTATAATTGCCATATATAATTTTCATCAGAGAAATCTTCATTCTGATTTACCTGGCGTCTCAGACAATTTTTATAAGGCTAATTACATACTAATTGTTTTTAACAACATATTAAAAATAATTTTGAGTGATACTTGACTTGAGAAGTGCGTCAATAAATTGCACTAACGTTCCGTAAGGAAAGAAGGTATAACATTTCTGGCACCCATGCACAATAGAAGTTCAAATGTAGCCTTCTCATGAATACAGAATTTTGCGCTTATTAGTCGTTATGTACCAAAATTGAATCATTGTAGATTTTAGTCATACCTAAGTTATTTATCAAGTTTGGTGCATTTATGCGCAATCAATTGTTTGGTTGAGTTGGTTTATACGTCGCACTATTGAAGCACTATAGGTAATTTGCGACGGTCTGGGACGTACACTTAAGGACGGTCCGGTGACATGTCATTACAATTTTGATCCATAATGTAGGGGATTACATACAATGGAAGCTCATATATAAGCTTTGGGGGAATGGGAAAAATTGTAATACAGCAGCGCAGCCTACCAACCGATACGCACCAAAATTTTTACTGCATAGTTTTTGATGCTATTCACTGTATTTATTTTGTGAACTTATACCCTATTGAATAAAAAATAGTGTATTTCCTTTACGTGAGGAAATTTCATCCTCGCAGCACCATGTATAAATCGATATGTAATTCAAGCTTTCATGTATTAATTTATGAAAAAGTGGAACTAAATACAAAATTTTATGATTTTTTCTGCTTCAGTTCTTGATATAAAGCAAAGTTATCAAAAGTTATCTCATTCTGTATCGCTTCAAATGGATAAATCGTCAAAAGTCCGAAGCCATACTTTCATACGAAACAAATATTTGCTTCTTATAAATGCCGAAGAAAGGAAATAAAAAGAAAGAACGTGTGTTGAAAGAATTTTATATTAAAAGCATGTGCAAAATTTAATTGAATTCTTTCTGCAAATTCAAACAATTATAGGAAAAGAGAAAAACTTTAGATTTTAGAGAGGGGTGGGGAAAGTAATAATTTTTTTTCAACAAGACTTACATTTTTGCTCTATTTCTAGAGCAATAGAAAATACTTTGAAGAAAGAAAGCCTTTCCCGTGGCCTAAAAGTTGAAAAACCCTTAACTTATCATATTGCAAAAGTGCATGCAAGTGGAAAGCAATTTTAAATAGTTTAAATGTATTCAGAATATCATCTATGCTGTATGAAATGGTATTGAAAATAAATATTAATATATATATATATATATATATATATATATATATATATATATATATATATATATATACACCAGAGAGAATGTCTGACTGTTTCACCCTGCAAAGAGACCCCATAAAATATTAATTTAAAGAATAACTGAAAAAAAATTACTGAGATTCGAGCTGTCCTTATAATTGTGAACACCTGTGAAATCCTTTTTTTGACCGTATTTAAAGTGTTTTAAGATAGAAAACGATAAAACTTTTTAAATATCGTCTATTAAGGAAATTCAAATTAATAAAATATATATTTGTTTAAATAATAGTGTTTAGTTAATGTATTACAAACTCAATATAAAAAATTGAATCTCGAAAAAATATTAAAGAATGAACTTTATCGAAAACAAAATCTTCTGCATTAGTTAAAAAAAAAAAAAAAAAAAAAAAAAGACAAAATTCTCATATCAAGGATATCAATTCAGAGCATTTTCTTTGTTTATATTTATGCCATATATCATGTAATATTTCGTGAGGTTTAGAAGTATTTGTTTCAAACTGCAATAAAACTACTTACGCAGTTTTCCTGTTCTGGATAGATGCCAGACTCCTTGTTTTACGATCCATGTAATATTTATGAACCTGGCAAATAAGATTGAGCTGAAACCAGAAGAATATAATAGAATTTTGAAAACATATAGGTTCATTAATATGCATATACGTAAGAAAAGCGAGTCTATAAATTAAATGTTTTTTGACAGAAATATCGATTTATTCAAAGATTATTTTATGGATAATTTACATAATTGAGATTTTTTTTTTTTTAAGAAATATTTTTTTTTGGAAAAATAGTATGTTTTTTGAAATAATATTTTAGCAGTTAATATTTTAATACCATAAAATATTATTTTTGATTACATAAAAATAAGAAATATATGCGTACGCATTTACATAAGTAAATATATTTACTTTAAAGATTTATTCATTAAAGAAAAAACATTAAGAAGAAAATAATTTAAATTGTCTTTTGGGTAAGTAGTTACAACGATACGTGTTTTGAATATCTATTTTAGGAATTACAATTATCAGAATTCACATCAATAATCGGGTTGCATTGCCAGTCAGTAAAGCTTTAGAATTTTTTTTTTTTTTAATATATATAAATACCCATTTAGATTTCAATATTTACATTTTAACCAGGTATATAAGGAACCCGGGTTACACGTATTCCTGAACCAGCCTGCTAGATATAATCACTCTAAACAAATTATACTAGTATTTAAGAAAATAGAAGTATTTAAAACATAAAATCCGTAATGTTTATTTGGTCATATATATATATATATATATATATACCATATAACTACGTTCAATACCTATCGTTCAATACCTATAATGTTTTAAATTTTGTTCCGTACTCTCTTTTCTCATATCCCGTTAAGTTTCTGTACAGTGCGTTGAAACAATCCTCAAAGAAGACATAATTGCTGTTTATTTTGGATAACAATTTTCTAAACTATGTAAGTTGTTTGGTTGGTTGGGCTTTTACGTCGCACTATTGCTGCACAACGAACAATTCTAAAGCGTGTCAGAAAAGAGCAGAAAAAAAACATGATATATTTGGCAAAAATGATACAACGTTTGTGTAGGTAAGGAAATTTGTATGGATGTGAGGTCTCATGCAAGCACTGTCATGCTCAGGGTTCAAGCAGATGTCCATGGATTTTTATGTTGCTGAAAGTAAGGCTAAAAGCCGAATCTAATTTAACTAGCGTTGATCTTTGAGAAAGTGGATGATTCTCCTTTAGAGAGTTGGGTTAGTGTAAGAGAACGTTGCCAGTCAATTTAGTTAAGCTTGAAGTTTGGTTCCAATGGAAATTGGAGAAATAGGAGAAGAAATTTGAATTATTTTATGTTCAGTTGGATGTAGTAAAATTTGAGTTACATGTTTTAAAGTAAAATAATTGAAACGTCTCTTTAGTTGATAATTAAAAAGAAACATCTGAAAATATGGTAACGTGATTTTGGATGATGAGTTTCGAATACGCTTTATGAAGTCTTTGGAGCTTAGGTAATTTTTAATGTGAAACTAGCGCGAGTCCGATACTCACATTGAGTTAGAAAAATAAGCTATTACTACAATTTTTATAAGTGAATCAATTCATATATTCTTTTACTTTAAGATAGGTTCTAAATATAACTAAATGAAATTAATTTTTAGTGTAAAAATAAACTTTTATGATTTTTTTTTCTTTTTTTTTCTTTAAGGAACATTATTTTTTTATAAATAATATTATTTTTCTTTCTTTGTTCAAGTTTTTTGATTATCTGAAGGATAGATACTTTAACAAATACTTATGGATCAAAGAAATGACGTTGCTTCCTTTTCAAGTTTTCTAACTAAAGCCTAAATGACACGTTATACTTTCCTGTTGATAACAGAACTACATTTGCTATCGAATATGCACGTTTCCATTGATATTTTTAGATGTGTAGTGCTTCAAATAATTCCAATAAAAATTTCACTTAGTGAGCTGCGAAAAGACTCCTTTCAAAATCAATTTTTCGTCAAACATCACCAAATAGCAGATTTATTTCAAATGATTTTCATAGAAGCTTGCATCTACAAGAAAACAATATATAAAAATAATTCTATAAAAATGTAAGAAAAAATATTATTTTCTGTTTTTAATATGACATATTATATAGCAACGAAAAAAGAAGTTTATAATAACTGTTAAAGAAGTTTCAAACTTCTATATGTAACCACTTTGGACTTATAATAACCACAAGAGTTTAGATTTCAATTAGAAACTTACCAGCGCCTAAATTTTTAAATTTTAATGAAAAATTCCCTAAGCAAACGCTATTAATTCCGGTGAAACTATTAAATTGATTTTAATCAAAGTTATTAATCCTCTCGATTAAATTACTCTTTATTAAATGAAATAAATAAAGTGAAATCGGTCAATTCGTTAGAGGTAAGATACTGCAGACTGAAAAACAGCTTAAATTTTATAATGCCTCTCACTTTTAAACTGGGTTTAATAAAACACATTTTTGCAACATACAATAAAGTATAATTTGATGGTAAAGAATATTATTAAAAATTCGAATGGTATTTAAAATATATTAACTTTACACAACTTTCAATCTGAACATTTCACCAGGCTATAACAAGATAGCGAAAACTTGTTACCTACTTGCCCTAAAATAAAATACAGTGGATATTAAAATTCCAAATATCAAATATACTTATCCTTAATTCTTCACCAATAAATGTGAATAAATGTTTAAGATGCTTCTTTGAAACAAAAATAATCATTAAATATCCCTTATCCTGGCAATACGACATTTTTTCCTTTTTTGTTTTTGCAGCAATAAGATTGAATTTAAACTGTAATAAAAATGCAAAAATGAGCACGTACCGATTCATTAATGTGGGAAATATAAATCTTATAAAATAAAGACATTTTATGATAATAGCACTTTCTGATATCAATAAATTAATTAATAAAAGTGCATTTAATAATGAAAGATAGATAGAGAGACTGGTAGACTGACTGACATTCACATAGTTATATAGTTATAGATTGATATATATGAAGACATAAATATAGGTTAATTAATGTTTTCTTTTCGAACATACAAATAAAAGGAAAGTATTGTAATCATGATAAAAAATGCACTTTGAAATTTTGGTGTTCCTATACATTTTGTTTTCTCATGAGTTCATTTTTACTATTTGTACGGTGATGTATGAGTATTTATGTGTGAGATCGAATCCGATAGGGAATAAGCGCTATGCTTAAATGAGCTGAAAGTCGGTACGTATGTTATAGGTCATCGTAGCACGGACTTTATTGTACACAAAGTTATTAGTTACACTTTATTATAAGTACACAAAGAAAGATTATTCTTCATTATGGTCAGTACGATCAATTTATTTTAACTCGATAGCGTCTAAATGCTTTATTCAATTGAGCAAAAAAAAATATATATATACGTGTTATAGGTCACCTTCAAAGACTTATATTGATTTTGACGAATATAATATTTAATACTTTTTTACAGGGGCTTGAATAAAAATTCTTTATCATTATGCCCTACAGAGTCAAATGAATTAAATTCCGATAGCGTCTAAACGCCTTATTCGATTGAGCTGAAAATCGGTAAAAAATTTTTAGGTTTCTTTCTCACGAACGTTATAAATTTTGCTATAGATTTTTTCAGAGGCACAGCGAAAAAGTCTATCTCATTAGAACCTATGGGTTAGAAGTATTTGAAGTGTAATAGCGTTTAATTAACAGCATTCTATACAAAAAAAAAAAGATGCTAAAACACCCAATTATAATTTTCTCCTTTGTTTAATAAACTACTTTTCTTACACTGATTCATTTAAACAACTGTTAATTACATAATGTTCGGAAAGTCGAGTGGTGTCAATCCATATATATATATATATATATATATATATATATATATATATATATATATATATATATATATATATATATATATATATATATATAATTTGCAGTGTTACATTTTTGTGCTACTAGAAAATATGGAAATTGCAGGCAAAAAACTTTTTTAACCATAAAAACTTTTTAACGCAACATAAAGTAAAGGGAAACACTACCGGTGCTTGATTTAAAGAATCTATACAAATTACTGAAAAACGTATCTCTTAAAAATTTTCTTGTAAAAATAATATGTACTACTTAGATTTCAATTTGTATATCGTAGAATCATCCTCAGAGTGAAATAGCTAGAAAGTATCTTGAAATGTAGTTCGGTGTTTTTATAATTAGGCATGGAAGAAAAATTTTCAAATTTCGTATATCATTGTATGTATATATCATTGTTTTATTTTCTTTTAACACAAAAATTGAAATACTACTAATTATAATGATAAAAATACATAAATGATATACAGGGAAAACGTGTATTAAATTGAATTTACATAAACATATATATATATATATATATGTATTATATTCTTTAAATACTTCGTCAATGTATTTCTAAAGAAATGTTTTTGGAATACATCAAGATTGGTAAAATACGTCTTTACTATGAACATTTGCATGATATTTGATTTGAAAATTTGTCCATTATTGACACTTTTATTAATCAATACGGGACACATTTTTATAGAGTGCATACCGAAATAAAGATTTTTACAAATATTTTTGAATATATTAAACCAGACCATCCATCATAATGATTAGTCAAGGCAATTTTTCAGAGTGCATAGTTTACTAACAATTTTTGACGCGTAAAGAAAACAAAATGCTAATATTTTGGTTTTAAAGTTTTAAGTATTTAAAAGGAGAAAAGTAAATAAATAATACAATTAGATAATATTTACATTTATATATATATATATATATATGAACTAAATTAAGACATTTTTATTGAATTAATCTTACTGTAAAGTTGTTAGATATAATTTTTCGAGGCTTTAATTAATCATCATTACTATAATTTTATTATCATAGATATAAACTATTGAAATTTTTCGAGAAATTCTTCATTGTATAAAATATTCTTATTTGTTCTTAAAAATTTTAGAAAAACCGCTAAAAATTACACTAACTAGACGATATATAGGTATGAATTTGTCTTAAGTCACTTCAGAGACATAATTATCTATAATAAAATATTTTATTTCTAAATTCATGTAATAATACATTACGTTATTTACTTTAGTTAAAAAAAAAAAAATCTAATTTAATTCAATTCTACTCTGTTTTATTGATTTAATGGTAAATAATGGCGTCAAATGGATTACTTCGTGAATTCTAATTCGGTTGCCTATGAAAATCTTCAGCTGATAAAAGTGAATGGTATTAAAACATTCAATCAAACTTAAAAATTTTTGAATTATTTTCTCTTGAATAGATTAACTTTGTTTTCAAAATTATTTGTACATACTGTAAAAAAAAATTACAAAATTAAAGAAACATTTTAAAAATTTTTGTGTGTTTAATATCCATCAAATATCTTTATTTAAAAATACTTTTGTAGTTTTTCTCATGTTTAATTCACTTTTCGCAGACAATTCATTACTTTATTTATATCAGCTACAACCATAAAATCAAGAAATCCTACAAACCTGTATACTTTCTCAAAGCATGTAAACATAAACATTAAATTTTATGAACGGTATAATATATAAAAGATAATCATAAAATTTCTAATATTTTCGTTAAACGTATTTTTATGGACTATTCTAAGCCCAAACGTCTAATCTGGTGGTGTAATTTATAAATAATTCTAAAAGTACTTAATATCACATTAGAAATTTTGATAGAGCAAATGCACTTTTAATGCTGCGTGTTCAAAATGTTCCCTTAAAATGAATGAGAGTGCTTTTGGAATTTTAGAACAAACTATTAGAATATGCAGAATTATTCTCAAAAGTTTTATCGAGCTAAGCGAGTTATATTAAACACTATTCCTTTTTAAGAAAACATTTCTTATTTATGAATATAAACCATGAATATTCACATCTAAGCGTTTAGAGGTATCATGAGTAATGTTTATTACTTTCTTACAGTTTTCAATGCATTTGTGTGTGCGTGTGTGTATCAGAGTGTGTAAGTGAGCATGGACTCGTTTAAATGCTATATTGACTAAATTCAAATTGGACACTGTCGCCCAAAATACATTATTTTCATAAATGCGGAAATATATATATATATATATATACAAGGTGTTCCAAAAGTCTCACTCCCCACCTAACTCGAAAATGAGTTGGAATTGACAAAAATAGCAAAACACATGTTTAATGAATTCGAGAGAGACCACTTTTGGGGGAAAAAGTTTGGGTCTGGGGGGGGGCTGGGGAGGCTTCTAGGGAAGGCAACTTTAAAATTTTAAATAGGGAGGTATATCTTGTGATGCATCCCTTGAAACGTCTCTTCAGAACAATGAATTTGATATAAATAGTGATTATTAAAGGAGATAAATTAGTTTTTAGACTTTTGAAATGTGGGTTTTATACGTTTTTTTTTTTTTTTTTTTTTTTTTTCCTGTTTAAAATTTTGGAGTTGCCCTCCCTAGTGGCAATTCTGCCATCCCTTTCCCAACCCTAAACCTTTTTGGGCAAAGTACGTCTTGTGATACGTCCCTGGAAATATCTCTACAAGGCAAGACATTTGATGTAAATAGTTTTGACTTGCAATGATTATTAAAGGGGATACATAATTATAAAATCCACATTTCAGAAGTCTAAAAACTAATGTATCTCCTTTAATAACCATCGTAGGGCGAAACTATTTATATCGAATTTATTTATTTTTTATTTATTTATTTATTTTTTTTTTGAAGAGACGTTTCCAGGAATGTATCACAAGACATTCCTTCCCATTTGAAATTTTAAAGTTGTCCTCCCTAGCAGCCCCCTAGTCACCTCAGTCCCAAAGTTTTTTTTCACCAAAAAAAGTCCCTCTTGAATTCATTGAATACGTGTTTCTCAATTTTTCACAATGCCAACTGACTTTTGAATTAGTTGGGGGGGGGGGGGTGGACTTTTGGAACACCCTGTTATTATATAGATGCAAAGAAAAAATAAAATGTGTCGTTTCATTTAAACGTAAATCCAGAAGGACAAATCCTAAATATACTTCTATAAATTGCACAGAAGATCTATATGTTTTATGAAGTAAAAATGGCGCTGAATATAGACGCCATACAATGAGAAATAGTAACTCAAAACGTTTTAATCATACCTCTAAAATAGTTGAATAGTAGAACGTGTGTGACTGTTGTACACTGTAATTCTTTTACATTTTGTTACTTTCAGCAAGATGAGTTGGCAAGAGGATATGGTGCATTAGTTTATGTATATATACAGACTTTTTAGTGTATGAATGTATCAAATTTAGAAATTTGATGGGATTAAGGTTACAACTGGTTTTAAAATAGCTGGACCTTGATTTCGTTTGAAATAACTTTGAAATCATTATAACAATTCACTATCTTTTACAACCCTTACGGAGGGCACTCCCCCTCAGGCCTAGAATCCAAGTGCAGTCAATTGGTCGTAGTCCCCACAACCCAACAATCCAACCCACTATATTTTATGATTTTTCTGTGCATTTTTTATTATCACGCATCAATGAAGCTTCTAGCAACTGCCACTGCAAGTTTTTTTTTTTTTTTTTTTTTTTTTTGGTTAAAACATGCGATGTCAGTAGACAATGTTAACTAATTCCATGTTATTATTATTTTTTAATCACTTGAACAGTGTTTTGTGAATTTTTATAAATCTCAAAATCTAATTATTGCAATTTTGCTTAAATATTTGCATTCAACTTCGGATCTACGTTTTTAAAAATTTATCAGTAGTTGAAATCATTTTACAAGCCTCATTACGGTTTTATTGGTATGGGGGTTTCTCAGACCAGGTTTATAACAAATTTCTTATTATCTGTATTCAGCTTAAATTTAATCATAGTTTTAAAAGGTTTAATTTTATTTCGATCTTTTAAAAATTATCTTTACCTGTTAAAAATCGAAAACACTTAGGCAATATTGAAAACTGTAATTATTATTACTTTTTTTTTCTGATTCAAGTATTGAAAATAATAATAATAATATAAATTATTGTTATAAAAAAGAATAAAAAAAACAAAAAAAAAACAGTAACATTTGATCTTGAGAATTTATTATTCTATAAAGAAAAAAAAAAAAAAAAAAAAAAAAAACAAGTAACACACAAGTTTTGGAAATGGCATTTGTTTACCATTTACAAGATATCACTTTTTATTCATTTTTTTTCTCCTTTTAATCACTCACTAAAAGAAAATCAGGACCAAATGAAATGTAAAATTTAATTTTTTTTTCTTCAATATCTACAGTATATATGTTACAAAGAATGTTTTTTTTTTCTTCTTTTTTCCTTTCATATATTACCCGTATTCAACTTAAATTTAACCATAGTTTTTAAAAATCTAATTTGATTTCGATATTTTAAGAATTATTTTTACCTGATAAAAATCTAAAACACTTCGGCAATATTAAAAACTGTAATTAGTTATTTTTTCTGATTCAAGTATTGGAAAAAAAAAAAGAGAATACAAAAAATGGTTATAACAAAAAAATAATTATATATATAAAAAAAAAAAAGAAAGAAAGAAAGAAAAAAGAAGTAATAATTAATCTTGAGAATTTATTACATGTAAAAAAGGAAAAAAAAGACAAGCAAATCTTCTTTATTATAAATTATATTCTTAAAATAATGAAAACAATTAACAAGTAACATGCATGTTTTGGAAATGGCATTTCTTTACCAATTACAAGACATCACTTTTTATTCATTTGTTTTTCTTTTGATCATTCACTAAAAGAAAATCAGGGCCAAATGAAATGTAAAATATTATTTTTTTCTTTTTCAATATCTACAGTATATATTTAAAGAATTTTTTTTTTTTCTTTTTTTACAATTTAAGTACATTTTTTTTTCATTTAAAAATCTGTATCAAATAATAATAATAATAATAATAACAGACTTTTAATTATACCAGCTGTTAAAAAGAAAAAAAAAAAAAAAAAGAGAGAGAGAGAGAGAGAGAGAAACTGTATTTTTTCTATTTTTGTTCTGGCAAATTAAAATAAAAATAATAAAACACATTTTTCTTACTGTAAAAAAAAGAATTTTTTTCCATTTTTTATATAAACAACCTCTTATTAATTTATCATAAATATAACACATAATATTCTTAATGCAATTATTCTTGCAACGATTTTTTTTTCTCTTATATAAATATTTACTCATTCTTGCGTTTTAAGATCTTTTACAAGAAACTTCCACATATTCAATAGTTTACGTTATTTTTTTCTCATTTTCCTCTTGTTTTATGCCACCCCCATTCTTAATTTGGGAAAAATTGTACTAGTACGCAAAATCCTTGTATTATTTTAATGAAATTTTCTATTTTTTTTTTCTCATTGAAAAAAAAAAAGAATAGGTATAAACCTGCACAATTGTTTTTTTTTTTTAATTAACTGGCTGTAAATTAATTGCTTAGTTTGCAAATAATTTAATTTTACGATCTACATGTCTCTGTCAACAAGACATTGAATTTAAATGCAATATTAAAAACTGCATTCATTCAAGTATGATAGTTGCGTCTGCAACATCTGGATCACGGTTTCATGAGATAAAGGAAAAAATCCATTTTTTAATCATTCCATATTAGATAACTCTAATTTACAGTAAGATAAAAAAAATAAATAAGATGCTTCATTCTAAGCACAAACTAAGTATTTAAAATATTTTATACGACACGAAATATTTCCATTCCACTCTCACTAGTCTTCAGAATAATCACTAGAAAGACTGTATAAACATTTCTTTTGATTCAAATTATTTTTACCTTTTTTTTACATACTGTCGGCAGCAAAATTATTGAAGCGCTAGCATTAAATCGTATTTAAAAGATGTGCACTTAATAATGTTCGTTTTTTCTTTTTCTTTTTTGTAACGACGTCCTTTCAACGTATTTTTCAGTTTGGAAAACAGGAAAAGTATGCTGGGGGTAGTTCCGGAGAATACAGTGTATGGCACACAACAGGAATGCGGTGTTTAGCTGGACAGCTGCTGACAATGAGTGACGCGTGAGCTGGCGCATAGTCATGATGCAACACCCATAAGTAAATGATGCAATATTCATTTAAAAATATTTCGATGGATAAAATAATTACAAAAGAATAAAACAAGGAATTAAAATACATAAACACAAACATAATATATATATATATATATATATATATATATATGGTGTGAAACAGCCACACGACTTTTATTACTCACTGTCACACACATTTCATGCATTTTTGGTGATAATTTTATGAGAAGATATAAAATTAACTTAACTAAGTAAACATCTAAAATTTTTCCGGTAAGAAAAACTCGATACTCGTGTAAAGACATATAAAAGTTAGTTTAGAGAGCAAGTTAAAAAATAAGAGAAAAATTATATAGTTTACATAATATAGGTTATTTAGGTATTTATATAGGTTACATAATATAAGCACATTTTCGAGATAATGTGGGCGGAAAATTTAAAACTGACTTAAAAAAACAAACACCGAAGAAATCTCCTGCACGAGAAAACTGATACACGTGTAGAGAAAAATAAAACAGAGTTTATATAGCGAGTTAAAAAAAAAAAAAAAAAAAAATACTAATACGTACCAAAGTACACCTATCAGTGTAATTATATACCAATTTAAGAAAAAAAAGTGTTGTTTTTAAGATACGGATTTACATTCCAACTTCTTGTTTTCCCTGCCCCTCTCCGATTTTGCAATTTTCACTAATATTTGCAATTTTAATCTGTACACCACACCTATCTCAATTATTAAAAGTTTCGTCATTCTATTTTTATTAGTTTAGGAATGGGATAGTCAGAAGTTTCCCCACACGCATACACACAATTGCCGAAAACCAAATTTTTGGACTCAGTAGACTTCAGAACCTGTAAATCTGGTGAAAACTTGATATCAAATTTTTTGACCGAATACAATACTCCTATTAACTACGTTAATCGGGTAACGGAAATAAAAATAAACAAATAAGCAAAGAGTTTTAAATATTTTTAATGTATCTATGTAATTAGAAAATAAAATGTTCAAAAGTTAACTTTTCATTAAAGTGGCAGAAATAAACCGTATTTTATGAGCTTAGATAAATATAGAAGAAATAAATAAGAAATAAAATAAAACAAATTAAAATAAAAATAATAAAACACATTTTTCTTACTGTAAAAAAAAGAATTTTTTTCCATTTTTCATATAAACAACCTCTTATTAATTTATCATAAATATAACACATAATATTCTTAATGCAATTATTCTTGCAACGATTTTTTTTTTCTCTTATATAAATATTTACTCATTCTTGCGTTTTAAGATCTTTTACAAGAAACTTCCACATATTCAATAGTTTACGTTATTTTTTTCTCATTTTCCTCTTGTTTTATGCCACCCCCATTCTTAATTTGGGAAAAATTGTACTAGTACGCAAAATCCTTGTATTATTTTAATGAAATTTTCTATTTTTTTTTTCTCATTGAAAAAAAAAAAGAATAGGCTTAAACCTGCACAATTGTTTTTTTTTTTTAATTAACTGGCTGTAAATTAATTGCTTAATTTGCAAATAATTTAATTTTACGATCTACATGTCTCCGTCAACAAGACATCGAATTTAAATGCAATATTAAAAACTGCATTCATTCAAGTATGATAGTTGCGTCTGCAACATCTGGATCACGGTTTCATGAGATAAAGGAAAAAATCCATTTTTTAATCATTCCATATTAGATAACTCTAATTTACAGTAAGATAAAAAAAAATAAATAGGATGCTTCATTCTAAGCACAAACTAAGTATTTAAAATATTTTATACGACACGAAATATTTCCATTCCACTCTCACTAGTCTTCAGAACAATCACTAGAAAGACTGTATAAACATTTCTTTTGATTCAAATTATTTTTACCTTTTTTTACATACTGTCGGCAGCAAAATTATTGAAGCGCTAGCATTAAATCGTATTTAAAAGATGTGCACTTAATAATGTTCGTTTTTTCTTTTTCTTTTTTGTAACGACGTCCTTTCAACGTATTTTTCAGTTTGGAAAACAGGAAAAGTATGCTGGGGGTAGTTCCGGAGAATACAGTGTATGGCACACAACAGGAATGCGGTGTTTAGCTGGACAGCTGCTGACAATGAGTGACGCGTGAGCTGGCGCATAGTCATGATGCAACACCCATAAGTAAATGATGCAATATTCATTTAAAAATATTTCGATGGATAAAATAATTACAAAAGAATAAAACAAGGAATTAAAATACATAAACACAAACATAATATATATATATATATATATATATATGGTGTGAAACAGCCACACGACTTTTATTACTCACTGTCACACACATTTTATGCATTTTTGGTGATAATTTTATGAGAAGATATAAAATTAACTTAACTAAGCAAACATCTAAAATTTTTCCGGTAAGAAAAACTCGATACTCGTGTAAAGACATATAAAAGTTAGTTTAGAGAGCAAGTTAAAAAATAAGAGAAAAATTATATAGTTATTTTTTGAATTACCAATTTACGAGATCAAAAACTGAGCTACCTAATCAGGATAACTGTTAATTTTCCTGTAGTAGCGCCACGTAATACAGGAGAATGAATATCTGAAATAGATTTATGTAGCAATTTTCAAAGAAAAAAATTTTAGAGCCATTTTTGAGATACCAACATTTATCAAAACCTGGCATACTTAATTACTCACCGGAAAACAATTTTTACATACCAATGGATATTTAAAAGGGAGTTAATATGGCTAGTTTATAAAAATATCCGTACAGCCGTTTTTAAAGGAACGCACTTGTGCGGCATGAAACTGAGCTACTTATACACGACGCCTATCAATTTTCCTGAACTAATTATCTATATCATTCAAAAGGACATCTAATAGATTGTTTATGTAGCAACTTGGGAGAAAATCGCTAGAGCCGTTTTTGAGGTACAGATTTACGATCCCACTTCCTGTTTCTAATATCCCACTTCTGGGTTTTCAATTTTCACCAAAATTTAGAAAATTCATCTGTACATTAGACCTGTCTGAATTCTAAAATTTCGTAGTTCTATCTTTATTAGTTTTAGAGATATGATAGTCAAAAATTCCCCACATGCATGGATACACACACACAGACCAATTGCAAAAAACTACTATTTTGGACTCGGGAGACCTTAAAACGAGTAAATCACATTAAAACTCGATATTGAATTTTTGGACCGAATACAATACTTCCATTACCTACTGTAGACGGGTAATGGAAGTAATAGTACATATATTGATTTAAACAAAGTTACGCTGTCGGCATATCGTCAGAGCATACAAATATAATGTCTACGAATATTATAAAAAAAACTCTTAAAGAAGGCTTATGCATTCGAACCTCGTTAATGTGAATCTCATAGGGAAAATGTCTTCTCATGTTATCCGTCGTTCATGCTATCAATAACTAATCTTCTCATAACTGAACTAATCTTCATTTTTACGAGAATTGGGGAAACAGTTCGTGTTAAAAGTAATTCACGTTAAAGAGGTTCGGCTGTATTTACGAATATAATTAACCTATTTAATTGTAAGCCTTTAAAAAAAAAAAAATATATATATATATATATATATATATATTAAAGGCTTACAATTAAATAGGTTAATTATATTGGTTATACTGTATAGGTTAATTATACTAACTATATAGGTTAATTATATATAGGTTAATTATTTATTATATATATATATATATATATATATATATATATATATATATATATATATATTATATATATATATATATATATATATATATATATATATATATATATATATATATTATATATATATATATATATATATATATATATATATATATATATATATATATATATATATATATATATATATATATATACATATATAATAAATATTAAAAGAGCAGACAACGGTCTGTGGTCCAGCTTATGAACATTTCGTCTAAAAGTCATGAACTAGTAATACGAAACACAATCACGTATCTAGAAAAAAAAAGTAATATTCTACATTTAAAATAACTAAAACAATGTGAAATCATTTTAAAAAATAAACACGTTTTAAATCAATCTCTAAGTAAAAACTTATTTTTAGTTAAAAAAAAAAAAAAAAAAAAATCTTATATTGTTTTGAATTTCTAACATAAAATTTCACAAAATCTTAAACGAATAAGGAAAACCAAAATGACATCTCCAGAAAAATTCAATAGATTAGTTCTCTAGACGTTTAGAAGGAAATACTTTTACTGATAAATTTGAAACTAACTATTAAGTTTCTCTGTTCCTTTTAAAAATAAATAGACAAATAAATGTGTCACAACTAATGATGGGTGTTATTTTCAAAAATTATTTACATTTTAGGATATTGTTGAAATATTTATTTATTTATTTATTTTTATTATATTATATTTTTATTTTATTTTATTTTATTTTTACTATTTTAAGAAAGTAATGTTTTTAAAAAATGTACATACATATTACTATCCCTGCGTTTGCGTTTAGAATGAAATTTCTAAAATCAGATTTTCAACAGATGGGAAATTCAAGCAGTTTGATGAAAACAATTTTACTGTCATTAATTTAAAGAAGGCACATAAATTTGCAATAATCCAATTTGAATAAAATATTTTTATTTAACAATTTTATTTGATAAGTA
Organism: Salticus scenicus; assembly: GCA_963930645.1. Classification (NCBI taxonomy): domain Eukaryota; kingdom Metazoa; phylum Arthropoda; class Arachnida; order Araneae; family Salticidae; genus Salticus; species Salticus scenicus. Next base: position 147,664,135 of record OZ005656.1, on the reverse strand, counting down.
TGTTTGAAATATCAATTACGTACGCATAAAAGATTTTTCTACCGTTTGTTTTATATCATATATTACATTGATTTTATGCTTTATATATGAATATATCATAAAATGATTCATTTGTGACATTTTGCATCGTTTATATAAAGATATTAGCACAAAAAAAAAAAAAAAACTGATGATCTTGAAAACGGAAAATAAAAAAGATAAAAAAATAAAATCTGGTTATAGGAACCACACGACTTCCATTACCAAATTTTACACATAATATAAGCACATTTTCGAGATAATGTGGGCGGAAAATTTAAAACTGACTTAAAAAAACAAACACCGAAGAAATCTCCTGCACGAGAAAACTGATACACGTGTAGAGAAAAATAAAACAGAGTTTATATAGCGAGTTAAAAATATATATATATACTAATACGTACCAAAGTACACCTATCAGTATAATTATATACCAATTTAAGAAAAAAAAGTGTTGTTTTTAAGATACGGATTTACATTCCAACTTCTTGTTTTCCCTGCCCCTCTCCGATTTTGCAATTTTCACTAATATTTGAAATTTTAATCTGTACACCACACCTATCTCAATTATTAAAAGTTTCGTCATTCTATTTTCATTAGTTTAGGAATGGGATAGTCAGAAGTTTCCCCACACGCATACACACAATTGCCGAAAACCAAATTTTTCGACTCAGTAGACTTCAGAACCTGTCAATCTGGTGAAAACTTGATATCGAATTTTTTGACCGAATACAATGCTCCTATTAACTACGTTAATCGGGTAATGGAAATAAAAATAAACAAATAAGAAAAGCGTTTTAAATATTTTTAATGTATCTATGAAATTAGAAAATAAAATGTTCAAAAGTTAACTTTTCATTAAGGTGTCAGAAATAAACCGTATTTTTGAGCTCATATTTAAAGGGAATTTAGAAGCGTAGTGATTATGAATAAATAAATGAAGAATTTTCATTACAATTATGAAATTTATTTTACCAGTATTTCACAGATTTCAAAGAATGCACTTTTTCTATTCCATCCTTCGAAGGAGCAGCAACATTTTAAATAATGACAAACGTCTTTTCTCTGTAACTGTGGAAATCAAGGGAAACGTGTTTAAGACAAGTATATATATATATATATATATATATAGATAGATAGATAGATAGATAGATAGATAGATAGATGCAAAATAACCAGGGTTAAAAGGAAATTAATCCCAAAACACATGAGGGACTTCAACAGGGGCGCTCCTCCATGTAGGGAATGAAATTTAAGAAGTTTCTGTCAAAACGTTGGCTTTTTAGCCAAAATACACATTTCTAGCCCACAATTTGTCACGGATGAAAGCAACATCATACAGCAAACGAATTTAATTAATACAAAACACAAAAGCAATTAAATTTATAAATAATGTACAAAAGTAGAAACATCAAAATAAAATACAATAATAGAAATAATAATAGAATAGAAATAATAACATACTTTGACAAACTTGAATAGTCAGTGGAATGAGGAAAATTGAAATCCCTCTATCGCAAACGTAGAAACCGTTTCAGCTAGTAGGTCCAGTTACCAGCTTTTAAATGTCGCCCGAAATGGACAAAAAACCCTTAAGCAGGATTGTAATCAAGAAGACTGAAATGTTTATTTTGTAAAAAAACAGGATAGCGGTTGACAGTTAATATGTTTTTGAGATTTTCCATAGCCAAATTCAGGTCTAAATGGTTATTCCAAATCATTTTAATTCTGTTAATTTGGGTGAACATAATACTTTTTAAAACTCTATGACTTATACAGGAAAACCAATTCGTTAAATTACAAACTTTAAAGATAAAATCTTGCTTTTTAGAATAAATTCCAATAAACCAGTTTTTACTATATTTTAATTAATTATTTTTTTTTATTTTTTAATCCACAAAAGAAATTGTCAGAGGTATAGATTTCAGCTGCATATTTTGCAAAATGTACACAGTTTATTGCTATTATATCATCAATATATCTATGAAACTTAATATCTTTAAATTTTCTTTCAAACATAAACAAAAAATTGTTAGCGAAGGTACTCGAGTAACTATTTCCTATCGCGATACCTTAAATTTGTAATAATAATAATAATAATAATAATAATAATAATAATAATAATTTACACTGTTAAACAAACACTTTCGAAGATACAAAATTTAGTAAGGTTAATCCAGTAAAATTTTTCACAGTCTATTACATGCAAAATTCCTCGTAGATTTTTTTCAAAAATTTCCAGAATCAAGCAATGTGAAATACTATCAAAAATGTTTTCAAAATCATATGTATTAATTGAAAATATATCTTATCAGTTTTCTTTAAAATATTTTAATATTGGGCAATTATTTTTAATGATACGGCGATTATCGTCTGACTGTAAAGTATTCAAAATATGATTGAGCAATTAAAGAAAAAAAAAATTACTGGCCTTGTAATTATAACTAAATTTACCGCAAGTAACGTAACGAAATTTAATGGGATTTTTATGAAATATATATATATGTATAAACATATATTACGGTCAATGTTATTAATTGGCAATTATTAACAATAACCGGCCATTATTAATGATAACCAATAAGTCGGTTAAAGTGAATAATTTATGAGAATTTAGCACATTGGCTGGTTAATATTAATAGTTGCCAGTAGAGTTTGGTTAAAGTGAATATAATTTGAGAATTTATCCCTTTGGCGGTTTAATACAGAAAAAGTTTCTTTAGTGTAATAATTTCCAACGCGTTTAGATTTCCATTACAAAGGTATAACTATCTGATCCCATTGAACAAACTTCTTTGCTAATTATTAGTAATAATGTAGGGATGTAGCATCGGCTACATATTTTTTATTCTAAGAGAAAATAGTCATTAGATGGTAGAAATTTATTTGAGTGAATGAATGATTGATCGAATGTTTATGCTGTTGAAAATATACACAAGTTAAAAAAGGATTTGATTTAGATTTATGTGTGTTCTATATATATATATATATATATATATATATATATATATATATATATATTAAGTTTTAATTTCTTTTCTTTCTTTTTCATTTCTTTTTTTCTTTCTTTATTTTTATTATTATTATTATTTTATTTACGTCAGCTCTAATTTGAAAACATCCTGATTTCAACCCCCATATTTAGGTATATAGGAGATACGGAAAAAAATTCGAATTCTGGTTTTGGATCAATTTCCTTGAGTGAAATGGGTTACCTATTTCTAAAAAAAAAGCGGATTTTTTATTCTATCCACTGAATATAAAAGAAAAAATTATAGGATTCAGGAAAATTTAAATTTTCAGTTTTTGATGAAATTACACGTTTTGAGATTTCCTGAACTCAATTCAATCTTTTTAAAGAAAGTATTTGTCTTTCTGAGTTCGAATGCTGCACTTTATGAACCAATGGACTTAATTTAACCGAAAACGATATTAGGTTGTTCCTTGGTTTGAATTGGTTCTGATTAACTTTTCGTCTATATCACCGAACAGCCGGCGCTTCCACGTTGCAATTTCCTCTTATTTCAGGAAAGGCTCAGCATCTACAATGTACGAAACGTAGAGAAATATTTTAAGTAAAACTATGGTGGTTCACGTTAGATGCATATCGACAAACAATTGGCGCAGCTGTGTTGCAGTTTAATTCTGTTTACCTAAAAATTATCACTTTGCTTTGCTCTGCGAATAAGTGGTTGGTTTCGTTCACTGGGCGATAGTAGTTTAATGAGAAAAATAAACCTTTTTTTTTTTTTTTTTTTTAAGATTTTTCTCAAAAAATGCAGGAGCTGATTTTTCTAAAAAATGGGAACATTCATTAAAATTAATGTAATTACTAATAATTAATTAAAATTAATGTAATTACTAAGGCGTTTCTTTTAATTTGTTTTAGAAGTCCCTTGAAGAATATACAGTGTCAAAACACATATCTCAATAATAAGGAGGATTTTCCAAATCATTTTCAGTTTATTTTTTATTTTTATTTTTATTTTCTCTTTTTTTTAAATATCTATTTCATAATTGGACGGATCATTGTAAAAATTGAGTAACTCCATATATTTTTTTTTTGTTTATATATATACATATATATATATATATATATATATATATATATATATATATATATATATATATATATATATATATATATATATATATATATATATATATATATATTTATTTATTTATTTATTTATTGATATTGTTTTGCTTAATTTTATCACATTTTGTCACATTTTGTCACATTTTTCATTTTAAAAATGAAAAAATCCAATTATTGCATTAAACTCCAACGTAATGGCATTGCATGTTTTTCTTAGAAAACTAAATCTTCTAAATATTCATTATCAGAATTAAGTTATGAGTTACTTCAAATTACTTTTAATATAATTTATAAATTCTAATAGCTATGATTTGTATTAAATACAAAAATCAATATCACTTACTGAATCTTGACTTTTTTCTTACACATAATTTTTTAAAAAGTTCGTTATTTCAAAATCAATTTCCAAGGAGATAATTCACTTTTACAATGAACGACCGAATTCACTCTTCAAATATTGTAACAAAAGCTGTTTTGCTTGTGAACTTGCTTGACTGCGAGGTAAAGCATCAGAAATTGTGGGTTCGACCTCCATCAGAGGGAAATCATTTGAAAATGGTTTTTGTTTAAACTTAATTTGTTTATTTTTCATTTATTCATTATGCCATTATGTTAATTATTTACTTAAAATTATGCACTTTCTAGACATTTTGAATTTTAGAAATTTCAGTTCAGAATGAATATTTATATTAGAAATAATGAAAATCCCATTCGAAACTGTTGTACGAATTTTTTTTTTTTTTTTTTTTTTTTTTTTAGAAGTGTATTTTAACAGTGTACATGTAATAAATTTAAAAAAAAATCAGTATAGAACTTATTTATACGACTGTGAACTTTACAATACATCTAAAAATCAATATTACTTTTAACTGTAAAAATAATATTTCGCTTTATAGTAATAAAGAAGTTATGATCGTAAACATGCATGTAAAATGTTTTATGGTCACCAACAGATATGAGAAGTAGAAATATAAATATCTGAGAAAACTATGTAGAATGACTTGAACTAGTGCCAAGTGGTGTTGAGATTGTTTTACAAGTTCTCATAAATAACTTCGACATGTTTACGGACAGCAATCTCTTACTTTCCAGAAATCATTGATTATAAATCTGAATAAATAAATTTTTCTAACGGAAAATATACTGTACCATGTTTTTAATTTTTTTGCAGGTCAGGACATTTTCACACTTCATTAAGGGAAAAAAATGTTCATTAAATAGCAGAAACGTTTTAGTATCCAAATTAATAATACTCAGTGTACTCTTTCAGCTATTTTTTCTATTACATGCATCTTTCCAGTTATAAAAGTTATTACTTCAGAGGGATATTTTCTATATTAACAAATAAATTAAAAAATAATAATTATCTAATTTAAAACAGACATAAAAAAATATTTTTTTCTCTCAGTTTCTAAGAATATAATTCGACAAGGACTTATTTAACAAAACACTACTAAGTGTACTTTATATATATATATATATAGGAATTAATACTAACGCTCGAATAACTCCACTGCCAACTGTGAATCATGGTTTGTTCTTTTTAATACCTTTTTAAAATCTTTATGGTCTGGTGTTTAGACACACAGACATATCCCTTTACTTTTAGATGTTTATTTTCGTACAACTCTATCGGAAATACTAATTATTTTAGATCATTTATTATAAGTAATTCTATACGGAGCGGGGGCTATTTCTAGTGAAAACTTAAGTACGTTTAAATGCTAGAACTAATTCACTAAAATAAAGATATATTTTCCAGTTTCCTAGCAAATTCTAGATAATTTTATTAGACAGAAAAGAAAATTTTATCACTAGTACATGAACTACTTCTGAAGTCGTAAACATGAAAATTATAATAAATTCTCTTACTTAATATAATTACATAGTAATATCATTTCCTGGTTCTTTTTGTTTACCCGACTACCGGTTATTACTGAGCTGTACTGTCTTGTTTTATAAGTAATTATCAAAAATATAACCACTTAAATGTTCACATGCTTTGGTTTTACCATCAGTATTAATTATCATAAACGACCAGTTTCTTTATGAATAATATTCACTTTCTCGTTACTTTAAGATACTTGCATTATATTTATTTGCTAAAATATCTACAATGCCCAATTACAAGTATTTATTCTTCTTGACAGTTTATGTGCTTTATTACTGCACGGAACCATTAGATAAATAGGCATGTGAAGTCAAATTTCTGAATGTAATGTCAATAAAAGTTAGTCATGAACATTGAACGTTTAAATCTCACTTTAATCTTACTAAATGGCTCTTATATTCCACAAAGTAATTTGTGTTAAAGAAAATAGTCAGCAACAGCTGCTGATGTTTATGATTGCCGTTACTCACAATATTCAACTGTGTTATAATTTATTTATTTCTAACCTCAATAACTTACCGTGAGTTTAAGAATATATATATACATATATATATATACATGTGAAAAAAAATCATATTTTCCAAATTCTTTTTCTTACGCTATGTGTCGATAATATTTAAATTAATTATCTTAATAAACTCTCAATAATTATTATGATGATGTAAAAATAATAATTTGCGTTGGTTATATATATATATTTATCTAAAATATTCATTTTAACTAGAGTTTTTGTTAATCCTCTAATATACTTAATATTGGGTTTAAAATGTAGAATATTTTTATGCATTCTCTAATATATATATATACATATATATATGTATATATATATATATATATATATATATATACAGTCGGTAACAAAAGTGTCCGAACACTAGCAAAATTTCCTATGTAAAAAAAGTACACTTCATACGGTTTTGTTAAATAAATCCTTATCGAATCATATTCTTACACTGGCTAAGAACAGGATTCGACAAGGATTTATTTAACAAAACCGTATGAAGTGTACTTTTTTTACATAGGAATTTTTGCTAGTGTTCGGACACTTTTGTTACCGACTGTATATATATATATATATATATATATATATATATATATATATATATATATATATATATATATGTATAAACAGATAGTCGAGAAATGTTCAAAAATAGTATTATATGAATAAGTTTGGTGAAATGTATAAGTAACAAATCCAGTTTACAGCCTTATGGGATATTACGTTTTAACATTTTTAAATGGATATTAAATATGAAATTAGAAAAAAAAATGTATTTGTGATATAAAAATCTTTTGATAATCAAAAGTTATATTTGTCTCATTTTTAAAGAAAAAATTAGCATTTCACAGCATAGCTTATAATTTATTATTATTGACGTACGTTGTTTACATCGAAGAATATCTCACCTTCAATAAGTATACTAGCTTTAATATAACCTAGTAATGCTATATAATTTTTAATAAAACATTTATCGTTTAATATTACATACGAAAAATAAACGCAATATTTGTGGAATAAATTTTTTTTAATGATTGGAATCTATATTTGTGTTATTTTAAAAGAAAACTAAACCTATCACAGCATTGCTAATAACGCTGGTCTACAGTGGTTCGGTAACAACGGTCAAATTATTATTTTTATTAGTAATTCCAATTTTTATTTAAATATCTGGAAGTAAAAAAGTCCCACCACGTCACATTTTTCTGTTAGAGTATCAGAAAATGTCAATTTTTACAATTTTCACAGTATCAGAGGTGGTAACCCTTCCTGCTGCAACCCAGAGTCCTGGCAACTCAGAGTCCCGGCAACCATGTTTGCTCCATTTTTTTGTTAAAGATTCACAAAATGGCAAAATTCACTATTTTTTTTTTTATTATTTTTAGAATACAGTCGACAGGAAAAGTATCCAACCACTAGCCAATAATCCCGATGTCAAAAAAGTACACTTAATACTATTTTGTTAAATAAATCCTTGTCGAATCATGTTCTTAGTCTAACTAAGAACATGACTCGACAAGGATTTATTTAACAAAGCAGTATTAAGTGTACTTTTTTTTAGACAGGGATTATTGCTAGTGGTCAGATAATTTGGCTGCCGACTGTATCACACATGGTAACCTTTCGTGCTATCAAACCTGCCTCCTGGCATCATCTATGCTGGCAACCCCTGTTTGGCAACCCTGTAATCGTACCTTATCTGTTTTTTTTTTTTTTTTCTGGTATTCTAGTTAACAGATATTCTTTGTTAGGTATGATTGTGCTGTTTTATAGTTAAAGCTTCATGTTCAAAATGGCAAATTTTCTGTGTAGAACTTGTAAAACTGTACCTGATAAGTTTTACTGTATTTGCGAACTATTCGTATTAAAATCACAAGGTAGAAATTTAACACAAGACGTAAAACAGTCTATTTTTTGTATTTTGGTTTTGAAATAATGAATAATAGCAATTCAATCATTTAGTGTATTTTCCATGTTTTTACGTTCTACTTAGTCTGCAATATGTATATTATCTCCATATTAAGAGTATTCCGTGCTAAATTAATAGTATTGACAGTAATAACGCATGTCTTCTAAAGACTTTTTACATTGCTTCCAGTACAGATTAAACAATCGTAACAAAAAATCTGTACGTGTTACAGATTTTTCGCTATTATTTTTGAATTGTGCACTACAAAATTAGTTGAAAACAGCTAATTTCATTTTTTTACCAAAAAAAAAAAAAAAAAAAAAAAAAAAAAATGCCGACTAGTGTAATTTATTATTTTCAATATACGCTGTTTGTGTCGTAGAAGAATATTATTCCTTCAATAAAGAAACTAGCTTTAATATAATTTGACAATGATATTTCATTTTTTAGTAAAGCATTCATGAATGGATATTACATATGAAATTAGAAAAATAAACTCAATATTTGTGGAACCAAAATTTTTACAGGTTTAAAAGCTATATTAATATCATTTTAAAAGAAAAAAAAATGAACGTTTCACAGCATAGCTAATTATTTATTATTTTCGATATACGTTGTTTGCATCGCACATCTTGTACGTCCTTTTCTTCTTAAATACATACACTAGCTTTAATATGGTATAATAATGATATTTCATTATTTCATAAAACTGTTATCAATGGACATTTAAAATTTGAAAAACAAACGCAATATCTGTGGAATCAAATTGTTTATATGTTTAAAAGTTTTTTTAGAGTAAGTTTATAAGAAAAAAAATACATACTATAGCTAATATTTTATTTTGTTATATATATATGTTGTTTTTATCGTAGAAACCTACTGCCACTTCAATAAACAAACTAGCTTTAACATAACCTAATAATGAAATTTCATCTTTTTGTGAAGCTATATCTCTTGTTATTCAGTTCTTGTTCTTTGTCTTGTTCTTTGTACAGTTTCTTCATGAGTTACAAAATTTATAACGTACAAACCAAGATTAATTTCGTTACTAGAATCTCGTAAAACGTCAAGAAGAATTTTTAAACAACATCCACTTTGTCTAATAACTAGGAAATATAATAGCTTTTTCTCCTAAAATGCAATTTGCATAATGCATCTATATGTATTTTGAAAACACTCTCTTTCTGTTTGTCACTTATGTTATATTCACATAGTTGTAACGATAAATAGTAAAGAAGAAAATTCCATTCACATGTATAGCAGCAGGTTAATGTAAATAAAATAAATTCATAATACAATGTGTTATGCGTCAAAAATGGTAAAAAAAAAAGTCTTGTTCGTACAATAAATTGAATTTCGATAATGCAATTTGTTTATATTTTAAATAGAGAGAGACTACGTGCAAATCCAAATGAACTTATATTCTTTAAATATAAAAAAATAATTAAATTAGAGAAAATTTATTACTTGTATTTAATAAGGGATAATTTACGAAGGGATACCGATTAAGTAGTTAGTAAATATGATATTAAATTTATGACATCAGTTCTAACAAGATAAATAAATAAATAAAAATATGTAAATACAGTCACAAAAATAGTTCACTGTTACACATTCTACTATAGATGAGAATAAGCTGAAAGAAAACAGTACATTAGATCAATCATATACATATACTGCCCTAAAGTAATCTAAATTCCTTTTAGAAATCATGTCCTAAAATGGAGTGTAACTTAATTTTAAATTACTTAATATTAAATTAATATTTATTTATAAGAGAGAATTTTTAATGTTCACGTTTCACATCAAATTAAATTAATTATTTTTAAAATGATTATTTCGAAATAAAAAAGAAGTAAAGAGAATTTTTAAAAGTCCATTTTTCACACGAAGTTATATATATATATTAAGCATAGTTAACAATTATTCAGATATGTATATCTTAGACACAAATATTTTAAATAATAAAGCTAAATTGTGTAATACGTTAAATTATATTATAAATAAATGAGAAACCAAAACAAATAAACAAATATTAAAAGTTTCAGGTGTGTTAAAAAATACAGCGGCATTTTTTTTTTTTTTTTTTTTTTTCAAATTGAAATAGAAACGAGCAGAAGTTACTATATGATTTCTTAAGATTCGACTATTTTGTTCAGATTTTTCTATATCTAAAGTTTTTTTTTTTTTTTTTTTAGGTGCATTTGTTAAGTCATTAAAGTGTATTAAAAAATATAAAATTCATATTATATCAAAGTGAATACTACAAAACACATAACCAAATATTTCGCGCATAAAGCTGTCGATTATTTTAAAGACATTATTAATTGCTTAATCTTACTGTTTTTGATGGAACCTTAAGATCGAGCACTTATTGAGGTTTTGTTTCTACATTTAAAATACAGTTAAATGAATGTGCGTTATTACGATAATTTATATACTGTGAAAAGCAACACCAATCTGCACTGCTCCAACTTTATTCCAAAATGTGCATTTACATCAAACATCCTTTTTTTCTTCTTTTTTTAGGACTGTTCAACGTGTTCAATCTCTTTTCAGCTAAAAAGTAAACTATTTCATCACTGTCCAACTAAATACAACAAAAAACTATTTCCATCAGCATACAGTTAAAGAGAGGGAAAAAAAAGAAGAAGAAGAAAAAGTAGGACTATTTCACAAATGTCCAGAAAAAAATATCATCTGATTTCCGTAGCTGTTTTCTCAATAACGTAGCAGGCTCACCAGTGCTCGCTTGGGGATTTTTTTTCCAAAGTCTGCTCTCTGCTCCCTTCCGTCTGCTTTCCGTCTGCTATGCGCTCACTGTGCTTCCGTAGCCTTCACTCCTTACCACTTGTCTCGCGAGGGGTAAATTTTCTGACTAATTTCACATGTGTTTTAAATTTTCATCCTTTTCGAGATTTCTAATTCCTCGGAAGGAAAGTCGCGACCTGTTCGCGCAAAGATCACCTGTGAATCTCAGCATCTCGAGTCTAAAATTTATAATTTCTGAATACATTGTTGTGATTGTGGCGTCACCTTGCTGCTGTATAATCCTTATTGAATTATTTAATTCATTCCTCCAAACCAAGGATTAAGAATAATTTCTATATTTCGTAATTTTTGTAAGTTTCGAGCGTCATACTCTAGATACGTGAGCTTCTATTATGAAAAAGATTTAAATTTTAGAAATAGATTTTTGTTTTTCCATGTAAATCTAATTAAGAAGCATATTTATAATAATTATAAATATACATAACATAACATATAAATTCTAAATAGTGTCGCCCAGTACACGAAACTCGGCTATTTTTTTTTTTTTTTTTTTTTTTTTTTTTTTTTTTTTTTAATAAGCGTTAAAACATTATACATAGAAATTGAGAACTTCTTTATAAACAATATTTTCAATAATTATTCCACCTTTAACAAAAAAAAAAAAAAAAAAAAAAAAAAAAAAAAAAAAGTTTTTCGTGTGGGCATTTGAATAGCATAGAACACTGTATAAATCGAAACAATGTGTCAATATAATGAATAAAAAAACGAAAAATTTGCTCAGTCCTGTCCCCAGACAAATAAAAAATAAATATGGTAAAAAAAAAAAAAAAAAAAAAAGCCACAAAACTAAGCAGAATCACGTGATGTCGTATTGCATATTGAAAAATGCCACATACAAATTTAACAACTTTTTTTTAATGAAAATTTTAAATACATAGATTAGGTGTATAAAATTAAGAATGTAAAAAATAAGATATTTTTGTATGTTTTCTTGGCCTCGTATAGGAATATATTTTTCTGCAATTCATTATTATTATACTATTCGAACGATATTATTTTTAATTTCCCTTAAAATTAATGTCGCTTATTAAAATTAGGCTAAAAACACACGGAAAATTTACCGTTTACGTGTTGTTATTTGCATGCTTCTCTGAGAAGAAAATTATTTGCATTCATCAAGGAAATAATTTTAATGAATAATTTTTAATACAAAATATTACGTGTGCGTATAAAAGTAAATGTAATTTTAACGGCATTATTGTCTTAATATAAGAAAAATATCTTTTTTCTCAGAGACACACTGACGATATTTTTCGAATGACACAACTTTCAATTCTCTACTCTTATAATGAGTAAGTTAAAAACGTACGACAAATTTCATGTTTACGTATTAATGTATAGGTTATATTTTTTAAGATATCAGACTACAACGCTTTAAATAATACAAACTGATTGAACAAACATTTGTCTAAAGCATATTTGTATTTTACTTTCATTTTATTTAAGGACACCTATACGATTTTAAGTACATGCCGTAATAAGTCTTATATACCATTATTCTTTGTTTAATAAAAAAGCAATATTAATTTTTGAAAATACATTTTATTATCTTCTTACATTTAATAATTCACCAATATCTAAACTCAATATCAAACCTTATTTAAGTTTAAAGATATTTACATATACTCGCTATTTATCATTTATATTTCCTTTGTTTGGTTATAAAATGATTTTTCATTGTCAAAGATTTTTTTTTAATTAGTTTACAGTAACTATAGAACAGTAACAAATTAACAAATTGTACGTTTCTTAAAAAATAACAAATTGTCTGAATCTCCTGCAATGGTGTTAAAATAGCCATTAATTATGATGATTTATCTCCAACATAAGGGGAAAAACATATTTTTAAAGAAATCAATTCAAATTACTCATAAATTTGCAGCTTTAAAAACTAATATAAGATTTTCGGAAGTAAGTGTAATGCATTTTCTTCACATATTTCATCAACAACATGTCAAAGTAAATTTTGATTCAAATTTATGAGACATTTTAAAGCCATTATGTTTCGAAAGTTTTTCGAAGTGTTACTAGTATAAATGATTTATTAGTCATAAACTCACAAAAAAAAAGTATGGTAGATATTTCCTTTTATTATAAAATTTCATTGTCTTTCTTTTTTCAAGTACTTTTACATTTAAAAGTTTCAAATACTAATAGTTGTAATGACAAGAAGAAGGATGTACTTCCATTACACGGAATGTATTTCGTTATAAAAATTTTGAATACAGAGAACAAGATATGAATTATTAAAAAGAAAAAAATAAATAAATAGTAAGAATAGTATGTTGAACATTAAGATTTGAAAGGTTATTAATGCATCATTACTTATTTCGCAATTACTACAAATATTCATTGGTTTCAAAAAACCTGTTATAAAAACACTTGAATAATCCAAAACAATAAATGAATATAGGATACTTAAGTGTTTCCAAATTTAGGGAATTTCTATTTAGTAATCCCCAATAATTTTGGGGTATATTTGATATACCAAACATACTGTTAATGTTCGAAGGGATTAGGTAAACTTTACAATTAAAAATGAGTGGTAGATATTGGAAAAAACTCTCTAAAATTTACAACACTGGATATATTGTTTAAAATTATTTTTTAAAAAAATGAAAATTTATATTTTAATAAAATGAAGTAAAATATTTATTTAATTTCGATATTAAAATAATGTCTTGAACAGCGTACATGCAGTAAAATATATCTAATAAAATTTTATTAAGTGCAATTAGTAATATATGTAAGTAATATATATATTAGTAATATATATTAAGTGCATATAGTAATATATATATATATATATATATATATATATATATATATATGTGTGTATATATATCTTACTTATTTTTTCTACATACGGCTCAAAGTAATCCATAATGATTCCGTAATTTTGAATTCGATAAAAATATAATTTTTATTGATTATGCCAGTTTGCATTTGATAATTTCAAGAAGTTGAAATAATAATTGATACCTAATCTTTCATTCTATGTCATTAACTCAAGAAACGCGATGAGAAAATACCTGAGAAAAATCAGAATTATTAAAATATCGATCAATATTATTTTAATTGACTATCCATTTGTTTCATTCAACTCTTATTCTTCTTTCGTTTTATGTCGATAACTGAGAAAAAATAGGAAAATACCTGGGAAGAATCAAAATTATTAAAATGTGGTTCAATATTTTCCTGATTGACAGTAATATTGCTTACGTTAACTCTTACTCTTTTATTTTAAACTAACAGGCTTTCCCCGCTTCGCTGGTAATTATATTGAAATTAATTCTCAAATTACCCTAGCATGATAATAATAATAATAATAATAATAATAATAATCATTGAAATCAGTCAAAATCTAAGTTAAAGTTCTCGCTAACTTCGGTATCGGTTTTCCCACACGCCACATTTCCAGTCTGGAGCAACAATGCCTTCGGTAGCGCCTTGCCTGCATTCTACTCTTCCTCCCTTGCGGATAAATTGGAAAGATTTGCAAAATCGCATCAAATTACATATTACATACATTTAATCAAAACCCACACACCAAAATTTGCCATTCTAAGGTTATTTGGAGCACATTCAAGCTTGAAAACGTGTTTTTTGCCCCGCCCACCCCTAAGAGGAGGGGGGGGGGGTAATTTCAGAAAATTCTTTTATGGCTCAGTTACCTACTTCCATAATTGTGTGCAATATACTGACAAATAATAATTGTTAGATACGTCCTTTTAAAATCATTTACAAATTTTTCACACAATTTAATTAATTTTAATAATACCAATTTTCATTTTTTTCTTTTTTTATTGCTTCAGTATTGAAGGAATGTAAGTAAATGTAACTAAATTAAGGTTAATAATATTTAGTAAAAGAATATCATTGTGGTCTCGTACATTAGAATTTATGCTTTTTAATTAGATATTTTTAGTTATTACGCTACAACCCTTTTAAAATACCAAATGTGAAAATGAACATTTTATCTTATTACTGTGTGCTAAAAAATATGTTTTTATTTTTATTTTTCTACATATAGATACTCATACAATTTGCGGTAAATGCCGTATTATTACGTATATTATTTATTAACACTATTTTTACCATTATTTTGTGTATGTTATTTCCACCAAAGGGGATCTTTTGACGGCTTTGCGTTTGAATGCAAATGATTATCACACCTTTTGGTTCTTTGGTGCTGGAGTAGTGCTTAAATCCAATTGTCTACGTTAGGGACCTAGGACTAGTGTAGAGTGGTTTTCATGGCTCAATTCTTAAGGTACCCCACCCCACGGTCATGTGCGTTTAAAAAAAAGTGTGAATTCAAATTATCTGTTAAATAGCGATAGATTTAGCAAACAGCATGAAGAGGTTGACTGCTTGGGAAATAACTTGTTTCGATATTTTATCAAATTGTTCGATCAACAGAAGTTTTATATTTTCCCGTTCGTTGATTCTTTTAATGTTATATCCTGAATCTGTCAACAATATCTTCTCTTTTGTCTTCTACTTACATTCAAATTATATTCCTCTTCATTAGGGCTTAGCGAAAAATTTCAATATCACTATAAAATTAAAGATCATTTTGGAAAGAATCATTTTACTTATCTTCACTTCCAGATTGTGAACATTTATCAAATGTTTATGATTCTTCACTTATGGTATTTATTTTTTGAACAACTACTTCTTTGCTGATGTTGACTGACGGAGAACTATCTTTTTTCGATGTTTTATCAAAGTATTCGATCAACAGAAAATTTTATATTTTGCCGTTCGTTGATTAATTTAATGTCATATTCTGAAGCTATTAACAATATCTTCTCTTTTGTCTTCTACTTGCATTCAACTTATCTTTATCTTCATTAGCGCTTGACGAGAAAAGTTCATTATTGCTGTATAGTTCGAGGTCATTTTTGAAAGAATCATTTTACTCATCTTCACTTTCAGATTGTGAGTATTCATCAACTGCTGATGATTTTTCACTTACGGTATTTATTTTTTGGAATAACTACTTCTTCATTGAAATTTGAGATATAATTAAAACATAAACAATTAAATAAGCAGTGTTAGATTATTTACATTTTTTTGTTAAAAAAACAAAATAAATAAATAAATAAACATAAAATAAAATAAAATAAAATAAATAAATAAATAAAAAATAAAGAATAAAAATAAATACCAGTATTATAAACAATTTTACTAGTTACATACCTGCAATGTTATTTTAAACACATTTTTTTTTTATTTTTTTTTCTATAAATAAAAACAAAATTTTTGTATATTGCACTCCCTACTAGAAATGGAGGAGTAAAATGCTTTATTTATTTATTTTTAGAATCTACCACTGTAATGATCTACCCTAAATTGAAACATGGTAGAAGAAAGGCGAATATTAAATTTGTGCAACAACTGTTGTACTTTCTGTTGCTACAAGTGAAGTCAAGATTCTGTTATGTAATGATAAATGATATGAGGCAAGTATGGTAAAGGTATTTATATATAAAATGTTTTTAAAATTATACATTGATATGAAATCCTGAGGTGCCAAAAATACCTCATATTAGAAATACATATATCATATGCAAATTATTAGTTCCAGTATGGATTAGAATAAATCAGTGTCACTGCATTGATTTAACAACTACACCAGCGAAATAATAATAATAATAATAATAAGAGGAGAAATAACTGAAATTAAAGAATAAATTTAAGTTCAAATTTGAAAGGTGCCTTTTGCCATCTCTTGGTAGGAAATTTGTTAAGATATGTTTGAAAAAAAGAATGTCATTTTTAAAGAAACAAAATTCCTTTTTCTTACAAATATTATTTAAATAATACTTTGAGTAAACCCTGTTTAGTTTATAAATAATGTGTATACTTTCCTTTAATCTTATTTAAGCTGGAAAATATTTACATACATTTAACATTTATCATTTATGTTCCGTTTGTATGGTTAAAAGATATTTTTTTTCATCGTAATATTATTATTTTTTTAAAACTAGTTCATTGTAACTATATGACATGATTGAGTAAAATAACGAATTTTACGTTTATTCAGAAGTAACAAATTGCATGAATGTATTTCCATGGTTCTAAAAGAAACATTAATTATAATAATTTATCACCGACATAAGAGAAAAAAAAACATATTTTTAAAGAAATTCACTCTTTTAAATTACCCATAAATTTGCAACTTTATAAGCTAATATAAAAATTCAAAGAGTAAGTTTAACCTATTTTGTTCACATATTTCATCAACATCCCGTCAAGTAAAGTTTTATTCAAATTCTCGTTATATTTTAATGTCATTACCCATAGAAAGTTTTTGAAAGTGTCACAATTATGATTGATTTATTAGTCATAAATTCGAAAGAATGTGTTAGATAGTTCATCGTATTATACAAATCCATTGTCATTCGTTCTTTTCAATTTTTTTTTTTTTTTTCATTTAAAAAGTTTCCAATAGGAAATAAAAATATACTTTTAGGATATTGAATATATTTTGTTGTCAAAAAATTTTAATAAAGGGAAAGGTGGAAATTGATTAGAAAAAAAGAATTCAGAAAAGTAAAATTTTAAGACTTAGTTATGCATCATTATTTATTCTCGAATTACTTCAGATGTTTGCTGGTTTCAAAACACATGTTATGATTGATTGAATTAAACAAATAAACAAAATAATAAATTATTCATTAATTTTAAGCAAAAATAAGGAAAAAGAATATATAAAATAAATAAAAACAGACTCACATTGTATTGAATATATTTTGATGTAATAATAATAATAATAATAATAATAATAATAATGATGATAACGATAATAATAATAATTATAGAAGGGAAAGAGGGAAATAGATTAGAAATAAACTGGTATGTTACTCACACGACTTTCTCTTACCCTGAAATTTAATACTATAAATACAGGTTGGAGATTATGAGGGAAGATAACGAGTACTGTGATGTAAGCCTATGTTAAACAATTTAATTTGGGCTTCGGAAGAGTTTTCTTTGATAATTAGTTCTGTGTGAGGAGGTCTACCACTCCCCTCAACTCCCGTTTCATTATTTCACCTACATTTATATAGAATTAAATTATGTTATTAAAGTTAAAAGTTTACTTAAAATTATACAAACAATTTTCACTCGCAACATTCACTGAAACTTATTAATCTCGATCAAACTTTTCCAGCAATAAACTTATATTAATTTCAAAATACAACATTTGAATGTCCTAAAATTATTCGTTTTTAAGTTATTCTAAGAGTAGTATAACACTAAATATCCAAAAAAAGTTGAATTTGTTCTCAATATTACATTAAAAATTAAATGTTAAAAATAAAAAAAAATCGATAACTTTATTTTAAATTATCGCAGATCGATGGTTAAACCATTCGTTTTAAAGACATTGGTGAGCTCTTTTGAAAGATTCCCATCATGAAAATTTACTCCCTTCAACTGGGGACTCCCCCCCCCCTTAGTGGGGGAGACGAGGCTCCTACACACACAATTTTGTTTCCAGTTGACTATATATATTACAAAAAAATATATATTCGTTTCATTTGGTTTATTGCAGTCTATAGATATTAAACTCTACTTACCTTCAATTTCCCTTATAGACGTAATGTATTTGAATACTTTTGAGTGTCCCTGTACACGAACCATTTGCTTCATCTCAACGAAAAGCTTAGTGTAGCATCCCTACATGATACACATTTAGAATACAGAGTTTGGAATTTCTGCTACTGTTTGTTCTTGAGATATGCTGATAACACACACACACACATACGCACACACACACATACACACACACTCAGACCATTCGCTAAAAACGTGATTTTCGTATTCAGGGGACCTCAGAACATGTAAATATAACAAAAACTCTCTTTCGAAAGTTTGACCCTCAAATTCTTCCTCTAGCGTAAGGGATAGAGGTATTAAAAAATGCTGAAAAGTAAAATTTTAAAGCTGAGTAATGAATAATTGTTTATTCCATGAATTAATTCAAATGCTTGCTGGATTCAACATACATGTTATAAAAGCATTTGAATTAACCAAACAAACAAAATAATAAAAGATGAATTAATTTTAGGGAAAAAATAATGTAAAGGAAATGTACAAATTAAATGAATGTATTTTTATTATTATTAATTTTCATCGATAATACATTATATAGAAAAGAGTATAAGAATAAGAATGTACATAGTTAATGCAGAAATATATAAATGTAATAATAAATGTTATTTAACACGAATGCAATAATAATAAATTAAAATAATAAGATTTATTTGAAAAGGCAGTGATACAGAAGAATAACAATAGAATACTCAGATATGCATAATTGTTTATTCACCAATTACATGTTTGCTGGTTAAGTGAGGTATTAATATAAATATAATAATATATGATACATTAATTTTTTGGACACAACCATATATATATATATACCGGGTGATCCAAAAGTCATAGAAAAACATTATATATTTATATATATACTAGCAGAAACGGCCACGCGTTGCTGCGGCTAAGTTATACGTTGAATTATATCGTCGTAAACTATCGAATATACAGACAAATTATTATTTACGAATAAAGACGAAAACGTTGCAGCCGATGTAAAACCCACGGGATTGATATTTGAACCTTAGGTGAATATTTGGAAGCGATTGATAAAATTTTCATAGAGTTGATATTGAGCACAAATAAACATAAAATTTTGAATTTTATGTTTTATTCATTTCATATACTCAAGTATAGTTTGTAATAAATGCGAAATTTACAAAATTCTTAGTTGATAGAATATAACAAATAATTTATAAATGAGGTAGGTAACGTAGATTATTCATTATTAATAAAAAATATATTGATCAATTTGAATTAGAAAAATTTTCAATTTTAATTTAATTCAGCGCTAATCGTTGCACAATATTTTTGGTTAACTTGTCTCTTGCTAACACAAATAGATTACTCACACGTGAGCATGCAATATATAATTGTCCATGGGAAAAACAAAGATTTTCCAATTCTAAGCCGCAAATGGACACTGTTTGGCCTTGAGAGTTGTTTATTGTCATAAGCTATTTTGGATTAAAATGTTAAAATGACTAATACATAATTTCATTTTTATTAAATTTCTATTAAAATAAAAATACAATAGAAGCAGACGATTTTAAAACCAAATTTTATGGAGGAGTGAAATATAATGTTATTATGGATAATTTTATTATAAAATGTTCTCATCATTTTAAATATTTTAAAGATAGCAACAGCTGTAGTTATAAAAAGGAAAACAATATGGCTAAGCCAGAAAAATAAGTAAATTTGATAAATATTTTAAAACTTTAATATAGAATATCTATATCTTATGGAATATTGGGCATTTAAAGTACATAAATGTATCATTTTAAATACAAAAGTTTTTGAGTGTGTTAAAATTTTAATAGTAAATTCAAGTTAATCAAGATGGGAAACATTTAAGATTAAGATAAGAAAATAGCAGGATTTTAATATCATCAAGAATATAAGTCAAGATATACAGTGTGATTCAAAAAAACGTGAACAAAATGATATGACAGATCAGTCATACAACAAGGATCAAAAATCGCATCGGAACAGAGGGTCGCAAACGTCTGTAGAGGGCGCTAGAGCCACGAGAGAGCGTTGCGATACAAACATGAGCTGAATAAACGGAGATTGTCTTCATACGAGCCGTAGATACGTTGGGCGTAACATGGGTATTTACACGCACCGCGAAAGGCTGACATGCAATTAATTTACGGCATGGCCAACTGTAATGGACGAGAAGCCTTACGAATGTATCGGGAGAAATATCCTGGTAGAAAGATGCCTAGCCGCTCATTCTTTGCCACTCTGCATCGAAGATTGTGTGAAACCGGCTCGTTCGACGTGCACAAGCCAGATGCTGGTCGCCAACGAATAACTCGGACAGTTGATGCTGAAGAAAGAGTTGTCCAAGAACTCCAGCGTAATCCTTCAACGAGTACACGAGTTGTATTCCGAAAGACCCATATCCCCCAAGCTACCGTCTGGCGCATTGTACACGACGAAGGACTACGTCCTTATCATTTACAATGTGCCCAGGCACTGTAACCGGGAGACTACAACAATCGTATGGATTTTGCGCGGTGGTTTTTCCAAGAAAGTACTGCAGACCGAAATTTCACAGCAAGTGTTCTATTCACGGATGAGGCTGCGTTCGCATTAGAGGGTGTGATGAACTTTCACAACCTGCATGCGTGGGCGGATGAAAATCCGCATGCTACACGTCCTCACGGCGCACAATGAACATTTTCCATTAATGTGTGGGCTGGCATTGTAGGAGACTGTTTACTTGGTCCGTACATTCTCCCAGAAAGACTTAACGGTCCCATTTATCTGACATTCTTGCAAGAGGTTCTGCCAGAAATGCTGAATGATGTTCCGATGCCTATTCGTCAACGCATTCGATTTCAACACGACGGAGCTCCTGCACATTTCAGCACAGACATCAGCGCACATCTGCAGGCTACTTTTCCTGGCGGCTGGATTGGTCGCGGTGGACCAATCGCATGGCCACCACGATCACCAGACCTGACTCCCTTGGATTTTTTCTTGTGACGATTTTTAAAAGCACTTGTGTATGAAACACCTGTTGCAACGCCTAAAGATATGGTAAGAAGAATCGTTGTGGCAGCAGGATGTGTTCGAGATACACCTGGTACCTTTGAGAAGGTGTGGCGGTCTATGCAACGTGGATGCCAGGCATGTCTCGATGCATCTGGCAAAAAAACTGAGCTTCTCCTGTAGGCTCAACATTTGGCTTGCATTAGTCGAATGTGAGTGAGTAATGCCTATGTTCCTATGCTATTTTTTATCCTTGTTGTATGACTGATCTGCCGTGTCATTTTGTCCACGTTTTTTGAATCACCATGTATAGTCAAATATATATCAAGAAATATAAGTCAAAATTTAAAGTTAAATACATGTATAAATCACAATATTAATAAGGAACAGTAAATTGATAAGTTATTAAAGGAAAGTCAAAGAAGACTAAGAGAAATAATTATTTAAAGTTTCGAACACCGATCATATAGATTAGCTTTACAAAACAAATAAATAGACTTAAAATCTTCCCAATTTAAATAAGTTTTAAAATACTGAAGCTGTTACTTTTTGTTTAGAAAATTATATGTATAGATCACAAATTTCTTAAAGATAAAGAAAATAATGGCAAATACTAGATAATATAAAAGAAAGATACAAAATAAATAAAGTTTCAAACATCATTCATTTTAATAATAGTTCAATGCTGATTAATGGACTGACGTTAATTTTAAATTTAACTTTTAATTAATAAGAAAAAAAAATCTATCAAAAGGATAATTAATTTAAAATTTACTAGCGAAATGATTCAGATAAAAATTGAAATTAAATTAAATAATTGTAAGATAAAAAAAACTTTTTATATGCCATTTTTTTTTTTTTTCTGTTGAAACATGTATGTTATTTTGTTATACGCAAGCGAAGTAAGACGTCACTGACGGTCCGTGGATGCAAGAAAAATATTTCCTATGTTAGTCGCTTTGGATTTTTTGTAAAAAATTATTAAAAATCGAGAAATATTATTTCCCGATTTTAAATCCCGTATTTGGGTATAGATATTAGTTGTCGTATGCACGTGTTAGATTGAGTTATTTTCAGTATAATAGCATATAGTTATTTTCAGTATTCAGTTCAGTATAATTAGCATTCACTTTTAACCCACACAGTATCCAGGAGAAATAAGGCATAAACATTGTTTTCGTGGAAATGACTGGAATAATTTTAAAATAAAAAAATAGAGTTTTTTTTTTTTTTTTTTTAGTTGAAAAACATGTCTCATTACCGTCTTCATCAGAAAAATTAGCCGTCGCTGGGACAATATATACAAGAAACCTGTTCTTCGAGGAAACTGCTTGAATGATTTTGATAATATATATATATATATATATACTTCGAAATTCGATATGATAATTCGATTTCATTTTTTTTATCTCCTAAAAAACTCCTTTTCAGTAATAATCCACGCTTCGCTGTTGGAAAACAATTAAATACAGTGGCGGATAAAGAAATGCCTCACCTAATTATAAAAAAAAAAAAAAAAAAAGAAAAAAAAAAAAAAAAATCGAATGTCATGCTTTATCTTAGTTGCTGCAAAGCAAGATATGACGTCATTCCACATTCATATTGCAACTGAAGTATTGCATCATCACATTTCTATGAATAGCATGCCATAAGGAAACAATGGTTATTTATTTTAATTTTTAAGCGAAGAAAGGCATTGTTCTCCTTATGTTCAATTGACGAAAGAGAAAAAAACGTGTGGCACTTGCTTTAGCTAAAGAAGGATATTCGATACGCGTGATCGCTAAATAAATTTACTGAAACCAGTCGACAGTCTCGAGAGTGATTAAGTTTGAGCGTGAAACAGGTGTTGTTGAAAGGAGGCCCGAATCAGGCCGCAAGAGAGTAACCACAAAATCTGACGATCGATATCTCAAGCGTATGTATCTGCGTAATCGTCATGCAAGTGCTTCTGATTTAAAAGTCAGATTTGAGAAAGAACGGGATGTCATTTTAAGTGCACGAACTATCCAAATATGTCTTGCGGAATACGACCTGCATGCGTATCGCCCAAAAAAAAAGACCATTACTTACAAAATAAATGATGCAGAAGAGACTTTCTTGGGCAAAACAGCAAGTTTAATGGACAAAGTCTCAGTGTAATTTTTTTCGGATGAATCTAAATTCAACCTACATGGTTCGGACGGTAAGCAGTATGTTCGGAGACGTGAAAATGAAGCTTATCATCCAGATTGCATATCTCCTACTGTTAAATTCCCAGTGGGCCAAATGGTATGGTTTTGCATATCCAGCAAAGGCGTTAGACGCCTGAAACCTATTACTGGAACTGTGAGCGCATCAGTTTACACACAGGTCTTGGAGGAGTGTTTAAAGCCAATTATTTAGAATTATTTTAAAAGTGCTGGAAATTATATTTTTCAACAGGCCTATGCACCCTGTCATATAGCGAAATCGGTAAATACGATCTAACTTATTGATGCATGATTTTGTTTACCCCATTTACATGTTTTTACCTCCACAACAATATTACACAATAATATTACAGAAGTAATTTCTCCCTATTTCCCCCCTTTAGTTGAAAGCCTATCTGACAAAATCTGGAATCAAAGTTTTGGACTGGCCTGGGAATAGTACCGATCTGAATCCCACTGAAAAATGTTGTCACATAATGGGTACGAAATATGTTCTAAGAAGCCTGCTAATACGATTGAACTGCAGGAAAGCATTATTAGGGTTTGGTTCCATGATATTGGCCAGGATTACATTCAGAAATCAATATCTGCTATGCCAAACTACTGCGAGGCTGTCATTTCAGCTCGTGGAGGATTCACTAAATATTGAAGTGATTCTTATGCCTGTATATACATGCAAATAAATGTAAAATGACTGCAGTTATGTAGAATTTATACTAACTACAAAATGTGTATGTCAATTACTTTGTTGCACGTTTTATTAAATATTACATTTTTCACTCTTTTTCATTTTTCTGAGTAATTAACTGTAAATAATTCATTAAGTCTGGTAAAACTTGATTGCGATTAATCCTACGACTTCATTTTATCCTAACAGTATGATCTTTACATAAAACATATACGTGAAACACATTATTTGCACACTCTCCCATTTTTTCTCAGGTGAAGCAGTTTTTTTGTCTGCCACTTTATTATTAGTATCTCAAAACCAACCGCTATATTTACACTGCAGTTAAAATTTACAATGAGACCAAGTGAACTCGGACACCCGGGTACTAAACGAAATAATGTAGGATTTGAAGTTAGAGTAAAATTGAAAAATATTGAAATGAAGTAATAAAACAATTGATTTATGCTTCATCATTATTCGTATTTATAACCCCCCACACCGACAAAAAAAAAATCTACATTATAATGCAGTTTTTTATAATAAGAAATTCTTTGTGGGAGCAATTGTCTATTTATAATCAATGAATATGTTATTTATTTTACAAATGCCAAACATTAGCGCTTAAGCCATCATTTCACGAGCTCTCCAACACTGCTTAACAATGTTCTCCCACTGAAACAATACATTACAATAATTTAAATGTTCAAAAGTCACTGGTTGGCAAGAATCACACAAAACACAGTCTGGGGAATCTGTCACGCCAATTCTACAGAGTAACGAGTCTCTCCGTAAACGATAATGTCCAGTTAACCCTCTAAAAAGAGCCACTGCAGTATTTCTTTTTTGAAAAACCAGGAATTATTTTTCTCGTCTCCTAGAATGTTCCATCTCTTGTCACCTACACCATATTCCGTTTAACAGTTTTTCTATGGATTAGGCTGACATACAGTTTATTAGAATGGAATGAGAGCGGAAGGTTTGTACATTGATCTGTCAAAGCTCATTTTTCAGCCAGATCATCAGCTTTTCTATTGCCCAAAATTTCACAATTGGCTGGAATCCATTAGAATGAAATTCTGTATATCAGTACCTTAAATAAGGACCCACCTTCCCAAATTCTTTGGGAATTATTTTGTTTGTTCAGTACGGTCTGAACGCATTTTTAGAATCTCACAATATTACCACTCTTTCAAAGAAGTGTTTGAGGATCGACAACTGCTGGATTGACACAGCAATAGCTTCGATTTCACTCTCGAATGCAGTAGTATAAGGTCCTACTGGTAAGTAAAAATTAAAAAAGTTGACAATGAATACCCGCCCCAGCATTGAAAGCCCTATCTAACATAAAACCATTCGTGTAGATACTCAATCAGTTCTTTTCATGATAACGAATCACTATAATCTACAATACAAAAGTTTTTCAATGCATATCACTCATTTCATATTTAACAACTCTTTGTATAAGATCAAGGATCAGTGAAGATGTAATTAATCACTTTCTAATGCCGTTATATGGATTCAAATCTATAGTAACGAATAACGTATTTACACACAACACATTATTGCACCCAACATTACTATTAATTAATAAACAAGTAAGTAAATAAATATTTTTATTATTACAACTAATTCAAACAAAAGGATAATATATTGCAACAGTTCATTTGTTGTGCTAAATTATTAAAAATATTAATACCAATAATGGAACACATAATCTTTTATTTCTTCAGGACATCATCTGGTCTTCCTAACAAAAAAATAACAGATTTTACCACCGGATTCATATCAAGGAGGATTTTATTTATTGATCACCGAAGAATTGCATAAATACAATTAGTTAAGATACTTACACGTTTATGTAAGATTACATTATTATAAACCCCTTAACTGCCCCGGACGTATATATACGTTTTTCCAAATTACGATCCTTTGTATTGTATTGCTACCAGTGATCTACTTATGCGGCTTGACAATGCAATAAAGTAACTTTGAAGTTGATCTTGACAGTGTTTTCGAAAGATTTACTCATTTCAGAGTTGAAAGAAAATGGTGAATCTCGTAAATTTAGCTCAGCAAGTAAAGGTTTAATATATATATATATATATATATATATATATATATATATAAATATATATAACTTGAATAATTTAATTCCTTTACAACACTCAGCAAATGGAAGATAGATGAAAATACCGACATATGAAATTTTAAATGAACTATATTTCGAATAAAATTATTGTCACAATGATAATTTAATTTAAGTACACTGAGTATTAAAATCATATTAAAGTACTTACGCAGAAGAGAAATGACGCACATAACACATAAGCCTAACGATGAGACAATCTGCATAATCCTTTAATCCAATAGAAACATTCATCAAATAATATAAATGGAAAGAGATAAATTAACCAAAAGGATCTGTTAAAAGAAAAGAGAATTCATGAAATGAAAAATAGAATTTTAAATGCTGAAAACCAGAAAAGATAAAAAATCTGGAAACTTGCATCTCTGTCAGCATTAGATTTCGAATCGCTGCATAGCTAATTCAAGCAATATACAACACAAATCTCTATCTTGCAACAAAACAAAGTAAAGAAAGGAAATTAGATTAAACAGTAACACAACCAAAATTGAAAAATGGAATAAGTATTTTTAATAAGTTCACATGTAACCGATTCCAAACAGAGATAGTAGAATTAAACAGGTTGCCAAAACGAACATTACTGAAAAGAAATATATATATAAAGTGATTTTTTTTAATTGGCTGACTTTCATATCCGGTGTACATTCGTGCACTCAAGAAAAAGTTATTATTTACCTGAATTTGGAAAGAAAATTCAAAAGTACCAAATAATGGAACTAATAACCAGTATTAATAAAATTTTAACAAATATTTTTTTTTCATTTTTCTATTAAAATAAGTTTAGTTAAACAGATTCCAAGTTCCGTTGCGCTATCCTTTCAGAAAGGTTCTCAATAGTTTGCTAAAAGTTCACGGCTTTCATCTAAATTTAAAATATTTCCATTTAAGCTTCTTGCTTCTTAGTTATTTCAAAATAAAAACTAAAAATTATCTTTTAATTAAACATTAAAAAAAAATCACTTGTTAATCAAATCAAATTTGTAACTTATTACCGCGTTTTGAACAATACATTCCTTGAAATTATTGCTAAGACAAGTGATGGGGAGAGTTTAATTGCTGTAAATGTAAAATTTAATGTTGTAAATGTATAATTTTCAAAAAAGAGAGATACCGAGGGATTACTGTATTTTATTTTCTATTTTATTTCAAAAATAGAAAATCACATTGTAAATAAAAATTTGATTAGCGTGAATAAATGACATTTTCGTTGCAGAAGAGATTTTTTTTTAAATTATTAACCAGAGATGCTGATTTTATTTAGTGACGGTTTTAAAAATAGTTTGCATTGATTTTATTCCTTTGCTGGCTGTTTGGTCAGATTAAGTGGCTGATTTTATTAGACAATGAATTTATAAGGCGGTGGTTACTACATATATATATATATATATATATATATATATATATATATATATATAAATTTAATTTAAAAACATTTAGGTGTATAATGTAATAGAATAAATTAAAAACAAATTATATTATTTAATTTTTAAGGAAAGACTTTTAATAAAAACATTTTCTATTTAAAAACGAATAAAGATATATTTTGGTAATACATTTTCACCACTATCAAAATAAAGATCTCTTTTATTTCATCTTCACATCTAATCAGTCACATACCTTATTACATCTGATAACTCTATGTAACATGATTAAGAATTTTTTTTTTTTTTTTTTTTTTTTTTTTTAATTTTAAAAAACTTTTTTTTAAATATCTTTACATTTTAGAATATTTTTAAAAATTTATTCACTTTGTAAAGGATATAAAGTAAAATTGTACATGATAGGAAATAACAAAATATTTTATGTCATTTAAAGTTACTTTTCACACTTATCAACACAAAAATATTAGAGCAGCTTCTATCTTATTCCCCTGTGAGGAAAATATATATCTCAAATAAAAAATATATGCATGTATATCTTGCAGAAAACTGCGTTATAACTTTCTAAAAATGTTTTTATCTGAAGCAACACATAATTTAAGATGGCAGATAAAGTCAGATGCATTTATAATTCATGCAGAGCAGGTTTAAAGTTTTATATAAACTTTTTAACAAGAACTGAAATTTCATCGTTGCGAAATATATGCTGTTATCATACAATGATAAATTTGTTTCGTAAAATTTCTTAATATTTTTTTTCAGAATAAATGTGAAATCATATGGTCATAAATCTACAAGTAAATAAGCATGTACTGTAACTACGTGTAATTCTTACAAATATTTTACGCTCTATATTGTTCTTATAAATTACATTTACTTCATGATATTTTACACATTTAATAAAAGAGAAATAGAGATAATATTTTCTTAATAATGTCCCCATCTAATCCATAGATATATATTTAGTTGCGATATACAATTGAAATTATTTTTAAATCGGGCTTTATTTTTTATAAAACAGTTATAAATAGCATTTAAATAGCGTAATCTTTATCTAACAAACGTATCTCGAAAGATAAATTTCTAGTTTGCACGTAATTTGTGAGATATTATTAATTTTATTTATTTATTATTTTTATTTTTATTTTTTTTTTATTTGTTAATATATAATCTAGGTAAAATGGTATTGCCATGTTTTTTTTCTAGCACTAAATCAGAATATATTGCTTTAATTAAACCAGTAAATGTCTGAAATTTTTTTTAATGAATTTAATTGTCCTATACAATACTAAGGAAGAGTAAGTTAATAAAAATTACGTCCACTTCAAAAATTGATTTGGGCCCTGAATTTATTGTGATAAAATGAATGTCATGTTATATCAAGACTTAATTCGCTATTCGAAATGTACAGTTCCGCCTATCACTACGAAAAATGTTACACTTAAAAATCAGCAGGAAACCTATATAACGCTGCAACCTTCAATCCAATCATATAGTTGGTTCAAGAGATATTAAATAAAAATCTCATCTTAAATTTAAAATCTGTCTGAAAATAAATTGTAACCACCGGGAGCTAATGTACATTTACTTCCTTTGTTTTGTAAGGTATATTAAAGACATTAAAATATTTAATTTTTGGCTTTTAGTACTGAATTTGTTTATGTAAATTTTCTTTTAACTAAATAATATACACTGATGGGAAAAAAAAATCCCAACACCAGGAAGGAGCTGTGCTAGATAAACGAAATTTGGTAGGCGTGCTTATACATCTGAAAGATGACGTCGATTCAAATTTCGAGCTACGCGCATAAGTGTGGCGCTTGTAGCGACACTATGAACATGCAAATGAGGTTTGCTTTAAATAAGCGCTGTAAGGTTCGTGATCGTTATTTACAGTTGAGATTTGACGTAGTGGGTTAATGTTAGTCAAGGATGCCTCTAAGAAGACGAAGAAGCCATTATCAACAGCTCACTGAGTTTGAACGAGGTCGTGTAGTAGGGCTACGAGAAGGTGGGATTTCTTTCCACGATATTGCAGAAAGACTTGGCAGGAATGTATCCACTGTGCATGAGTGTTGGCAGCAGTGGTCAAGGGAAGGTACTGCCTCAAGAAGATCGGGTTCCGGGCGGCCACGTGGCACTACTGAGAGGGAAGACCGCCGTGTTCGGCGTATGGCTGTGGCTAATCGTACTGCGTCTGCAGCTGAAATTCGAGCTGCAGTTGGCACCACAGTGACACAACGAACTGTTACAAATCGGTTACTTCAAGGACAGCTCCGAGCCAGACGCCCTGTAGCGTGCATCACACTGACTCCAAACCACTGCCGTTTGCGTCGTGAGTGGTGTCAAGCTAGAGCTCATTGCAGGACGGAGTGGAGATCTGTTGTGTTTTCTGATGAAAGCCGGTTCTGCCTTGGTCGCATTGATAGCCGTGTGTTGGTTAGAAGGAGGCCAGGTGAACGCCTGCTAGCGACCTGTCTGCGGCCTAGACACACAGGGCCTACTCCTGGAGTTATGGTTTGGGGAGCAATTTCGTATGACAGCAGGAGCACTCTCGTTGTTATCCCACGCACCCTGACTGCAAATTTGTACGTCAGTCTTGTGATACAACCTGTTGTGCTGCCATTCATGAACAGCATTCAAGGGGGTGTTTTCCAACAGGATAACGCTCGCCCTCATACCGCTGTTGTAACCCAACATGCTCTACAGAGTGTCGACATGTTGCCTTGGCCTGCTAGATCACCAGATCTTTCTCCAATCAGGCACGGATGGGGCATCATTGGACGACAACTCCAGCGTCATCCACAACCAGCATTAACCGTCCCTGCATTGACCGCTTAAGTGCAACAGGCATGGAACTCCATCCCACAAACTGATATCCGACACCTGTACGACACAATGCATGCACGTTTGCATGCTTGCATTCAAAATTCTGGCTGTTACACCGGTTACTAATGTACCAACATTTCACATTTGAAATGGCTCTTCTAGCCAATGGCTCTACCTGTGATCTTGAAACTTTAATCAATTAAATATGTTACCTAGACAAATGTATTGCTGAAATTTCATTACTGTACAATATTTTTTTCTTGCTGTTGGGATTTTTTTTTCCATCAGAGTAGTTGGAAATTGGTGATTTTCTCTTATAATTTAAAACTTTTCCTAATATCGAGAATGGATAAAACTGCTAGCTAAGAGATTTTGACTTAAAATCTTTGTATTCTTATATGTTAACGGATAATGATAGAATATTTCGCTTGTTAAATGTTGATAATTGTTTGGTGGTTCCTTGCAATTCTAATATTCGAATAATTGTATCATCACTTAAATACTTGAAATATGCATGATTATAAATTTAAAAATGACAACTTTAATATATTTTTAAATTTTAATCATATTACACTTATTTATATTTTAATATTCAGTAAAATATTTTATGTCGCAAACTAACTGTTATATAAGGGAACATAATACTTTACTAAAATGCTTTTAAACGTATTTAGTATACAGCTAATATTCCTTAACCTTTTGAGAGGGGCTCTTCCGAAATCCTATGGTGAACCGTGACAGATGCTGTCACAGCCCCTTTCAAAAGGTTAATAAGAACTATGCATTATTCATACATAAACCAATTTTTCAAATAAAATGGTGACATTTTTTGACTAAAAATATAATTTAGGAAAGCTTATAAATTTATTAAAATTTTCACTTTCAGCTACCATATACTGCATTTTTTTTTTTTCAAGTGATAGCCTAAAAATGGTGATACCGATAGAAAAATTATATATATAAAAATATATATGAACTTTCAAGTGAAACCTCCATCCCAGTTTAATGTTTTTAATAATACTCAAACCACAATCACAAGAGATACAAATTAGAAATAATGTATCCCAAAATTGCACGAAAACTGACTGACGATAGTGTCTGCTAAATATAACCTTTACTCAAAAATTCTCCAGATTAAAATAGTTTTCGAAAATTATTATTTCTGAATCACACATAATAGTTATTTTTATAAAAATTATTTCAAAATAAAATAAATATAAGAAATATTTGTTACACATTGTAAACTTAATAATGAGACACAATCATAAGAACAGTGATATAAGAAAAACTGTAAGCTGTAAGCATCCGACAAAATAACTTACTCTAATAGAAAATATTAAAATTTGCTAAACAAAAGCAGAAATCAAAAATATAGCTACCGTTATTAGATATATCCACTAACATTCCCGATTACACTCTATTTTCTTAATATATTTTTTATAGAATGCCTATATCTATTCATCTATCCATCTATATATGTATGCCTATATATATGTATGTATCTATAAAGATTTTTTATTTTTAAATATTATATATATATATATATATATATATATATATATATATATATATATATATATATATATATATATATATACATATATATATTTAAAAAAAATCTTTACTCTAAAGATAAACTTAAAAATCCCCCAAAATATTCTATGAGTAAGGAATTCCTGTGAGAAACAAATAATTTTTATGTTCGGTTAAATTTTAAGCAGAGTGTTATTAAATATTGTAGTTTACAAATTTAAAAAATATTAGTATATATAAATGTGTAAGCATATTGTTAAATTATATATTTCCTTATAAAAATTAAAAAACATGTGAAACTTTTGAAGTATTAACAGACATTTTAAAATTAATTCTAATTATATTTACGTGTTCTTCTTCAATGAAATTTTCAGCCTTAATTAATTTAATTCTCAAGGCGATTCTATCTCTTTTGGGGTTTAATTATGCACTGTCGTTTAAGGTATTCTTGATCTAATGAAATTGTGAGATAATTAAGAAACCATTCATGTATCAGTATTTAATAAAATTTAATTAGAATTATTGATATTAATTTAGATTTTTAAATAAAGAAATAATGTCCTATCTTCATTTTGGCAAATAATAATTGAACACTGAACAGTATTTCTAACAAAATGGTGCATTAATCACAGTAATTTTTCTTACGCTACATATTTTTAATGAAGCACTTTTTCAATTTAAGTGTTACTCTATTTAAACACCTTCCTCATACTTCCAAAATATCTAAAAATCTTTTTAGGAAGATTTTTATAACATATATATCTGCATGGTATAGGGCTGCGGCATTTTAAAGATTAATATTTAATTTTAAATTTAATTTTAAATTATTTTGAAAATGTATACCTACATACATCACATACTCTTTAAAACTTAACAGACAAATTTTTAGAGATTATTATTATTTTTTTTTTTTTTAAATAAGAAACTGATAACCTAACAAAATAACCTAAATAAGATAACCTAGACCAGCAGCAATATTCAAAGCAAACTTTTAAATAGATTTAGGGATATTCTTATTTATATTATTACATCAAAATTTATTTGTGTACCTATTTAAAAAGTTTGTGAAATCTTTTGATACCGTGTTCCCTGTGAACAGTATTTTTATGAAAGAAAAAATCTATATTTAAATTTCATTATGTTTAATTTAGTCTAAATATATCAAATTTTGCAAGAGAGATATTTCTATCATGAGCATGATATATTAGAATTCATATATATATATATCTCTGCACGTGAACTGTTTGTCCAACATCTATTTTTACTTTCTCTTACCCATATGGTAGAGAAAGTATTGTTTATGGGTCAAATTTTCGAACGCGAGATTTTGTTATATTTACACGTTTTGAGGTCCGCTGAATACGAAAATCATGTTTTTAGCAAATGGTCTGTGTGTGTGACTGTGTGTCTGCCTGTTATCAGCATATCTCAAAAACAAATTATGGTAGAAAGTTCAAACTTGGTATTCTAAATGTGTATCATATAGGGATGCTACAGTAAGCTTTTGGATAAGATCAAGCAAATGGTTCGTGTACAGGGACAATCAAGAGAATTCTAATACATTACTTCTATGGGGGAAATTGCAGGTAAGTAGAGTTTAACGTCTATAGTATGCACTAAACCAAATGAAACGAATATATATTTTTTGTAATAGAGATAGTTAACTGAGAAAAAAATTTTGTGTATGTAGGAGCCCCACCTCCCCCCTGGGGGTTAAGTCGCCCCTCGAGGGGAGTAAATTTTCATGATGGGTATCTTTCAAAAGAGCTCGCCAATACCTTTAAAAAAATGGTTGAACCATCGATCTGCGATAATTTAAAACAAAGTTATCGATTTTTTTTTTTTTTTTTGATTTTTAACGAAAAAAAAACTTAAAAAAAGAAAAATCGTATATATATATTTTTTTTAAATATTGAGAATAAAATGGACTTTTTTTGGATATTTGGTGTTATACAACTTCTCTAATATGGAAATCGTCTGCATTATCAGAAAAGATAATTTTTTTAAATAATAATTTTAATAAATTATTTTTTAAAAACAGAATTATTTTTTAATAACCGAATTAAATTCTATATATATGTAGGTGCATTAATGAAACGGGGGGGTGAGGGGGGTGGTAGCCCCCCTCACACAGAACTAATTATCTTATAAAACTCTTCAGAAGCCTAATATGAATTGTTTAACACAGGTTTACATAACAGTACTCGTCATCTTTTAATCTGCAACCTGTATTTATAGTATTAAATTTCAGGGTAAGAGAAAGTCGTGTGAGTGAAACACCAGATTATTTAAATGTACTTTTATTTATTTTTTTAGTATTATTTTTCGTTTTCTGCGCTATCGAAACTGCGGAAGTGATAAACACCATACCTTAGAATTTGAAACAGTAAAATATGGGAAAGTTAAGTTAATATATCTAACATAAAAGCAAGTGTGAAAAGAAAAACTAAACTAGTCAGAAAAACTGGAATAATAAAAAAGAAAGAAGAAGGATAAGAAGAAGATGAGGAAAGATTTGCTAGGGACGCTGTGAAGCAATCAACGACGCCTGTTACGTCTAGAAAGCTGCCACACATGCAGACTTGCATGCATACATATACAGAGAAAGACGCAAATGCAGTCGTACATGCACACATAAAACCACTATAAACGTTTCAGAAGCAACAAAACATTAAACTAGTTGGCATAGGTGGACTCTGCTCAGTTCCCCATCATATTTATCTTCTCCTAAACT
Organism: Salticus scenicus; assembly: GCA_963930645.1. Taxonomy (NCBI): domain Eukaryota; kingdom Metazoa; phylum Arthropoda; class Arachnida; order Araneae; family Salticidae; genus Salticus; species Salticus scenicus. Next base: position 147,628,787 of record OZ005656.1, on the reverse strand, counting down.
TCTAGTGCGAGACAAATTATAATCATGTTAAAAGAAATGAATTTGACCAAAGCTTGATACAGTAACAGAATGAAATCCCCGCCTAATAGGCTATCCACCGTTCACTTCAATATATATATATCTTATTCTAATCTATTAATTTATTTTATCAGGGACAATTCCGTTGTTTAGTTTCCATGCTACTATTTCCAATGCAATAATCCTCAAAATTCATATTTATATGAAAAATTTACAATTTCGCTATGTTGATAAAATCGTAAATTACGAATAATTTACAAAATTTTCCTATTAGAATATTTGTATTCAATCATGTTCAAACAAATGTCATAAATGTAATTTTGTAGTTGTCTAATGTATTTATGATCCTCAAAATGAAAGTTTATGCTCAATTTTGTCTTATTCTGACATGTTAAGGAAATCGTAAATTCCAAATAACTTACGAATTTTTAAAATTGGAAAAATCATAGTCTATGATATTCAGGCCAGTATCCTAAATAATATTTAGAAAGTGGTTTGAAATCTTTACGATGAAAATATCCCTCAAGATTGACGTTTATGTGAAATTTTGCTCTATTCTGCCATGTTAAGAAATTCGTAAATTTCCAATAACTTACGAAATTTTTATATTGAAAATTCATAGTCATTAATATTCATGACAGTGTCCTAAATAATATTTAGAAAGTGGTTTGACATCTTTACGAAGAAAATATCCCTCAAGATTGACGTTTATGTGAAATTTTGCTCTATTCTGCCATGTTAAGAAATTCGTAAATTTCCAATAACTTACGAAATTTTTATATTGGAAAATTCATTGTCATTAATATTCTGCCAGTGTCCTAAATAATATTTCAAAAGTAGTGTGACATCTTTACGATGAAAATATCTCTCAAAATTGTCGTTTATTTGAAATTTTGCCCTATACTGTCATGTTTAGAAATTCGTAAATTTCCAATAACTTGCGAAATTTTCAAAGTAGCATATTTATAGTTACTGATGTTCATTTCGGCATCAAATCTGATATTTTAAAACTGGTATGACATTTTTACAGTAAAAAGTTTCCATTTAATGCACGGAAGTGAATTTTTGTCCTATTCTCCCATATGACCACACTTCTCCACTGAAAAACATTCTTTAAAAATTATAATAAAATTTTATTTTATGTTACAAGATGTTAGCATGTTAAAAAACACTTTTAAGGAATAGCGAGTAGGGACCTTCGTAGTACAAAATCCTTTTATGTATCCCAGAAAAGGAGACACAGTAATTATATATACTAAAACGAATACACCTATTTAATAAATTACAACTCATTAATATTACAGCCTAAATTCACAATTATTACAGCTCGTCATCGGAATTTTTTTGTGGGGTCCTGGAAATAAATTTAGTCTATACATATCCGTTTTTTTTTGTTTTTTTTTTTTTAGTAAACATGCTTTTAAGCATTTTTATAATGCACATTACTTCCATTATGTTGAATGCAGCATAAACGCATTAAAGTGCGCTAAAATAAATATTTGATCATAGGCTCTAATGTCACGGAATTCTTTTGTGTGTCTCCGAAACCGAACCATAAATATTGCACACACCAGTAAAACTATTCAGCGTATTCTACTTTTTTCATGAATAACTGTTCGAAATTTGACATAATTTGACCGATTACGTTACATTGTCAGAACACTCTGGGTCTGTAATTAAGAAGCATAAGAGCACATATTCTCTTCAGAAAACGTAAGTTTGATAATCTTAGTAACGCACGCTAATTCCATTTTCTTGATAGCAAAGTAATGATGTCAAAATGCGTTTAAACGAAATTCGCCCCATATTCAGTACACTGAGAAAAATTTCTGTAACTGACATCTAGAATCTAAATTGTGGCTCTAGAAGAAATAGTCCCATGTCATCCTTATAAATTCTAGTCCCCTTCGAAAGCGAGTTCTAGAACCCCCTATTAGAATTCTAGAGCGTTTGCCTATATTCTCCTGGGCAGAGTTATTTAAAAATCTCTGCAAATGAACGAGACTACAAGAGGCGGGTTTCTGCAACTATAATCTTGTTTTATTACCAAATTCTAGAAAATCAAGCGAGAATTCCTCGCAATATAAATGATTCAGAAAATTTATAATATTCAGACTATTCTTTCACCATCTAGAAATGTGTACACTAGAAATTCTCGACAATTTCGTCTATTCAGTTTATTCCAGAGAAAGGTGGTATATATTTTTTCTCAGTGTAATGATAAGAAATTTGATGTGTCCCTGTACACATATAGACATACAGAACCTGAATATGTGTGCCAATTTTTGTGGCCGCTATCGCGGTTCATACAAATTCTGTCCATAGGAAGTAATGATAAGGAAAGTTTGACGGGTCCCTGTACACTAAATAAAAATGGAATGCACACCCAAAACTATACATCTAAAATTCCTTGTGGAACATAAATATGCATACCAAATTTCAAACAATAGCTTGATTTTTGCGGTGGGTATCGTGGCACATACAAATTATTCCCCTAGGCCGTAATGATAAGAAAAATTTTGGCGTGTCCCTTTACACAAATTACAAATGGAATACACACCTAGAACTATACAGCTAATTTCGTTGGACTAATGCTTATGACAGAGAGAGAGACACACAGGCGGAACCCAAAATCTTTTTCAGTCTCAACAGAGGGCCTCCACTGACGTTTCAGCAAAAAGCTTGATTTTTCAATAGCTTGATTTTTGCGGTGGCTATCGCGGTATATACAAATTCTTCCCATACGCAGTAATGGTAAGAAAACTTTTGGCGTGTCCCTGTACACGAACCTCAAAAGGAATGCACACCTAAATCTATACCGATAATTCCGTTGGGCTCATGAATATGTGTACCAAATTGCAAGTTAATAGCGTGATTTCTGCGGCCACTGTCGCGGTACATGCAAATTCTTTCCATAAGCCGTAATGATAAGAAAATCTTTGGCGTCTCCCTGTACACGAACTACAAATGGAATACAAATCCAAAACTACACAGATAATTCCGTGGGACTCTTGATCATTTGTACTAAATTTCAAGTCAATAGCGTGAATTTTGCGGTTGCTGTCTCGTGACAAACAAACACACAGACAGAACCCAAAACCGTTTTGAATCTCAACAGAGGGCCTCCGCTGACATTTCGGCAGCAGTATCATGTCCGAGCAAAATATTACAAGAATGGCTAGACAAAGATATATATATATATATATATATATATATATATATATATATTAAGAAACAATTTTACAATGTATTGCCATGCACATAAAACATATTACTCATTTTCAAAATTTAAAATGACTGGAATGTCACTCTCCTGGCCTGTCCAAACTTTTTTTCATAATTTTTATTTATTTATTTAAAATTTTCACATAAACATTTCACAAAATAAATTCATAGCATTTAACTAAGTACTTGAAATTGCAATATGATATTCTTTGAATCCATTTAATCATTTAACTTACCAAGATATATCATTTTAAATTTCGTCCTAAGGTTTTCATATCACTCTCCCGACTTAGGGAATTTCTTGATAATTTTAGAGAAAAAAAAAATGTAGGGGGGATTTTTAGCTTGGTGAATGACAATGCTATTTATTTGCACCATGTTTTTGGATTCTTTGAATGATCTGAATCACCAAACGTTCTTACCATATTTTTGAAGTTTTAAACTGAGGTACGTAACATTTTAGGATGTTACTTCCTTGTACAACGTTTCTAGTGTAGATAGAATTTTTTCAAAAACAATGCATGTTGTTATATGAAATTAAACGATTATAACAATACACAAACGTTGATAAACCCAGATTTGGCTCTAAGACTGAGTAACAGGCCTAATATAAGAAAAATATCAGGCAAAAATTTTACTCTCCTGTCAGGCAAGTGTCAATCTCCTCACATAATTACTGCAGTTAAGAATGCCAGATAATTAGTATAAATTGAGTTTCTTACGTTTCCCCCTTGTTAAGTGTCTTATAAAGAGTAAATATGTATATAAAGCATTTTTGTTTTTAAAGAATTTGTGATTTGAAAATGTAAAAAATATATATAAGTTGTCCTTTGCCATAAAAATATTTTTACTATTCTTAAATGCGCTGTTAAAACTTTTATCATGTAGAACTGCTCTTATTTCAAATGTATTGAAACCACTTGCACTTGTGTTACATATATCGTTTTAGCTGTTTGGTATTTTATGAACAAAAACAACGTATTAACAAGATTAATGTAATAAAGGCTTATCCATAATCCAGTTATCCATTCTTAATAACAGCCACTTTCTGAAATAAATTAATAAATATAAGCACTTAGACTCTCTCTTATTACGGTAAACACCACAGGTATAAAACTTAGTTTTTTTTTTTTTTTTTTTTTTTTTTTTTTTTTTTTTATGGACAATATGTAGTTAAACGTATTTTGTAATCCGTTTTATAGAATTAATTTTAAGTAATTAAGTTAAAAGAAAAAGAAAAAGGACATTTTATTAAAATGTGCTTATGAAGCAAATGGTTATATTTTAAAGAAAAAAAAGAAAAAAAAAAAGTATATTTCAAACTCACTTATGAATAAATTATAAACCAGAGATAAAAAGCCTTACCTTGCTATATATATTTATCTTTTAAGATAAATGCATTTTAAAAGCTGTTTTTTAAAAACAGTGGCTGGCATAATTAATGCATTTTCTAAGAAAGTTAATGATTATTACATTTATTCAACTGCATACTCATTGAGTTTTCGAAAAACGCTTATTATTATTTTGTTGCCGACTTAATTAAAATGAGTCATACATGAATAATTGGGATATATTTCTTTTAGTATAAAAGATAAAATGTTTTAGAAATTGCGTAAGAAATAGAAATTTATCTTTTAATATATATTTTAGTAGACGAAGTTTATTCTATTTAAAATAAATCGCTTTCTTGTGAGTATTGTATAAAAATTCAGTACTTTTTACAAAATATTTCAATTGTACTTTTCAACGAAATTTTCAGTGGAATGTATAATGCTTTTAGGTTTTTAAAATATTGTTTCAGAATTAAAAGTACTCTAATATTAATTATAAATAATATTAAGAAGATGTTTCTGAGCGCTTGTTATAAATATGCTTCATTAATTATATCCAATACTATGTATTCATTATTCCTACTAATAATTTTTACTACTGATAATTGTTTCTACAATTTACCAATGAAGAAAAGTTTTTTCGATAGGAAAAACTTGAGATGCTTATAAATGGAAAATGTTATCCGAAATTCAACGAAAAAAAACTTGAATGTTCATAACAAGGTGTTACAGGTAAACGATTAACATTTCCGCGCAGATGGACACCTGAAGGATCATCTACTCACTGCAAACGTAATCTTCTTGAATTCAATTAAAATGGTATCTTGTACGGATTGTCACATTTTAAATGAAGAATATATATATTACTATTTAAGACACCTTTTCGCATCTGAAATTTTTTAGGCTTAAAAACACCGCCATGTTACGCTTGAGAACACAACGACTTTTAAGGCTTTTCAATAAAAAATAAATAAATAAATAAATAAAAGTGGCATGCGATTCTGTTTTTCTGTTAAAAACAGATTTTAGAATTTTTAGCGCATAAAGGAAATAGAAATAATTAAAAAATATATATAAGTGCAACACGGCGCTGGAATCGATCTCATACCTTCCATGGAATCCGAAACCTGTCATGGGAGTCAAGCATCTTACCAATCATGGCAAGATCGAACGCAAAAAGATTTGTTTGTATGATAAAATGTACTCCAATATTCGTGGATTTATTCGGAGTGTTATGATTTTTTTTTTTTTTTGTCTTAAAACTATTGATAATATGGTATATTAAAGTTAATAAATATTATTATCTTAATTTTCATATCTAGAGATTTAGAATTAGAAAAAAAAATACATAGCAAGTACATGAAAGCTGCAGATCTCATTATTTCGATAAGTATTTCATTTCTTAAACTGATAATTAAAAGAAAACGAACTATAAACATGAATATCAGAAAATTTGTTCCTTTGCATTCAGATGAAGGCAAATATGTAGAAGAAAACAGTTTAGAAATAAATAATAATAACTAGTATTGCCCAGTAGTCGAAACTCAAATTTCTGGCAAAGCGAATTAATTGTTTTTTGTAAACAAAATTGAATTGCAATACAACAGAGCCGCTTGTCGGCTCTTATGCACCCAAATTGAAACAGCATAGATTTACATAATATTCAAATCATATATCATGTTTGGTACGTTTATGCACTGCTTAAGTTGAGATATAGCCTTGACTTAAATGGAATGAATCTCAACATAGCAGCACCACCTACAGTGTGATATCTTCCATTAGCTAATCAGCACAAATTTAAATGAAAGTCTAACCAATTTCGAATATTACTTAAGTACCGCCTATTAGTCCATATGATACTACAAAATTTCTCTTATGCATCACACACACAGAGACAAAAAATTATTTTCTAAAAATGAGAGAATCATATTTAACACATCTCAAAACGTGAAATTCCTCGAAAAACGGAAGTCAAAAATATTCATGAATCCAATGCTTTCTTCTGTATCATTTTATATGACAGTCTCACCTACTGATTAACATTAACAAAAACTTGTTTAAGAAATCTCAAAACTTGTAATTTCATTGAAAACCAGAAATTGAAAAAATTTCAGAATGTTATACTTTCTTCATATATATGTAGAACATATAGTAATAAATCCATATATTTGAAAATAAGATGTCAGTATCAGTTAGTTGAAATGCGTTATGCTATAGCTGAAAAAGGTATCTTAAATTTAGAACTAACGTAAATCACAATATATATATATATTGTGATTTACGTATATATATATATATATATATATCATAAATAATTTAGAAAAAAAAATAGAACTTGCGTAAATCAAATCCTTTTTCTAATTTGCGGATATATTTAATAGTATAAAACTTCGGTCTACCACTCATTCACTCATAATTATTTTTAACATTCAAATGTCCGTTGCTTCTTAGAATAATAATAATAATAATAAAAATGTAGCCAAGAATTTAAGAATGCAACATCTTTAAATTAATGTGTACTCGGTTTTATTTAAATAATAAGTAGTTGCCAGATTTAACGACTTACTTCTTTATTTATTTATTTTTTTAACACAAAATAACATATGTATAAAATGAAAATTGTATAAAAATTAAATGTTTAAAAAAAAAACCTTTATGACATCGAAGAAAGTATTTTTTTTCTTTTTGTATTCTGCTAATCTAGCTAATTATACCTTTCGATTGACACCACTCTCAACACTCTACTTCCATAATTAATATGTTAAAAGAGAACCACAAATTCCATGTTTGTTTGTTAATATATGGATAATAATAATAATAATAAGAAGAAGAAGAAGAAGAAATAAATAAATAAATAAAAACAGTTACACACAAATTATTCATGATTGTTCACTCACAAATTCCTTTTCTTCTCTTAAAATTATTTGCTACATTTGCCTTCATACGTTTTCTTTTAATATGCAAAAGCTTAAAATACAAAGGATTTTTTTTTTCTCTTAACGAAAAAAGCAGCATGTCTAGATATGTTGTTTATGAAATATAATGAACACAATTGCATGCAAATATCATTCATATCTCTAGAGTATTATTCCAAGTTTTAATTCAACTGAAATTCAATCGTAAGAAGTAGAAACTTAAAAAGTGAGGTTGAACCATATTATAGTATTTCTTATAACTTTACTCCATATAATAGTTCAAATTTGAACTGACATTTTTTACAGTGTATATGAAAGACTGGGGTTCAATGAACCATGGGGTAAAATGGACCACCTCTATTATTTATTTTATTTATTTATTTTTATAATTCGTATTTTGGTACATAGATAACAGCACTGCAGTGATGAAACTTATCTAGAACCTTCATGCCTAACTCACAATTTAGTCATTTTATTCGAGAAGTTTAGTTTGTGGTGGCCAAAAGTAAATATTTTTACCTAAACATTTTTTTTTTCTTTTCATCACTCAAGAATTATGATCTGGAGGTTACTCAGCAAATTGAAGAGCTAAGGTCAATAAATATTATATTTAATCTAACTAAAATATTTTTTTTAAAGTATTTTTTATTTATTTATTTTTTTTTTTTTTAACATTTGTTATCAGAGTTCCACATGGGGTGGATTATAGCAAGAACAGAGGTACAATGGACCAAGATCCATTTTACCCCAGTTCTCTGTCATAATGAACTGATTTACAAAATCTACATTTTTGAAGTGAATTTTTTATAAATTAAATATAAAAATATACTTAAAATTAAATGTACTTCAAAATTTTAGATTTAACCTTAATTAGATCTATTATGTCTTGAAAAATGAATAATAGCAAGCAATTTACTTTGAGGTTTCTTCTGGTTTATTTTTTAAAAACTTTGAGTTACTTCTGTATTTTTATATTTTTACAAATATCATACAACTATAACGAACTGAATTAAATAATACAATTAAAATTAATAATACACCGTCAGAAACGCAAAAGAAAAATATTTGATATGCATACAGCTGTTTCGGTAGACTTAAGCGTACCGTCTTCAGTGCAAAAGGAATGTAGAAATATATTTGAGATGCATACAAATGTTTCGGTAGCCTTAAGCGTACCGTATTCAGTAAAAAAAGAATAACATTATTTTTGCACTGAAGACGGTATGCTTAAGGTTACCGGAACAGCTGTATACATCTCAAATATTTTTCATTGTCGTTTCTGACGTAGTAGTTTATTCGGGTTTTAATATTCCAACGCCAAGTCTCCTGCTATTATATAGTATATATATATATTCAAGAAGTTTACGATTGTCATATAAGAACTGTTTCACAGATCATGTAAATTTAAAAAAATAAATATTCAGCTATGGAGCAGACGATATAAAGGGTTGTGGATGATAAAAAAAAAAAACTATTTTTTCAGCTTCTAAGATATCAGGCAGTTCAAAACAACGCTTACACCCTATGTAGAAAGTCATAAAAATTATAAATTACCTAAACTGAAAACGATAATAAATAATTTATCAGATTTAGCTCAAACTATGCATAAAAGCACATAATTTCGAAGGATGAAGAAGAAATGGTGGGAAACTATACAATAGATGTTTGTACAATCGGAAAAAAAAAAAAAAAAAAAAAAAAAAAAAAAAAAACATCACCACCACCTGATTTTGCTCTAAATTATCGTAAAAATATGCGGTTGGTACCAGTCGATCTGTAGTAACGTCTAGTTTATAATGGTATAGTTAGATTTTGCTTAAGGGATCATCTACATATTAAAACAGGCATCAAATTCATTTTTTTTCAATGGCAACCTCATATTCATATTCCTGAAATCAAGGCAGCTCGGAAAAAAAACCTATTTATATACTTTAAAGGAATTTTAGATAGAGATACAAGCAAAAAGGTATTAGGGGTCCGTCAATACATTTATAAAGAATATATCGTGATCTACCACAGAATAAACATTATTGGTAAAGTTTTACACCGGAAAAAAAAAAGTACAGAAATTTTAATTATAACACAAATAACGAAACTGCTTTGCGAAATATACTGTTTTAACTCATAAAATAGAATTTTTTAAGTGGTTTATATTTAATAAACGTAGATTAGTTTAATGCAACACTTCATACGTAAAAATTTAAATAGCTTGAGTCATATGAACCCTCCAATGTTGAATTAGAAAAATCTAGATAGCAAGATAAAAGAATAACAGTGATAATGATAATAATATTAATAGGTGTAAAAAGAAAAAAAAAAGTGTTTAATATTTAAGAAAAAAAAATATCTACTTCTGTTCGGTATATTTTTATTTTATACAGTAAGCCCCGCAAGAAAGTGTTACTATAAAGTTTTACATTTAATTTGAGGCGTACAAACCAACAACATACAGAAATATAGATAACAATATTTAAACAAAAATCTGAGAAAGGATATTTAAAATTCAATAAAAAGGAGATACGGTTCAATATAATTCCTATTTTGGATAATAGGTTACGCCTTCATACGTTTCTCTAAAACATCAAATTATTTAACAAAACTCATGATTAACACTTTCGCAACCGAATGCTTTTTCGCCTGTGGGCATTAATCTTCGAAGTTACAATATTTCAGAACAAAATTTTTTGTAATCACATTTATATTAAAAATGGATATACATTACAATTATGTTTTTCTAATCAAAGTATCCATTTTATATTTCATTGTAAAAATACGAATTTTGGTTATATACTTAAGATAATGCATAAAAAGTTTGAAAGAAACGTCAATTGGCGGAGTTACAGATTTTCAAATGTCGTGAATCTACGTCAGCGGTCACGAAAGTTTTAAATAATTGAAATTTTGTCATCAACAATCAAAACGGCAACTTTCACTCGTTTGTATATTCTAGAGTTCTATAAAGAGTCAAACAAACTAAAATTAAGGAAACAACAAATTCAAAGTAAAGTATTGTTTTAAAAAAATGCCAGAGGTTGAAGTTTATTATCCTTTTGGAATGCAATCAAAATTTCGCGCCTGGAATGCGTTAATCGTACAAAAATAGACTAATTTGTAAACATCGAAACCATACTTAGAAAACAATAAAAAACAAAACAAAACAAAATAAACTAAATTAAATAAAAATTTTCAGTGCTGGACTGAATTTGCATAAATTGGTCTAATAAAGTATGTCCCATATAAATCGATTTCCTATTGCCCAGAAAGAATATCCGCCGTTATATAGTTGTCTACTGTACTTGAATTCTTAATTTTAAATGTGTAAGATCTATATTTTTAAAAGTAATAAGCTATATTACGTTGCTTTAAATTGTTTTTCCATAATAAATGTGAATTTTATGCAGTGATTAGAATAATCGAAAGTAAATAGCATTGCGCTTTGTTTCAATAATATGTTTAATAATTATATATATATATATATATATATATATATTCCACTGTTTGATTTTGTATTAAAAATAAATAAATAAATAAATTAATTAATTAAAAATAATAATAATAATTTAATATTCTGTTACGTCATGCGATAAAATTTAAATAACGTTAGCTTACAAACGGTACAGTAAACAAATGCGAAAATGTCACAACAAAATCAGAGCAGAATATTCGTTTGAAAAAATCTTATAAAAATTATTAAATGTTAATTATAATAATTTAAAAAAAGAAAAAAAAAGATTGTTCCCTGCGTTTTTTTCTTTCAAACAATAATCCACGCATTACCGCGTTTCCTAAATCATGATATTTTACTTGAGGTGTACGAACCCTACAATATTCAAGTAAAAAATAAGGAACAACAGGGTTAAAATAGAATTTTAGCAGTGATAAACTAGGAAAATTTATGTAATATTTAAGAAGAAAGACCTGACATTTCAGGATCGAGTATATTCCTTTTTGCAACGAAAGCCACGCCTTTACAGAATTTTCTAAAACTTTACATAATAAAACAGTTTTTTTCTTACATATTTGCAATTAAATCATTTAAATTTTGTCTTCAGAATTCGATGTAGTAAATGCCATTGATATTTATGCATACCCGCGTCATATATAGAGTCAAATACGAATATGCAAACTTTTTTTTTAATATTGTTTCCTCGATATGGAGTTGGGGCTTCATTTCTTTTGGAATCCATTCACAAACTCTCGCCTTCATTGCGGTAATTTTATAAAAATTAGCCAACTTGTATGATAAACATCGAAATGCTGCTTAGATAGCAATTAGAATAACAAAAATATAAATTAAAATAATTTTTCGTCAAAATATATACAGATATTTACTCACAGAGTATACAAATTATAACAAGGGACGCCCCCCTAACAGCATTAAAAAATTAAATATCACTGTAACTAAGAAAAATAATGTTAGGAAGGAGCTGTAAATTTGGAAACCCATGTTTTTGATGAAGCCCGTTCTGTTCGTGCAAGAATTGACATAGGTCATAATTCATGATTTTTTCAAACATGAATTTATTAATAATTTTCATATTTCAAAAAATGTTTTTTTATCAAAAATATGCTTGGAATATGTTTGGGTCATTTCATTCTAACACATAAAAAAAACAGAATTTGAATATAATAATTTTTAGGAAGATATGAATGAAACTTTATCACATTTATTTAACATTAGCATCCCCATACTTTGACAGCTTCTAACTCCATGAAACATTGAGGAAAATATATAAACTATACCATTTTCCGCGATGATTTGATCCAAAGAATTCAAATAAATTATAAAAAATGGTGGTTACCATTGAAAAAAATGAAGTTGATGCCAGTTTTAATATGTAGACGACACCTAAGGAAAATGTAAATATACCATTATAAACTAGACGTTATTAAAAATCGATTGGTACCAGCCGCATGTTTCTACGACAACTTACGGATAAATTAGGGGGGGGGGGTTCCGATTGTACAACGAAGTACATCTGAGTCACTAAGTGAAATACCCCCTTTTAAAAATAGTATTTTTCGAATTGCATCTCTTGACGACAACTTCCTTCTATATTGCGACAACGAAATAAATAAATGTGCATTAAAGTTTCAACTGGAACACCAGTAAATGATATTATTGAAGGAAAAGCATGAAAATAGCATAAATAAATAAACAAACAAACAAAAAATGCTGCTTCAGTCACAGTCAAAAAAAAAATTGGGGAAAAAAATAGCTTCTGTTAAAGATAGAAATAAAACTGAAGTATATTGTTCAAAGCAAAAATATGTATTAAAAATTTCGAGTGTTTCTTAGAATATGTCTGTTTATAAAGATACAAAATTCAGTGATAAGCATACAATTTCACGGCACGGTGGTAATTTTAATTCTAATGAAATAAGCAAAAATACATTTTCATAAAAAATTTGACGAAAAAGACAGTTTTGCATTGTGTTGCTTTAAACACAGAAAAAAAAGATAAAGAATCTGTTATTTTTTAGATTCATGCAACGAAAACCTAATCAAGATCGCTACATTTTTCTTGAGAGTGTTGATATATCTCATGTAAATTTTCAAGCTATTGCAATGATGAGTCTGCTGTGCGTTAATGTGCGTTATTTGTATGAATCGAAGACAAAAATAAACAAATATAATATATTCTACATTTTACACTATTAAAAAAATGCATTATATACTTTTTAAATTTTACCTGTGGTCCATTGTACCCCATGCCATGGACCATTTTACCCCGGACTTGGGGTAAAATGGTTTTGTCAGCCAAATGATTTTGGCCTATTTGTCAGTTGCTATTAAAAACATTATATTAAAAAAAAGTAAACGTAATTATTACTTTTGACTGAGTACAATATGAACCCCTATATATAGGTAATATACACACATATTTTCAACGACCAAAATCATTACCTTTAAAGTCAGCACTTAAAATTTACAAAAATAGTCCATTTTACCCCGGTCTCCCCTACTGTGTTTGCTGCACTGTAGCGCCGCTGAGAAGAGAAGAAATAAGAACATGAAATCGCTCTCTGTTGAGTGATATAGCCCAAAAGCTAATCAGTACAAATTCAAGCCAATTTCGATTCAGACACGAAGTTTAGTTAAATTAAATCTATTGCTTTATAAGGTACAGTGTTCGCACAGTTTTGTAAACTAGAAAAGACAAACCTATTCTAAAAATGGTTGAAAAGGGATAGGTAAATCTCAAAATATGTAAATTTATAGAAATATTTTGAAATTCTGTACTTTCCTCTTATAATACAGAATGTATTAATAAATCCACTTTTTGAAAAGTGAGCAGTCAATTTCATTTAATTGAAATCCATTACATTTTGCCTAAAAAGCATGTCTTCCAATTGGAGGAGTTGACTTCCAAGGTAAAAAAATCAGCCAAAAATCTACAGGTAAATGCAGTATTTCGGACTTTCTTTTTTTTAAAGGCTTCATACAGGTTTATTTCAGAAAGCCCGAAATGCCTACAAGTTTTCAGCAGGAAAGTCCGAAATACCTGCAGGTTTCCACAAAAACCCTTTACAGGTTTTTTGTTCATTTTTTTACCTGGGTTAAATCATAAAAAAAAGAGAAATTGGACTATGTACACAATAAAAAATAAAGTACAACTCTCACAGTCTTAATTCTCTCTTTTTTTTTTTTCGCGTATTTGTTCAATGGAACAAATTTTCATCTACCACACACACAATAAGCTTCTCTGAGACTCATATGTTTGTTGATTCTTACAATAAAAAGGATATATTAGAACAATGTGTTGTTGCTACTATATCTTCAAAGTAGATTTTATAAATAAATTACCTAAAAAGTTATATTTTCAAAAGAAAAGTTATATTTCAAAAGAAATAAATAAACAACAAAATGTTACAAACAAATTCCTCGAAATTGTTTCTGAAAATTTTGAAAGCTTTGTATATTTTCCGAAAACACCCACAATCAATCTATACTTAAAATTATTTATTACTGATTTTACAAATGCAAAAGTTAGATAGCTAGGACTAAAAATACACATTATTATTTTTTTTCTTTTATTAAACTCACGAACTAGACGTAGCATCCTGTTTTTAAAATATAAGACTTACATCTAGAATTAAAAGTTATATTACATTTTCCTTTGTTTGGAACCACCAATTATTTCATAAATTCCATACAAAAAGAAATTCTGTTTAAACATTAATTTGAACTAAAATTTTCATCTTACAAACAAATATAATGAAACGTTGTAAACAAATTTTAAAATCCTACGCATATTTTTGATGAAGCTTTAAAACTATCTATTATATGCTTAATATGTAAAACCAGTGTTCTCTTCAAATATTGCAAACGTGAATTTCATTTCATAGCCTAATTAACTAAACTCAGCAAAATGAACGATGCAAGAAAATGTGATTTGCATTTAAATTAAAGTAGGATTTTTTTTTTCTAATGATGTTTCCAATGCAAAGTCACTTAATGCTAATTACTCTCCTTTTACAAGGTTTTAGTTTTGCTAAACAACGGAAAGAATTTATAATATATATATACATTAACTTACATTAAAAAAAAATAAAATGGAAATGAATTTATGTTCACGCCTACATATATGTACATATCGTCACCCTCATGGCAAACAGGCCTAAGTCAAATTTACAACTTTTCAGATATGAATCATAAATCCCTTTTAATTAGACAACCAGTAGAATTAGGATTACGCAATTTTGACACATGTTGGGGCAATCGAAAAAAGAAAAAGTATACTTAACCTATAATCTCTATTTTTTGAGTTACCAGAATATCCACTTCAACTGTTTTATTCAAAATTATGATTTTTTGAGTTACTCCTCATAGTCATGAGAACGACATTATATCCTATTTTACCCCGTTTTAATTGACTCGTTTTCTTGTTTGTTAGTTCAGTACAATCTTGCAATCGATTTTTAACTAATTTCCCGACTAGCTAGACATTTGAAACCTTTAGAATAGCTCAGAACACGATGCCACTAGGTCTGATACCCTACGTTTTGCATTTAAAAAAAGTTTTTCTTTTTTTCTTCAGTTTTTTTAAGAAACAGTTACACCTCAATGATATATGGTATCCTCACAAATAATTACACACATAATTAACCCTTTCATTCCCAACTTTTTCCCTCCATAAAACAATAAATCTTATATTAAGTCATAATTTTTTTTTCAAACGTAATGCATATAAATATTTTTTTTAAATCGGAGTTATAGCAGATTACGAATTAATACAGCTAACAAAGCAACTGATATGTGTTTATGTATGTTTAATATAACCACTGATGCCATTAAAAACCATAAATTTTCAATAAATAAAAATATCAAAATTTTGGAGAAATACATATTGCAATTAATGAAAATACATATTATAAACATTAAAGAATAAAATAAAAAATATTTCAAACAGTTAATTTACTTAAATTGCCCAAAACAGGAAACTGATTCCGATATTATTATCAGAACAGCATAAAATATACTTTCAATTATTAACAAAGATAGTGAAGTCATCCAAAATAGGTATTTTTCGGTGGGGAAATGTATATAGATTTTAATATTGTTCATTTTGAATCAGCGGGGGTGTTAGATGGTAAGAAATAAAATCTGAAATGTTATGATTCCAATTGGAATCACGGGGAAGGAAAGGGTTAATAGAATCCTCATAATCACATGTTACTGTAAAAACGTATTTCAAGCATTATGTTTAACAGAGTAAACCAAACATTATTATTTTTGTTTAATTTTTTACGAGTCTCTTTTTCCTCTTATGGACAAGCCTTTTGCTGAAACATATGACGTATAGCTTGCTCTTTATGCTCTAGATGTTTCAAGATAATTCCTCAATAATTTTTCTATATATTTGACAAAATATCTCAATTCGAAAGTATTAAAATACTTATTGGTATATACAGTGTATCAATATTTTAAAATATTTAACTGTTAAGTATTTAACAACGTAATTTTTATAAGAAATTTCCATTTAAATCTTTAGAATATTTAGATTAAAACTCCTTATTATTATTATTATTATTATCATTATTATTTTGTGAGAAATCGTTGCAAAAGTACTTATTCTAAATTGAAAATTTTGGAATAAGATTTGTATTTTAGCTTTTTTATTACAAAAACAACAATTAAAATTTATTTCAAAAGTGGCATTTTATTTCCACGTCATATTAAAAAACAGCAGTAGCAAATACTTTTGTTATTAAAGCCTAAAATAATTTTTTACTTACAAATAAATTGTTTCAAAGTGTGTAAAACATTTAAGACATTAAAAAATTGATTGAGTGTTTCATTTATTTTTTCTCAAAATATTGTTTTGCGTGATGTTTGTATGAATCGAAGATATATGTATACCTTTTTAAAATAATATGGATTGACACCACTTGACTTTTCAAACATTAAGTAAAACTAAATATATATATATAAATATATATATATATATATACATATATATATATATATATATATATATATATATATAAGAGAGGTCTAAAACCATTCAACTCAATCGAATAAAGCGCTTAACGATATTACATTTCAAATAGTTTGAGACCATAGCTCATGATGATAAAGAACTTTTCGAGTTTCCCTTTAAAATCCTAAACATGTCAAATTCAACAAATCTGTACAGTTCGTGTGACAGTGACCTGCATCATGTAAACAAACCTTTAGCACAGTCAGTTAAGACATTTAAACGCTATCGAATTTTAAATAATTTGAAACCGTAGATTATAAAGATAAAGATTTTTTCATTTACCCCCTGTAAAATTAACTATAAGTGTTTGATTTATCAAAATATGTACAGTTCGTGTGCCAGTGACTTATAACATGAAAATAATTTTTAGTTCATTTGAAAAAGGAGTTTAGACGCTATTGCTCTTTAAACAAATTGAACATCTAAGCTATAATAATAAAGACATTTCAGTTGACTCCTTTTAAAAATATATAACTATTGTTTTACATCGAATTATACAATTCGTGAGATTATGATATTTAACATGTTTATAATTTTTTAGCGCAACTGGAAAAGGCATTTAAAAGCTATCGCACTTTAACTAATTTCATCGCCCAAGACATAATAATAAAGAATACTTTGTTGTGTCCCTGCAAATGATGTATAAGTGCTAGATTTACAAAAATCTATACAGTTTGTGCAATGACGACTTCTAACGCGTATATAAACTTTTAGCGCAATCGGGTAAGACATTTAGACACTATCGCACTTTAAATAATTTGAGCCTATAGGCCATAATGATAAAGACTTTTTCTTTGTGTCCCTGTTAAAAAAAGTGTAAGTGCTAGATTCATTAAAATCAAAACAATTTGTCTCATGTTAACCAATAACATACATACCAACTTTCAGCTCATTCGAACAAGGCATTTAGATGCTATCGTGTTCAATACCACACATGCATCGGTACATACATATGAACATGCATACGTACATCACGGTCTCTAATAGGAAAGCTCGTATAAAGAACAACATTGGATGCATTCAAAAAACGCATCAACAATAACAAATATAAATTTAAACATTGTACGACGATCGTTTTTAAGCTATGCGAGATATAAAATCCATTTTGCATTTCATAATTACAAAACTTTCCTTACATAGCATGTTCGGAGATAAAAGTTATTAATCGTAAAAAATGAGTAAGAAGTGTAAACTATTTATTAATTTAAAAACAATATTAAAATTATTACTGACAAGTTTTACTGATAAGTTACATTTATAAATGTTTTTTATTATTTTTTTTTTTCTGTTATAGCTATTACTGAGTATATGAACAAAAATAAAATTTAGAAAAATAATCTTGTAATATTTTAAAATAGTGTTTGTTAAGAAAGTGATTATGTATACGTAGAAGAATTTTGTGTATGATTATTATAAAAAAAAAAAAGTTTATATATTGAACTAAAAGTATTTATAGAAGTTTTACTAATTTTTGTGTTTTATTTTTCAGATTTTTCTTATGAGGTGGTGCAGTTTTGTGAGTACTACAAGGGTTGTCTTTTATATTTTTTACAAATGACCAATAGAAGACGTTACTGAAATTTGTCTTCAGGATATTTGTAAAATTCATATATATATATATATATTGGAATCAGTGGCGTCTTAGAAATCGTCTGCGTATTTTGTTTACAGGGAGTATTTAAAAGAAGCAAGCGAGTGAGAAAAATGAAATTAACTCGTCAAGATTTACGTTGGATGATTTTTTTAGTTTAAGAAAAGCCTCGCTCAACAAGAATGCATAGTATCGCTTCCTGAAACTTTTGGCAATGAAGCACCATCAGACAAGACTGTTTACATTTGGTTTCCAGAATTTCATCTTAGTCGTGCGTCCATCGGTGATGAATCTCGGGAAGGACGACCAAAATCATTAGTGATTCCAAACAACATAGATGAATTGCGTAAGATGATAGAAGAAGATCATCATGTCACGTATTGTGAGATACAAGCATCCCTTGGCATATCACAGACTGCAATACATTCGATTTTGCACGAACATGTAGCTGTTAAAAATATTTGTTCCAGATGGATTCCACATAATTTGACAGAAGCTTAAAAAGAGGCTCGTGTAAATGCTAATAAAATTGAAAAATAGCAAAATCTGTATACAAAGTCGTTACAGGTGACGAAACTTGGATATATTCGTATTAGCCGGAAACTAAACAACAATGCACTGCTTGGGTGTTTCCGGATGAACCAAATACTACGAAAATTGTTCGTTCTCGAAGCACTTCCAAGAAAATAATTACTTGTTTCTTCAGCCTTACAGGACATATTACAACCATTCCTGTAGAAGATCGAAAAACTGTTAACGCTAATTGGTATACAGAAATTTATTTGCCAAATGTCGTCAACAAAATCAGGAAAAACAACAAAAATCGCAGCATCATTCTTCATCACGACAACGCCACCTCCCACGCAGCACGTGAAACAATTGATTATTTGAAGGATAAAATATTGAATTATTGTCTCAATGATGGCGGCAAATCATATGCTCCTGATTTGTCGCCTAAAGACTTTTTCTTGTTCCTTTATGTAAAACAAAAAAAAATGTGTGAGCACCGATTTTCATCACCTCAAGAAGCTGTTGATTCCTTCCAAAATCCTGTTTCTCAGATATAAACTTCAGAGTGGAAAAACTGTTTCAAGAATTGGTTTGAACGGATGTAAAAGTGTATACATTAAACGAAAAAAAAAAAAAAAGCCGCACTTAGATATTTTCCTTTTCGCCTTCTACAACCGCCAATTTTATCGTTTAAAAAGCATATTTTCGAATAGATTTTATAATGCTGTCCTGCACATACACTTTGGCTTTGAGTCCAGTGTTAAAAACAAAATGCAATTGTCAGGAAAATTGTAATTTTAGAAATTATTTTAAAAATCTTAAGAATAAGGCAGTTAACGATGCCACAAAAAGTATTAATTGTTGAATGAAAAAAAAAATAATAATAATACGTGAAATGGCAAAATAATTAAATGTTAACGAAATATTGGTAAAAAGATTTTTAGCAAGATAAACATTTTTTGGCCGTTTAAACTGGAAATTTAGTTTTAGGCGGCCATGTTGCTCATCCAAGCGAGATGACCGTAAGTTAAAATGTCATTGCTCATAAAATCGGTTTGTATTACATTTGGAACATAAAAGAGATTCAGAAAAAGCGTTTAGCAACATAATTTCTTTAACTACATTTCAGCAACTATTAAACAAAGCAGGTCTAAATGACAGAAATTTTGAAAAAAATAAATTCTTAGTGAAGAGAATTAGGAAAGCAAGACCTCAGATGGCTAAAAAAAAGAAAGAAAAAAGAAGATTAGTTAATTATTGTGCTGAGCTGGTTCTCTTTGATGAGTCAAGATTAGCTTATTTCGAGCTAAAGAAAACAAGCAGATCTGACAACGAAAATATGACCGACTTAATGAAAATCGCACTTTTAAAACAGTGACACATTCCCCTTGGCCCGTATATTATGGTACAGAGATGCATAGTTTTTCAAACAGTCGGGAAAATTTTTATGCTCAAGGGATCAGTTAACTCGAAATAAAACAAAATCTTTATAAAAGTGGTGCCTGACCGACTATTTTGGCGATATCTTGAACATTTACGTAAATAACATTTCAAGATGATAATGCACCTTACTAGACTGCGTCTGTGGTAAGTTTATTCAATTCAAATTGTCAAAATTTACTATCCATTCCCATGAGAACCTATAATTCTGTAAGTAGTCATATCTTTTTTCACCTTAAGTTAAATCCCACGAAGAATATAGTAGACTTTCTTCTTTACCAGACATGGAAATAGTGTTAATCGCGATTCTCTCGATACTGTTTCGTCTATAAAAAGGCGGGGGAGAGGGGAAAGGATTCGAAATTTGCAGCCTATAACTCTGTCAGAACTAGATTTTTTTTTTTTTTTTTTTTTTGTGTGTGTGATATTTTGTACATTGGAATTTCTGAGATTTATATTAAAACACCGTATAAAACTATTGCATTGAGCATTAAAGCAGTAATTCCATATAAATTTGGAATTAACATAAATGCAGAATACATATTTTTAATAAAAAATTGTTTAGATCTAACAAATAAATAGTTTTATTTCATATATTAAAATATAACTTGTTTATTTCATATAATAAATTATCATAGAATACAAAGTGTATGGTTATTGCATTATGTGCAAAAAGAAAGTTTTATGCAGATTTTTAAAAAGTACTTCGTAGAGTGAATTAAAGCGAATTATTAAATCGAAAATGTACATAGGCATCATTTCACCCCTTTGGTATTATGCAAATAAGACAGTTTCATTTGTTTTAAACTTTTATTTTAAAGTCATTACAAATAAAAAAGGTATAAGTCATTTTTCAGCAGTGCGGTATTTTTTATTTTTTATTTTTTTTTTTTGTCGGTTAGTGTAAATATTAAAGGCGAATATTTTGAAAACCAATAAAACAGTTTGTTCCCCCAAAAAAATCTTTTTCTTCCTACTTTTTGTAGAAACTTAAAAGGCAACCCTCGAATGAATACATCAGACAAATTTCCTTACATTATTTATTTATTTATTTATTTTATTTATTTTTTTTTATTTTATTTTTTTTTTTGGTTGAGCAGCTTATATTTATTTTAATTTGTTCATTATTTAAACTGAATTTCCGGAAATTTTTAGTTGGTTTTATGAAATTCTGTATATAAATATATATATGTATGTCTATCATTTTATTTATATTATTATTTGTGAGTATATAACATCTCAATGCATAGTTTATGGCTAAGATCTTATCCTATGTCTTTGAAACGGAATACAATGTTTTTTTTTTTTTTTTTTTTTTTTTTTTTTAAGCTTCACTATGCATATATATATATATTTAATATTTATTGAAACAACAAAAAAGAAATAGTAATTAATTAATGTAATGTTGAAGATGTATATGGAAAATTTAAAATTGTAATTTGTGTAGAATAAAAAAAAAGTATATAATATGTTTAAATCTTTTTTACAAAATTAATTATTATATGGCATTGGAAATTAACTTTATTTCGGCATGCAGCGATTTATGATAGTGAGCACAATCCAGAATTATTCATAAATCCGATTATTTTTAAACGAAGTTAATATCTCATCGCTACAGAAATGATATTCGGAATAGATGAGAAGTCAAATGCTAGTTCTTTTTATCCAAAGTTAGTTATCGAAATCGCTTTAAGTTAGAAATGCATCTCATTATAATATGCAACATGTGATTATTCACTATCTCTGATGCGTCCCTATTTTCAATCAGAATAATACATATATAAATTTCTGTAGTAGGATAAATTCATTAAAACTTCTGTAGAAAAGTTTAATATAGTTTGATTATATTCTAATACATAAATTTAGTATTTTGCTGATTAATATTTCACATTGTTAATTTTCACGAACATATATTTATAATTTATTATATTAAGATTTCATATGTATTTAGATTGAAAAAAAAAATGTAAAAACAATTTGAATTATACGCTATTTATCCAAACTCGGGGATATTATTTTTAAAAATAAAATTCTTACGTGTTACAAAGAAAAAAAACACACACACACAAAAAAAAAAAAAAACATTCGATATTAAAACCGGTCCTTGATAATAGTTGAAATCTACTCTTCATTTGAACCTATTTTGTAATTGGAAGTACGTACCTGGGACTACCAGTTGTGAAAATGAAGATGGTTCAGGTTAAACGTGGACACCCTGTATTCACACTTTAATGCAAGCAAAATGTTTATGATTAAGTAATTTTAAATTATAGATATGCTGCAGATAATGTAACTCATCAGTAAACGAACATATTCGTTCGCTGCCCTCAGATGGTTTATAATTTCGCACTTTATTTATAGAAGTTTGCGAAATAACTTAAGTAATATATTTAAAACTTCAGTGAGTAAATAACATTTTATATCCGGTACATTCCACCAAAATGTTTATCTCGAAAGCAAAAAAATAAGACCTGTAATAAATCAAGTAAAATTATGTTATGTTTTTTCATTATATACAAAAACAATGCTTAAAGTGCGCTGTAAGTGTAGCATATGCATATGATACATTCTTTACTCTTATATATTCATGCAAATGGTAATAGCACCGGTATCCATGTATATATAAAATTTTGAAACAATATTAATATATATAGATATATATTAAGATCTGTAAGAAATTCAGAGGAATGCAGTGTCACTTTTAGAGTATTTTAAGAACGCTCTTACATCGCATTTTAGAGGATGTTGAAACGTGTTCTAATGCTTGGGGAGTGGCGTTCTTCGTTTGAATGGTTTTGTTGGTTGAAGAAAAATATTATTCAGATCTGTAACTGACCGAAAAAAGTAGCGACATATGTTTCTCCGGAGTTTTTGAGATCTTGCTTCAATGTATAGTTGGTGAATTCCTGAATTTGTAGGTGTTTTTAAAATATTTGATCAGGAGCCTCATAATCCTATTTGCATCACAGATCACTTATTACTCAATAGGTAATTTTCATTTATTTCATACTGCTTAAAATAATTATATATCATCAGCATCATCAGCATCAGCATCATATTTAGCAATTCCAGCCACTACCAATCCATTGTAGAATGAAGGCTTTTCGTAAGCGTTTTCAATTAACTTGTTTTCTACAATTCTTCTCCATTCTACAAAGTTGCACGAAAAAAGGGTGAATTTAGCGGCCCCTATTGCGAGACATACAGACACACAAACACACAGAACACAAAATCTTTTTGAGCCTCCACACGGAGGCCTCCACTGACGTTTTTGAAAAAAGTTTGTGATTATAAATATTTAAAATGGCACGTCTGTAATTATATATTTAAACAGAGAGCCTTTAAAGATAAAGTGAGTTTTTCCAAGAGAGTATTATTCCCAGAGAGTATATTAGAACCTTTTCCTTAGCATGATGTTTTATTAATTGGCATGATGATTTATTCGAAAAGTCGTTAGTTACGTTAGGAGTTACTTCAAACCGAAAGATATTAAGTTATCAGTATAGTTAAAGTTTAAACATCACAAGCGATTTTAGGTGCATACATACTTCACACATTTGTTCAATACACGGAAACTTGTTCAACATTTAATATCTTTGGTAGTCATATCCCCCCTATTTATATGGAAATTCAAAATAAATTGTTTAGACTTATATCTTTTGTTATTCTTGTTTCAAATCTTATAGTTTTCAGCTATCAGAATGTCGAATCTGTATATTCAAGGCAACACAACCTCACAAATTGACATACTGCAGTAGAGACAACATACAGCAACCAGCATAAACAAATGTTGAATAGCAGATGAAATTTGAACTGTTTTATTTAATGATATTTAACTGCGTATATGCAAAAATAAACTAAATTTCTTTTACATAATATTTTATGGGTATTATTTTAGACATAAACACATTTTATGCATATACAGAGTGGCTATAATTGAACTGACTGTGCTTACAATCTTCTGCAATGCTATCTAATTGCGAGAAAGGCACCAAAATGTGTAGTTAGACTAACTAAGATGGGTGCAAAAGACTTCCGCAAAAAAAAAAAAATATATATATATATATATATATATATATATATACATATAAATGATAGATATCTTAATAAACATTAACCTTAATATTTTAGCATTTAAAAGATACATTTAAATACCAACATTACAAAAAAAAAACTGATTGTAACGCATTGCTAAATCTATCATAAAAAGGTTGCGAAACATATTAAGATCCAATAAGAGACAGAAACAATTTAATTAATTACGCCCATTAAAAAAAAAAAAAAAAAAAAAGGCGGAGAACGTAAATAAATGACTTTAGAATGATAATTGGAATAAAAAATGGATTAATAAATGGAATAATAATACTTATAATTAGAAATATTAACTCATCAGTGGTCAAGTATTTCATAAATAGTTAAGTTCAAAAATTTACCGCTAAGGGAATATGTGGCGCTGTTTTACTATGTAATTTTTTTTTCACAATTTCTAATTTAAAATGAAAGAAAATAAATTATTATTATTATTATTATTATTATTATTATTATTATTTTATTATTATTCGTCCCCCGTCTTATGTAATGTTTTGCAATTTGAGCTCGCTATAAAACACTGCAAGCAATTCCAATTTCATTATAACCACATTGTATATTGAAAAGTTATGCGGATATACTTAATTTCTTTCGGTACAACACTTTCATGACAAAATTTTCTGTTTCATTTCAAACATCTATGAAAGATTAAAAATGTATTTAGGTGATACATGACAATAATATTTCTGGTTATAAAACATTTATGTTTTACAATTTTCAATTGTTAATGAATTTATATTGCTCTCTTTATTTTATATGTTGAATAATGCTATATGTCGTGGTTTTTAAAATGAATAATCATAGTAAAAGAGCAGTTATTTTAAGTGAAATTATAAGGAACTATGTATGCAAAAAACATTATTAAAAATCGGCAGTTATTATGTATAAAAAAAGTGTCAATCTCCATGTATTTGTACGATAATTAAAATATATTTCGCATTTTTTATTAGAAAGACAATCTATTATTAAAAAGCATACATTGCACACTGGGAATACAATAAAGTGTCTCGTAAGAATTACATGCAACACTTTGCATGTTTCACAGACAGAGTCAGTAATTAATCCTTTATTTGATCATTTTTAATACACAGCACAACATGTCTAGTGTCAGAAGACAAAAGAAAATGCTATTTTTTATAAAATATAGGTTACTGCGACCATGAATTATTACTCAAGCAAAAATAAACAAAGCCTTTCAAAATTTAATTGCTTTTCATATCACATATTGTTAAGAATTTTAATATTGTGCATAATTATACTTAGAAATTTCGAACATACTTAAGTTTGAAAAGTGTAACTTGCTCCCTAGAATACCTAAAATCTCTATTGTTCACAAAGATATTACATGCAAATTTTATTTCACATTGTTATTAGTAAAACTGAGTACAAGGAACGTAACAAGCTATAGTGATATGCATTTAAATGAAGAGTTAAGCAAAATTATATTTTTAAGTTGTGTTTCAAAAGTAAGATGCATTTTAATAGTTATTTAACTCGTTTGTATTTCTTCATACAAATAAGAAGAGAAGATATATATCATATAGGCATTCACTTAACCTAAAGCAAATAAAACAAAATCGATATTATTAAACTAATTCTAAACAGAGTATCTATAGAATCATACTTGCCAACATCCTAATTAATATTCCGTAGTGCTGTTAGAACCACACTTTTTTCCCACTAGTAAATTTTTAGAGTAATATTCTGCAAATGCAATTACGATTAAATAAGAAGAAAAATGCTCTGAAATATATTGGTGTGAAAAAAAAAAAAAAAAAAAAAAAAAAAAGAGCGGAGTTTAAAATACTACGGAATGTTAATTAGTATGTTGGCAAGTATGATAGAATAGGTAACTGGACATGAAGCAGATAAGAAATATCAATATTCAAACAAGATTAAATATGTTAATAAAAAAAAATTGATAAGTGCAGACTGTAGTTTTTGTAGCGTACCGTCATCTTTGCAGAATGAATAAGTGAAATATTGCTCTATATATAGGTAGGGAAGCGTATTATGGAATCAGATTAGCAACCAATATAAATTTAAGGCACTGGAGCTCTCAGCCAATAAGAATTTGGGATGTAGAAAACTATGTAAAAATTAGGAATATGTGGATTTTATGTACTTTTTCCAATAATCCATGAGAGGAGGTACAGGAAAATCGCAATTAATGATATATTTATGATTTTTATACATATGGAAAACTCTGGAAAATCGAGTCCATGTAAGTGTTTACGCTGACAGATTATTTCAACTGAATTTAAATTAAAATTATGGTAATTTTCCCAACAATGCTTACCTATGGCCGATTTTTAATTTCTTGTCTTCTCATGTCTTGTTTATAACGATACTTGAGTTTATGTTTTGTTTGACCAATATATGATTGTCCACGTTGACAAGGATTAATATATATACCCTAAGAGTTATATATATATGAATACCCAACAAACACAGACTTATCAGCAGACAGTTTGTCCATTACCGGCTTGCTGTTTTAGGCGGTAACGTAAAGATGTCGCTTGCCGAATCGGGTACGTAACTTTTGTGGGCCTTCGGGAGGCAGTTGCCGATTGTTTGGTCAACAATCGGTCCGTTGCCGGCAAAACCGACAAGGTAGCCGGCGTGACACCGCACCGACATCTAACCGTTTCCTAACCAAACATATACCGGTAATGGACTGTATAACATATATCGGCAAGCCGATGACAGTCCATTTCTATTTGCAGAAAAAAAAAAAAAAATGTTTCCTACCCTACTGATCAGTGCTGCCATCTATTGCATAAATCGTGAACTTTTAAGTTTACAATTTCCGTTTAACTTACCCGAGAAGAGTACAGAACCCGCAAATTTTCCAGCCAGTGGTTTCCCTTTGTACTTTGCATGCGTTTAACCATTCGACATCAGCGCTTGTACCTTCGTTCTTGATAAAGGATAGTTTCACTATTTGTTATTTTAGATAGATATTGTATACTTTTATGAGATGTTACAATTAAATTGACTTTATTACTATTACAATTATATTTATTACTATTACAATTATATTGACTTTAAAAGTCAATATAATCAAAATAAATATAATTAAATTAATTTTAAGCTGTGGTTTAGATCAAATATTTTTTTTTTAATAAAATTAGAATTTCAAGTAGTTACATAAAAAAATATATTTTTTAAATATATTACATATTGTTTAAGGAAAATGTTTTTAGTCCATTGAAATTATTGAACTTTTATCTGTTAATAAAATTTTATTTTGAGTTTAATACTTTAGTAGATTTTAGTAACTAATTATGTATTATCCCTTGTAGAAACAATTGGCAGCAACAGTAAAAATATATTTAAGTTATTAAGAACATAAATTTCATCGTTAATCGACAGTTTCATCGACGTTTCATCAGTCGTTTCATCGACAGAGATTACATAATTCTTTAATTGTTTAAAATTAAGATTGTCAATAAAAGAAAAAATAAATAAATATATAAAATAAAAAATGCATGGTTTCTTAAGGAGAAAAAATGATTTAACTAAAAAACGCATGGAAACTTCAATTTTCTAAAAAGATAAATGAAAAAAAAATTCTATTAACTTCATACTTTATATAAATGTAATTAATTTTATTGTTATTTTAGGGTCTTTTTTTTTAGATTATTTACGTTTACACCTTTTGAGGTTCCCGAAAAACAGTTACAAATATATTAGCAGGATGTTCAAATTCGGTATTCTAAATCAATATCAAATGAGGATGCTAATCTAAACTTTTCATTGAAATTAATAAAATGATTCCCGTACAGAATGTCCAGGAGAGTTAAAATATATGTTACGTAAAGAGGTAAACTTTTTGAAAGATACAGTTTAACATCTTTAAACTGCAGTAAAGAAAATGAAATGAGCACATGTAATTACGTATATGCTTTTTAGGCATAAAAAGCATGTTTCATAAGCATGTTTCAAAAGCATGTTTCTGAAAAAATTAGAGCTGCTATCAAGTGAACAAATTTTGAACTTTCGAAGTTATTGTTTTAAATATAATTGATTTTAATTTTTGAGCTATGCTTCAGATCAATTAATTTATAGAGTATGGTTTGAATCTGTGTATTGTTTAATGAAAATATTACAGTTTAAATAATTTCTACAGATTAAATATTTTTATTAAACAATACATATTATATACACATTAAAAAACTATTTAATATTTAAATTATGCTCAAAATATACATTTTATAGCAAAATTTATTTATTTATTTATTTATTTATTTATTTATTATTATTATTACTTTATTTTTAATGAAAATGATGAAAAAATATACATACTTTCTTTGGCATTTTAAATAAATGAATTACTTAATACTATTTATTTATTTTAATTTAATTAATTAATTCGTTTTATATTCAATAGTATTATTGTTATTAATAATAATATTATTATTATGACAAATATCTGCATCTGCTATACTAAACATTTTCAACATTTATGACAAAAGCAAAACTTAAAAAATAATAAAAAATAATCTTATTTAATTATTTATTTATTTTTAAATATTAAATTTAAAAATTCGAACTCGAAGCAAACTGTCCCAAAATCGAACCGACTTTGGCACATTTTTTCGGACCACTACTGGATCTTAGATATAGGCCCTGTATTTGTATGACGATAGAAATAGTTTACCGACTTTTAGCCGTAAGCGGTCCGGTAACAGCAACCAACATTGTTTCCTACTGTCGGTTACCGGCATTCTACTGATTAGTCGCCGACAGCAGTGCGCCTTTGCCGACAGTAAACCTACATTGCCGACTGCGACCCGACTCGATGCCGAAAAGCTTTTGTTTGTTGGGTATGGTCTTTTAATCTAGAAAGGGCTAATTTATTTATGGAAGAGAAAATTATTTTGAAGTTATACAATTTAAGAACTTTAGCTACAACAAAACTAGATTTAGGGCGAAAAGGCAAAACAATACTGCTTTTGGTATAGGACTTAAACGTAGAAGTACGAAAAATATGAGGATTTTCTAATTTAAAAAGAGCTTTATCAATAATGGAAGGGTTGTAACCTCTGTCAATTGCAACTGATTTAAGATATTTGATTTCTAAATGGAGGGATTCAGGACCCGAACAAATATTAAGGGCCCGATTGACAAAAGTTTAAAATGAGTTCATTTTCTGGGTAGGTGGATAACAGGAACGACCCAGGGGAGGTAATGAAACAGCAAAATTTTACGATAAACGGTAGTGCAAAAACTCTTTTCAGTGCGAGAGGTCAAGTGTATCAGGAAACCATTATTTTATATTTCGTATGTAAACTTGATGTTATTGTCAAGTGAGTGTATGATCTGTAATACGTTATCAATATTGTGGCGAGAAGAGTCGATCAGAATGAAACTATCATTCACATAATGGATCCAAAAGGAAAAAAGAGACTTATTCAAAGAGAGAATTTAAAAAATAATACATTTAAATATCAGCTAGAATTGGTGAAACAGGAGAGCACATGGCTAAACCTTCAACTTGTTGGTAAAATTTGCCTTGAAAAATTTAGTTGAGATAACCGGTAGTTTCAGATAAACAGGTGTGGATAAAATAAATTAATTCTTGAATTTCAAAACTTGTGTAATGGACTTTTTTCTAGACAGGAGGATTCCTCTTTCTAGACAGCAAAGGGCACTACTAATTGAGATAATAATGAAAAGTGATTTCACATCAAAATAAAACATAGTGAGTTCATTATGACTCACCATGTTTTCTTTTTATGTGAAATCACATTTCCCCATTAGTCTTTATGTCCCTATTAGTGTCGCTGATTGCAAGTACACTAGTTTAAAGTCAGGCTGTCGAAATGATAGATTTCAGATGAGGCAGAAAATCAAGAAGACTGTCTATTTCAAACTTATTCCCGATGAACTTGCAATGTGGTCTCAACAGAATTTGAGACAGCAAGATTCTTGAAATTTTTAAGATGCAGATTAGTGTTTTAGAGACAAAATTTAAAGTTCGTGAAAGCATTTGTCATATTAAAAAAAAAAAAAAAATGTTTTTAACTTGCGGATTGTTTTAAGATATTTTAGTGTGGCGAATTATATCACAACAAACCAAAGAACGAGTTGTATGTGAATGAGACAGAACTGTTCGCTTTTTTTTTGAAAATTGTTGATCAACAAAGAAAGGAGAACTGAAATTCTTTATCCCGAACATGCTCAATATTTACCTCAAATATATTTCTTCAATGTGCAGCTCCAAATTGTTTTTTATTTCAAACTTTTTTTTCTGTGTGTGTGTGTGGGGGGGGGACATATTACAGTGTCCCCTCTAATTTGAGTGTTCGGTAATTTCCTAAATGGAATTTTAATACACATTTTTTTTATTTCCAGTTACGAAGCATTTACGATTGAGTATTGGACGTGGGTGGTTCGCCGCATTTACGGCCTTTTGTGAAGAAGCACCAAACGATCGGCCATGTCTTACCCAAGAAAGAACAACTCACCCATGCCTTCTCCTGGAATTGAGTCCAGGCCCTACCATGTGGGAGTCAGGTACGCTAAACATTACACCGTATGGAAGGCATGGACTATTATAGGAATTGGTAACCTATTCGTAATATTAACATCTGCAGATCTCTGCCCTTAAATTGAAATATGTTAAGGATTGATACTTTTTAAATTTTTCTTTCATTTCAAATCCTTAACTGCATAGTAACTTCAAAATATTTCATATAAAAATTTCCGTAGTTAAATAATGTTTCTGAAATTTTCTCAAATAAATTTTGACTGTTATCTCAATTAAATATTTAAATATGTGAAACGACAAAAGAGAGTGTTAACGTAATTTAATTTTAGCAGGTTTTACTGGTAATAATAATTCAAATAATCTGATACAATTTTAAGAGAGTGTTTATTTTGCAATTAATTCCCGTTTATCGTACCTGAAACTATCCTAAGTGGATTTTAAGATACGATAATGACATGCTAAAGTAGAGTATTATAAGATACAGGATAAGTAATTAATTACAATTGCAGATTTTTGTTCGAAATTAAATGTTTCGAGAAATAGTTAAAAGGGAATTAATTTATTTTCGAATATTAGGGAAATATGTCAATCGTTTATTAAATTGAATCTGCTGAAATTTTAATGGTAGAATTAGGCGATATAAATAAACGGTTGCCTTTAAATAGTTTTACGTTTATATTTATGTATAGAAGAATAATTCAATTTGTTTTCCTTGTGTTTAGAAATTCATTTTCTCTTGAAATAATAAAGGTTTAATGAGAGTTGAAACTACAAAAATGTCAGCATTAAAGGCAAGAAATTGCTTACTTAAAATGATGTCATCAATGAGCAGGAAAATAACTATCTACGTTAAAAATTATGTATGAAATAAATAAATTTTATCCATTTTTTATTACATTTTATCATTGCATTTAATTATTATTTTAATTCAAAATTTATATTTAGCGAAAAAAGAAAAAAAAAAAAAAAAAAAAAAAAACGCAGAAAATAGTTAATAAGTAAAAACTGAAGAATATTTAAGAAACAAAGTTAATTGCTGCAAATGATGAGTTAAATACATGTTAAATATATTATTAAAAAAAACCGTTTCAATATCTTAAACAAAATACATAGAATATTATTAAGATTGATAACACGTGGGAAAAAAAAAAAAAAAAAAAAAAAAAAAAAGATTGTGCCTAATGTACAAAATTCTTAAATCTTCTATTAAATTCATTAGTACAAATAATCGAAATATATCTAAATTTAATTAACCAATTTAATTTTATTTTACCCAAGTAACATTCATACCTACTAAGAAAAAAAAAAAAGCACGCGATTGTTATGCATGTTGGTGGAAGCAGGAAATTAAAAAATAACGACGGGAGTGGGGAATGGTGAATTCCTCTAGATTGTTTTTACACAAACACTAAAATCATGTCTCAAGGCGTAAAAATACTTAAACTAGTGGATCTGCAGTACAGGAGCCTCAACACACTATTTGTATTACACATTACTCAACAAATAATTTTTATTTATTTAATAAAAATGATTAAATATATATATATATATATACAAAAAGCAGGTTGGTGGGATCTAAATAAGTAGATTTCGTATATAAATGTGTGTGCGGTAATGCCGCCTTGAGCCGGTAGAAAGAGCTGATGACTGCGGCGTATAACAGAGCTTCACTGGATTCATCAGTTCCCGCACGGATTTCGAGCAGCATGCATCGTTTCTGGACAACATGCATTTCATGCATGGAGCCGCACCAGGAAATTGATTAGCTGCTCAAAGTTTGTACAGGTAGCGATACCGGATATGAATCATCCACAAGGTAGCGGCTTTAAAGTGTCATTACATCACACACATTTCTATACGATATATGCTTATTAAGGTCCCCTCTACCTCTACTCTGTATGCATATATATATAATAATTCATACCCTCGTATTAATTCCTTGTACCTCGTAAATACATGGACAAATTTGATGTCAAATAATTGCATATTTTTTGGAAAAAATTTACGTGTCCCTGTGAATTAATTACCAATTACTAACATTTTTCACAGAAACAACGCTTTTAAACGTTCTAATGTAAAGTACCCACGTCAAATTTCATTTATAGAAAATATTGTCTATAGACCGTAATGGTAAGAAATTATTTTGTGTGCCCCTGTAAACGAGCCACAGTAATTACATGCACAAATGAAAAATATACAACTAATTAATTTTAATTTATTAATATTTGAACCATATTTCACATCGTCTGGATGGTTGCAAAATGTTATCAGAATTCTTCTGTGTGGTCCTGTAAATAAATTATATAGTCTATATTTATTTTTGGTTCCTTAGAAAATAGAGTTTTCGTGTGTCTTTGAAAACGAGCCGTAAACTTTATACAACTCCTAAAAACCATAATGCTCTTCTTATGCAGCTCATGAATAATTTTTAGTGATATGACATAATTTTGATGGTTATGCAATGTAGTCGTATCGCTTTTGTAATGTCCTGGACAATTATTATTAAGTCTAAGCACTCCTTTTTCAATATAAAACTTTCTTTAAGCATCTTATTAATCTATGTTAATTCCATTTTGTTGAATGCAGTGTTGATAAAAGATTCATTTAATCGAAATTCTGAATACTGGCCGTAATGATAAGGATTCATTTAGTGTGACCTTGCGCCCGAACCATAAACAATATACATGTTCACCCGAGAGTTGTCGCGTATTTTTTTATAATCCTAGTAGTCGCATTCCGGTCTATTCCCCGACGCTGTTTAGTATTAGGGGGAAGCCGAAAGAAAGCCAGTAGAGAATTATAAACTGCCCTTAACTCACTCGAAACTTTTCTCGCAAAACTCTAACCTGCCTGAAAAATCGGAAGTACGGAGAAAAATGAATGAACATTACTGGTCGCGTCGCGGTCAAATAGACCGATTTGAGAAGTAAAATGTTTTTAACTGCTCAAAAATAGCAGGAATGACTTGAAAACATACAATGTTAAAGGATATGCACCCAAGGGCAGTTACACAGAGTTTCTCTATTTTTAAGGGATGATCTGTAGGAGGAATTTATAAGCGATGGGCGACGAATGATATGCGGATATGAAACTGATATGCGACTACTAACGGGTTAAAAATATACATATATTACTGTATGGAGCGTGATAATCTACAGTAACGTGCATGTCATTCCGGTGAATTTTGAGGCCGCCATCGTGGTGCAGAATCACTCTCTCCATAGACCGCATTGAGGAGAAAATCTTTGGTATGGCCGTTTACCCGCACCACAAACAGAATATCGGCACAAAACAATACAGCTAATTCCATGCGTCTGTTGAACATGTACCAATATGCAAGCCAATCGTATGATTTTTGTGGCACCTATCGCAAGTAAAAACACATACATACACACAGGCACTGATAAACCAAAATATTTTTGGACTTCACGGTCTTTACGGCAGTAATTAAGGCAGAATTTCTCTGTAACGTGATAACGTTCTCAAAATTCACCCGAATGTCATGGAAACAGTTACACAAGTTCACGTGTCGGACAGGAATAGTTGTTTAGTTTTTCCATTTATACTGTTCAAACACCAAATTATTTCTTAACATTACGGTGAATGGGCAGAATTTCGCTTAAACGCATTTTGTAATAGTTACACTACATTCAAGGAAATGAAATTAACACGCATTATTGAGATGCTTAAATGCATGCAAAGGAAAACATATTACCGAGTTTGCAATGTACTCCAAATAATTTGTAACTAGCTGCCTATTGCATTTGAATTATTCGGTGTAGTCCTAAACACGTTTGATAAATGGTTTCAAACTGCATATTATACTGATAAAAAAAAAAAAAAAAAAAAAAAAAAAAAAAACCTTCCTCCGGAACGAATAGTCATTTTCTGATTCCCTAAACTATAAATATAGGTTTACGAGCTATACACAAGTAAACAAATAACCTGGATAGATGAAATGACTGAGAATTTTTAGTCTATATTTTTCTAGATAGTGAAACATTATTATTAATATTCTGGAGCTTACGCATTATTTTTATTGCTAGAAATTATCTCTTGATTTCCAAGAATTTGTTTATAAATGAATATTATAGTTGTTAAAACATTCCTCTTGTGATTGCATTTTTTTTTCAGAGATTTTTAAGTAAGTTTGAACACTCCATAATATAGGAAAACGACCTTGTGTCAGTCACAGCTTTTTTTTTCAGTGTATTTAAAATATGCTTTTGTGAATATATAACGAAAAAGTTAATTTTAGCATGTTTAGTGTGCACTATATATGTTAACATGTATCAGCAAGAAATTTTACTCATAAATAAAATAAATTTGAATACATTTGTATGTCACTTTATCCGAACCATTTGTTCGATGCCAATAAAACTTCTTAAGTAACATATATATGTGATAGATTTAGAATATACCAAATTGTGATCTTCTAGTAATGTCAGATTTTTATTGCTATATCACGATTTCTTTTCATGATACACAAACAACACAGAGAAAAAGCACTAAAAACTTCCTTTTAAAATTAGTATTTAGATCCAAAAAAAAAAAAAAGTGTAGTTGAAGCTAAAACACAATTTAAATCACTTAATTCTAAAACAACATTGTCTTTAATATATGCTATAAAAATCTACGTATTTATTCTGGAAAACAAGACAAAATAACCGTGTTTCGTTCTAGACGCTCGAAATAATCCACATGCACATTTAAATAGGCACATTACTATTATGGTTGTACTACTACCTAGAGTTGGTATGCTCTCATATTTCTCTTTCCATCTGATCTCCTATGTGTACAATCTCTCCAACCGCATCATCTCACATAGCTTAACCAACAAATTTCACCCTATTTAATCGCAGAAAACTTCTAAAAAATTTATAAAAAAAATGTGTAAAATTATACTTTTATAGAAATTACGGAACCCTTTGCAGCTAGAAAATTTTTACGATAGATAAACATGCTTTCTTTATAACATTGAATTTTCCTTCATTACACTTTCCTTTATCACACTTTCCACTTTCTTTTATTACACTTTCCTCTGTTGCACTAAAATACATGACAGTATTATTATTTTGAAGGAAGATTCACTTGACGATGAAGTTTTTTGCAACCAATTTTTGCAAAAAATAGTAGTTTATGCATGTCAGTACCTGAAAACAATTTGTCATTTTGAAACACAATGTATTATGTCTGTTATAATATATTGAAGTTAACCACACGTGAGCTAGACTGAAAACTAAAGTTTATTTACATATGTACAGTTACACAAGAAAAAGAATGAACACACAGCGCCATCTATTGGCATACTATAAAATATTTGAGCATCATCACTACTTATATTATACCAGCATCTATATATTTCTCGTTCTTAAACTTTGTCATAGATTATAAATTCAGGTCGTCTGTTCTTCAGAAAATACCATTGAACTAGATATGTGCTTGTCATTGATATATCTTGAGACAAGTTGCTGATTACATTTTCTGAACAAACAGACTGACTGACTTCAAATGCTTTGGAGACTGAAAGCACCTATAACAACCGCCACACATCACCCTCTACATACTAACATGAATATATAACAGAGTGAGGAAATCGGAATTTGAATTATCTGTCAGAAAGAAATTAAAAAATATTGAAATTAGAAAACAATAAAAAAAAAATTAAAAAATTAATTAAAATATAATTAATATATATATATATATATACATATATAGTTCATACGAAATGCAAAAACAGTTCATTAAAAATGAACAGCAAGCAATATTTGTGCTCTACACATTGTATGATGCAATTTTTTCAGTTTTTCTGGACGAGTAGCAGTTTTATTGACTTTTTTCGCGAACATTCATCGTACAAAGTCCATTCATCAGCTAAAAACCTTACTGTTTGTTTTTAAACCACATAGTACGCAAGAAAACATGCAGTGTTTTTATAAAAATATGTATAATTTAAAGATATAAATAATATTTTAAAATAAAAAATATTTAAATATGCTTTTTCCTTTTTCGTATATCAGAAATTTTGATTTTAAAGAAATATATGTTTCAATTCAGAATAAAATATTTTTATTTTTATTTATTTTTTATTTCAATATAAATTTACTGAGCCTATTTTGTTGATAAAAATGAATAATATATGAAGAATTTTTTTTTTTTTTTTTTCAATATAATTTTTTGCTGCATGCATTTGTTGGAAAATCTAATTTATTATTTATTTATTTTTCAAAAAAGAAAACCATAATCCTTTTCGAAAATATTTACAATATAATTTATTTTACCTTTACAAAAATATACATTTAAGAATTTCTTGTTTTTATTTATATAAAAGTACATACAAATAAATTAAATTTAATGCTAAAATTCAGCACCTCATGACAACTGCAACGTCAATTCAATACAACTGAGATATATCTTTTTTCTTTACAAAAGCAAATCATGAGACATATCTTCAGTAGCTATTTTCAGAAAGTAAATTAATACCACAGAAAATGCTTCATTAGAAATCATTTATTTGATGTTTACTTCAAGGAGGAAAATTGTGAGTTTTTTTTACGAAGTTTATTTCGAAACAAACAAATATTATAAACGTTAATGAACAGTTGATTTCCTTTCTGTTTTAATGCAGTGTTGTTGAAATGTAATCATACATTACAAAGAAAAGGCTGTTAAATCTTTCGCTTTGTTTTCAAACAATAATGTTTGTTATATATTTTGATATTTTCTTTCTATTAATGAAAGGTTTAATATCTTGCAATGTTATTTTTCCTAATATAAATTGCTTACTACAATTTATTTTTCCAACGCTGCTGTAAAAAAACCCACTGTGTTTTGATTTATGGTATGGAATTCCGCGATAAATAAATAAATAAATAGATGAAAACTATTTATTATGGGTATTTACAGATCATAACTTCGTAGAGTAACGTAAAATGACATTTAAGTTATTCTTTTTCTCGAAAAATTCGATTACGAAGATTATTTTTCTTTTAATTTATTTCTTGTTTCTTAAAATATGTAATCTTTTCTGGGAAAAAAAAAAAAAGATTTTTAAGTTTAACATTCTTTTAAACAAAAAGGTGTGTACGTGTTTGTTTGTATGAGAAAATATTTATTCAATCTTTACCGTATAATGAAACGATGATTGTTTCACTTTGAGGTAAAAAACGTAACTATGTACTTAAAATGAAGCAGAATAACTAATCTAAATAATCTTCATGTTTAAAAAACAATACGAATTCATAACTGTGTAATTATAAATTATAATTGTATTACTGGAAAAACAATAGCTAGATTCACAGTGAAGGTCAGAACGTGAAAACCACAAAATTATTATGAAAATACGATTAACGTTTTATGTGCCATTTTAATGTGTTATAGAATAAAATTCCCCCCCCCCAAAAAAAAAATATATATATATGTATATATATATATATATATATATATATATATATATATATATATATATATATATATAAACGATTTATTATCGGTATTTACAGATCATAAATTCGTAGAGTAACGTAAACTGATATTTAATTATTCTGTTTCTCGAAAAATTTTATGACGAAGATTTTTCGTCCTTTTAATTTATTTCTTCTTTCTTAAAATATATAATCTTTTGTGCAAAAAAAAAAAAAAATATATATATATATATATAATTTGATTTAAAGTACCAGGTGATACACTCTATTTAAATAAATAAAGTTTACAAATTATATTTGGAAGAAAAATTAAAATAAGACTATATGTATATATTACATACATGTATATATATCGAAAAGGGAAGTAAATAGTATATATTTTTCTATGACTTTAACAATGTTAATTTCTCTTCTACTAATGAATTACAAAAAAATAAATAAATAAATAAATAAATAACAAAATAAAATAACAAAATAAAAAGTAAAATTATTACAAGTTTTGCCTTTTCAGAAACAAAAAATATAAAGTATTTCAATTTAAACAATCATATTTTTTGTTTATGTATAAAAGCAAGTACAATCTTTACAGTATTAGATTTCTGTTTAGAGTTACCTTTAATTATCTTTAGAAATTCATTTTCACGGAACATTTCTCTATAATTTGATTTAAATCCCCAGGTGAGTCTTTCTCTTTCTACAATTAAAGATTTCAGGCTAAATTTTAAAGTGCTAATTAATATGACTATAAAATATTTCGATAAAAATTAATGTCTTAATATTAGATTACAAGAATATGCAAAAAAAAAAAAAAAAAAAAAAAAAAAAAAAAAGAAGGACATTTTTAAGAAATTAAAATATTTTTGAGAATAGGTAAAATAATGCTAATGTGGCTTGCCTGTATATGAAAAAAAAAAAAAAAAATAGAATTCCATGAGTATATTTAAGAAACATCTTTTGCAGAATGATCAAGCATGTTTGTAAATTATAGCTTTTTTGGGTTGATTACTTAAAATATCGCTCTATTGGAGAAGTTGCGAAGCGACTTATTTTCAGCAACTGTTTGTCACAGAATGCAAGCATGAATGACATGGAATTGTATATATATATATATTATATTATTATTACAAAAACTAAATTTTATATAGTCCCCAGGGCTCTATAGTCATATTTATTAAGAGTGTTACCCATCCTAATACGAAATAATTCCACGTAGTGAAAAATACATACGCATTATTCTCTAGCCTGCGACTGTCTTTTCTTGGTGCACACAAAGTTTCTAATATGTGAATTGTTTACCCATCCTAACAAATATTGCCCAAAACGTGTGACCGTTATGCTCCAAAATTCATTGTGATATTTAATTTCAATGTTTTATTTATTTATTTACTTTTAAAAGCACTTACTGGGGCTATATTAAAATATTCAATATATATATATATATATTTCATCACAGTAATTGGCAAAATACTGAATTAATTCGAATCAAATTTGTACTGTTGACATAAATTAGAAATATATTTGATATGTTCGTTGGCCAACAGGATCGGCTTCTGGTTTCAAAGTGACAAAAACTTGATAATGTTAATAAACTTCGTATTTATGAATCGATTTGTTTAAATCTCCACATATGAATACACTACGTTTATTGTAGAACATTATTCGCCAACCTGTTTCAAAATGATGGTCACCTATTCAGAAGAAAATGCTAATTTACTTTTCGGTATGAGGCGAAAGAACTTGTTTTAAATTCAGTTTTAAAATATAAATGTAATAGTTAGAAAACATTAAATGCATTTTACAATTGCTTCAAAACTGTGTGGACATAACAATTTTTACTATATTGTGTTGCACTTATATTACTTTTCTAGTCCTACATTATTAAGAAATCTTACTTTTAAAGGTACTACATTTTAACATTTTCGATTTTTTTTTATTTTATTTATTTATTTATTTATTTTTTTTTTTCAAATTAGTCAAAAATATTTTTCGAAACTGTTTTAGTTTAACTTTTGTAAACCCGTGAACTCTAAATTTATGTACATCATCGCTACATGCATAAGTACTCTAATGTCATTATATTTAGAAATCAATTAAAAAATAATTTAGCGAAATTTTGGTAACAGCACACTTTGAAATCACTGTGCTAATTTAAAAAAGTTTGGAATGTAGTTTATAAACTACATACGCACAAATTAGTGTTTTAAATTTAGAACTATGTAACAGTTTATAAACTATATTTAGAACTATATAACAGATCATCTTAAACATCCATTCAAGAAATTATAATTATAAATAAGCTCAATCAACATCATCACATTGTATACTCAAACAAATACGACTTTACTTCCTTAATTCTCAATAATTAAAATACAATGCATTTCATGAAAAAACGTTTAATTTAATAAATTTTGTAAAACAGTATGTATGGGTTCTTAAATGTATGAATATTTATAAAAGATGTAATACCTTTTTACTTTCTTCTATATGTAATATAGAGAAAGTATTGGATTCGCGAAAATTTCCGACCTGCGTTTTTTAACGGATCTACACGTTTCGGGATGTCCTGAACACGAATTGATAATTTTTAGAAAATGTCTGTCTGTCTGTGTGTCTGTGTGTCTGTCTGTCTGTCTGTATCATTTTTTTTGTGGACGCTGTATCTCACGAACCAGTGAATGAAATTTAACCTAACTTAGTATTTAGTTGCACCCTGACATGAACTGGTACTGATTAGATTTGGGGATCAATAGCTCAACAGGTGGCGTTGTGATCGCATTTTA
Organism: Salticus scenicus; assembly: GCA_963930645.1. Classification (NCBI taxonomy): domain Eukaryota; kingdom Metazoa; phylum Arthropoda; class Arachnida; order Araneae; family Salticidae; genus Salticus; species Salticus scenicus. The sequence continues at coordinate 147,587,483 of OZ005656.1, read as the reverse complement.
TGCAAATTTTTAACATGGCAGCATAGGACGAAATTCCGTATAAATGGGCATAATGAGAGTTATTTTAAACTTGTGATTGTAAAATTAATATGAATTATTGATAATAGTAGTAGTTAACTAGGAAAAAAAAATTGTGCATGGGGGGGGGGGGTAAATTTTTAAGATGGGTATCTTTCGAAAGACCTCGTCAATACCTTTAAAACGAGTGGTTGAACTATAAATCTGTGACAATTTGAAACAAAGTTATTGATTTTTTTACTTTTAACGAAAATAAAAAACTTAGAAAAAAATTCGTATTTTTTTTTTTTTTTAACGAAATTTAACCAAATTTGGTATTTAGTTGGTGTCCGACATAAAGTGCTGCTGATTGCATTTGGGGATCAATAGCTCAACAGGTGGCGTTGTGATCGCATTTTATGCAAATTTTTAACATGGCAGCATAGGACAAAATTCCGTATAAATGGGCATAATGAGAGTTATTTTTAACTTTTGATTGTAAAATTAATATGAGTTATTGATAATAGTTATAGTTAACTAGGAAAAAATTTCTGTGCATGTGGGGGCATCTTTCGAAAAATCTCGTCAATACCTTTAAAACGAATGGTTGAACTATAAATCCGTGATAATTTTAAACAAAGTTATCGATTTTTTTTTTTACTTAAAAAAAAAAAAAAAAAAAAAAAAAAAAAATCGTTTTTTTTTTTTTTTTTTTTTTTTATATTGTTACTGGTTGAATATGTATTACTTTTAACAAAAAAAAACTTAGAAAAAAATCGTTTTTTTTTTTTTTTTTTTTTTTTTTTTTTTTCAATATTGTTACTGATTGAATATGTATATAGGAAAATATAGAAGAAAGTCTTGTGGTGGCCACAACATACTAGTTTATGTTGAAAATTGAACTGAAAACCTATGTTTAAAAATAAACAAAAGCGAATAAAAAGACACGTAAATATTATTGGAAAAAGGCAGTTTGAGCAAATGTGTCACACTCTGAAATTTAAATTTTTATACCAAAAGAATTTTTACTGCTTGTGAATGATATCGCAATTTGCTAGTGTACGGTACATATATAGTGAAACGAAATAGGCAAAATACAGTTTCAATTCATAAAAAAAAAAAAAAAAAAACCTTGGAATATTCTTTATTTTTCGACGTTTTCTTATAAATCACCACCGCAAGCATGGTAATGAAAGCGATTGGTACATTTTTTTGAAAATTCAAAGACTATTACTTCAGAAATCAAATGTAGTTTGTTTTTATTTTTTATTTAAGTAGTAAGAAAATTTACTGGTGCTGCAGGAAAAGTATACATTCATATTCTAAACGCATGCATATTACATAAACTTATGTACTTTAAAATCAGGAACATTTTGAAAATTTTGTATCCATTTCAATATTGGATTTCGAAAAAGGAAAGCATTTTGTTCATCCATAAAAAAACCAATTTTCGAAGAAAATTATTTATTATTTATTTTTCGTTAAACTTAATTTACGAATATGAAATTTAAATTTGAAAAATATATTAATGTTATATTTTAGACCAGGTGCCTAAATTATATAAAAGTTTTTTTACCATAAAATTAAGGCATATTCAAAATATATAGATTAAAAAATTATTTAGGAGTAAAACATTTTTGTCTCTAAAAAAGCATAGATATTAGTTAATGTTTTCCTAATTTATATTTACATCTAGCCGTTTTACTTGAAGGTCCCTTTAAATACATTAAATATAGGAAGAGAAGTTTCAATGTAAAACAAATTTTGTGATGCTTTAAGGGACATTTGCGTAAACGAGCAATCCTATTTTGAAGAAAAGTGAATTGAAATAAATCTTAAATATGTAATGTACAATTCATGAACAAATATCATTTTCAGTTAGGTACGTCTAACTTTAGTTTATGTGAGGCTACTTGTACTAAATTAAATCTTTGCTACCCTGACAGCTCCTTCCACAGTTGGGCCGAGGTATCTCAATTGAAAAGCGTCTAGCTCATAATAGGAGAGTTGTAGGAACGATTCTAAATTTCAGAATTCTCGAAGTAAGTATTACGAGAATTCATGCTTTGTTAATTTCTGACAGACTTATTTCGTTAAAATCAAACCTTAAAAGTGTTGTTAACTCATTTCACCATAACATTTAGTATGCTAAAACTCAATCAAATTTCTTCAAATCTAATAATTAATAGAGAAGCTGAATCTGGTGTCTGGTCGATATCTTTCCTCAAATAGTTAAGTAAAAATTTTGATGCAATTTAATATATAGTCGTGAAGGTATTGGAAAAACTTATCGGTACGTAAAGGTACATCATATACAAATGTAGAATGACATATAATGTATAACATTTACAGTTTCAGTGAAATATAACAAAAATATACATCGAAGTCGTATAATGAACTTCACATATCGTATTAAATTAAATGTTTATTTACTGTCTTTGATCAAGTTACAGTAATACAGTAAGCGGAATAATCAATATCTGGAATTACCAGAACGAAGTGAGTGGTAACTCAGTCCTCTCTCGAGTGCAAAATGATAAAAAATTAGATGTCGTGGTATCACAGCATTTTACACTTTAAAATTATCCATTTATATGACAGAATTTTTTTGCAGAAATATTGCCAGAAAATATGTAGAGGAAAACACATGAATGCGAAATATCTTTTCTTTTTGAACTTATCATAGTAAACTGAAGTATTTTGGATCATTATTGACTATTCCAAACTTTCAACTGTTGTTAATGAGTTTTCATTTAAAAAAAAAAAAAAAAAAAAAAAAAAAGGTTATTTTCCAGTAGTATTGAATAGTTATGAAGAGAAATATTGAATACCCATTTTTGCAGAAAATCATGAATAATTGAAATATAAACATTTTGTTTTGAAATTATTGTTGAAAATAAACAGTACTGAAAAATTACAATCACTGAAGTTTCGCAAAAATTGCAAATAATGTAGAATAGTTGTTATACCATATCACTCAAATCGCTAGCTATCCTGGAGAAAAAATCAATCTCAAACATATGTTGGTAGAAATTAGTTCATGAAAACCAGGCTGTTAACTAATTCAACTCTTCATACGTAAATAACACTATGTTCTCACTTTTTTTACTGCTCCGTAAGTCGATTAGTCGATTATAGAAATGGTAATACTTACCCCCCCCCCAAAAAAAAAAAAAAAAAAAAAAAAAAAAAAATGCTTACTAGCAGTAAAATTTTCTCGTGTCTTTCAGAATGATAAAAAGGAATACGTCTGTTACAGATATAATGAGACTCGAAACGTTCTATTATTTGACTTTAATCATTACCAAATTTTATGGAAAAAAAAAAAAAAAACAGGAACAGTTTAATATTTAAAAAAAAAAAAAAAAAATATGTCAAATACGAAATATTTTATACCTGATTTGATACATTTATTAGATACGAATATTAGATATTTTAATTATTAACAGTAATTTTTTCCCCTTTAATTTAACATTATTGTTTATTAAACAAAATTAATGGATGAAAGAATTACAGCCATTCAGGGATTTAATTTGATTAGACAAGAAATTTACCCTGAAACAGAATTTGTTACGGTAAATGAAGTCAAACGAAACGAATGATTTAATTAGTCTGAATTAAAAAAAAAAAAAAAAAAAAGAAAAAAAAAAAAAAAAACATATTTTTATATTTATTGGCTTGGAGCATTTTAAACGAGAATTTAATTTTAAACCTTTATAACTTGAAAATCTGAAATTATTAAAAGGAAACGTTAACCAAAAAATAATTTGTTTTTTTTTCTATTTATATGCTGAAAGTGGCGATATATGATAAACTATTTTACTTATTTTGAAATATTTTTAGTCAATGTGATCCTTTTTTAAAGTGTGCCTTACGAAAAATATATTTTGTGTATGAATAACTTTTGAATTTAGCTGTTACTGGAAAAAAAAAAAAACCTACTATTTCCATGATATACCAATATTTTATGACAACATTGCTGCTAGAAATTTTCTGCAAAATAACATGATTATTTTTACAATGTAGAAAGAACTTAAAAATTTATAATTTGTGTCGTTTTACTTCTTATCCTGTTATTTAATAGTTAAGAATCTGTTTTAATATGTGTTCTTAAAAACTGGATATGGGACTTTTTTTTTTTTAAACTTTAGTGAGTAAGAGTGAATTCCATACATTCATACTTAATATCAGTACTCTATAGACAAGTATGATGACTACTTTATAACCTATTTAAAAGTTAAAACATTTTCATACACCATAAACGCAATAACAGCAAGACGTACTTTAGCTTTCATGTTAGCAACACATTTTTTTTTCTTTCTTTCAAATCAAAAAGAAAGGCCACGTCCTTTCGAAACCGGTTGTGACTATATTCACATTATAGTACTTGAAAGAGTCTTAAATTTGAAATATTATTTGTACACACGTACTTTAATTTATAATTTTATCAGTTACTATTATAACATAATATTTCTCAAAACATTAGACTGTTTAACATACCTAAAAATAAAAATATAATATAATAAAAGTTATTTGAAAGAGTTTAACATAAAAGTAAAAAGTATGTTTTGTAAAATTAATATTTTTTTCAGCATTAAAAAGAATAATATAATAATAATAATAATAATAATATAATGACTAAAAATTTTACCAGTGATGTAAAATTTGCATAAAATACTACTTTTCCCCTATATTTCGAGAACACGCAAGAATTTTTAATAAGTATATAAAATATGTTTTATCAATTTAACATGAACATTGCTTAGTTAAAACAAATTAGGGCAACAAATAAAGTTGTACCCAAGGAGTTACAACTTTATCGTTTCAAATTCGAGGGGAAATTACTTGTTAACTCGCCGTAAAGATCTTCTTTTTAAAGTCGGCAGCAAAATTATTCGACTGTTAGCAATAATGCCTATGTAAAAAATGTACAGTTAATGCTCTTTTTTTAAAGAAACCCTTGTCGAGTCATGTTCTCTGCCAGTCTAAAAACATGACTCTTAGCCGTGATTCTGGAACATGAGTCTAGAACATGACTCTGACAATCTACTTTCTTTATATAAGAATTAATGCTAGCGCTCGAATAATTTTGTTGCCGACTGTACCTTTATTTAAAGATCTTCCGTCTATAGAAAAGAGTTATTTTCTAAAGAGAAAACAACGTTTAAAACTAAGTTTAGAAAAGATTTTTAAAGAGGTTATGTATATTCACCTGACATTACGAAGTATTAGGAGCTCTATAAATAAAAATGGTAAGAATAATCTAAATATAGTCGACTGGAAAATTATACGAGCGATAGCAAAATTTCCTATATAAAAATGTAACTTAATATTCTTTTGTTAAATAAATCCTTGTCGAATCATTATCTTAGTCTAAGAACATGATTCGACAAGGAATTATTCAACAAAACAGTATTAAGTGTATGTCTTTTATATAGGAATTTTTGTTAGCGCTCGAATAACTTTGCTATCGACTGTAAGTTGCTGACAAATATATACCTTTACTAACTTTTTTTTTTTTTTTCACAATACACTAATAATTCACAATTATATAAATATGAATTTTTAGGCTTGTTTGAAGTGCGATCGTTGTAAATTACAGTCATAGAGTTTATCTTACAGTGGATAGTTATGCTTTTAATTTTAATTTTAAATAAGTGTTACATTGACACATTAAATTAACTATACACTAAAAATAACATTACAATATTGACTTTTTTTTTTTTTTTTTTGAGGCAGCCAGAGTGTTAATTCGAAATAATCCTTTTATTTATTCTTATTAGTCGTCTCCCTCCAGAAACCTCCTTAGGACTCTTAGTTTTAATGTTCTAACCGTTTCAGCGTTAGCCATTTTTCAGTATATCTGTTTAATGATTCACAAAATTAATACTATGTACAGTATAAATATGAGAATTTGGCACTGTATAGCATAGATGTTTATTAATCTTATTTTCTCGCAAAAAACAATATTTATTTCAATATTTTGCTTTTATTTCGACTAAGCATGACAGAAAAAGACGGTCTTAACGTTTAAAAGGTACTAAAGGTTACTCCCTGTATTTGATTGAACGTATTTTCTGCAGCTTTCAGAAATTTCAAAGTGTTTCCGTAATACATGAAGGGAAAGCGTCTCTGGGGACTCTAAAAGAGTCATATGGGGATTGACAAGGAATTCGAAAACTTTAAATGTGTATCTGTAACAGGAAAACAATTTATCAATTTTTATCATGCCCTGATAACCTTCCTTGAGATTCTCAGAGACTTTGGAAGACCCTGATAGAATCATATGGGGATTGACAAAAATTTCTAAATTTTAACTTTGTATCTCAAACAGAAAAACAATTTCATCACATTACATCATGCCCTGATATTCTTAAAATATACAGTCATTTGCCAGTAGTTGATCTTTAGTACTATAACGCATTGCATCATTTGTGCAGATTATTGCGTCACCTCATGTGCTGATTGCATCAGACGTATTCTAATGCTATAAATAAAGGTAGTCGGCACGTTTATCGCCAGTTGTTTATTAGACTTTCTCGTAGACAGTGCTGTTGTGTAAATATTGGAATGGGTAAAAAACTTTCCTTTACTGTCACAAAAAGGTCAGAAATATTGACTCAGCATAAAATTGCATTTTCTGGACGTCAAATAAGTTCGAGGGTAAATGTGAGCAAGACAGCTGTGCATCAAGCTATTAGTAAATTTAAAATTTCAGGAAATTTTGTGGAATACGACAAAATCTAATAACAACTGGCGATAAACGTGATGGGCACCTTTATTTATAGCAATAGAATGAGTCTGATGCAATCAGCACACGAGTTCACGCAATAATCTGAACAAATGATGCATTGTTTTAAAATAATGAAAATCAGCTACTGGTCTTAAATTTTTGCAAATGACTGTATATTATTTAGAATTATACTTATGAATAAATATGTTTAAAAAACATTCCTCGTTTTGCTTGGAATAAGACAAATATTGTTTCTCTTTTTCTAAATGAAATTTAACCTGAAATTATTTTACAGAAATGATTCATTTAATACATAACAAATATTAAATACTGTTATATAAAAATGTATACAGCCTTAAGTTAATAACATACATTTAAAACTAAATTTTTCAGACGAAATACTACAAGTTAAATACTCTTATTTTTAAACACAAATTAGAAATTCGGTATATCTTGAATATCAGATATTCCATTTCGAAATTATATATATATATATACATATATATATATATATATATATATATATATATATATATATATATATATATATATATATATATATATATATATATATATATATATATATATATATATATAAGAAAGTTTATAGATTCAAATAATGAAATAATATACTTGGAACATATTATATTCTAAGAAATCGAACGCTTCCAAGGCAACATATATTTTTCAAATATTGCTTCACGTCATTTCTATTCAATGAAGAAACTATAAATAAAAGTGTTATTCTTTAAATCTCTTTCTAGACAAAATATAAAAGAAAATATTCTCAATAACATATCAAATTTACCCCAGGTATTTTCAAAGTTATTTGAATTTTTTGAATTTTGTTAAAAAATATTATCTTTGAGAATTTAATTTGTATATTGAGTGTATTAAAAACTAGTTTGAAAATAATCTTAGAAATAATTTCAAAAATAAGTTTGATTTGTACGTGTCTATTAAAAAAAAATCTTTCAAAACTATGCATAAATTTTAAAAAGAGCATTTTTCATAGGAATATTTTATTTAAGAGAAGCGCGCATGTTATAATTTTGTTTTATTAATTTCATCTATTACTGTTTATTAGTATCTCAGTGTAGTCTCATTGACATAAACTTAGGCTTACATTATCTAAGAAGCTTAGAGTGAAAATTACATTTTAATTCAAATTACTGCGCAACAATCTCACCACACCCTTTTCAAAAAACATAAAATAATACAAAACTATTGCTATGTATTTCCTTCATAATAATTAAATATTATCAAAACACAACATAAACATATTTATGCTTAAATACCTTACTTCATTTATGTAAATTAAAGTTTTTAGAACTTCAATTTCTTTAAAAAGTAGTTGTCCAGTACTGCTTATTATTCTTTTATTTACAATTTTAACTACCTAGATGAAAGAATACGATATCTATAAGTATTTGATATCAATGTATTCACGCAGTATAAAATGTAAAGAAAAAGTATACCTTGCGGTTTTCTAAATACATGAATTTTCATTCTATTGTATACAGAAAAGAAATTAAGAGTAAACTGAACTCACAACAGCATGTATAATTAGAAAAATTATTTATATATATATATTTTAAAGAACATGAGACATCGCAAAATTTTCATAACAAATTGGTAAGTTGGGATATACGAAAAAGTCTAATTAGTTTAAAGTCATAACTCTGATTTAATAAGGTATTCTGCGAAGTGACAGCTAACTGTTGCGATTTTTTAAAAAAAGTTTACAGTTTTCTGAATTTTAGTAGATATTAAGACCTGAGTATGTTTGTTAGAAAGTCTGCGGCCTAGTAAGGCAAATTATTTCTTCGGTGCAAAAAAAAAAAAAAAAAAAAAAAAAAAAAAAAAAAAATGTTAAAAATATACTCAGTTAAGAGTGCAGTTCTGATGTATACAATGTTGTTTTATGCAGTTGAGTTTGCTGATACATACTTCAAGGCAGATGACAGCAGTTAGGCCGCCTGCATTATGACTTTAAAATCAATTTCTTTTACTGCATGCTGAAGGAGTAGCCCCATTCTTGAAAGAATACGATATCTATAAGTATTTGATTTCAATGTATTCACGCAGTATAAAATGTAAAGAAAAAGTATACCTTGCGGTTTGCTAAATACACGAATTTTCATTCTATTGTATACAGAAAAGAAATTAAGAGTAAACTGAACTCACAACAGCATGTATAATTAGAAAAATTATTTATATATATATATATATTAAAGAACATGAGACATCGCAAAATTTTTATAACAAATTGGTAAGTTGGGATATACGAAAAAGTCTAATTAGTTTAAAGTCATAACTCGGATTTAATAAGGTATTCTGCGAAGTGACAGCTAACTGTTGCGATTTTTTAAAAAAAGTTTACAGTTTTCTGAATTTTAGTAGATATTAAGACCTGAGTATGTTTGTTAGAAAGTCTGCGGCCTAGTAAGGCAAATTATTTCTTCGGTGCAAAAAAAAAAAAAAAAAAAAAAAAAAAAAGTTAAAAATATACTCAGTTAAGAGTGCAGTTCTGATGTATACAATGTTGTTTTATGCAGTTGAGTTTGCTGATACATACTTCAAGGCAGATGACAGCAGTTAGGCCGCCTGCATTATGACTTTAAAATCAATTTCTTTTACTGCATGCTGAAGGAGTAGCCCCACTCTTCTCTCCCCACATGAATGTTCAAATAAATTGATTTGTTGATTTTACACTAATCTCTGCACTTCTTTACTTAAACATATAGCAGAAATGAAGACGGTTATCGCATAATACAATCTTTACAATCACATGTAAATTAATTTGTAAGATTTTTTTTTTTTTGCTTAGTATAATTTATTTATTAGGAAAAAATACCTGAAGTCACTCCCAGACTATTCTAGTTGGGAAGACGCAAGTCCAGCTCGACAATTTAGACGCACCAGCCAGACATAACCGCACATGGATAAACTTGATAAACCTTATCGCAGTGCATTTTTTAATACCGTTTTCATTTATTTTCATGTTTATTTACACATGAGATTCGGCGGTTTCATTCAGTATATTTTATTGGGTTTTTCTTTTTTAACACTTTCCAACAAAGTTGAAAAGTATTTATGGTTTTGGTTTGTCTGTCTAATAGCTCTCTAATTCCCATAAATATTCATAGAATTCCTTGAAACTGATACGTTATTCGAATTCAGTATGAGATGTTCCCTATTGAAGTTGGAAGAAATGCCACTAATGGTTTGTATATTTGTATACAGAGACATCCGAAATAATTTCAGTGCATTGTGATACATGAGCAGTAATTTTTTAAAACTGATTTTATTTTGCACAAATAATAATGAAATTGACTTTCTATTCATATGCACAAAACATTTTTTTTTTTTAAATAAAGGTATGATTAATATTAAGATTTTCAGGATCATACAAAAAAATATGTCGATTAATGTGAATCATTCAAAATTACTGTTATAGCATTTTCATTCTCAATATGCGTTTTTAATACATTCTAACAATGTTTAAAAGTGATTACGATTTAAATTCACCTACCTGAATGTTTATCTTCCTGTCTGCCAGCACATCTGTTCTACCGTCGGTATATATTTTCATGATTTGTTGAAAATGATATATGTTATTCCAATTGACAATGGCGTGTTCTTTATTTAAAATGGTAATAAATAGTACAAATAAATAGTAATGGTATAGTACAAATAGGTACTATAGGAGGTAAAGGTATAAATAGTACAACTAGTTTCTATACAGAGAAACCCCCAAAAGTGTCAATGCATTGCATTTTCTGGCAGGCAATTTTATAAACTATATTTAGACAAATTTCCAATGCACAAGTCCTAATTGATGCATATCGTTCACATGCTATTTTTCCTCCTATAGAATATGGTGCTTTCAGAGTTAAGCTTTAAAATGTTACACTACAATTCAGGTACATTAAGGAATACAACAAGAAATTTTATAAATGCTTTTCCGTTTGTTTAAGAGTTTTCAGCCATTTTCAACAACGTTTATGAATGATTATTGATAAATTCTTTTAGTTGCCTGTGTTTCAATCACTCTGTCTGTTCATTGTGTGACCATGTATGACAATAGATAGGGTGAGGGCCTATTTAAAGTGAGAGTAGTGTGTTTTGCATTGCGATATAATTGAAGGAATCACACCAAAGGGAGTAGGAAGGTTAAATAAGATAGGGGATGAAGGACTCTGAAGCCAAAAATGATAAGCTGGAAAATTTACTTCTAGGGAAGTGTGTAGCACTTTTTTAACAATTTATAGGTCAAAATTGATGATTGATCATTTTTTAAGTACTTTTATTGTATCATTTATTATTTTTAAGGGAGACATGACCCTAATTTTTCTGCGAGAAAAGGTTCAACTAGAGAAAGCGCATGATTTAACCGCAGGATTTTTTGTTCTAGTTCCCCATTTTAACTGAGTATTATTAAACTCATTATGCGCATACATAAATAAGTAGTTAATAATATTATTTTAGTAACGTTTAATACTGGAATTCTCTTCATATCATAAAACATGTATCCCACATGATTTTCTTGTATTTGGGAAAGCCTAGACATACTATCTATAACAAAATCTGATGACCTATTTTTTTTAACATTTTTACGACAATGTTAAATTTGGTTATGATTATCAACATTAAAAGTTAATATTCAATTCGATTCGCATCATTTTTTTCATTCTTGTTTAAATTTTAGTTAGAAATTTAATTTACGAATCTTTTTTTTTTCTTTTAATTAAAATTTAATAACCTAATTATTATTATTATTACTATTATTATTATTATTTTATTTCTTGAACTCAAAGGAGAAAATGTAAAAAAAAGGAATAATTAAAGTATAAAAATATTGTGAACAAGATTTTAAATCTGTAAATCAGTATTTACACCTTCAACAATTTTTAATTAATGAAATTTTTATTAGTTTTATTTGACATAATAAATTAAAAAGTCACATCTTTCATATATTTTAGACAAAAATCCATATAATTTTAAATCTATCTATCTATCTATTTATCTCTCTCTCTCTCTCTCTCTATATATATATATATATATATATATATATATATATATACTTTTTTAAAAAAAATATCGATACAAATTTTAATGAAAAACAATCACATGTAACAGAAATATCCTGTCTGTCCACAGTCTAATAAAATCACTATTAGAACTAATCTTTCGATGATCTGCTTGTCTCTACATTCAATTAGTTACATAAACAATACACATTGTCTATTCAAATTTACTATTTTCTTAATATTAACTTTATATTGTGAGTGTACTTGGTTCATATATAGTTATAGCGACTGATATGGAATATTCAATTTAAAAAAATTATACACGCTTCTTACTCAAAATAACATTATACTGAGAGCCACATTATTGTGGATATCTGTCTATGAAAATAATAAAAATAATAATAAAATAAAAATCTAGTGTGTTACTCACAAGATTCTATTAACCTGCATTCAATATTTCAAAGATAGATTGCAGATTTAGTCATAAGGTTAAGAAGGAAAGATAATAAGATTCAATATACATTAAAAAATATAATCCAAAAAAGGTATAAAAACAGGTTTATTTGACATATAAGTTTTTGACGTATAACACAATTTTATTTGAAATATGTGTGAGTGAGGCTGCCGTCCCCCTTAACTCCCCGTTGAAATATAATGCCTATATTTTAAAAATAAAAATAAAAATAAAAAATAAAATACAAGACTGCTATTAATTTTTCTTCAAACATATCAATTTTGATATTTTTTTTTTTTTTTCAAGTGGCAAACTATTACGAAATTCAAAATAACAAATTAGAATTTTCTTCAGTTAAATGATTTCAAATTATGCTGATAATATTTGTATCGTTACTTATCAACCGCTAAAAGTTGGATTTTTTTTATTCAGGGCTCCTCAAAATAGAATAGCAATAATAATAATAATAATAATAATAAAACCGAGTTGAAAATAGAACTTCAAAAAATACATTTTGGGTAAAAAAAAATGACTTTTAATTTCTAAGCTACGTTTGTCGGCATAATAACATGAATCAAAGAACTTTCATCAATTACATTCAGTAGAAACGAGAGCTTAATTTAAAACGTTGTGGTAGCCGTGTTTATTGCCTTAATCCGTTAGCAGTCGCTAGTTGGTCGATTTGCCACCCATTCCTTCAGTCTTTATTCAACAGCCACCAAATATTTTTAGAAGTGGCATTTGGTATACATAAAAGACGATTCCATTGGAATAATCGTCGATTATGTATATCAAAAACCATTTCTAAAACTTTTTGGTGGCTGTTGAATAAACACTGAGGGAATGGGCGGCGAATCGACCAACTAGCGACTACTAAAGGTTTAAAATTAGTGTGTCATTGTGCGCTTAAATTTAGTCTCATATAAAAAAGCACTGAATACAAAATGAAATAAGATTTCAGCAATCTCCAAATATAGCTTTTATGCATGTAAAAAAACACGTTCAATCCATTTTGTGTAGGACAACCTATAGATGTTACACTGTACTTGCTAGAAATTTCTCCCACAGGCGTAATATAGAATACTCTTAGATAGCCCTATACACTAACCATTTGCTTTATCTCAACGAAAAGTTTAGTGTAGAATCACTATATGATAAGATTTATAATACCGATTTTGGAATTCCTATTACTATTTGTTTTTGATATATGCTGAAAATACACACCTACCCAGACAGATAAACAGACACACCCACAGACTAACCACTAAAAACTTATTTTTTCCTGAAAAAATGTAAATACAAAACAAAACTCATTTTCTAAAATTTGACTCAAAAACAGTATTTTCTTTACCATATATATGGGTTTGAGAAAGTAAAAATATCTATATTATATTAATGTGTAACTTTTTAGAGATTGCGTTTTGCTTGGTGGTATAAAACACACAAAACTTTATTACAATGTTAGCACTATTACACTAATGAATAAGAAAAAAATAACATTTACGTTTTACTTTGAATAATGCAACCCTTATTTTTAATTTTATACATGGAATTTAAAATTTCATTTATAAATTTAGAGTATCAGGAAATTCCAATTTGATTTTTAAAAATCTTTGTGCAAGTGATTGTCTTTACTAAAATTTGTGTGATGGAGACTGTAGCATTTCGTTTTACAGATAAGCAAAATAAAATTTAACAATGTTAAGCATAAAATGTTCAGCTTTAATTGTTGTTTATTAAAAGTTTAATTTAAAGGTGACTTGTGCTGTCTGAGTGATCACGATATATTTCAGTTTATATATATACACACAGTTATAAGTATATACGATTTATGTGTATACATGATATGTACATATAAATAATTTATATAAAGTATTTATTATATAGATATAGTTTTAAATGTGTAAAAAGAATCCGAAAATATTTTACATGCATATTTATTCATATGTGTATACAAACCAAAATTTACTAACATATTAATTTTTCTTCCCCGCATAATATTGTGATATATTTGAATAATTCTGAATATTATTAAACCTAAATAATTACTTTTGAGATCTTTCATTTTAAAATCCTAATTGCTTTATCCGTGCTTTCTTTAAGTGTAAAGTTTTCTTTAATGAATAGTATTTATTTATTTATTTATTTTTTGGACTTGGAAATAATTATACACACAGAAAAAATTTGTGTATGTATAAAAATAAATTGGCATATATTTATATTTAATCATTCTTTTAATAAAGCTTTGAAAAGAAATTATCTCTGATTTTTGCTAACGAAGCATAAACTTTTGAAACATTAAATTAAAAATAATGATAATCTGAATATATTAGAGTAATGAAACCAGTTTTCATTTCTTTTAAGCTTCCGTTATCTTTTGTGCTTCAAAACTAAATCACTTCTTATTCACGCCCAGTCATTCATACAGAGCCCATTGATTTATGTTTCTGCTCTATAAACAGCAAGCATTATGGAGTCAATTACTTTAATTAGACTTTCATGACCTTTTGCATAAATATATATATGAATAGATTAAAATCTTTTCATTTTGAGAATGGAAAAATACAGAAAATGAATATTGTGACTATGCGGGAGTTAAAAGAATATTAATTTTCAAGTTCGTTAAAGTATTTTTTTTTTCTTCTTTTTAGTTGTGTAAAAAAAAAAAAAAAAAAAAAAAAAAAAAAAATGTTGCGGTAAATTTAAAAATATGTAATAAGTGGATGACGAAGAAAATATCAATTGACATTAAAAAGTGTATTTAATATACGAGGAATTAAAAATTATTAAAGTAAACATTTAGTGATACATAAAAAAGTATTATAAAGCAATAGCTTGTGAAAACACGAATGAAATAAATTCAGAGGAAATATAATTATTCTATATATTGTATAAATATAATTCACTACAATGTTAAATATTTCCTCTTAGTTTTATACTCGAATAAAATATATAAAGTACCCTGTATAATGTAATTTTGAACTAAAATATGCATTGAAATATTTTAATTAATTTAAAGTTCAAGTAATAACTTAATTTACAATAATTGTGTATAAATTTGCATTTATAAAGTTTTCCTGAATTCATTTTACATATTATGCATGTATTAGGAGGAGATAGGGCATGTTTCAATTTTTTATTTTTCATGTTTTATTTAATCAATACAGTGTGCAGTATTTAATCAATATTGCAATCCATGCAGTGTGATTTTTTCCCGGTATGACAAAATGTATGTTCTTCTCTAACCAAGATATTTTCAAAAGTTTCTGTTAATAATATATTTTATACATATATATTATTTTTTTTTTAGAAATTTTGTAAAATCCGGGTATGTTCGTCCTACTTATACAGAAAGTTGGGCAATATTTTCTTAAAAGTTTCCAGGCAAAACATTCTTTTTAGAACCAATAGAGACTAATAAATTATTTATAAACGAAACTAGTGGATAAAGGTGGCTTTTGATATGTTCCTCATTATACATTTGTTCTCATAAATATATACTATAGTTCATAATATATTCTGTATAAGAAATTATAACTTGAAAAATCAGACAACTTTGAATACAATGCAAAAATATTAAGTGCAAACTGTAGTTTACGTAGCGTAAAGCGTATCGTCATCAGTGCAGAATGACGAGATGGATTCCAGCTCATATACGCACGTAGGAAAGAGAATTTTAGAGTCGAAATATTAGCCAATAGGAATTTGACTGATTTAAATTTTCTATTCCGACTCTTAAATTCCTTTTTTTTTTTTTTTTCTTTTTTTACCTATGAACAACAATCCACCTCTTCATTCTGCACTGATGACGGTACGCTTTACGCTACCGAAACTGCAGTTTGTACTTAATATGGTGTTTTCAACGTTGCGTCATTATTTATATTTCTGTCCAAGTTCAAGACTGGTTATATGTTCTAGAAATGAATTTGATTATCTTCCGACTCCACCCGAGGTTTAAATACTTCACACGTTAGGCTATTTTTCCCTCACATCTTTATGCTTTGCTTAGTGTAATGTGCTACTTATTATTAGGAATAATCATGACACCCTATAGTGTGTAAAAACGTGAAAAAACAAATATTGACAAATAAGACAAACATTCAACTGGAGAAGATTTTATTCTGAATTAATGCAGTAAATTTCACCTCTTTAGCACCAGAGAAATATGGGCGCAATATTATGAGATATCATTTCACATTTGTTCAAAAATTTTTATAATTATTAAATTAATCCATGTGCAAATTAATTAGCTAAAAAAAGTGAACCAAAGAGTGCCATACATTGTAAAAATGTAATAGGTCAAAGGTCTAAAAAGGTAAAAGGTCTACTAATTTCTAAAAGGTAGTAATACTTTATCTTATATTTATTATTTTATATTATATTTATAAAAATCTATACAAGCTACAAGTAATTATTAGAGAAAGGATCTCCTTTTTGGCAGAAAATTAAGAAAACTTCTAAAAATGAATTACCATTGCTTAAATAAAAGTTTTAAAAATTACCATTTTACAAAATGATGTTTCTATATAAAAGTTCAGCCTTCATAGCTTTTCTGTTAATATTCCCCATGTTAGATAAGTTTCTAACTATGCCTCGCTCGTCTGGATTGACTGGCTGTTTGAACATAAAATGATTTAGTGATAATATGATACACTTTAGCAATGTTGGTAAAATTCCGTAGTCAGTACATGCGTAAAACGATCCTTTATTCATTTATTCTATTATGTTTCTCCAAAAGACTCGCAATGCACTTTGTAGGTATTTGAGTACGCTTCATAAGTACAAGTAGAAAAGTATGTATTAAAATATTAATAAAATATTGTATATGACAATACGCCGGAAAAAAAAAAAAAAAAGTTTATTTTAATTTTGACCAAGTTAATCGTACATATTTACTTTTTTCTATATATGTAGAAGAAGAAAAAAAGAAAAAAAAAAGAAAAAAAATTTCGACCTCCGGTTTTAATAGATTCACACGTTTTTATACTTCCTGAACACTATGTAACCGTTTTAGAAAACATCTGACTGTCCGTTAGCCTGTCTCTCTCTATGCGTGTTTGTTTTCATCGTAAATTTTATGGACGCTATATTTCACCAATGAACGAAATGTAACCAAACTTGGTATATAGTAGTTATTGACGTAATCTGACGTTTATTATAAATTGGAATCGATTGCTTAACAGGTGGTGCTGTCATCCTACTTTTATAACATTTAATATAATCATATCGGACAAAATTTCGTATACATGTACATTAATTTTGAGAAAAATTAGCTTAAAATTAATATGAATTATTAATAATAATAGTAGTAAATTAGTTTTTAAAAAATGCGCATGTAGGAGGATTGCTTATGCCTGGTGGGGGGATGTACACTCATGGCGGGTGTAAATTTGCAATATGGGTATTCTAAAAAAGACTTTTCAGTGCTTTAATAGAAGATTATTGAACTGTTCCTCTGTGATAATTTAAAACAAAGTGTTCGATTTTTTTTTTTTTTTTCATTTTAAGCGAAACTAAAAATTATTGAAACAAAAGTTTTTTTTTTTTTTTTTTTTTTTTTTTTTTTTTTTTTTTGCTTTCAGCAAAAAATGAACATTCTTTCGTCATTTAGTGTTATACTTCTCTGAGATTAAAATCGCCTGCATTCATCACCAAAAATAAGTTTAATAAATAATAACTTAATAAATAATCTGAATTGCATTAATTTGCATAGAAATATATAGAAGAATGTCTTATTACAACATTACCAATTCTTTAAGAAATGCTACAACGAAATAATGTTACTTTTTTTATTATTTTTTTTTTTTAAATGTAATAATATAAAAAAGTACTTGTGCGCCGAAATTGCCATTATTTGTGAGAATCAGATAAGTTATTATTGCTATGTTTTAAATTCTTGAAAACGGTACGAAAAGTCGAGTCTCGAATTTGTTTATTTTGCATCAATTTAAAAAGTGTAATATTCTATGAAGTACGTAATAATTGAGCTAATAATTGAGTATAAGCGTTATAACCTCTGATTATATATATATATATATATCCTTCTCGTGTATAATTTTCGCGTATTCTTTGCACCAAACGTCTGGGTTTCTTCTCGTTAAGTTCCAATACGTACGGTTATCTTACCAAAGCTGGCAGAAGAAATTTGCTAGCTTCGAAAACGCATCACGCTTCTCAGCCTGGTTGTTTGCATTTTCAGATGTTTTCTCCGAATTTCGTGTACATAAAGGCTACGTTTTACACAGAAAGATTCCTGTGATGAACATTCAAGATGGCCTTGATCTCTAATGTAAGAATTCAAACTTAATACTGATACCTTCAACAACAACTAATTCTTCCTGGAGTTACACTCATAGTTGGAAGCTGTGACGTCATTTGGTTAACCTATCTGGCTTTATTTATTTATTTATTTATTTATTTATTTTTGAGCTGTTTATAAGTAAAATAATTAGTAAAAGTAATTAACTATACAAAGTACTTGAAAAATATCCGTTTTAGATTCCCGACATAGAAAGATATTTAACAAAATAATATGGATAGTAAAATTTTAAAAAAAGTTAAATTTGTGTTGCTGCTTTATTTAACAAAAAAAGTATTTTGAGAAAGGAGAAATTAAATAAAGAATTTTAAAAGAACTCTACTAAATAAAGGTTAATAGACACAATCCTTATAGGTTATATTTGTTTTGAGGTTTTTTTTTTTTTTTTTTTGTATAAATGTTTCATTTATATACGCATATATACATGCATATATATACGGCAGATGGAGGGATATCGCCATACATGATGTTATTTCTGTAAAATTTCTTGATAGTTATATTTATCATTTGTTGATCTTTTGTAAAAATTTAGCTTTTGAGTTTCTACTAAAAAGTATATTTCACTTGAACTATATTTAAAAAAAATGATATACATTTTTTCTTTAAACTTTAGTTTTGGCACTTTTGTGCAGTCTTCATGTAATATTACAAGAAAAGAAAAAGACGTGACTGTATGGATGTGTTTCTTTAAAAAAAAAATATTAGTCACTGAAATCAAGAAAAACATTAACAGTATGCCGTTCATTGTAAACATTTTTTGCAACGTTTCTAGTAAATTTGGGGCAAATAGTTGCCTAATATTTCAAGTAATATTCCATAAATGTATCATGAACCAAAAAGCATTTTACTAAATTACTACTAAATTTCTGAAAGCAAACACAGATGAATATACATATATTATATATATATATATATATATATATATATATATATATATATATATATATATATATATATATATATATATATATATATATATATATAAATTTCAGAAACTTGCTTCAAATGAATAAGAAGCACGAATATATTTTGTATGTGAAGTTAACTTTTTTTTTTTTTTTTTTTTTTTTTTTTTTTGTTAAAATGTGGTTTATCCATTATTAGCTTGTAAATAATAATGTTTTTATTAATTTTTTTTCAACTTTTTTCAAGAGAATAAGGTACAACTTTAAAGTATTCATGAAATAATACAATGCTGGTAATAAGTTAAAAAAATATTCATTAAGCAATATTATTCTAGTATAGATTCTAATTAGAAGAACCTTCATAAAATTTTAATAAACTTGTCCTTATTTAAAATTACTAGATACATTTCGTTTAATTGAAGTTTTATGAAATATTTTTCGAAAAATATATGAATTAATTCTAATTTGATTATTTTATTTCATTTTCATTTAGTTTCTTGCTTCAAAATTTATTTGCTTTCTATATTATTATTATTATTATTATTATTATTATGCATATTTTTACCTTTTTAGGTAATTTTAGTTTATTCCTTTGCAAGGAAAAACCAATATGCTGGGGCCACCACATGACTTTCTTCTATATTTTCCTATACAAATTCACTCGGTAAAAATAATTTATTAAATTTATTTTTTTTAAATCATTAAATCATCTTCCATGATAATGGAGAGGATTTAGATATTAGAGAAGTAGTATAACACCAAAAAAAATCAATTTTATTCTCAATATTACATTAAAGATTTTTTTTTTTTTGTTAAAATGGAAAATCAGTAACTTCATTTTAAATTATCGCAGATCAAATGTATTGACGAGCAATTTTGAAAGATACCCATCATGAAAATTTACTCCCCTCGAGGGGGGACTTTCCCTCTTGGCGGGAGACAAGGCTCCTACATACATACACATTTTTTTTTCCTAGTTGACTATCTCTATTAAAATAATTCTTTTAAATTTCATAATGATTATTTAAAAATAATTATTTTTATGTACATTTATACAAAAATTTGCCCTATACCACCGTGTTAAAAATTTAGAAAAAGCGGCATGGCAACGCAAGGCCGTTGGACAATTTTTACCGAAAGTTGATAGGCACTAATTTATGTCAATGTGTAACTAAATACCGATTTTTATGAAATTCTGTACAGTAGTACCTGAGATAAAGTCGCCACAAAATTTTGTCTCACGCACACACAGAGACAGACATTTTCTAAATATGGTCAAATCATTCTCTAGCTCTCAAAACGTCTAAATGCATCAAAAACCCAAGGTTAAAAATTTTTATGTATCCATTGCCTTCTTCTATTGAATATAGAAGAAAGTAAAAAAAAAAAAAAATCATAGTATATATATATATACATATATTGAGTGATTACGAGGTCATGAGACAAAATTGGAGAGGAGGTTGAGAATATAATAAGGATTCAGAATTGCATAGGAATTTATGTCCCCAAACGCCATTTTAAACCTTTATGGACCGGACGGTTTTACATGGATAGCTATTTTTTTTAATTGTTTTTTACATGTTAATGCTTACATAAATAAATAAACTTTGTTTTTATCGATGTGTATTATATCAGTGATTGCAATAATATGAATATTGTGTATGCTTTTGCGAAATAATAAGCATGCCTTTTTCTTTTAATTTACGCAGTAAGCGGAGATAGATGTGTATATAGCAACCCAAAACAACCAACTTCTAGACGGTTAAAATAACGTTTGCGGACATGTGTTTCCATGCAACTTTCTCTCTCCCTCACTCTCTATCTCCCTCTCTCTACATACATACATACATACATACATACATACATATATATATATATATATATATATATATATATATATATATATATATATATATATATATATATATATATATATGTATGTATATATACATATATACTGTGATATTAGAAATGGAAAATTTACGTTTCGCGCAATACATTAACACACAGTAAAGTTGCTTTTTTTTTCATCCCTAGGACTGTCCCGGATACTGAACATCACAATTTGCTTTTATCCGGAGGGTGGAAAGCTATCCTGGTTCAGTAATCATCAGAAAAACTAATTTTACGATTCTTGAAGAGTATATGTAGTTATAAGCAATTTGCCATGCTTCTTTAAAAGTTCGTTTGAAGTAACTAAACTAATTTTTTAAACGTATTAAAAATATCTATTCAGACAACATTTCTTTTTTTAAATAAAAAATGAACATTTTCTAACGCAAAACAAGAATAAATTATAACAAACATAAAAAAAAAAAAAAAAAAAAAAAAAAAAAAAAAAAAAAAATACTAGTTTTATGTATCTTTTAAGATAAATGAATTTTTGGGGATGTTTTTTGTAATCGGCGGTTCAAATAATTAATGCATTTGTTAAGGACGTTAATGGTTATTAAATGTATTCAACTGAATACTAATTGTGTTTCTAAAGAACGCTTATTGTTATTTTGAAACCCTTTTTAATTATCATGAGGAATAATGATTTAACTGGAAAAAAACATTTTACTTAAAAAAAAAAAAAAAAAAAAAAAAGTAAATAAATAAAGTTTATAAAATTCTAGCCATGTCGTGAGAAAAATAAATTTGTCTTTAAAAATATGCTTCAGCAGATAAAAATTATGCTAATCAAAAAAATAAGTATTATATGGAAGCAAAACCGCTTTTTATAAGTAAGTCCAGTTGCATGTTTCATAAGAATTCGCACTGATTATTTTGTTTCTTGTAGAATGTTAACACTGAAATTCCGAGACCCAATTTTGTCTTCTAAAGTATTGTTAGAATAATATTGAAGGTTTAATGCATCATGTTTGCCGATTGGCAGCAAATTACTTTTTGCTGTAAACCATAGTCAAAATAAAGTATAATTTTTTAAAAGTGTCCTTCCCTCGATTTCTTTATTACAGGAAAGTAGTAAAACATTTAAAAATTGTTTAAAAAATAATTAGTCATGTTAAGGGTCAAAAAGAAATATTTTATTTCTTATATACTATATGTGTGTGTGTGTGTGTGTGCTATTCTAAATTTTCATTACGATTATGCTTATGAATCAAATATCATAAATTTGTTTTATGAAGTATAGACAACGTTTTATGTTATAAATCTTTCTAATACTTTTTAACGTAGATATTTGTTTTCAACAACACTATGAATTACGGAAATTTTTTTTTTAGTAAGAACTTAAAAAAAAAAAAAAAAAAAAAAAAAGTTGAAAAAGCTAAAATCTTACACTTTTGCATTATTTTATTTATTTTAATAATAATAATAATTAAAAAAAAAGTATGGTTTTATTTTTTTAAGACAATGCTGTTAAAATCATATTTTTATTTAATTAGTAGAGAAGATATATATATAAAGTGAACTAGAGAACATGGAACACCTAAGATATATATATATATATATAAATAAATGAACATATTTTTCACAATATTAAATCTTTAATATTATACAACTCAAGAACCGATTAAGATAGAACTGAGAAAGTTTTATTATAAAATTTTCAAATATTTTGTATTAATTAATCTTTGGTAAATTTTGAAAATAATTTTTAAAATATGAGATAAAATAGAATTTCTTTAATTGTCAAATGAATTTATTTATTAATTTATTATGATTACTTTTTTATGCTAATGATAAATTTAAAATGATATACTTATTTTTAATTAAATAAAGAAAAATCAATAAATTATGTTATAATATTCCATTGATAATATTTATATCAAGTTTAAAATAACCAACTTTGTTTAATTAAAAATTACTTTTTCTTATGAAAAAAATTGGGAGGTGTTTTTATGTATTTCTTATGTGAATAATTACTAAAAAAAATTTCAAATAAAAACTGAATTAGTTTCTTTTTTTTTTTTTTTTAAATATTGACTCGTGTTCTTAATATATCTAAAATTTGATACAGAATGTTAAATGAAACCTTTGCAGGATCTTCACATACAAAAATGCCTCACCCCCAGGTGCATTTAACAATAGTCAGAGTACAGTGTTCTAAATCGATTAATGAATATAAAAATTACAATTATGAATGGTAAACGTACGCCGATAATGTCCAGGGGTGGTCGTGGGGCACTTACTAATAATATCCAAATCTTTATTAAAATAATAATAATAATAATAAAAATATATTAATAAATTCTGCGACAAATAGTGTGCTTATTTATTTATTTACAAACCATTTATTAAATGTTTTAATAACAAAACAATAACATTACACTTACTAGTACAATCTACCCTCCCATAGTGAATCTTTACGCAAAGTTCAGTCAGCAGACCCAAATTTCATCAAAGAAATAATTAAAATAATTACAAAACTAGACAGAATCATTTTCGAAGATTTTTTTCTAGAAATAATTTAATTCGTCAACTTTGTTCCAAACATGGCCACGTTGCCTAAAATTGTTACGAATGGATAAACAGAGATAATTTCACGTACAAGGCACGTAAATATGAAAACCGTAATTTAAGCTAGAAAGGAGGTATGGAGATGATGATGCTGTCATATTTCGAAAACTAAGGTTCTCATCAGCAAATAAAAATAAATTCCCGAATGTGTCATTTTAATATTCTCTTCCGAAAATTTCGCATACTAGACTTGTAAATTCAGTTGGGTCTCAAACTTTTTCAATATTACTGTAGCAGATAATAAAGCTACCTATACATATCAGACCTTTAATCATAATACAGGGTATATTCCAAGTGACAACAATGAGAATTGCACTAATAATACTGAGGATCATATTTTATTTAATGTAAACAAAAAGGCTTATACACTTCCTATAAGAAAAGCTAAATTATCCAATAATGACATAAAATTTCTTATAGATACTGGAAGTAGTTGTTCACTTTTAGCTTAGTCAACATTCGATAATTTGAAAGCCAATTTGAAATATAAATGACCAGGTTCGTCTATTACTCTTAAAACGGTCAATTGTTATGTTGAATTTTTTTCATGTATTCGTGCAACTTTCAAAATTAAAAAAAAATAGTTTTTCCAATATATTTTCTACATTATTGACATACCACATAGCTCTAATTTTCATTTAATACTCGGTACGGATTTCATTAAAGAAAGTCATGTTACTATTGACTTTACGAAAAATCCCGTGAAAATTGGAAAATTAGATTTTACTTGTTCCTTATTTGATTCGGAAAATTTAAAATTAGATATATATATAATGCTAACTCTGATGACAAACATATAATTGATTATCTGTTAAAGAAAGTTATAATACAATCTGGGGAAAGTATTCATATTACTGCAAAAACAAATAGTAAGTTAAAAGAAAAAAAATTACATATTTTGTACTGACATGAGAGATCCTGATATAGAAATTTTGGATTATATTGCGTCACTGAATCACAAAGATGAAAATAATTCTGAAAATAATAATTCTCTTTTTACATTACTTGACTCAAATAATGTGAAAATTCAGTTTATCTCAATAAAAATATACATTTTGGTAAATTATTTTTAACTGACGAACCGCATTTGAAAAAGTAATAAAATAAATAAGACTCTTGCTCCAGTAATAATAATATACAAAATATTGACCATATTCATTTAATTCAAGCTTCAGAGGATATATTACTAAAACGTAAAATTGATTTATCAAGTAAATATTTTTGCTTGAATCATTTAACCCCCGATCAACGTAACACGCTAGAGAATTTAATTTAAAGCAAATTTGCTGCTTTTTCTAAATCTCTTAATACTCTAGGACATACTGATTAAAGAATTCCTAACCTTAAGTTAATTAATGATTTCCCTATTAAAACATTTCCATTCCCGATTCCACAATCTTTACAAAAAGAAGCCCTAGAACAGACCAACGAATTAGTAAACGCTGGCATAATTGAGCGTATATGCTCCCAGTGGACTTGTTCCATATTGCTGGTAAAGAAAAAATCTGATGGTAAAAAAAAAAAAAAAAAAAAAACGGTATAGACTTGCTTTAGACCTTAGAATGATCGATATAGCCATACAAAGTTCCTCATATCCACTCCCTAAGATTCAAAATATTATTTCAAATCTTTCGTCATTCAAATACTTTACTTCATTACATTTGATGCAAGCGTACCATGAAATAGACCTCCCTAAAAAATAGCATGACATTCTAACATTTAAATCTATTTTCGGCAGTTATCGATACAAACGTGTTTGTTTTGGTCCAAAGAACGCCAGTTCTATATTTCAATCTCTAATGGAATCAATACTCGATGATATAAACATTAATGGTATATACGCATATCAAGAAGATCTTATTATTGGATCAAATTCATTTGAAGAAACATGTGAATAACTCATATATATATATATATATATATATATATATATATATATATATATATGTATAAGAGTTACAATTACTAAATATGAATATGTAAAACATTTTATTTAAAATAGAGACTACCTCGCTTTTTGAATTTATTCTCAACATTTTTTAGGCCTTTGTACATATAGCGAAAACACCCACTCCAAATTAGTGGATGTTTCTTATCGATCTAATATAAACAGTAGCTATATGTCGACGACTAACATTTGACCATTAATTTTTTTTTCGTTATTAACATTTTCTAAGAAACTCACATATTTAAACGTATCATCCTATTTTTGAAATGCAAAACAAATTCCTCATCTAGAACTATGTATTATATTTTCCTTTGTTCGGAAGCATCAATTAGACCATTAATTGTATGCAGATTCTGTTTAAACATTAATTTTACTTAAAATTCTGCATTTTACAAACAATTTTAATGAAACTTTGTAAACAAGTCTTAAAATCCTCCGCATATTTTTAATGAAGCTTTAAAATTCTCTGCGTTCAATATGTAAAACCTGTGTTCTCTGCAAATATTGCAAACGTGAATTTCATTTCATCTCCTAATTAACTAAATCTAGCAGAATCAACGATGCTAGAGAATGTGATTTGCATTTAAATGAAACTAGAGAAACTATTTTTTTCTAGTGTTGTTTATAATGCAAATGTCACTTCATGCTAATTACTCTCTATTTTACAAGGTTTTAGTTACGGTAAAAAATAGGAGGAACTGATATATTTTTTTAAATATTTTCTTTAATTATATTCATAATAAACTAAAAGAATGTTATATGAATGCATCCATAAAATAGAGTTTTTACTGATAAGACCAAATCTGTTAAGATATATATGTATACATAACCTATTTTATTTTTACTCTTTATACTGTACTAACATAATACAGTCGAACCTTGATAACGTGAACACGCTTAGAGTGAATTACTTTAACATGAAATGTTTCCACATTTCCCGTCAAAATGAAGATTAGTTACCGATAGCATAAATTACTGAAAATGTGAACAAGTATTTTTTTCCCCTAGCGATTCATGCTAACGAGGTTCAACTGTATATCTGTATCTACTGTTAAGAAATAAGTGAGAGGTTTTCGACACTACAAAACAGATAAGGATAAGTGTGCTTAACATTACCTATGAGATTTCAAGTGTAAAATTCATGGGGGTCTAGCATTAATTTATAGGATAAGGCAAGAGACATGCCATCACAATTATGATCATCCGCGGAAACAATTACTACTTCGCTTTGGTAACACTCAAAGGTATTAATTTTACAGAAAATACATTTAATTTAACGGTCTTTACCACATTGTAAACCCTTTTAAATATGGCCATTATACGTAAAAATGAATTAATATAATGTTTATATTGGCATTGTTTGGGAAAATCTTGTACTATATAGAGAAATATTTGTATCCAATAAGGGAATTCATAGGGAAGTGGAGAATAAGGAATCACATGTTGAGTAAGATTTAGACGCAAACCCTAAAAGATTGCAATTGCCCATTGTTTCAGTGACCATTATTGTACACGAAGGTGTTTGGACTTCTTGGATATCGAATCAGCAACCCTTCGATTATGAGCTTGAAGCTCTGCCAAATTGGTTATTGCATATCCTAAAAACTAAAATTTAATTGTTTAAAAATGATTTTTTCTTTTTTTTAATGTGCATTAGGTAGATAATGTACTGTAATGAATAGTTTTCTTTTTTTAGATGGTGTGGTGCAAAATGCTCACAAAAATACATGATCCATTATATATGTATAATATGCGTTTCTTATGCTCATATACCAAATTGATACATAATCTTGTTTCTAATGACGATCTCGATGTCAATCTTGGTGTCACATACTTCATATTTTTCAATCCACATAAAAAGTATATCTATGAATCAACTTGCTCAAAACTCCATATGTATATAGACTACAAAAGTGTGTACAAGTTTATGAATAAACTTATCAGCCACGTTGTTTCAAAATCACAGTCAATCGATGAGAAAAAAAAAATAATCTGGTGTGTCACTCACACGATTTTCTCTTACCCTGAAATTTAATACTATAAATACAGGTTGGAGATTAAGAGATAAGATAACGATGTTATGTAAACCTATGTTAAACAATTCAAATTAGGCTTCAGAAGACTTTTATATGATAATTAATTCCGTGTGAGGGGGGTTACCGCCCCCCCTCAACCCACCGTTTCATTAATGCAACAAGATTTATATAAAATTTAATTCGGTTATTAAAAAATAATTCTGTTTTTAAAAAATAATTTATAAAAATTATTATTTAAAAAAAAATTATATTTTATGATAATGCAGACGATTTCCATATTAGAGAAGTAGTATAACACTAAATATAAAAAAAAAGTCCATTTTATTCTCAATAAAAAAAAAAAAAAAAAAAAAAAAAAAAAAAAGATTTTTTTTTCCCTTTTTTATTCGTTAAAAGTAAAACAAATTAATAACTTTGTTTTAAATTACCGCAGATCGATGGTTCAACCATTCGTTTTTAAAGGTATTGGCGAGCTCTTTTGAAAGATACCAATCATGAAAATTTACTCCCCTCGAGGGGGGACTTCCCCCCAGGGGGGAGGCGAGGCTCCTACATACCCAATTTTTTTTCCCAGTTGACTATCTCTATTACAATATATATATATTCGTTTCATTTGGTTTAGTGCAGTCTATAGACATTAAACTCTACTTACCTGCAATTTCCCCCATAGACGTAGTGTATTAGAATTCTCTTGATTGTCCCTGTACACGAACCATTTGCTTGATCTTAACGAAAAGCTTACTTTAGCATCTATATATAATACACATTTATAATACCAAGTTTGGAATGTCTGCTACTATTTGTTCTTGAGATATTCCTTACAGTCAGACACACACAGAGACACACAGACATACACACAGACCATTTGCTAAAAACATGATTTTCGTATTCAGGGGACCTCAAAACGTGTAAATATAACAAAATCTCGCGTTCGAAAATTTGACCCAAAAACAATACTTTCCCTACCTTATGGGTAAGAGAAAGTAATAAAAAAAACTGCTCTTTCGACTAAGCCAAAAGGACTTGTTTTAATTTAGGGTGTCTCCATTAAGTTATCTATATTATCTATCTGCCTATATATACACGCATACACACGCGCGCACACACACACACATATATATATATGAAAATTTGTCATCACGATACATTTCGAAATTATAAACCCGAAATTAAACCAAAGTTGAACAGTCGACTTATCTTACTAATACATTGCATGAGTTCGTTCACTAAGTTGCTCCATTATTTATTTCCCAGTGCCAGCAGCCTGTGAAAGCAACTGTTCCGCTTCACCATAAGGTTTTATAAAAGCTCTTTATAAAGGTTAAATCCGAGTTGCTTTGAATTTTCTTGAATACATAGACCATATAATGGTCTGCAACAAGATTATTAAAGAACTTCATCTGTCGTTTTTTTTTTTTTTTTTTTTTCAAAATAGCGGATACATTAAATTAATGAGGGCACTTGAAATCAGTCTCCCAAATGAAATCTTGTCATCACGATAACTTTTAAAATCCAGAATTAATTCTGGCTTTGAAGCCAAAAGAAGAATATACGACTAAATTTCATTTTCATGAATTTCGATTTAGTTTATATTAAAACCAGAATATCGGATAAGATTTTCTTACGCTTTATTTTAGATTCAAATTCAACTCGAATATAAATCAAAATAACATACATTAGAATAATTGAGGAATAAGTTTAAATTTACTTACCCTCTGCCTGCTTTCCCGGAGATTAAACGACTATGGCTACACATAGAGACTCTGAAATCTAATATCTGCTTACTACATACATTTTATTGTTACATCCATAACTTATGTTAGGTAAATTCAATAAGGACGATAAAGTTTTATTATTTAGAATGAGTTTGGTTTTCTCGGTTTAAGATGCATCACATCTCTCTCTCGATTCGAATGAGCGACTGACAACAATCTGCTCACCGCCGTCACAAAAGAGTTCAGTTCTGCGCATCATTTCTTTCACTCCCCGCCAAATTCAAACGAAAGTTGGACGGTTGTCTTGCCTTACAAATATTTTCCATTAGTTTATTAGCCAATTTTATGCACTATTTTTTTTTTCCAAGTAGTGGCCACTGAAAATTAGTCTTGTAGTAACTTTCTAATTATTGAATTAATTCGAACTTACTTTTTTACAGTAGACTTATTTTAGAAAAAGATTTGATATGACAAATCTAATTCGCTATCTTGTGTTCAGGTATTGCCCCTTGAAATTTCAAATTCATATAGAAAAATTATTTATGAATCGATTCGTTTAATGTTTTTAAATGATGATTTCTCTTAAAAGATGATATTAAGAAAACTGCATCTGTATATATTTGAACAAGAAAAAACTGTAAATATTGAAAAGTGCATAAACAAAATTTGTAATCGTAAGTATAAATTGCATGATTTGTATTTTTTGTTTTGCTTGTGTCAATATATTTCCTTGTTTTGCACATTTACATAAGAAATACGAGTATTAGGAATATATCATTTGCATTCAGAGGCATATACCTTTTTTTTTTTTTCATTTTTTTTTTTTTTTTTTTTTTTTTTTTAATTCACGAAATTAAAGAAACTGAAATATTTAGTTGGTTTCTTAAAATTGTGTAAACTTATTTATATATTTATGTTCTATATTATTAGCAACACATAATATATGTTTGAGATCGTTGTATTTGAAATTAAAACGGAATTTACTGATTTTCATATAATTTCAATAATTTGTTTTATTTAGTGAAACAGTATATGTAAAAGTAAATGCTTGCTGTAAAAACGCATACTTCAATCAAAAATTTTTGTTTTTCGAAATTATATATATATATATGCTCAAATAATAATAATAATTATAATTATAATAATAATAATAATAATTAAAATTGACATTACTTATTTATTTTTATTGATGACAGTTAAATAATTGACATTATTTATTTTTATTTATTGGTGATAAGTTAAAAATTGTCATTATTTATTAATTTCGCTTTTTGTTACAGTGATTATTATGTAAAATTCTTCGCAAATCTGTTTATTTATAAAGGAAACTAATATCGTGAATTTATAGAAATCATACCCGGAATCGATGAGAAATGAAATACTGTTTCGTATTATTAGAACGTAGTTATAAATCGCCTTAAGTTAGAATTCTATCTTATTATAATATACGACATGTGATTATTCTCTCTCTAATGCAACCGTATTTTCAATCAAAATTTCACATATAAATTGCAGCAGTAGGAAATAATGATGATCATTTCTATAGAAAATTTTAAATATATTTTATTTTATTCAAATATATAAATTTGAAATTTTGTAGATTAATATTTCAAATTCGTTATATTTAATGAATATAACCTTTGTATTTATTGTGTAAAGATTATATATATATATCATACATGAATAGGAAAAATTAATTGAATTATATATTATGTATGCAAATTGATATATTTTTTTTTTTAAATAAAATTATTAATTTTTCTTATTACACGTATACATAGGTGGATAATATTTAAATGAACATTTTTCAGGCAGTCTCTATCCTACTTACCAAGGTTTCATTAAGTTTGGTTTCTAAATCATATGCTGTAAAAGAGGTATCCGTGAGAAATAAAGTAATTAAAATTTTGACTCGGTAAATTACAGGATTTTCATAATTCAAAATCGTCTATATACAACATCCTGCTGTTAAAACAGGCTAGAGGTTTGCCACCAAATTTGGTATGCAAACAATGCTGAAAGCTATCTAATATTAAAGAAACATCATGTAAGCATTATTGTCTTCTTTCCTATTTAAAAATTTTTTATAAACATAAACTTCTCTCTAAGCATTTTTTATCAACATATATAACTAAAGATTGATAAAATAAGGATGACAAGGAATACACATTAATTAATTGTAGTTATAAAGTTATCTTGTGAGTCTTATATGGATTTAGTTTATCAATTCTATCTCAGGATTAAAATTTACGTTTCGGATTATCGGAGAGATGAGTGAAATTTCTTTCTTACTTTTTATGCAACTCTACCAAACTCTACCAAACTCTACCAAACTCTGTCCATACCTACTTGACTCTACCTTCTCAAAATACCTAAATTATAAACTAGACATATATTTCTAAATGTTCTGTTAAACTTTCGAAACATAACTCGGTGTGGTCTATTCAGCAATAAGTGCATTATTTTAATTTACGATTTAGGGGTAATACAAGTTTTATTTATTTATTTATTATTATTATTATTTTTTTTTTCATAAATCGATAAAAATATTTGATTAGAATATTGTGTGAGATACTTTATACATTATTATTATTATTATTTTTATTTTTATTTTATTTTATTTAAAAAAAAAAAAAAAAAAAAAAAAAAAAAGGAAAAGGAAAAGAATGAAAAAATATGGCAATCAGTATGTTATTGTCTCTCATATGATATTTTAAAAATCATGATTTTAACTTATTCTTTTAGGGATTTGTTCATTCAGTTGTGTGTTTTTATAATAAAAACTATGCAATTATTACCATTCTCTAATAAAATTTTATTTAAATTTTATAAATAATTAGCAACGTGTGAAAATTATAGGGATAGAAAGGACATTCACATAAAAATCATATTATAATCAAGATTTTAGTAAGTACTTGTAGGGACAAATTCTTTCAACTGCGTTTTTTATTGCATGTGAAATATTATAAGTCTCTAACAAATTTGGTTTTAAATTTTATTAATAGGGTTTCAGATGTGAAGGTTATAGGGATAGAAGTGATATGCGCTTAAAACTTAGCATATACTTTTAGGGATATGTTCTTTCGACGAGGTGATTTTTATAATTAAAATATATATATATTTATTTACTATTTTAATAAATTTTAAATAAGTGTTCATAAAGAAGGTGTCAAGTTTAAATATTATAACATTAAAAATGACATACACTAAAAAAAAAAAAAAAAAAAAAAAAAAAAAAAAATAGAAATATTAAAGGGTTTTTCATTATAAATATTTTATAAAAAAAAATACAAATATCACATTATAATCATGTTTATAATTAAAATACGTTAAATATTACCTAAAATACAGTAAAATCATACAAATTGTTTTAATTTAAAGTTATAAATTCGTAAAAAAATATCTCAAATATTAAAACGAATAAGAAACTAAACTTTCTTAAGAAATAGATTACAGATTAATCTTTACACAAATAAATATCTCTGTGTTTTTGTATTTATGTGGGTATGTCTAAAATCTACTCAGAAATTACTCAATCGATTTTAACGAAATTTGGCACAATTACTGCTAGTAACCTCGTACTTTATCCTCTCTAATGTGTTTTCAGTAAGAGGGGGTGAAGAAAAACTATCTCTAAA
This sequence comes from Salticus scenicus, assembly GCA_963930645.1. Classification (NCBI taxonomy): domain Eukaryota; kingdom Metazoa; phylum Arthropoda; class Arachnida; order Araneae; family Salticidae; genus Salticus; species Salticus scenicus. Next base: position 147,554,241 of record OZ005656.1, on the reverse strand, counting down.
AAAATTGTATGCAGCTATAAGCTCCAAGTTAAATACATTTAATAATTATAAAAACATGCTCAGTAATAAAAAAAAAAAAAAAAAAAATCTAAACCATTTATTTTATGAATGTTCTCAAAGTTATTTTAAAGTAAAGATGCTGATGAGGATTTTACATTTGCTAGAATAAGTGAATAATAAATCATATTTTAAACATATATGTAATACATTTTACAATATCTCTAGTGTCCAAATTTTAAAGAACTCTTTTATGTATAATGGAATTGAGGTTACTCGGCAAGTATGTTATTACTTCGACACTTACATAAAACCATATTTATATAAATTTTATTTTTTCCGACTGAGTGAAAATAATGCCTGGACCGGGAGTCGAACCCCGGATCTTTGACTTACAAGGTCAAGGCTCTACCAATTGAGCTATCCAGGCCTACAACCAGTCAGCATTAGTCACTGAGACAACCTTTAGGCAGAAACATCTCTGGTCTCTCATGTAGAAACTCAACAGAAATAAGCCTCAGGAAATGGAAAACACCATTAAACAATGGGAGAAAGAAATACATTTTTTTATTAAAATCACACAATCAACTGTGGAAAAAAATCATATTTATAGAAATTTTATTTTTTCCGACTGAGTGAAAATAATGCCTGTACCGGGAGTCGAACCCCGGACATTTGACTTACTTTTATTTTCGGAAAATTTCGGCCTGAATAGCTCAATTGGTCGAGCCTTGAATTTGTAAGTCAAAGATCCGGGGTTCGACTCCCGGTCCAGGCATTATTTTCACTCAGTCGGAAAAAAAAATTCTATAAGTATGATTTTCTTCCACAGTTGATTGTGTGATTTTAATAAAAAATTGCATTTCTTTCACCCATTGCTTAATGGTGTTTTCCATTTCCTGCGGCTTATTTCTGTTGAGCTATCTACATGATAGACCAGAGATGTTTCTGCCTTAAGGTTGTCTGAATGAGTAATGCTGACTGGTTGTCGGCCTGGATAGCTCAATTGACACAGCCTTGACCTTGTTAGTCAAAGATCCGGGGTTCGACTCCCGGTCCAGGCATTATTCTCACTCAGTCGGAAAAAAAAAAAATTCTATAAATATGATTTTTTTCACAGTTGATTGTGCGGTTTTAATAAAAAATTGTACTTACATAAAACGTTTGAACATTCATGTCTCATATTGTAAAAAAATTTAAAGTTATGCTTTAATTATGTTTTAAAATACGAAGGCCTTTAACTTACTCCCTTGAATACCTAAATGTTGTATTCTATTTAAAGAATGTACACGCAAATTTCATTTCTTATTGTAATCAGTAAATTTTACTATAATGAAGTAGACAGGCACAATGATATGCATTTAAATGAAGAGTTAAACAAATATATTTAAGCATAATTTAACAAGTTTTTTTTTTTTTTTTTAATGCTCATTTCATGTTTTGAATTCTACAGAGACAAAAGAAGATTTGAAATATAAGTTTTTTTTTTTTTTTTCAAAATAAATTAAATGCATGTGGTATTATTGAATGAATTCTGTTAAAATTGTATTGATATGTTTCATTGCATACACTGTCACATTACCGTAATTCACTTAACAGTTAAATTTTATGTTTTATGTTACAGTCAAACATTTTAATAAACTTAAATTACGTATTAAATTTACGAAAAAAAAAATAGACTAGGATTTACTAGTCTATTTTTTCATACATACAAAATGGACTATGTAGGAGAAAATTATATATAGTGCAAGCGGTTTGAGAACGACAAAGTTCAACAACAACATTTCAGAACGACAAAGTTCAACGACAACAATATTTCAGAACGATAATATATCGTGAAATTACAAGATCTAAATTTTTGGATACGTAATAAAGGATACGTAATTTTGAATACGTAATAGTAAATAAAAAAGCTCACATATAAATCTGTACAAAAACACTAGCTCGAGAACAGCTACATATGAACATCTATTACACTTGAAATTAGCTAAGTTCAACAAAGGTATGTATATATTTCACCCTGTGCAATAAGACTCTTTTAAAACAATGTGCAATACCTTTTATATAATTATTGCAGTCCCAGATGCATTTTCGGTGTATTTTTATGGCAACGCCAGTCACTTCGTGACAATATCAATTTACTAACGAAGAAAATTAATTCTATGAAGTATTAATTTACTATACTTAGTTGGATGGGATGTTCAGAAAATCCTGAATGATATATCATAAAGAATTTGATTACTTCTTAACAGTACATAACTAATATTCTATTGTATCAATGAGTTGATGGATTATTAGGTTGACATACGCAGTACAAAAGTATTTTTAAATTTGTTATATTCAGATCGACAGAAAACGGAAAACCATATTAAATAAAAAATTACAATTGCTTGAAAAAACAGTACAAAATGTAAAAGAACAAAACAATTTACTGTAATATGAAGTACATGCTTAGAATATGAATTAATATTATCTTGCAATTTTACATATTATTTTCAATTGACATCATATTTTGAATCTCAATAGGGAAGAAAGGTGTATCACAATTTCCAAGTAAAAACCCTTCATAATATCCAAGTATTAATATTTTTTATAGCATCGTCATATCCTGCAGTGTTTTAAGAGAGACAAAATCTGTAACTCTCAAAAAAGAATAATGAACTGCATGAGTAAGAGGATATATATTTCTCACAAGTAAAGTCAATAAAGTGTCTTTTTGTAATTGTCGCAATATACAAACACGTAAATTTATGTCTAAAGAGAACAATCATATATATATATATATATATATATATATACATATATATATACATTGCATGCGTTTCTTAATTGGTTTTGCATTGCATAATATACATTAAAATTTTAATAGTAAATATCATTTTCTCATAAATATTTTTCATTCTAAACTCTATGACACATTGTACTTCATGAGATGTGATCGATACGATTACATTAGTAATTTTACAGAAATTAGAAAACTTTATTTTAAGTTCTTGTTTTTAATTCTATAAACTGATATAATCATGAACAGTGATGATTAAAATCATATCTTATAGTTGCACACTATAGTTTCAACATGTGTGAAGCTTTTTACCGGAACATTTTGTTTCTTCTTTAATTTGTTATTGATTCTATTTTTATTTTCAGGAGAAAAAAAAAATTGCATAAATACATGAAAAGTAAAAAGTTTTTTTTTTTTTTTTTTTTTTTTTTTTTTTTTTAACGTCCAAAGTTTTGGAAAAATTAGTCATGCATCTTTCTGTACATTTTGCAGAACGTTTGAATTCGAAAATATTTCGTCGTTTATAAAAATGTTACAGTGGAGGAATATAAAGGAATTCGATGCACAATACGTGTCCGGAAACGCCGCGTGAAGGAAATAGAGATCTGCAGTGTAAGGCAATATATATATATATATATATATATATTATAAATATTTTTTATTGTCATAATTTTCACGTTAATAAAAGATATATAGATAATACTTTAAATGTTTCGTTTTATAAATCACTGGGGGACAAATTTAGATAATAATTTTTAGAAAATTTATTTTTTCTTAAATTTTCACCAAACGCAGTTTGACATAAGGTTTAAGCATGCGTGTTTCAACTAAATTTTTTTCCAATGTAGTATTTTATCGAATTTAATTTCAGTTAAAATATTTAAAAATATTTACTAAATCCCAATCTGGAGCAACTTGGGATATTTATAATAAATGCCAGCTAAGAGTACTTTTACTCAAACCATATGTTTATACCCCCTCTCTAATTGACATCTTATTATTTAGACCATTTTCCGCAGCTGTTTCTAGAACAGAAGCATCAACAGCATGGTTCTTCCTAATTTCTTTCCTAGATCTCCCAATTGTTGTTCTTTTTATATTTTACGTAAAAAGAAATACAATTTTCTTAATGTAAATAAACAAATTCCCAATTTTAACACATTTGATGTTTCAATAACTTTATATAGAACATGCAAACATTACTTTCTTTCCATTGCATTACGGCAAGTTGAGAGATTGTCCTAACCAGCCAAATTTGGATCATTATCATAATGTAACACTCAAAAAGCTAGGTTTAGCTGTACGATGCATTTTTTAACATTAAAAGAATTATGAAAGTTTATATTTTAACCCGTTAGTGGTCATATATCGGTCTTTTTGCCGCTCATCGCTTATAAATACCTCCTGCAGTTCACCCCTTAAAAATAAAGTGGGGAAATTCTGTGTACCTGACCTTGGATGGATATCCTCTAACATAGTATGTTTTCAAGTCATCCCTGCTCTTTTTTGATCAGTTAAAAACATTTACTTCTGAAATCGGTCTATTTGGCCGCGACGCGACCACTAACGTTGATTCATTTTTCTCCCCATTTCCGGTTTTTCCAGACAGGTTAGAGTTTTGCGGGAAAAACTTCGCGTGGATTAAAAACACTTAACCTTTCTCTACTGGCTTGCTTTCGGCTTTCCCGCAACACTAAACAGCGGCGGAAAAAAGACCTACACACGACTACAAGCGTTATATAAAATTACGCGACTACTCTCGGGTTAATTCCCATATGCTCAGATTAAAATTATTTCATTTCTTACACTAGACATTTCTTTATGAAATCATACATTAATGCAATTTTGAATTTTTCAAAAAAAAAAAAAAAATAAATAAAAAAAATAAAGAAAAGAAAGAAAGAAAGAAAGAAAAAAAGAGAAAAAAAAAAAAGAATCAATCTTTATCTTGTAATGTGAGAAATTCCAAAATACACTGAACATTAGAGTGTGCTGCCCATTGCAATGTCCTAAAAAAACTAATTCCTATTTACAAAACAAACCTGATATTTAAAGTGTCCAATGTGGTCCATGTTCCAAGTTGGCCAGACATTCCGCTAGTATTTCCGTAGAACATACAACTATGTATTCATATTTTATTTCATAGAAAAGTACTAGATGTGCGCTGGTAGTGATTTAGTATTACATTAAATATTGTTCACTAAATCAAAGAATGGTTGGAATTTATTTTTGCGTCTTTTATTTTTAACAGTTCTTTTGTTCTTTTGTCCTTATCCATTCCTTTTCTTCTAAGTCTTACAAATTTTAAAAATTCCCAATTTTTTAGTTTGGAATGTCTTTTTTTTTATTTTAAATGTAACACTAATTATATAAATGGTGTCAGTTTTACAAAAAATAATATTGTTGTACGTCATAGATAGAAATCGAGTTTTCATATGTCCTACTGTATATATAAAATAATAAAGTAAAGCAAAGCCTTCGTTCACGCTATACGGATACATACATTTTTTTTCTGACTGACTCTAAACTTTAAATACTTTGGAGCTTAGAAGCACCTTTAGTTAATGTCACGCATTTTCATAGTAACATAAGGAAAATAACGGAGTGTAGAAGTCAGAAATTGAATAGTCTGCTAGAAGGTGAACAACAAAAATAATGAAGCTTAACAACAATGCATAATATTACACACACACACACACACACACATATATATATATATATATATATATATATATATATGTATATACATATAATAAAGAGATATTAGAAATATTTAAATAAAAGATTAAAAACGGGAGTTCAGTCGCACGCCTGTATAAGTCTATAAATAGGCTAATTATTTTCATAAATAGCATGTGCGTTCAAAGCAGAACTGACATAAAAATCTTAAGCCAAATAAAAGTTAAGATTAAGACGTTGTATAAAACCTTTTCACCTTGGAAAGGTGATGTCTTTATAAACATGAAAATGTCCCTAACCATTCGAAAACCACCATTGTAGAACAGGGCGCATGGGAGTAATTTTAATCTAATGTTTTCTGAAATTAAATAAGTAAATATTATTAATATTATTAATTATCTAAAATTTACAATAATCCATTATTAAATATTAGGATATTTTGAATAAATGATGCTTCAGTCGAAAACTTCTTGAAAAAAAAAAAAGGTTAACTCTAAAAACTGTAATTAAAAGTCTTATGGAAATAAGGTTCAATTATTTTATTAAATATTATTTTTTTTTTTGGTTAACTCGGTTATTTATTAAAAAAAATTAAAACTACCATATCAATATAAGAACATACATGCACAAATATTAGATGCATAAAAAAAAAAAAAAAAAAAAAAAAAAAAAAAAAAAAAAAAACTACAAAATAGTTTATGAATAACTTGTGTTTCTTAACAATTAAAGTGCAGGCAGAAAGAATATCTTTATGAATAATGAATACTTTGGGAATAGAATTAAAATATTTATTTAATTAAACACAATTCGGTCTCATACATATTTATTACAAATACATTTAATAGTTAAACGTATTAAACATAATATTAGAATAGCAGAATTTTGCGGATTACATTAATAAATTTATTATTCTAACATTGTATGTAAGAAGTTTAATTTTCCTATACAACGCAAACTTATAACTAAGTATTATAAGATTTATGCTTTTGTGTAGTTAAACACGTTTACATGGCCTTTTCGTTGCTAATTAATTAAAGTGAATTTTTGTCTTAACTATTTAAACAAAAGCATTAAGTATTTTTATTTTATAAACCGATGTTAGATTTTAAATTAAAGAGAGTTATAAAAACATCATGCAATAAAAATATTTTATTTATTTATTTATTGTTTGTATTAAGAAAATTTAAGTAATTCATAATTATTGTTAAACATGTGTGTTTTACAATTAATTAAATAATCTGTTGTATCAATCACACGACATTTTTTTATCCTACATTTGAATATTATAAATGCAGACCGTAAATTAAGGAATGAAATAAGAAAATATGTAAGGGAATGTCTCCAGTTGCGGGCATAGTTCTGATTTTGGCTTATAACTTTTAATGGAGTAAATATTTTCAAACATATGAATATTAATGGAAAGCTAAAATACTTAGCTAACGTTTGATAAAGTAACACTATCGATTCCGTCAACTAGAATAACTTTATCACCAATTTTGTGAAATGGTCTTTTTTAATTAAAAACAAAAAACAAAAAAATTGTGAACCCGGCTGTGGCACACTTGAAAAGTAGGCTAATTTGTGAATATACTAAGAAAGACCACCATAAATACAGAAAATAAAAAAATTCAATCATTTTGTAAGGGTTCAGTGGCCAAAATAACAACAGAAAAATGGCGTTTTTCCAATTTCCTTCGTCATATTTTTCATCCTCCAAATCTGAAGTGCATTTCTTGCAAGTAAATTTGCATGTATATTGCCAGGCTTCAAATGCACCAGACAATCACACTCGTTGCATTTGATTGAGTCGGCTTTTGTTGGACATGGTATCAGGTGCCCCAAACAGATAATGCAGAAGTCGACATAATCATCAGATTGTGGATGTTCTTATTTTTAGAGCGCTTCGCCGGCAGCTTGATAGGTGGAGTTGCCTTATTTTATCTAGGCGTCTTGTGGAGAGACACAGAGGCTGTGAAGAAGTCCATATTCTCGTGCAGTAGCTTTCATGGATTTCTTATCCACTTTAAGCAAGGTGTTAAACAGTACATACCATCGTAAATTATTTGAATTATTTTAAATGTTCCTGTACACAAACCGTTTCCTTGATTTAAAAAATAAATAAATAAGTAATTAAAAAATAAAATCTTTATATGATACAGATTTAGAATACCGAATTTGGAATTCCTGCTACTATTTGTTCTTAAGATAGGCTGATAACAGATGTACAGACACACAAACCGGCATAACACACACACACACACACACACACGCAAGCACATACACACGCACATACACACACACACACGCACGCACATACACACGCACATACACAAACACACACGCACGCACACACACACAAAAAAAAAACTGAGGATAGACATAACAGTTAAAAAAAAAAAAAAAAAAAGGGCTAAACATAACTGTGTTTATTACAAGAAATGGTTTAGATAGCATAATCAAAAGACACTTATATTATCTTAATAGTAGAACTTTTTATAATTTTTGAATAAATGCGAAATTTATAACTTACTTTGTTTGATTAGGTGTGTAAAATAATACTCAAAATTAATTGGAAATATAAAATTGATCGGACAGTTTTAATCAATTTTAATTTAATGTATCTCTAAAAAGTCTTTTTCAAAAAAAAAAAAAAAAAAGAATTAATGAATATTGTTTGTGTATATGTCTGTCTGTCCGTCTGTTCGTGTGTTTGTCGGTGTTTTAATTCCAGTAAAAAATTTGAAAATACCTTGAAAGTGATATATGTTACTCATGATATTTTCTATGTTTTTTAACTAGCATGATTGTTTTCTATTCAGGGTCAGACAAATAAAGTCAAGGCCACTGTGTTCAAGGAGAGAAATTTATATATTTTTTTATAAATCAGATTTTATTACGTTTAATTTGCAAAACATTTATAGTAATTAATTATTTCGTATGTACAGTAGCATACTTTTTAGCATGCAGTATGAATAACAATAATGATCGGTTTACATGACTACAAACATACACACACACAAAAAAAAAAAAAAAAAAAAAATCAGTAAGAATACAATTTAAAATTCCTGGAAAGTCTTTTCAATTACGATATGAGTTTTAAACACTTTACAATACTATTTAAGATTATATTTTAACACATAACCATGTCTATTCACGTATCCGAACTCCGAAAATCGTGAAAATTTCTAGAATGTTTAAAATTGCCACCGCAAAAATCAAGCTTCTGACTTGAAATTTGGTATTCATATTTATGCGCCACACAGGTGCATAGTTTTGGGTGTGCATTCCATTTGTATTTAGTGTACAGGGACACACCAATTTTTTTTTTCTTTTCATTACTTCTTATGGGCAGAATTTGTATTTACCGCAATAGCGGCCGCAAAAATTGGCACACATATTCAGGTTCTGCATGTCTATTTTTTTTACGGATTGTGTACAGGGACACGTCGAATGTCTTATCATTATATATAGAAAAAAAATATACCGCATTTCTCTAGAATAAACTAAATAGACGAAATTATCAAGAATTTATAGTATACACATTTCTAGATGGTGAAACAATAGTCTGATTACTCTAAATATTTTGAATCATTTATATGGCGAGAAATTCTCGCTTGATTTCTAGAATTTGATAATAAACCAAGATTATAGTTGCAGAAACCCGCCTCTTGCAGTCTCATTTATTTGCAGAGATTTTTAAATAACTTTCCCCTCGAGAATATAAGCAAACGCTCTAGAATTCTTATAGGGGCTTCTCGAACTCGCTTCCGAAGGGGACGAATTAATAAGGATGACATGGAACTATTTTTTCTAGAGCCACAATTAAGATTCTAGATGTCAGTTACAGAATTTTTTGTTAGTGTACTGAATATGGGGTGAATTTTGTTTAAACGCATTTTGACATAATTACTTTGCTATCAACAAAATGAAATTAGAGTGCATCATTGAGATGATCAAACTTATGTGTTCTGCAGAGATTGTGTGCATGAAAAACCTAAAATCCTTATTCATGAAAAACCTAAAATAAACTGAATGGTTTTTACTGATGTATACAATGTTTGTGGTTTGTTTATGGAAACACACAAAAGAATTTCGTGACAATAGATTCTATGACCAAATTTTTATTTAAGCGCACTTTAATGTGTTTATGCTGCATTCAGCATAATGGACTTAACATACATTATAAAGATGCTTAAACGCATGTTTACTCGAGAAAAATTATACATACAGACTGAATAATCTTTTTACGGGGCCCCGCAAAAAATGCCAATGACGTACTGTAATCTTCCAAATGATGTCAAATTAGGTAAAAATATTAATGATTTATAATTAATTAAATATGTGTGTTCTTTTTAGTGTATATAATTACTGCAGCTTCTTTTCTGGAATACATAAAAGAATTTCGTACTATTACGGTCCATAGTCGCTCTTTCTTAAAAGTGTATTTTCCATGCTTACACCTCGTTAAATAAGATGAAATTTTATTAGAATTTTAAAAGAATGTTTTTCAGTGGAGACGTGCGTGGGCATAGAATTGGTAATTCATTTACAGGGTTACAGAAAATATTTCCGATATGCTTTTCAATTATTTTGCATGAAATTTGGTACTAGTATTTATGAATTGCATGGAATTAATACAAGACAATCAGTTATTAGGATTACACATAGCCACACAAACACACACACACACACACACACACACATATATATATATATATATATATATACAGATAGTTACAGAAATAGAGATATAGCGGGGGGTAGAGGGGGCGGCAACTCCCCTCAGAAACGTTTATGTAGCAAATTAATCGATATAATATATAAATATATATATAATACAATATATATATTATAATAAGGAACAAATAAAAATGATCTGTTGAATAATGCGTGATTAAAAGAGGACGTTAAAGCTCCTGATCTGTAGATCCACTAGTTAGTAACCAAGAAACAATAAGATTTTATTGAGATGGCTTAGTAACATAGTTGAAAACAAATTAAGATTTTGCAACATTATTGTTGTTTTTGGCATTATACTTCACTATACACAATCAATTTATCGCGTGTTTTGTACCGATGTATAAAGGCATAAAAGATAATTGTTATGTCATTTCTTCCTCGAAATTTTAGAACAATATTTATTTTAAGTAACATTACGCAAGTGTAATGCACTTAATGTTCAAATAAAGAAAAGTGCAACTATTTTTGAAAATGTTTTATAATGTATGTAATCAAAGCACATATTTCTTTACATTTTTTTTTAAAAATAAGTATGGGTTTATTAAACATATTATCGATTAGTGAAACTGAGAAAAGTAACTTTGATTATTATGCACAATAATTATCTATTCTGAATTGGAATATGTTTTCACTGTTTCCTAAAATTCAATCCTGAAGTAAAATATTTTATTTCTAATACTGCCGTAATTCACCCTTAGTTACCTGTCTTTAAGGAACTCTGTACGCAAATCTCTTTTTGCAATCTCCTGTGGTGAGCTCTTTATTTATACAACTAGAATAATTATTTATTCATTTAAAGAATAAAACGATTACAACACTCATCATAACCAAATTTTCCTCCTCTAACGTTAACTATGCCTTGAACTCAGTAACTTAAATTCAACATTATAATATCTAGTTTTAATAATTCTAAACTTTAATTTTACAAGGCTTGTCACAAGTAAAACTTCACGAACATTCACTGAATTAGCAACATTCGTTTTTTTTTTTTTTTTTTTTTTTTTTTTTTTTTTTTTTTAATGCATCGCACTATTGTAAATAAATTTTGCATCATTTCCTAACATATTATAACTTCCAGAAAAAACTTCAGATGTCTAAAGATAGGCTTAGACCCCAAGCATATTTCTTCAAAAACGTTTAACTATGAAACAATTGAAATTAAAAACAATAAATTAACTAAAATCAAATCTTATCTCGATAATCAAATAAAGAGAATTTATAAAGAAACGCTTTTAAATATGTGCTAATTCTTTAAAAAATTTGTTTTAAATTTACACGATTAAAAGTTTTAAATTTTATTTGAAAAACTTATATTTTAAATATCGCCCAGAGTTATAAAAATAAAAATAAACAGAGACTCATAGCGCCATCTTACGTGAAAAAAGTGATATACTATTAGGTAATTACAGAAAATGTACGGTTTAACTTTCAATTTTTACTTAGTTGAGTTAAATTTGTATTCTTAAGCATTCTCATACAAAGGCCAACCTGTTATGATTAAGACAATATGGTTATTGGTGAATTAATTATTATTTACAATTTTTATTAAAATCACACAATAACTGTTGAAGAAAATCATATTTTATTGAAATTTTATTTTTCCGACTGAGTGAAAAGAATGCCTGGACCGAGAGACGAACAACGGATCTTTCATTTACAAGGTCAAGGCTCTACCAATTGAGCTATCCAGGCCGACAGCCCGGTCAGCATTACTCACTCAGACAACCTTTAGGAAGAAACATCTCTGGTCTATCATGAAGATAGCTCGACAGAAAATAAGCCGTAGGAAATGGAAAACACCATTAGATAATGGGAGAAAGAAATATAATTTTTATTAAAATCACACAATCAACTGTGGAAGAAAATCATATTTTATTGAAATTTTATTTTTCCGACTGAGTGAAAATAATGCCTGGACTGGGAGACGAACCCCGGATCTTTGACTTACAAGGTCAAGGCTCTACCAATTGAGCTATCCAGGCCGACACCCCGGTCAGCATTACGCACTCATACAACCTTTAGGCAGAAACATCTCTGGTCTATCATGTAGATAGCTCGACAGAAAATAAGCCGCAGGAAACGGAAAACACCATTAGATAATGGGAGAAAGAAATACAATTTTTATTAAAATCACACAATCAACTGTGGAAGAAAGTCATATTTTATTGAAATTTTATTTTTCCGACTGAGTGAAAATAATGCCTGGACCGGGAGACGAACCTCGGATCTTTGACTTACAAGGTCAAGGCTCTACCAATTGAGCTATCCAGGCCGACACCCCAAGCAGCATTACTCACTCAGACAACCTTTAGGCAGAAACATCTCTGGTCTATCATGTAGATAGCTCGACAACAAATAAGCCGCAGGAAATGGAAAACACCATTAGATAATGGGAGAAAGAAATACAATTTTTATTAAAATCACACAATCAACTGTGAAAGAAAATCATATTTTATTAAAATTTTATTTTTCCGACTGAGTGAAAATAATGCCTGGACCGACCTGGTTTCTGCCTAAAGTTTGTCTGAGTGAGTAATGCTGACCGGGGTCTCGGCCTGGATAGCTAAACTGGTACAGCCTTGATCTTGTAAGTCAAAGATTCGGGGTTTGTCTCCCGGTCCAGGAATTATTTTCACTCAGTCAGAAAAATAAAATTTCAATAAAATATTATTTTCTTCCACAGTTGATTGTTTGATTTTAATAAAAATTGTATTTTTTTCTCCCATTATCTAATGGTGTTTTCCATTTCCTGCGGCTTATTTTCTGTCGAGCTATCTACATGATAGACCAGCGATGTTTCTGCCTAAAGGTTGTCTGAGTGAGTAATGCTAACCGGGGTGTCGGCCTGGATAGCTCAATTGGTAGAGCCTTGACCTTGTAAGTCAAAGATCCGGGGTTCATCTCCCGGTTTAGGCATTATTTTCACTCAGTCGGAAAAATAAAATTTCAGTAAAATATGATTTTTTTCCACAGTTGATTGTGTGATTTTAATAAAAATTGTATATCTTATTCCCCCATTATCTAATGGTGTTTTCCATTTCCTGCGGCTTATTTTCTGTCGAGCTATCTACATGATAGACCAGAGATGTTTCTGTCTAAAGGTTTTCTGAGTGAGTAATGCTGACTGGGGTGTCGGCCTGGATAGATCAATTGGTAGAGCCTTGACCTTGTAAGTCAAAGATCCGGGGTTCGTCTCCCGGTCCAGGCATTATTTTCACTCAGTCGGAAAAATAAAATTTCAATAAAATAATTATTATTTATTTATTTTTTATTTTTTATTTTTAGATTTTAATAGTTTTAGTGGAACCACAAAATATGATTATGCATGTAATGAAATCTTAAGTGTGAATAATTAAACATATTTTAAATAGGAAAAGTTGAATCTTTCATAATATATATATATATATATATATATATATATATATATATATATATATCAAATAGTGTAATGAAATCTAGGATTTACACGTAGTAGCACATCTGTTTATATATTAAATTATCATAGTGGTTTGTATGTAGAAAAATAAATAAATAAGTAAACTTCATCATGGTACAGCTTCAGTATCGTTCTCCTTTGCAACTTTTGAAATTTTGTCGCCGTTTTTCGATGAATTATTTTGTACAACTTCTTGTGTAGAAAAAGAGGAATTTTTTTTTCAGAACCTATTTTGCTAATATATATATATATATATTATGATTTGCACCTTTTGGTTAATTTATAAAAATACTTCATATTCTGTATATATATTGAAAGTACGACTAAGTTTAAAATATTTTTTTTTTTATTTTGTAAAAATAAATTTTCTCGTTTTAAAAGTGCAATTTTTCTGTAAAAGAACCATCCAGACAAATATATATAATTCATTTGGCTATTGTTTTCGTTTCAATAGTTTTTTGAAATATTTTATAATTTATTTACATTTCCGATGCGCTACTTGGGTTAAAATAGCTGTTGCAAAATTAAAGTCCTTGGCGAAAAATATCTGGTAAATTTCAGCGCTAAAATAATAATTAAAAAAAAATCTGAAGTGACTTCACTCGACTTTCCGAACATTGAATAATCAACGGTTTTGTAGATAAAGTAAAGTAAGGGGAGCTGTTAAATAAACAAAAGCGAGAAAATTATAATAGGGTGTTTCAGTATTTTTCTCCCTCTAGTACACGATGATTAATTTAACGGTATTTTAATTTGAGCCCACAGATCGTAATGATAAGGTATTTTTCTTTATCTCCTTGTATAATTCTGTAAATTCTAGATTCCCTAAAATGCTTATAGTTGGTGCAACAGTGACTTATAATATTTGTAAATTTCTTCAGCTTCATCGGATAAGACATTTAGACGCTATCGCTCTTTAAAGTTTGAGCCAAAGATAAAGAAATATGTATTGTGTATAAAGAACTGTAAAAAGAACCGTAATTGCTAGATTCTCTAAAGTTCCTTAAGTTTCTGTGACGTGATCTATAACATGTATGTATATTTTCAGTTCATTTGAACAAGGCGTTTAGTCGCTGTTGCACTTTAAATAATTTGAGCCTATAGGCCATAATGATAAGTAGTTTTTATTTATGTCTCTGTAGAATTCTGTAAGTGTTAGAGTTACCAAATATATACATTTTGTTTGATGGAGACAAAAGACATATATATAAATTTTCAGTTCATTTTGATAAGGCATTTAGATGCTATCGCACTTTAAATAATTTCACACTATAGGCCATAATGATACAGAATTATTTGTTGTGTCCCTGTAAAAATACTATAAGTACTAGATTCACCAAAACCTATGCAAATCGTGAAACTGTAATGTATAGTAAAATGTGTATATATATATATATATATATATATATATATATATATATATATATATATATATATATATATATATATATATATATATATATATATATATATATATATATATATACATATATATATATAGGGGAAACACGTGTACCTAGGGCCGCTTTTTTTCAATGCCCAAAAACATAGCCCTTGACCTATTTAAAATTATCAAACTGATATGTGCATATCTTTAGGACTAATTACTTCCGATTGCGATTAATATAAATACCTAAAATAGTACATTTCGACAAATAGAGGGTTTTTTTTTAAAAACTTCATTCGTGGCCCTAGGTACAACACCCTCATTGTACCTAGGGCCAGACCTCATTGTACCTGGGGCCATACTCTCAAATTTATATTTCACATTGTAATGAATAGAAAATAAGCATATAAGCATATATTTTATAAAAAAAAACAATATCAAGTATTATATTTATTTATCGTATAATAATTATCATGTTGTTGCCTTAATTTGAAGCAATTTTTTTTTTCTCTTTGGGATATTCTAACAGAACGTTTTTTATCTTCAAATTTTTTTTTTTTTCTGGAGTGTCTCTTGGATTTGTAGATCTCTCTGGTTTTCGGTCACATCTTTTCTTTGATGTGGGAGGTTTTGCTTTAGGTAAAGGTGTTGCTTAGGTTCGTACCTGTTAAAGCATGACACACGAAAATATGTTAGATGTTGAAGGTTTCAAAATTTCAACTGGACACTAAACAGAGGCATCCAGTTCTATCATTGTTGGTTCACTTTCTTCCTAGAAAATCTTTTTTTTTTTTTAATTTATGGAGAGATTTTGTCTTTCAGTCACATTTGAACTTAAATATTCATCCTCAGTGAATGTATTTTGATTCTTTGGCCATATGCCGTATACACGAAAGCCTGATATCATGTTTACAGGCGGATAAGACTTGCCAACATTTTCAGCAACGTCATATATAGTGATTGGTTTACCAGAGTTTTCCAGGATCCAACTACTATAGGCTATATTGTGTTTCTTAACACTTTTGCGACCGCTG